>CM056198.1:6179492-7379492 GCA_029692085.1 Gymnothorax javanicus | reverse complement strand
GCGCATTAAGTAATTTTGCGGCTTTTGTGAGTGACACACCTGCAATTAGGGCACCAGCTATTTCGCTTTTCGCTTTTTTCTTACCGTCTCAGTCCCTCCGTAGAGCTTTTTAAACTCGCATCCTGCATTGATTGTCAGACCTTTTGAGCTGATGCATACGGGCAGCTGCAATTAAACCCTATACTGTGGTATAGTGGAGGGTACACACAGGTAGGCTATAGGGAGTACATCCACTTATTTTTCTGTTTCATTTACATGCAGTATACACATGGATAAGCCAAAAAGACTTTGAAATACATGGGAGAGAACACCCCTTTCTCCTTAGTGATCTACCCATCTACCTTTAGAGAGAACTGTAATCCCTGATAGTGTGTTTAGTGTGTTTTGTGGAACCTCAAAAAAAAAAAAAAAAAAATTTGTGTAGGCCAACTTAATTGCATTGTGTGGGAGGAACTTAAATAAAATAAGGTAGAGTTATTTTTTACGTTTCTAAGTGCTGTGAACACAAAATCATTAAGTCGGCATACTCAATTTTTTTGAGGTAATCGGTTTCCTCAAAACATTTCAGTTCACCACACTTGTCAAGGTTTACAGTAAGAATATCTATTTCTCCCAGGAGCGCTACACCACTTACGCTATATGATCCATATGTGCACCTGCCTTGCAGCTGCGATTTGACTACTAAAAGTCTACAGTCCTTATTTCATGCAGGGCCTCCAAACTTAGAATCCTGACAATTTAAGACGTACAGTAATTTATATTCATATTTAACCCATTCCTCGCCATCGCCAATCAACATTTCTGTCAGAGAACGGGGCGCTGTTATCGATTTTTTGACAGAAATAGGACTCAAAAGATGGATGAATGTTATCAAAATGCCAACTGTGGCTGACAACTGAAAAATATACACTGGCTGGGAAAGTGTTAAAATAGGAAATATGCTTTATGTCTGATTAATACAATCCTCTCCATAAAGCTCTCAATAACAGGGCTGAATATCAATTGAATATTCTCAGCCTGATTTGAATGGAAAAGGAAAGGAAAGGCAGTGTGGAGCCCTAACTGTTATGCTGTTATATTTTTTCCCTTTTTTCACACCTTCTATTATCTCATGCATCAGAACGGAGGGACCTCCTCTTCAGCAAAATAAAATACCGTAATCATTTTGGACTTTATGACTTCCACAGGCACCTCACCGCAAGAGGGTTGTGGGTTTGAATCTGGTCTGGGGCCTGTCTGGGGTTCACCTGCTCTCTTCACGTTGGAGTGGGTTTCCTCTGGGAACTCCGGTTTCCACCCCCAGACCAAAAACATACATGTCGGGCTAATTGGAAACTCCGGCCCCGTTGAGCTAGTATCCCGTTACTCCAGCCCTAATTCTGCACACCTAATTTGGCTAATTAGCAGCTCATTGAGATCTCTAACTGGGAAATGAGGTGTGCTGGGCTTTGCTTTGGTTTGCTTGGAGTGAAAACCTTCAGGATGGTAGCTTTCCTGGAGCAGGGTTGGAGATCACTGGCTTAAATTGCCTGTGTGCGCGAATTGTGCGTGCGCCTTGTGATGGATTGGCGAGCTGTGCAGGGTGTGTCCCTGCGTTTCGCCCATAATCTGCTGGGTCAGCTGGGATAGGCTCCAGCTCCCATGCAACCCTGCTGAGGAAGAAGCGGTTTAGATAATGGATGGATGGATGGATGGATTGACTCAGACTCCCATTGTAAATAGTGGTTGAAGCGGCCATAACTTGAGCAAATAACCAGCCTGATTAGGTCTGTTTTGCCTATAACACTCTGTCTGATAAACAGATGATTGCTTAAACAGATGTATTGTCTGCTCATCGCTTTCCTGTCATCTTTTGCTCTCGCAGCTCATTCTGCGCTTCGCTTATGCCGAGGCTCGCTTTGAAGTGGATCGTGGAATCAAAGGCTCTCATACCTGCATCTGAATTCCAACAATTAGCCAATCATACAATTGTTTTGTTTTTTGTTTTTCTTCCTCCAGATTTTCCGGAGTGCAGAAAACTAATGCTATTCAGCATGAAGGTACTCATTCCCACATCAAAGGAAGAATGCAGAGATATGAGCTACGCTGATATCAATATTTATAGGACCCTTAAAAGACGCCAGTAATTAAATACAGAGATAATCGTACTCCGCCCACCCCCAGCCCCACCATTCCCCAGTCTACACCATTTTACTTCAAAACTTATCTCTGTCCGGTTCAACATTTGTTTTCATTTTATACTGTGAGGCCGAAACAAATAAAATCAAATAGTTAACACAACCAGCGACGTTGGGAAGATATTTTAATTGGGGCTAAAAGAGCAAGTATAATTGGCGGAAGGTGCCGCTTTCTGAAGTCGGATAAAATTTCAAAAGCCAGATAATGGAAATGCCACAAACAATATTAAGATTCTTACAAACTGAATTAATGAGCATAAATACATTCATATTTATTAAAAACCTGGAGAACATTAAGGTAGATTGTTGACATCTCAGCAACATTAGCAAGTTGCTTGCGAGAGGTGCACACCTGGAGAATCTGCAAATTTGTGAAGCCGCAGAAATGAAAGGGCTGGGTAGTGCCAAAGGGAGTAAAAGAAAATGCAGTTTATAGTTATTAAGCAAAAAATTCAACAACTCTCGTAAAATACTTCAATTTAGTTTGTCAAAATTTGAATAGAGCAGCTGTCAGTGGCTGAAGTGGGGTTGAATGATCCTATTGGTCCCCTTCTAAAGCCAGTGGCCCACCAATCAGCAAGGGGGAAAATTCCAATGCTGGCAGTTGTCTGAGAACGTTGTTTAGAATGTTGTTTAGTTACCGCAATGGCACAAACACCTCGGAACCATTCCAAACAAGCGAGAAGTTGATGCAAAGTGCTGACTGCTATGGCTTCGCCTGCCATCCCTTCACGTGCCCTAAAAGTTGACCTTCAACCCCCGTACACAGCTGACCTCATGGCCCATCACGGAGATTAGAAAAAAAGCGAAGAAAAGATCAGAACGCTCTTGCTACTTCAAACGTCATTTTGAAGTCTGTGTTTGAGGTGTGGCAGATGCGTACCGGATTAGAAGAAGCTGATTCACATGCCAGCCGTTTATACGCTATATTGCCAAAAGTGAACGGACATCATTAAATTCAAAACATCTGACATTTTAATTGAATTCGGAGTTAATTTGTAATTTGTACACCCCTTCTCCCCCTCCTTACTGAAGGGGGGGGGCACGTACAGAGAGGGCAACAACTTTTAAATTCTGCAGCAGAATTGTATGAAAATACCCTCAAATGAGAGCTGAGTCTATCTGACCATACTGACCAATTAATTCCAAATTCTATTTTAATGACAGATATTTAGAATTTTGATAATGTCTATTTTCTATGCATTCAAACAAGGTTTAAGTAAAACCTGCACACACTTTCAGCTGTACATTTTACATCTTGCAGTCTGGAAATACCTACGTAAAGTATATCAGCAAAGATGACTTTGACGTCTCTTAACTGAAGCCACCTCAGGGAAATCTCTTCCTTTAATGTTTCTCATTCACCGGACCGAAATCGCCTTAATTATGTCGGACCCTGATCGATTTCTAGGTCCGCCCACGGAAGAACAGGCGTGAAACCTAGGCCCTGGGAACGAGACAAATCTCCTCTCATCGCTGCCCTTTCAACATCACGATACCAGCCGCTGAGCAGCATCCGCAAACTACTTGATGGTGTCGGTCAGTTTTTGCTCGTATATTTTGAGACATCATTGTGTGAACTTTCACATGAACAAAGTGCAGTACCTATGTGTGAAATACGCCCTCGGCGTGAATCGATGCATTATTCAGCGTTTTCTGATGTACTCCCCGTCCTTTTCAACATGAAAGGATGCGACGGCGCCCTTAATGATGCGCTTGAGGACCGCTTGTGGAGATCATCCATCTTTCAGGGAGCTTTTGGAATCACTCGTGAGTACAGAGCGTATTCTGCGCCGATAAATCTGAAGGACTCGCTCTCAGACAGCAGTTCCATCATTACCTGGCGATGAGCCTGTGATTGCCAATCTGCCTCAGCAATGAATTTCGACCGAAACGTTGGGAGTCTTCCTTCTGACAGAATATTGTTCGATTCGATTATTTCTTCAAAAAAATATCACGAGATCCACTTTTATTCTCTTGTGTGTGTGATGGGCTTTATTGTGAGGTTCTTACCTCACTTACTGTGAAGCGTAGTTTTGAAAGGTGTGGGAATTAACCTGGCCTTCACCCACTCACTGACTTAAACACTCAACTCATTCTCACACTCACTCACTCTCACTCACTCATTCACCCACCCACTCACTGTCACACCCATTCACTCACTCACTCACTCACTCGTTCACTCGCTCACTCACTCATATACCTGCTCCCATACGCAGGGAGATAAAAGGGAACACAGGCCAAAAAAGTGAACATCACCAGAAAGGTAAATTACCCTCTGCCTCTGTCTGGTTCCCTCAGCCGTGAACCCTGGTCTTTCACTGATTGAGCTAATAGCATTTCTGGCTAAGCAGACATACCCTTGTTCCACAGACACAGTTACCTTCACTGTCCTGCCCTTTAAGTGGCTGTTAGCGAGTTGCGTTGAGCTCAGAAATGCGGCGGCGAGATGTGAGATGGCCAAGGGCGGTGAATTCTATTACATCCCATTAGATGATGTAATGTAACGTAATGACTGGTTGCGTATCGTAATAAAAAAATACTCCTCCCATTTCCATGGCGGTAAACTCTTACGATGAAGCGATACAGAAAACTTTGTGGCCAGGCAAAATAATTAACGAAGGGCCACAAATCAGAAAGCGCTGCTGCTGCGAATGAATTTGAAAAGAGCAAAACAAAACGAGTCATTGAGGTGTATCGTACGAGGCGTATAAGCAACACAGGCGTTAGAGCAGGCAGGCTTAATGCTCACGATCCCTCAGCAGCTCATTAAGTCTCCGTTACTCAGTCAAATTCGGTCTGTGTGATCAGACAAAGCTGATGCGGCCCCCTTTTTTCATCGTAACTCTTACTTTGATTAAAGCCCCCGGTCCTGTTACCAATTATTTACAACCTGCTAAGAAAATGTGTTTGCTTTTTTTGGGGTCCGCTTTGAAGAAATCAAACAAGAACGAGCCCTTTCTCCGGCGCTTTCTGCCGGATATAGTTTCGTGCTCAGAGATGAAAGGTATTTACATACTAACAGATAAACAGACCGGAGATTTATTGATGAGATGAGAGCATTCCAGTGTGTGTGATGTCTGTCCTATTTTGCATGCTCTTTTTGTTCAGTTGCTCGATGCAATGTTTGCTTCCGATGACTATGCATTGTAAAGAGCTCCACAAACAAATTAGAGCGTGATCGAAAGCAGTATTAGGCAAACTACAAAGAACACGGCTAATGCATTAACCCTATAAAACCCATAGATGCATATATAGGTTTGTCAAATGTAGCTTCTCTATTCAGACTTGTGAATTTTTATGCCTAGTTTAAATTGAAGTGGAGAGCCTATAGGACTAGTTCTTGTTTACTAACATTGACGTCATATTCAGACGTGCATTAGCGTGGTTCGCAAGAACGAGTATAAATCAATACAACAAAACGGGGAAGTGTGGCATCCTGCAGTTGTGGAACCGATTCGGCGGTCTCTGAATATGTACAAAACCTTGACAGTGCCGCGAAGACTAGATATTTCTCTAAGCTTTAGTACATTGGTTTGTGTAGGCTTCCGGATCCTTACGAGGTGAAAGGTTGGAGGAACGACCCTTCTTTGGGTCTGGGTCGGCTGGATCATCACTTGATATTCCTTCATCGAACATAAATTCTACATTTGTTGATCATCGTTGAGCAGTGAAAGTAATTCACAGTCGTACGTTTACCAGAACGATTTTAAAAAGGCCGCCAATATATTTTGAGGGGGTTTTATTCGTGATAAGGGGGTTTAGAATTTATCATTAATATTTAATATCACGAATGCATATACTACGTATTCCCTAGCCAGTTGGTGTGTCATCAGTAGCAAGGCTGCCGCCGTTACAGCTGCAGTAGACATTAAACTCTAAATTTTATTGACTGGATGTACGATGGACGTTTTTACACACTCGAATGTTTCTCTGGGTACCCAAAATTCAAGATAAGCCAAAAGTACTGATCTCAGTCCATACTGATGACGGTTGAAAACTGAATTCTTTTCAATACTAATATCCGAACTGTCACTCGCTAGTGGAAAGTATAAGGAACCAATCGAATTACCCAACGCAAAAAGGAAGATCATTCCCTTGCCATGACCGAATAATAAAATGCGAAAACTTAGCAAAATGTCATGGTAGAAATGATGGAAAATAAGTTGTGACTGACCCGACAGAAAGTGAATAGTACAAACACGCGAATGGGTCGACGGCACCCAGTTCTTTCGTCGAATTGAATTGATCCAAGCGGATTTTTTAGGTTCTTGTTCAGGAATACGAAGGAAACGTATTCCTGAGCCCTTAACGAATCGGTTTGTGCAGTTAATTACGCTGCAACTAACTGGTATTATTACAGAAAGTGGAAGACAACTGTACTTCGCCTATTAAATCAATTGTAATGTTGAGGCTTTTTTGCCAACCACGCTAGTCAACAAACCCACGTGACCAGGTTCGTGACATCACGAGAGCTACTGCTATGGTTTCCAAAGATTCTAAATGTGCTCTGCTGAAGAAATGTGTTTAAGATGATATACAAGATATAGATATTTTCCATTCGATGTGATGCTGCAGCCATAAAAACATTGTGGTTCAATATTTCACTCACTCCTGGTGTGATGTAGCTCCTGTGAAGCGCTACAACCAGCAGATAGAGAATATGTATGTGACATTGTCCTATCATGCTCTATGTCAGGGCTATTCAACAAGGGCCGGTGTGGGTGCAGCTTTCATTCCTACCAAGCACTTACACACCTGATACTACTAACCAATCTCTTTAACCAAGACTCTTGGGGTTGATTAGTAGTACCAGGTGTGTAAGTGCTTGGTTGGAATGAAAGCCTGCACCCGCACTGGCCCTTTCTGGATAATGTTGAATAGCCCTGCTCTATGTCTTTGAATCTTCTTAAGGGGAAATTGAAGTGAAAATCAGATTTTAAACAGTGAACCTGGTGCCTGAATCATGAAGTAGGTTAGCAGGATAACCACGCTGAATAAAACTTCAAACCCGCCATGATCTGGAACATGGATGGTGGTAAAAAGACCTGTTCTGGGTTTAACTTGGTGAAGTTACCCAGCTACTCTGGCAACCCTGATCACCGATACTGGCACCAAGTTAACAGGCGCATTAAAAAAAAAAAAAAAACTCATAGGCGTACAATGTTGGATTTTCACTCTGAACATTTTACAAAACAGCCTTGCACAGTCACCACTTCACTGTATGGCCAAATGTTTGTGGACGCCCTCATATCCAGCGTCTCATTCCTGAATCATGGGCATTAAAATGGATTCGGTCCCACTCCTTCGGGACAAATAACCTCTCGATGTAAGAACCCTGCTGTGGGGATTTACCAATACTTTGAACTGAAAAACATTGATGAAGTTGCGTGGTGAAGTTGGGTGATTTGGGCTGACATGAAGTCGGCTTTGCAATCAATCCTACAGTGTTGTGTGGGGCTGAGGTCAAGGTTCTGTGTTGCCAGGTTTTCCTGCATTGATCCTAACATGGAGTTAGTTGTGTGCATGGGGGCATTATCATGCAGGAACAGGAAAGAATATTCTCCAATCATATATGTAATGTTATTGTAAGCTGCAGTATTGAGATTTTCAGTCACTGAAGCTAAAAGGCCTCGCCCACACCAGGAAATCCAATTCCAGACGATAAAGTGTCCAGTTACTTCTGTCCATGTGGTGTATCTTGTTCTCTCAATCGATATTTGTTCGCTGCACGGCCCTTACTTTCCTGCGAGCAGTTGTTATTCTGAAAAATACTGGAGCAGTTCTGGGCTTGAGTCTCTCCTCTTTGCGAGAGACGCGTATGGATCGGGCTGTTGACTGGCGCGATTTCAGCTGAATTAGTGCTGGAGAGATAAGGTCACAGTCATGACCACAATAAAGAGAGGGTCTCTAAATTCAGCTGACGTCTCCTACCCCCATCCGTCTACCTTTAACCTTCACCGTCTCTGACCGTCCTCTGCCCGAGAGATAAGGGAAGCTATCAACAGCAAGTGAGACCGGGCTAATAATTCATCTGAGTCAATTATTCTCATCCGAAATAGTGTCACGGCGTTTTATCCTCAATTCATGAAAAAAAAAATTATGCAAAATTTATTTGGCACAAAAACAATGAGTTAAATGAGCTCTCAGTGTGAGGACTGTGAGATATTAGAAGGCATGAGACCTCTCTAAACCGCGGGGAAGTGTAACACGTGTAATGAAAAATATGTCACTGAGTGTTAAGTGCATGCTGGGCTAACTTCTGCGTTTCTTTCCCCTTTTTCTCAGAGTTTATGTCGAGAGATGCAGGGGCCTCACATTTCCTCTGAATTTAGAAAGATTTTAATAAACCACGGGGGGAAAAAAACCTATCACAGGTCTTTTCTTTATTGTCCCTCTGGCCGTCTGGTGCTCATGACCTATATTCAGTATTCAGTCCTTCACCCTGATCAACAAATGCGAATTAGTGTGACTGCAGGACATGTTCGCAAGGAGAATACGAAGACCTTAATTCTAAAAGTACTTAAGTCACAAAATGTCTGTTTTGAGAAAAAAAAAAGGGTCTGAATATATAATAGATTCATAAAATCTGCTAATTGAAGACCCCATTGCAAAAAGCACTGAAGTCACATAAAGTTTATTTTGAGAAAATTGAGAGGATGAAATTAGGTAACCATAAAAGGTGGTTTTTCATATTCCCATCACAGTGTGTGAAAATGTGACTTAAGTACTTTTAGCACTAGGCTCTTCATATACACTAATCTGATTGCAGTAAAAGTCAGGGAATGGTCTGGAGTCACCAAAAGTGTTCCTATGGTGGGTTGGTCAAATTAATTTAGTGGTTTTTCTCCCAATAATGCGCAGTGTATTGATGTAATTACTATGTCTCAGTCAATAAAGTGGACATGAGACGTACTGCTGTCTGGTAGTCCGTATGTATGCACGTCCATCACAAATACCTTGTCCACAGTACATCCACTGAAGGAGTGGACATTTTTTTCACCAAATCTGACCTACTCACTCCCCACAGAGAGCAGATAGGTTTTGGAGCTCATCGGGACAAAGGTCAAGGTCATATAAGGTGAGTTGTCTGTGGGGGGGGGGGATCAACTTTCAAAAGATCAACTTTTAGAGTGGCTGGTGGAGGCACAGCAATCAATGCTTTGTGTGGAGTTGCACCCTATTTAATTATGTAACTACAACCATTACAAAAGTAAAAAAAAATCTGTTACTTCACAGATGACGATTAGAGTCTGATGCTCAATGGGTAAGTCTGGTCAGTTAACCACCAAGATTTAGTGCTCAGATTCATTTGGAAAAACTGCTGCTTAAGCTAAATAATTTGTTTTAATTTTTTGCTTAAATTGGTTTCCTTTTCACCAAAAAATGTATCTTTGCAAACGGGACAACAAAGGCCTTCAGTAGCATAAGAAAATGAGAACTCTTGGCATCAAAACTTTCTTAAGCTTTTCAAAAACATCACACACACACACACACACACACACACACACACACACACACACACAGCTGGAGAGAATAGTTATGAGGCTCCGTGCGATATAAGGTAATCCTTTCTCGCTCATGTAAATAACCGCATCGCATAAAAATGAATCAAAGCGGGGCTCGTGGCCATCTTAGTCAGTAAAAATAATCTTAAAAGCCCTTAAACACGGCAACCGAGGCCGTATCAGCAGCTGCCGATGACCAGAGGTCCTGAGAGGCTGCATAAAATTGCTCTTGACCCGTCGGGCGTAAGGCAAGTTAAACGTAGCGCACAGTAAGCACCGTTGCATTAGTTCCGCCCAGTGGAATGCAAAGTGCCCCGGAGCTGGCATTTATCATCAGTGAGCAATAAGGCTCTCCACTGATTAGCGTTAGCTGAGTGCTGCGCGACCCCGAGGGAATCAAGCAGTCACACAGACTCACAGGCAAACTCCGGGGGAGGTCATTTGGTCTCGATACAGCACTCTGTGTGGGCGATGACGGCGGGGTGGAAACTCGAGAGGTACAATTAGCGATTCCATACTTGAGAAGGGGGAATTGCGCGAAGAACCTATGAAAGAATAGACTTCATCAAGCCGATCTTTGTACGGATTTCACTGTGAGCTGCTCACGAGGTGAAAATACCGTTTAGAGAATTCAAGCGAAATTCGGTAACATCCAGTAAGCAGAAAGTAAAGTTTGCTCGCTAACTAGAACTAAGCACGAGCACTCCCGTGTAAAACATTTATAAGCCCTGCACGCGCGCTTCCATTCATGTCAAAAAGTGTCTCAACCTAGTTTGCTATCTGGCCTGCAGTGTTTATAAAGTTAAAAGACATTAAATAATAGAAAGGCAAAAGCATCACTCCTGTCCAATGGATTTGACAGCTGCCTTGACAATAGGTCTCTCACGGATTAGGTGGGGAGTGCATCACGAATCAATACCCTCCTCCTTCGTTTGACCAATGGCGCAAACCCTTATTCTAAAGATACCCCCGCTTAAAAGTGCTCTTTCTACAGTTTTAGGCCGCGCAAAGCCACCATCCTGAGACATTTTGATCCCGTGAAATTCCTGCATTACTGTGTCTTTACGGTGTCAGGGTAGTTTAAAGCACTTGCTACCTTGTGACAAAGCCCTACTCTGACATGAGGGGGTGAACCGTCTGGTCTGCAGCAGTCTTGGGGAAGTGATTAGTCTCCAGCCTTTTCAAAGAACAAGGTGCTAAGGGCAGGAAGTGCCTGGAATGCCGAGCGGAGATTAGAGTGGAGAGCTCGGTCTCTCCTTCACACCAAGTGAAATTTAATTGGACTAAGCAGAGCTGCCCCCAAAAATAACTCTGTCAGCCCCACTGAAATCATGCAACTAGTACCTTCTTGCAGAAATCTTGCTTCTGGATTGCGCTGGTTTGATAACACTGTAAACCCTGGTAAGTGTGGTACACTCAATTGTTTTGGGGAAACCGATTACCTAAAAAAAACTGTTTACACCAACTTAATGATCCCTTAAAAATGTGTAAATGTGTACATTTTCTTTTAGCACCGTCCTTACAATGCAATTAAGTTGGCTGACAATTTTTTTGAGGTAATTGGTTTCTGCAAATCATTTGAGTTTGCCACACTACATGGGTTTACAGTGTATGCATGCAAAGGCCTGCACGCAGGCATCTGTCGTTTTCAGTGACATTAAACCACATTATTCCGTATCTGGGCTTGGCTGGCAGTGCACTGAGCTGTTTTGTGGCATGTCCATAATGTATGTTAACTAGTATCTGCTCATTCAACTTCTCATTCCAAAATCATGGACAACAGTATAGCATCGGTCCCCTCGCTGTTCAACAATAAGTCTTTTCATTTGATGTTAGAACATTGCTGTGGTAATTTGATTCCATTCTGGGCAGAAATGAGTAAATTAGGTCAGGCAGTGACGCTGGGCAATTAGCCCTAGCTCAAAGTCTCTGTTCCAGTTGACAAGACAGTTTTAAATTTATAGGGGTTTAGGTAGGCCAGTCAAGTTCTTTTACAGAGGTCTTAGCAAGTGGTGTATGGACCTCACTGTGCCTGGAACCATTATCATGTTGAAACAGTTGGCTGCTTAATTTTGTTAGATTCACTGATACCTTGCGGTGATTAAGCAATCCGATCTAATGAGGACTGGTGAAGTTTGTTGCTGAGGTATAGAGAATAACTATATTTCAGTTTGAAGTCAGTAGAGAACTAAAATGGCATGGATCGAAAGTACGACAAACTTTGTGCTGCTGAATAATGGACAATGGAAAAGTATTATTTATAGGATTTAGTAGCTGAGAGTAAATCGTACTCTTGGTTCAGCAAATATTGTGATACATTGTGATGAGTGATAATTTTGCAATGGGTTAAGTTTATAGTCACTGTCAACACAATAGACCATATTTTGTATGTAAATGTTTGCTTTCCAGTTAGGAACTTTCAGGTTATTCATGCTAACTCCATGCTAAAAGTATTTTTGTCATCTTTTACAACTTGTCATTTAAGAGCACATCACAGGTTTCCTCACATTATTACTGGTTTGTCTGCTTGTGATTATAGCACACTATGTCAACAAAGGGCTTGTGTCGTAAATTTGCTAATACATATTAAGCATTTTTTTATCTGGTGTCATTAAAATGGAATAAACAAAGGCTACACACTGTCACAACTAAAAGGTTGAAATGTTGGACACAACAAAACATATTGAGCAATAACTGTTTACAATCGCATTTTCTTGCATTGTAATAAATCTGCTGGCCATGTAGACTTATATTGCTTTTGTATAAATGTGTTATTACAAGGGAAATGTATACGGACTATAATTATATACAGCGTAAAGCAGAAAGATTTATCTTGGAGAATTAGATGTGGACAACTTCAGCACTGGAACTCTCGCATAATTATGTTAGTGTTAGCTGGGTACCCTATGAAATGAGCTTCCACATGTAAACTATTTTTGAAAGAGGTCACATTCACACTGATTTAATTGGATTTTTATCGGTATCTTCAGAGGCAAAGAAATTTCACACACCTGTTATTTGCCAAATAAATTTACTTTACTCTGGTATACTTTGATGTGACAGATGCTGCTTTACACAACACATGGAATGACTGAAATATTGATGAAATTGTTGCAGCAGAGAAAAAAATGTTCTTCTAACTCAACCTGACTGCATACTAGAATCTTCTCTTCGAATGTCCGACCTTACAAGGGCCGTTGAGATGTTTCCTGCCCTTTAACATTTTCATTGCAAGTAGAAGTGTAAAGCTCAAATGAGGCAAATTCAGTGATTGCAAATATTCATGATGAAGCACGGTAGAATATTATGTTTCATACCGAAGGATGAATTGCTAATTATTTAGTAAAAATTGACAAAGTGGCCGAATGTATTGAAATTCTCAATTACCACAGTCTAGTTCCTTCAGTCTGTCGTTCAACTTCGGCATATTGGTGTAGCTATTGGTAGTCAGGCCTTGGTTTCAACCGAATCTAAAATGGCCGCCCAACATAGACAGATCCGGCAGCTATCATAAGTCTCTGGGCTTTACATAGTGAATCAATTCTGTCAGCCAGTTGGTGTCTCCATAAGGAACACTTCAGTTGAAGTGCTGGTTGAGAATCACCACCAGGATATCTCAATGGGCAAAAATATTGATGCAGTATCTGACTGGGTTTTAGCATGCAATTGCTTTAATAATCACAGCACTGAAGCAGTATTGAGTTCCTGTCTGGTCACTATCTGTTGAACTCACTGCTCTCTGGCAGAGGTCAAACATCAAGGTTCAGAACATCCTTAGTATTTTGTTCCAGTCGTGTAGAATTACAAGTCAGAACAATCTGAGGTAACACTTTATAATAACTATAGTTAATAAATGGAAAAGTGATTGTAAATTAAACTGTAGTTAATTGTTATTTTACTGTTGCCAAGCAAAAAAAGGTAATTTTTGCAAATGATTGGTGACGTTATAATTCATTTTATCATCACTTTGCGAAAATTAAATTAATTATTATATAAAGTATATATTGAATTTTAGCTGATAGGTGATAATCAGCTAAAGTAACACTAATTTTGGCATTACGAATACTGAGTAAACATTGAACATTATTATCAATACATTGCTGCTTAGCAGTAAATCACCAATTAAAGTTCAAATAACTATCATTTCACCATGTATTAATAATGGTTATTATATAAAGTGTTTCCCAATTCCTCGGTAGAACTGATTGGTGAAATGAGTCATATGACAATAACATACGTTAGAATTTCAACTTCCTGTCCCCTGGACCTCACACTTTTTGCCTCCGGACTCTCATCTCAGTATCCCCCGCCCTTTCCCTTTGAGAATCACATAACTTCGCCGATGACATGCAAATTTATTAAAATTAGCTAAATTTACTTCCGCTGGAGATTACGCAGCTTGTCTATGTGGACAACGTACTGCTAACTGATCTGCAAACACCCAACCACGACTCATAGGTATGCTCAAAGGGCACTGCAGGGCATAGAAAATTAGTTTGCACAGTGTCTTTATTGATGTGGTCTCACAGGAAGATTAAGGATGAATAAGCGTATGCCTGAGAACAATTAGCGAGATGTTAGCGCACAGCATTGCACAGAGACCTTGTTATCCAGTGTCTGTCTCTGGTGTCATTTGGGGTCCTGCTTCAGGTCAGGAGGTAGGAGAAAGTGTGCAATACAGTACAAAGGAACAATGCAGAGGAACCTGATCAAACCCATTATGGCGTCAAAACCTGTAGAAAAGATATTTTGATCTCCCCTCTGTGGATTCTATCCATGATGTGAGACATTTTGCTCCAGTTCCACGGTTGGATGCGCTCAGTTCTTTGCAAATGTAGCCAGCCTCACTCCCGAAGCTTAACGCAGGTTAAAGCCATCAGTGAAATGACAACAGAGTGTCGGCATTGGAATACTTGTTTATGTATGTAGCCCTCGCTAACTGGCTTCTCCTCACACTTGTTCTTGTTTCTGAATAGCTGAAATAATAAATGGGGTGTTGCTTCCTGAGCTTGTTCTGCCAGACAACTTAAGACACGCCCACATTCCCATAGATGCATATCACAGGCTGCTCCTCCCCTCTGGTGGGTGGCCTTCATAAGCTGCTCTCCTGCTCCACCTCCACGGAACAACATGCCTCCGCCTGCTGCTGCACTGCATCACTCTCCGCTGCTGAATCACTCTTGCCTGCTGTTAGGTCACGTCTCACCTCCATCCCAGCTTCCACCTATGGGCTCTGAATCTCCTCCAGTTTATCCTCACACCCCTGCGCTCTTCTTCTAAAGCTCGGTCGGCTGCAGCGTGTGTGTCAGGGTCAGACCGCGGACACCAAATTATCCTTGTATCTGTTATTACTGCTACTGGAGATTTACTTGTGAGTTGGAGCCATATTATGCACAAACATGATTTCAGTTATTATATCAGAAAATCAAAATGGGTGTTTGTATGTGCAGGCATGTTCAGGGAACATAGCATGGAGTTGAAAATAGGGCCATGGGAAAATGAGTCCCTGACAACATGTGACCTCTGGAAAAGTTTGATGTGTGTTAAAGGTCCCATATTATGCCACCAGGTGCACAGCTGATTAGCCATTATGAGCCAGTTCATAGTCTCCCATTCCTGACATCACAAGGGGGAGTGACCACCCAGAATAATGAAATCTGATTGACTGCTTGGCTGAAGGTGATCAGTTCTTCTTGCCCCTGGTTGGTGACTTCCCCATGTGATGTCAAGAGGGGAAAGATTTTGAAATGGCTTGTAATAACTAATTAGCTGTGCACCTGGTGGCATAATAGGGGACCTTTAACAAAATATTGAACCGGGGAACACAGGACATTGGGAACTTAGGACCCCGGGCACACGGTTTCGGTCGCTGATATTGTGTGGAACGCATGCTACACAAACGGTACAAAAATAAACCCATGTGCTGAACTGTTTTCCACACTCAAGCAGGCTTTTGTGATATTTCATACTCCACACCAGTCACACATTCGCACACATTCATTTTGATGAAATGTCTCATAATGTGTCATCACATTAGTGTTTTCTGGGGGCATTTTTGGTTTAATATGATGGTAATTGCCACTAGTGGTAGACAGGAAAGGGGAGGGAGAGAGAGAGAGAGAGAGAGAGAGAGACGAGCCAGGCCTCTGCAGTTGAGACTCAGCTTTAATACGTGGTTCACCCTCTACTTGGAGAGCTACCGGGACACCCAATCGCATTAGTGCTTTATTTTTTTTTTTCCCAGTGGCCTATTAACGGGCTGTAATTTCTATAGGCCGGTTTTGCAGATTCGTGTAAATTGCGTGTTTTGCATATCAATACAGGCAGCGCATGAGCGAAAAACCCCGGCCATCTCTTTATCGCTTTCTCCTTCATCATCTGTTCGGAAAACGGCGCATATTACTCACACATCTGCATATAAATAAAATACATGCCATACGAGTATATTAAATCATCTGGAAATTTTTATTCGCTTACTTATTTATTTATTTTGGATGAAATTGGAAACACTTTTCTGCGCATGAAAAGCTGGCCTGATCTGATGTAATTCTATTTTAATCAACGTCTGCCTGAAAAACGCTCCATTACGGCTCAATATAAATCATTAAGAGCCGAGATTCATCAGCCGAACAAGAACGCAATTCATAAACGCTGATGAAGGCTCCCGAGGATGTGGTTTACTGTTATCGCTCACGATTCTGGCAGCTCGAGCATCATGGAGATGATTTATGCCGTAAAGGGTGCGTTTAGTCAATGGCTGGTGTTTTTCATACCTACAAGATTCAGATTTTTTAAGAACAGCTTTTAAGCCTCTACCACTCCAGGGATAAATAGGTGAAATTCTGCTTCTTTTTGACCAGGGTAACAAAAAGCTCTCTATGTCAAATACTGTGAAGGCCAGAAGCATGGTTCAAAGCTTTTTTTTTTAAACTGGAGAATGGCACCTTTATGAGCAAACAGTGATTTTTGTGTTGACTGTGGGAGAAATAGGATATGACCAGCTCAGTCAAGGGCCTAGTCACTATAGACAGATGAGTGTATCAGAGCAGCAGGGTCTGTGGGGCGCTCCCAGTCAGCGGTGGTGAGTACCTACCGACAGCGGTCTAAAAAGGGACAAACCATAAACTGGTGACAGGGTGTTGGGCGCCCACGGATTATGCATGAGGGTAACAAAGGTTGTCCTATCTATTCATATCAAACGAAAGGGCTACTGCGGCACAGGTCAGAGAGAATTTTAATGATACTTAGGTGAAGAATGTGTGATAACGCTCAGTGCATCACACCCCTCTGCATATAGCGCTGTGTAGCTGCTGACCAGTCAGAGTGCCCATTGTAACCGCGGTCCACCGATGAAAGCACCGACAACGGGCATGTAAGCATTGGAACTGGGAACTGGATCTTGAAGAAATTGAAGAAGGTCACCTGGTCCTGTGAGTCGCATTTCTCTTTATATTCTTTTCATTGGACGGGTACATATGCACCATTTACCTGGGAAGAGATGGTGCCAGGTTGCATTGTGGGAAGACAACAAGCCTGTGGAGGGAGAGTGACACTCTGGGGAATGTTCTGCTGGGAAACCCTGGGTCTTAAAAGCCCAATGCCCACCGGAGGCGTGAGATGCGCGTCAAAAAATAGGTTCCATTCATTTCAATGGTGCAACGCCCACTGGCGGCGTGTGACCCATGTCAGAATTTTACTTTTCGCCACTGCTCAATTTCTTAAGCGTCAACGCAAAAAAAACGCATTTGTCTTTTAGGTTATTTAACTATTTCGCCTTGTCATGGTTGGTGGCACACATTTAGCGGCAACCTCACATGCAGTTGTCGGAACCAATATACCTGCTTTTTAACCAAGTCGCAGTTATGAAAGGAAATCCATTATTTTGCGGGCATTTAAGTTATCAAGCGATCTACAGTTAGACAGAACCTTTAGAATTCAAGTGGCTGTAAGACTGATGGAGCCAGCTCACAGGGGTTTGTGACACAATATCACATAGGTGGTTTTAATTTTGTGGCTGATCAGTGTATATCTCAAAGGTTTTTTTTGTTTTGTTTTTTGTTTTTTTTACTCTACAAGCGAACTAAATTTCACAATGCAGGTGCAACTGCTAAGGGGTGTTGGGACCGAGGTGGCGTACTTTGAAATATCTGAAACACAATTGCAAAAACGTCATTACAGGGGATTTGTACTGATTCGAGTGATAATTTGCAGCATGTGTCTACTTAAAGGTCATCTAACGAGCTGCAATTTTTTTTTTAGCTAAATCTCCAAAGCTAGATGAGTACACTAAATAGTTTCAAAGGGGCCAAAGAGTTTTTCCTTGAATTGCAGATGCGTCAATCACAAAAGCAGCAATACTGTTCAAGGTGGAGAGGGAAAGTGTGTCAAAAAGTATGACAGCAGGTGCCAAACACTGCAAAACTGTGACAGCAGACAGGAACTGTGGCTTCAGATAAAAGCTCAAAAGCTAAACCAACTCAAAAACAGAACGCCATGTGAGTTTCCCAAAGCTGGTATGTATGACAGTGTTTACCATGATTTGACCGCCCTCCGTATACTGTATACTGCCATTCTAATGTTAGTCAGTACATGCATAAATTTCATGCTGCAAGAAATGATAAATATGTTTGATTATTCCAAAAAAGGAGGCACAGATTCCCTCCTCTGGATTGTCCATTTTATTCTAAATAAGCTTAATCTTGCCACACTTGCTGGAAAATGGAAATTAGTTAGTTGGAGTTAGTTACCAATGTATTCTGTCAGATATAGCTTTTTTACTCAAGCCAGAATTAAGGGCACTATCCCACTAAAAAGATGAAGAAAGATTATTTTTAAGTTCTCACAACTTACATCATATACCACATATAACCGCTTGAGGTGGTTACACGTGGTTATACTCAAACATGGTACGATGCATTCACACAAGTTATTATTGCTTATATTTCAATGAAAATGTGAGTCATTTGTA
Organism: Gymnothorax javanicus; assembly: GCA_029692085.1. Classification (NCBI taxonomy): domain Eukaryota; kingdom Metazoa; phylum Chordata; class Actinopteri; order Anguilliformes; family Muraenidae; genus Gymnothorax; species Gymnothorax javanicus. The sequence goes on along the minus strand of CM056198.1, from coordinate 7,360,839 downwards.
CAAAAATGTCAACACCCCCCCCTCGTTTTCCCTGACAGAGAAAGTAAGCAAGAAGTAACAGTAAAAACTATAATTAAAAGCCAATGTATTAACACTCTGGCTGCCAAGAAGCTAATTGATAAAAGAGGAAAAGAGGTCCCACATTCAATGAGCAGTTGATTATGTGGCTCGGTCTGACTGATGAATAGTATGCAGAGTGTGATTTATAGCAAACATTAAGGAAATTGTTTCAGCTCATGCTAATTAAATCTGAGTTGTGTTAGATTAAGTTGGCTTTTTTTATTTATGGAAAGAAATTGTTTTTATTTCCTGTGGAAAGAAACACCTGCAATGCGTTAATGCTGCTGACTCGCCTGAGTATGTTATGACTAGCAGTCGATGGGAATAGAAGAAAGCTTACGCAAATCTCACATGTAAATGTGGAGTAAATGCAGTATGTGAAACTGCTGGAAATTTCAGAATGGCCCAATATTTTGATAATGGTAAAGGAAAACTGTACTGTAATTCAGCTTAACTGAAAAAAGGTTTAAGAAAACCTCGCAAACTCTGGCAAGAAAAATAATCCCTTTAAAAAAATTTTTGAAGTTTCTGAGCTATATTGGCTGGCCTGACGTATAGTTAAGGATACCATGTATGTACGGTGAAAGAAATTAAATAAAGCATCTATTTTAAAAAACTAGAGCTGGACTCGCGAGGGCCCATACCTCTGCCAGCATAGCTGGATTTGAACTTTGGCCTATATCTCAGCTGTACTTCGGCCTAGATATGCCTAAATTTAAACACTTGTACCTCTTGTGCTACTCTAACACCCGGCAAATTTTGCTTAAAATCTATGCAGCCGTTTTTGAGATATCCTACTAACAGACAGACAAACAACTAAATAAATAAACTAGATTTGGACTCACGAGAGCCCATACCTGTCCCGGCATAGCTGTATTTGAACTTTGGCCTATATCTCAGCTGTACTTTGGCCTAGAAATGCCAAAAATCACTTGTTCCTCGTGTGCTATTTGAACATCCTGCAAAGTTTGGTTAAAATATATGCAGCCGTTTTTGAGATATCCCTCAAACAGGCAGACAAACAAATAAATAAATAAACAAGCGGAGGTGATAACAAGGGTTAATATTTGAGATTTAGAAATGCCATGGTACTCTCTTGTAACTGTATAAAAGATTTGTAACAAAGGTTAGCTCCCGATAGCAAAGATGGTAATGATTTTGTCCAACTAACACAATGACTCCGAGAACCCAGTAATGCAGTCATCAACCATGCGAAGGATAGGCACTGTCCCTTAAAAATTGGTTAAATGGAATTAATACACATTTGAAATTAATCTATTCATGAGAAAATTAAAATAATACCTGTGCATGTGTCCACGTTGGACGCATACCAGTAAACATAGTATTTAATTCAGATGGTTTTTTCATTGGTTTGTAAGCTTACATGTGAGTAGTTGTAACTCCACAGAGTTTCTGTCTGCAGTTCTTGGGCACCACATCCCAGTAATTAAGGCTGATTGACAAACGGCCACGAAAACCTCAAGATAGATAGCAGAAATATGGACCACCACTGCAAACATTTGTAAAATAGCCGAGAACAGAGTTCATCGTGGATGAGGCTTTACCACAGAAGGAGTGGAAGGCCGGAAGATGATTTTGCAGTGAAGGGAACTGATATTTTATCTTAAATATATGGTCTTTAAATGTGAATCAATGGTTTTCCAGAGATGGGGAAAAAAAAATAAGTCCTGCTTTGCTTTTCGGACTACAGTGCCCATGAACTTTGCCAGCTGATTTAACTAATTAGTTCTACTTCCTGGCTGAAGAATTGTGCTGATTATTAAATATAGATCATAGGGGCAGAGCAGTGGGCAGAACATCAGTCTTCTGAAACCAGATTCTGCACCTCATTCTTGAAGTTCTTGAAACTGGATGGTAGCACATCATTCTTGGAAGGAACATTCTGCATTGAGACCCTGATACAGCCTGTTTATTCAGCTCCTATTTCACAGTCATTTTATGCAACTTTTAAAGGACGTCTTTAATGAAAACTGAGAGTAGATGCATGTATCTCTGTTCTCTCGTATCTGTGCAGCGCTGTTCATTAATCTTTAAATTCTCCGCCTCGGGGATGATGGTTCTGTTTCACACCTCTGATTCATGAAGTGCATTCTGTAATCTCTCCAAACAGTGATGAATACGTAAAATAAAGAACACTACTTCCATCTTTTTCATATTGAGTTGCCAATGGAATGATGGATAGATGGGGAGGGGAAAATGTGTCAAGGTGCTTATTTGAAATACTTTTAAGGACACTTTTTTTGACCTTCCATTCACATTACTGACAAAAAAAAATGGAGTGATATGCTACTTAATCTGGGTTATTGTGCATTTTTTAATGCAAGAATCAAACGCTGACATTTCCAATAAGTATCGACGCTGTGTGTCTGAGCGGAGCGATCCTCTCCTTCTTCACAGGAAATGTTTTTTTTTTTTTTTCCTGAGGTAAAGACGGATGGCTCGGATGGCTCAGGATTCTGTTTCCATGGCGACCGGTCTCCGCCGAACCCTCCGTAAATCCACATTGCCTGCGAGGGCCATTGAAGCCGCCTCCCCCTCAGTCAAACTCCTTTCACGTCAAAGTTAGTCAACCGCCACATTCAGCCCGTATTCACGCTTCATTAGATAGCTTTGCTCCGCCAATCTCCGTGTGATTAATGTTCGACTCATCACATTACGGGAGACAAAAGACAAAATATTCCTCAATCTCTTCCAGACAATTGGAGAAAAAAGTCAAGTTAAATGGCTTAAATAGTCCCCCAAAGTCAGATACTTTCTGCGGGCAAATGCAGATGTACGATGACTATTACAGTTAATAAACAAATGACTGTACAAACATATGTTTTTTGAAGTACAACTCAGGAGAATTGTCCCATGAAATGTGCGATGCAAAACAAATCTTGTCTATTTAAGAGACAGCACATCTGTAATTTGCCACTGAAATTCTTTGAACGTCATAAATGTTGGTGTGCCAATTCTGAAGGCACTTGTGGCTTTTAAAAGCTTCAAGTCATCCAACCATCAATCATTGAAAACTGCAGAAGAAGAGTCCCAGGGAAACGAGAACCTCTTCCACTCACACGAGCAGAGCTGCTCCAGTCGAGTCCTGAATTGTCGTATTTTTTGATGGTTATAGTGCCAGCTCAGCGTTTGTGCGAATTTCTCACTTACTACAGTGGGTTTGAAGGAAGCTGGAGGGGGTCTGTTCCAAATTTATTTTATAGTCATCAGGGAGAACGTAAAAATAGTGAAAAAAGACACTGTCTTTTTCCAATATAAGGTCTATAATAAAAAATAGCTTGATTTACAAAAAGCTATATTCATTTTTTAATTTATTTTTATTTATCCTTCATTTAACCAGGGAAGTCCCGTTGAGATTGAAATCTCTTTTTCAAGGGAGCCTGGGGCGTTGAGGTGGGGAGGGAGAGGGCAAATTGCACAGCCAATTAGATCAGGGAATGATTAGGTGGCAGGTTGAAAGAGCCAAGCTGGGAATTTAGCCATGACAACGGGGAACCCCCTACTCTTATCGATGAGCGTCATATGATCTTTAATGACCACAGTGAGTCAGGACCTCGGTTTTACGTCTCATCCGAAAGACGGCGTCTCCTTCAGTACAGTGTCCCCATCGCTGCACTGGGGCATTGGGGATTATTCCACCAGAGGGAAGATCGCAACCTACTGGCCCACCAAAACCATATTCATATTTGTATTGGCAGGAATATCTGCATAACTGGTGGAGATGGTGATTAATTTAGCTGGTATTATTAATCTTTGGCTTACGAGGGTTGTGTTACTGGCAATTTTTCATTCATTTTCCACACTTGCAATAACCCCTCAATTTATCGCTCCATATCCCAGCTCCATATCTCATCTTCAAGCTGGGATATTCTCCATCCATCGCGTTACCCTAACGAGCACTCAGCGAGTGCGCCGTACCTCTGCCGGGACCCAACAGTCCCCCACATGTCTGGGATGCATACGAGTGGCGTTATTATCTACCGCCACACAAATTACTGGATCCAAAATGCGATCCAGATCACTCTCGAAATGCCATCACTTCTGAGTTGGGCCAAGACACATCTCTGGAAAAAATTTAATTAAAATGTGCCCATAACTTTTTCCGTAATGTTGCTAACAGATAACCGAACAAACATACGTATCCACAAACCAAAGGTAATGCCTCCTTAGTGGAGGTAACCAGGAATAAGCATGTTAGACGCATGGATGGATGGATGGATGGATAGACAAATGAAAAACGAGCCACTTTTCAGAAGATTTCACCATGAGAATACTGATCTCTGGTGTAACGGATATCACAATGTCATTGGCTTTAAGGTTATATTACCTCACAGATGTATTTTTTTTTCTTTTTCCCAAGGAGAGGAGGCCCTCTGCCCTCTTCTGCATTTTTCCAGTCTATTTAGCCAGAAAAACGCGAGGGAGCAGCAGATAGAGGAGGGATCTCGGTACAGAGAGGGTCGTGGAGGGGAAATCAGCTCCCCTGTAGCTCAGTGAGTCCCATATAATGGGATGAGAGTTCAATGCCCTACATACAGCTCCTCACGGTCCCTCATACGCATACATTTATGAGCCGGCAGCAAGGACGTCTTTGCCATCGCAGTTAATGCTTACATTATTCATGTTAGCTTTTGGGATGCATTCATCATGAAAAAAAAAATTGTCATTGATGTGTGCGTGCAATACAGACTCCTGCCACTATTTTCTGACATTTAAGACTTGTAATCTCCTTGTGACAAACTGACTAGTAACGACATTACTTACTGACAATCCGCGCGGACCATATTGCGAAGTGTTACCCGATGTATAATTAATGTTGACTTTTTTTTCCCTGAGCCTGCTTCTGGTACCATCAATCTCCTTTTGCCACAGTCAGATTTCAATCAGTTTCACTCCGCGCCGCTGCCTTCGGGAACTAATCGTCATTGAGAAGTTTAAAGGATTCTCAGTTGGGCGAATCGGAGAATCTTTGGAGGTGCAGTGTTGTCCTGAACTTTGACGCGGGTCAGACTTGCATCGTGCGGTGGTCAGTAATTGTTACAAAGCGGATGTTAAGGACGGATCTTTATTGCGTTCAATGGACCGTCTCGTTTGGTTTTTAACGAGTTGCAGCTCGGATGAAATGTGCTGTCGTGATCCCTCGTCTGTTGAAGGACATCCTGTATGTAAGTGCCCTGGAGGAGGGTTAAAGTGGCTCGTTTAAAACGGTGCAATGTCTCCTTGGACAGCATGGAGCATCAGTTGAATAGTTTGACTGTTACTCCTTTCATACTGGAAGTTAGAGCGCTTCAGAGGCAGCCCTGAAGCGCACTAAATCCCAGTATGAAAGGGTCGTGAGACTGACATAAAATTTTACAGCACTCGAAATTTAGAGGGCCTTTGGAGGAGGTTCAGGGCTGACAATGGGCTGCATTTCGACCTACAGTCCAGAGAAGCATAATCTGATATCGCTGTGTAAGTTTTGTTCCAGGATCAAGAAAATAGTGCTGGTCCAGGAGTTACATTATAGTTCACCAATCAGTGGCGGCTATGCTATGATGATGTCATAAAACCATAAAGGCTGAAGAACGCTGCATTACATGCAGCTAGCAAGGTCCTTTAGCTAGCAGTTTGAACCTGCAAAATCCCCCAGTTAAGCAATTTTTGTGTGAAAACAATCTGAAAATGATATAAAACCATTTTTTGGGTTTTTATTGATAACAAGTCTCTGCTCATCTGCGTGACAAGCTTGCTCATATTAGCGAGTTGACTGTGGACCATGAAAATGTATGACATTTGTAAGCACAGCATTGAGATATCAGAGCTGTCTTTCATTGATGGCGTATCATGTCACTGCTGGACGAGTGATAGTGATTCTGATCAGGAGTACAACTTGAAGCAGAATGGTAGAAGTTTTTGCAAGCTATTTCCAGGAATTTGTATACTGTGGAATAAGAACATGAGGCAGAACAGAATAGAGAAGTATTGCTATCTTTCATTCAATTTCCAAAATACTCGCCTGATGAAATGTTTCAGAGCGCACTTGTAGGTCCCACAATTGATTCCAACAGAATAGATTTCAATGTGAAGTGGAAATGTAATTCATTGTTGGTGTTTCAGGAAAGACACTAATAGTTTCTTTTATTTCACATTTTTTCCATTGCAGCTGACCAATCGGGCGGACAGTACAGAGTTCAGTGTCCTGGACAGGGACTTCACAATGAAATAAGAATCTGAAGCTTAAATTAATCGATGAAATCTGGCAAAACAAACTGACGGGGGATCAGACTACGCAAATGGCGAAGACAAAGAGTAGCCCAGCTTGCTGCTGATCTCTACTTCGCTTCTCCTGTAAACATGGGCCGTTAGATTAGGTAAGAGCCCACACATTTCCCCCTCTTTTCCCCCTTCAGGTTATCACCGCTAAGATCTCAGGGCTTCAATACCGCAAAGGGAAATTGCTTTTTGAGAACCCGGCCCCAGCCCGATCCACTTAACGTGTACTGTGATCGAGGGCTGCCTCTTTCACTGATGGTGCAGTTCAGGGAGCATGCAGTGTGTAGAGGCAAATGCTTGACTATAGGAGCTTTCTGGCTTATTCGACCATGAATCCATTATCCAAAGCCCCTATGCCTGGTCCGAGTCATGGAGAGGGGGGGCCTGCGGGGTCGGTGCCTATCCCAGCATACAGTGGGCCTTAGGCGGGGACCCACCCTTGGGCAGATCTCCAAATCATCATAGGGATCACGCACCATTCGCTCACACACTCATGCATAAGAGTCCAGTCAGTCTGGCATGTGTGTCTTTGGACTGTGGGGGATAACCGGAGTACTCTGATTGGTGGACATGTAAACTCCACACGGAAAGGCCCAAGCTGGATTTGAACCCACAAATTGAGGCAACACTGCACTTAACTGCCCTGGCTTATGCACCTGGCCCAGCAGAATTATAGAACTGAATTTAAAGGTCCCCTGTTATGCCACCAGGTGCACAGCCTATTAGCCATTACAGGTCATTTCGAAATCTATCCTTTGTGACATCACACATGACCGCCCAGAGGTCATCAACTTCAGCCAACCAGTTAATCAGTTCCTTCGTTATTCTGGGTGGTTTCTTCTCCTTGTGATATTGAAAAGGACAGCATTTGTAACGGCTAATTTACCTTGTCACCTGGTGATATGATTTGGGAAATTTAATAAATCACCCAAATTTATTTCACAGACAAAGGATATATTTTATATCTGTTTTATGATGTACTATGTGGTGCATATTGAATTATGAGCTATTAATTTTGATCACAGCCATTTATCAATTATATGCCGTACATTTAAATCTAGTCTGGTTTTAGCTAGGCTTCCTCTGCGGAGTGTTTTATTAAGAATATGTGTTTAGAACCACTGTGTAGAATGTCCTAGCTGAATTTTACTTTTTAATCGACCCACTATAATGTATACATAATTACAGAATGTTTGGAAAGGCTTGAAAAGAATATCCTCATTAAATGTACAGTTCTATGGATTTCACTCTCTGGTGTATATTTTTCATATCGGCTGCTTTGACATACCGTGATAAATAATGTTTCAAAACATGTTTAATCCATTTCTTAGATACAGGTGACTTGAATTCTAACAGATTTCCCTTGTGATCCCTTAGCCTCTGCACTAATGTCAAGGCAGGTTCATAATCTTGTAAATTTTGCGCCATTATTGATTATGAACAGAAATTTGTCAGACATTTACTTTACAGTAGAAATCGGCAACATTGACAGAGTATGTGTATCCAGAAAAAAAATGTACACTGCAGGCCAAAAGTTTCGGGGCCACCCTCAGATTTAAAAAAAAAAAAATCACACATCAACTGTTCTTTCCTTTTGTGCATTAAATGACTTCAGTGCATAAAATATAGGAAGCCAATAGGTTTTGGGCGAATTCCAGACCTCAGACCACATTTTAAAGCTGTCTTGACTGATTGATCACTGCCCACAATGTTTTATAATTTAGTTCCAATGCCTTTGTGTTACATGATTTTATGTCACTAGTACGTGAACAATTTTATGTAACAAGAGGGCATGCTGTATAAATGCCTTCCCCAAATACCACGGGGTCACACTGCATGTGGTGCACCATTAAAAATCTGGGGGTGGCCCCAAACTTTTGGCCTGTAGTGTATGGTTTTCTGAGACACACAATAAATGCTGTCACTTCATATAACTCTAACCAAAGAGCAGTTTGCGATAATAATGAAACTTGAGAAGTACTTTGAGTGTGTTCTCTTGAATGTTTTGTCAGATAAAAAGTTTCTAGATTATGCCCCTAGAGAGAGAACTGCTACACTGTATTTGGAAAGGGCAAACTTGTTCTTTAAGTCCTAAAAGTACAAGTTGTACCATTCCATCTCGCAGAGATGTTCAATAGCTGAGCTAAATGACTCCCTAAAATATTCATGTTCGATGTTGTAAGAAATAGGTCAAAAGGAGCAAGGCATAAATCTTTTGATAACACAATTATGGCACCTGGCCTTACTTTAAACAACATTACTTCATTTATAAGTGCACTTTTAGCTTTTAAATAGGCCAGCGTTTGTCATAAATGAGCTTAGGTGTGATTAAGGACCATTTTGCATTGTTGCTTTTAAGAGGAACGATTTTAGTGGTTGCAGAAAAGAAAATCCATTCAAAAAGCTTAACATTTAGAAATAGACATACCCTGTAATGTTAAGAGAAGCTTACTGTATGTCTTCTGCAAGAAATTAAGAAAGAAGGAGGAATTAAAGAAATATACCATGCTTTAAGGACATACATTCTTAGGAGATACTTTAGATGAAGTGTTGCTCATAAGACTTTATACAGCATATATAATGCCTTCATAAATGAGACATAATGTCTTCATAAATCATACGTAAGCAAATGTCATGCTTTGTAAAGGGTGAAATAACACATCCTTATTCAGCATGTGATGCCAGATGTGACAATGACAATGTCACTTAGATGACAATGTCACCCTTTATAGTATTTGGCCACTAGGTAAGTGACATTGTCAGTTATATGACATCTGGCATCACATGCTGAATAAGGATGTGTTATTTCACCCTTTACAAAGCATGACATTTGCTTATGTATGATTTATGAATACATTATGTCTCATTTATGAAGGCATTATACATATTGTGTAAAGCCTTTATGAGCAACACTTCATCTAAAGTGTGACCGATAATAATTTCAACAATTCCAAACAACTGTATGAAATTTTGGAAAACTGGAATTTTTTTTTTTTTTTACAGAGGAGTAAAAGTCAGGTTTTTCTCAGTTAAAAAGTCCTGATGAACACAGTCCCATCACTATACGGAATGGAAAGAGGGCCAATCCAAGACTGTAGTGAAGTATCCATCCAAGTCAGCTGATCCGTTTTTCCAAAGGCACCACAGATTGACCTTTGCCATTTGGGAGCGCGAGAATGCACGTGCTCCGTGCCGTGCATTAAATCTCACGCCCGCTGCACGACCGGAAGACGAGACCAGAAAGCGAGGGGGCCTAATAAATGCTGATTAAAGCGCATCACTTCCCCCTGAGGCAGCAGGATATTTTCTCTTAACCGACAAAGTTCCCGTCGGGGTGGAGATAACGGTTTTCTCATTCCACGGTTGTTGTCCGTGCTTAAATCCCCCATTCATCCTCCGTAGCAGCATCTATCCATCTCTGCCGCAAAGTCCACCGCAGCATGAAAACCAGAAGCTATTCCCGATCGGCACGTACGAGATGCAGTAGAATTTCCCGGTCAAGCGTGCCTCCACAAGTTCTGCACTAATGTGGCATCACATGAAAGTGCATGATGTCATGACAACTGCGTTATGATTTATTACTAATCTGCAATGTGGGCCCAGTTGCATTGCTTTTGTTTCCTACGCTTATTGTGAATACAGTTCAGTGTTGGATTACAGAAGCAATTTATCTGGCATTATCACGGTGAAGGGTGCCCGGGCTAGGCTCCACCTGGGGCTGTTGCTGTGGTAACCTAATTCATCCGGGTCTCTAGCCACTTTGCTTCGACCCAGCCTCTGGCAAATTCGCAATGTTGCTTGCTTTAACAGGCACCAGTGCGGTTTAGTGGTTAACCAGAAGGTTGAAGGTTCAGTTCCTAGATGTTCTGAGTCGATTAACACTGTTAAAAAGGCATTTATCCTGATTTAATCCGGTACAACACTGACCATACAAAAATCTATTGTGATCTAAATAAGGTTGGCTTTTCAGCAAGTGACTATGTTTGCAGTAAAAAAACACTGAATAATAAGGGGATTATACCGAATCACATAACAATGGTGTTATAAAGCACAGCGGAAATCAATGAATCTTTATGTGTTTTCCGATGTCGCTCTCTTCCCTTGCAGTACATCATCAGCTTTGCTTAATGTTTTGTGACTCTTTTTATGTATTATGATATCTTCTATTATATATTATTTCCTCAGATTGTTCTTTCTCTTTTGATTTATTTTTGCTGTGTTTTTCTTCTGAGCTTACTTGTGTACTTGTTTGCGGCACACAGTACTTTGGGTTTGCGCTTTGCTGTCGTGCGTGTCTTTGTTTTGCTTTGGCGTTCCCTTAAGAAATTCTGTTTGTATCTGAGAGCCGTGATTGCCTTCAGCTGAGACTCGTTAGGCATTAAGAGTTAAGTGTGAGAATAAAAGATGAGGGTTCCTGTCACTGCTCTCGGTGTTGTTACACAGGTTTTGAGAGTTTTTCTTTCTTCATTGAGGCAAGCTCTCAGGCAGGGGAGATCTGGGTAACTAATTGGTCTGACACCAGCAAGGCTCACATGTTGGTGCCTGCTGCGGAAGCAGAACAAAGTAAGACGGACTGAATGTGGCAGTTTTTGAGTCAGCAAGGGAGAGAGTCAGTGGCCTCCAGTCTTGCAGCTGCGAGCGGAAGGAGCAAAATTTGGCTGTGATGTAGGATAGCCTGGATATCACGCAGGCCAGCATTGTTGCGCCATACCTTTTTCCATTCCCTGAAGGTGCTGCTTTAACTGCTGCTGCATCTGGTGACTTTATGATGTTTTTTTTGTTTTTTTTTTTTTTCTTTTTTTAGTGGATTCTGGCTTCGCAAGAGAGTAAGGTCACATGCTTGACACACAGAGCTCCAGCCTGTGGGGATTTGTGTCACCTGAGGGGACAGAAATTTGGAATAATGCTGACTGCAAGTGAACTGTAGTGGACTTGGCCATCGACAGCACTCTCACCAGGTAAACTCTGCTGTCAAAAATGAGTGCCTATCATAGGCTGCATCTTTTTTAGTGCTTTGTCCATCTGATAGCTGGAGGTAGAGGCAAATGCATGGCCTTAGGCCTTTGTTCGATGTTGGATGCCGGTTATCTCGCCTGTGACATGAGCCCTGCAGGCACTCTGGCAGGACTGGGAAGCACCAATCAGAATTCAAAGCTAAGGAAGATTAGTGTCTGATTTTTGAGGCTGCAGAATATGTGAAATCACAGCTGACGCCATCACAATGACAACTTCAGCTTTTCAGATACAGTGCGACTGCTTATCTCAATCAGAGATACCATAGCCTTGCTAGAAAGGCAATATTCCATCCCACTGTCTTCATACCAAGAGCGCTGATTTCTTTTGGAAGATACGCTAAGTGAACGCACAGTCCCAGATCACAGTCAGCCATAGGTGCTGCTAGTGAACATAAAATGCTCTATATTTGAAAAGAAAAAAAGAGTTCTCTCCGTGTAAGTAACTGAAGAGCAGCGTTTCCCAGCCAGCTCCAGGAGAACCCCTACCCTGCTCATGTTAGATGTCTCTCCAGTTTAACACACCTGATTCAGCTGATCTGCTCATTAGTGGGGCACTTGATGTGCTGAACTGCATATGTTACATCAGAGAGAAACATATGAAATGAGCAGGGCAGGGTTCCTCCAGAAGCAGGACTGGGAAACACGGCTGTAAAGAATTTTGAGACTTTTTTTTTCCTGTACAAATCTTGGTCGGCTAGACTATGCATCGCTGGAATGTTAACAGAGAAGTAGTTAAGTCAGCTTATGTCTGAAATTTTAATTTTGTACACCAATGAGAAAATATACTGGGCAGGAGTGATTTTTTAATGGCATTTCTGCCAAATGCATTTGTTTTGCAATTTTAACTCAGTAACATTTACAGAGGATGAAGACAGATGGGAATATTAAAACTGGAGATGTTATTTGTTAGTGCACATTCAAAGCCGGCAAGCAATATATCATTGTTGTCTGGTTCAGGTGAGAAATGATCTTTCATGCTTTCATTTCTACCTTGTCTGAAGCTCGGTGGAAACAGTTTGTGGATTCTGGAAAATAGCAACAAATTTGTAAGATAAAACCATGTTTATCACTCCTCATGGGAGTCTATGAGTATGATCGAATGTCTTTCGGGTTGTGTAGTGCCCCGATTCATTTCCACTATTGATATGCCATTTTTTAGGAGAGCTATCTGGGGTGATATCATAAAATATTATTTTGCATTGAAAAAAATGTGAACTCATCACATTGTAGTGAGCCGTTCCTGAAGCTTTGGCAGCAATTAATTAAATTGAAACCAAAAATTGAGTGCTTTCTGTTGAGGAGTGAAGTAACCTGGGGACGCAAGGTGAGTAAAGCTCTCCTCATCGAGAATCCAGTTATCATAGCAGCTTTGACATCCTGGTCTGCACTAACTATATTGTAAGTGTGGTTACTCCTTTGATTATTGTCAGCTAATATTGAGTCATTATTTCCACACTGTTGATATAGTTGACAAAAAAAAAAAAACCCTCAGTAGCATAACCCAGTTTGGAAGACAAATCATGCAAACTGCCTTACTTCCAAGAGAGACCTGATGAGATTCACAACTACTCCAAAAAGGTGTTTTTGTCAAAAATGAAGCTGTCAGCCCACATTGCCTTAAGCTACAGGGGGGCAGTGTTAAAAAAAAAAAAAAAAAAGAAGCAGGGTGGTGCAGAGAAATTCAGTAACAGGAACTGCTGAGGTGTTACGACTTTGTAGTTTATCTCTCCCTGGTGAATATCTCTGATCAGGATTTTGAAAGGATATCCATCTTAATCTCCCACTATGAGTGACAGTGCATTGTGTCATGGCACTGACACAGCAGAGCACAACTTAGCAAGCCCTAATCTGTAATGCTGCTTTTGTTCTTAACGCACACCGGCATATGTACGTGCTCCACACGTGCAGGTGCATCTATGCGCTTGCACGTAGCCACAAGTACATACTTAATGTATACGTGCAATCACTTATCAACCAAAGGTTTTCGAAATTGCAGTTAAAAATTAGGCGTGATTTTTTATTACCTGCCTTAGTCCTATTTTATAAACAACTTCAAGCCCTTCATCAATATTGCAGTTATTTCACAAATAAGCCTGGGAGCATTGCTTTCCCTCAATGCCTTGGTGCCATTTGGTTCTGATGGCTGGGTCTCATGTCGCACAATGAATTGATGATTTCCATCCTAGTTTAAATTGTACAAATTCAGTCAAATTAACTATTTTTTCCATGGAAGGGAAAATGAAGAGTTTCAGCATGTGATACCAGCATAGTTTTGTTCAGTATTTAGTCTACCGGGCAGTAAGCCGGGACCCTGACTGTTTAAGCTAATGGATTCAGGAGTTCAGACAGATCTTGTTTAATAGACTGATAGCAATGAATCTAAATCAATAGCAATGGCACGGTATTTAGCTAGCAAGCTCGCAAGCAAAAATGCCCCTGGTATTGATTACACCTTCTTTCACAGCCAGCATGTCCACAGCAGTTGTGAGTGGGTTTCAGGCAAACTCTGCATCCCAGTTTTGAGTCTCGATTAAAATCGCTCACCTTTTGTTCACATAACTGCTTTCTGAGCTTCAAATACACTTTCAGAGCTGTTATTGATTTGCCCTGAGCACTGCTGAAGAAGATAAAGACTACACTTGGTTACAACATTACCTTTCAGTCAGTTTATCCATCTACCAGCAATTAGCGGAGGATCATGTAGTGCTGAAGATGAACTATGTGCTTTTAAAAGCTTTTTGATGCACGTTGTGTCCAAAAGCTGGTTGGATATTATTTTGTTTACGGTTTTGCACAATGTTGATGTTAGATAACTGCTTGTCCGACACTCAGGGCCCAGAAATGATGTTACAGCTTCTTAAAAGAAACTAAACAGTAAGAAGCAAGCTTTTTATGATACGTTTGCAAGGTAACTCCTCAACAAATGTCAATATATGGCTTGTAGACACGTCTGGTGAACTAAATGGGTTTAAATAATGTCCATCCTGATTTAGCCTCTGAGAGGTAGCAAACATTTTCTCCGTTAGCAATTATATTTTTATTAGTAAATAACAGACAGATCTCCTATTCGTCAGGCGGGCAAGTGTAAAATTGTTTAGGATGAAAATAAGGATATTTGTCTACAGATTTCAACTTGCCTGGTTAAGTTGCAGAAGATGCATCTGCCATTGATTAAAATTATTTCACCATCCCTTATTTATGTACTTTCATTTCTCTTTTCTGGGTAGCCGGCACGATGGAGGTGGCTAATATCTGAAACTAGGCAAAGACTAGGGACTATAACCTAAGTATGCCGGTACCACATTTGGCCTTGCTATTTTACCACAAATGCTTCACTTTTTAGTAAAGTGAAACAGTGTTTTCTTTTCTTTTCTTTTACCTAGAGATGTGTCTGACAATGGTCCATAAACCTTTTTGTGAATGTCCACATTAACAGACACTCATATATGTACTCTGATGTATACGCAGTTAAAGGCACACAGGAAATACACACCAGTAATGACCCAATGGAATATGCATGCAGGCATAACAAGTTCTCAATTTAAAAAGCGGAGCCATTCAGCTCCCCAGAGAATTTGGCTGTCAATCAACAAAGCTCCTTGGAACATTTCTTGTAAAGCATGAATGTTTCATGTCAGAGTCATCTAGCTGAGATAACAATAGACCCAGATAAAACCACAGTAATTCCCCCAAGGCCCACAAATGGATATGACAATCAATAGCCCAGCTTTATGCTGGGTATAGCATAGTGCCAGTCAATGCTGGAATCTCATTCAGCAAAGGGATTTTAACTACTTATGTAATGAAATAACATTGTAGCCTGGCAAGATGTTAGCTGCCCATTGTTTGCTGCGCATTATTTAGGCATGAGTTAGAACAGACATCTCAGTTATATTTCTTTCAAGTCTCTTTTAAGTATGGATTAAAAAAAATATGTATTGCTATTTAAGCTACTTGTATGTTCTCATTCTCAGAGAACTTCTATTATTATTATTATTATTATAAGTGCAATTACATGAAAAGGGTTACACTATGAATCAGACTTTAAATGGACTCAAAAGCACAACTGCGACACACACACAGATTAAATTGAATCGAGACTCCGATTTCTCTTTTAATGGTTTGTGCCTTAAGACACCAAACCAATTTGTTCTGATTAATGGTCGAAGTGTCAATTGGCAGATGCGGTTGGGTCAGGCAGAGCGACCCGTTTGGAGCCCAGCGAGTGGATTTGAGCCAGTTTCCTAACTGTCAGCTCATAAAAATGAACATTGCGTGTCAGTGGTTTTGTCCGAGCGTGATTATTTTCTAATCACGTTCATAAAATAACAAATCAATCAAATGATCTCTATTATTCTTGTTCACTATGACAGTGTATTCAGCTAAAACCTTTTATCATGTTGGTACTTTATTTCTGTTCAAAATTCTTTATGATTTCTTCACCATCCAAACACCGTAAGAAAGGGCTGGTTTTGTCCAATTTCATGAGACACACTTTTTTCCCTCAGATTAAGATCACGGGGACTCCAGTCGGTGGATATGTGGTTCTGTGTTCATACAAACACCTGATCCTAACGTCCCAGTGAAGAAAGTCTGAAGAGAACCTGCATTGCTGGAGCTGAACAGTGGGCTAGCATGAGCAATATGCGGAGAGATGCAGAATTGTTTATAGTTACAGTTCGGCAACCTTCGCTAGCTATTTTGGAAAATGGTGCGTTGCAAATAAATAGATTCCTATCGCCGCTGAAAATTCGACCTCATACTGAACGGCGCACCGTCCTCCATTTTCCTCAGGAGCACCAGAGACATGTTGGCCTTCCTATCAGGAGAGAATATAAAGTGGCTTCAAAGGGTACCGCGGAGTCCTGTTAGGAGGCGAAACGCAGCGCAAGCCGCCGGAGTTCAGTGGCCTCCGGGCAGGAAGTTATTACGGGGAGGAGAGATTTACAGGAAGTGAAGCGGCCCCTGCAAATAATCCCCGCCGGGCGCTCGATCCTGCCCCCGCGCGCCCTCCCTCCTCACACCGACGCCATGATGGATGATGGCGTCCGCGGAAAGTAATTACGGCAGAGTAAGAGTCCAGGTTGACTTAAGACAGAGCTACTGTGGTTCAGGAGGGCAACTTCACCTCAAAAACGGTAAACTCCTGTACTAAAACACAGAGCACTATAGAATGAGTTGATGTTAAAAGCCGTACAGTCACTCAGGAGGAGCGCAAACAAAGTTCCCTTCAATCAAGGGAGAACAGAATCCGAAAGAGCAGGAACAAACACACAGAAAGTGAAAGCGACACTGCCGGCGTTTACACGTTTATTCAACAGTGAATCAACGTCGAATCATTGTTGAATTTTGATTTTGAAAAGAAAATCAGCGTTCCTCAGATAAAATTATCATAACATACTTATCATAGTCATAGTAATTTAAAAGCCTGAAGTTTATTTTTTACGTCGTTGAGGACGTCACATTTATTCAATGTACAGATCTCGCTAAAATTTCAACGTTGATTTTGTAATTATTTTGTTAACCTTTTAAACAACCATTTAGCATAAAAGCATTGTTTCAAAGTTTTTTTCGGCACTGGAACAAAAACTGTCATTATTTCAACACACACGTTGACGTTGACGGTTGGTCATATGTCGTCTGGCACAAGCTCAGTGTTAATGTTATAAATTATAGTTCCCTCTTATGTTATAAATGAAATACTTCAGAATTAGCAGTACTCTGTACAGGTAATAAATAAAGTATTGCATTCCAGGTGTGTTTGTGACAAACTGTTGGCAGTTATACGTGTTCTGTAATGCATTTATACATGAGCAATTGAGATTGAGGGCTGTGCTCTAGAATTAAACAGATGGGTCCCCAATCAGGATTCAAAATGACCTTTTGGATCAGAGCCCGGTGAGTTAACTGATACAGCTGGTCTTGTGGCTGAGCCAGAGATAGATTCTGGAAATGAGCTGCACTGTATATCTATGAAGGCTAAGTGTTATGCATTATCTGCAGGGTTAGCATGAACTTCAGTCAAGAACTAAATAAAGGGTTCATTTGCAAAAACAGTTATGTCCATTTTGATTTATTTTTTCCTTAAATCATGTTTTTTGATTGTGCACCCCATGGGGAATATCAATCAAATATTTGCTGGTTTGTTTCAACATGATTTCTCTCTCTTTTTTTTTTTTTTACTTTTTCTAAATTGTGCCCTTACTGTGCAGTCAAAGAAATATCAATTAAAAACTGGCGCTGGTTAATTTATTTTAAGAATGGCTTGTATTGTTTTTGCAAATTAACTCTTCAAATAGTTCAACTAGTAATTTAAATGTCTGATATTATGCTGTATTTAATGTTACTCTTGGATGTCCAAAAGGAAGGTTTATAAATGTTTCGGCCAAAAATCCATTATTTCTGGGTCATTGCCTCCCATCTGAAGAACTGTCAAGGGTTACAGAACGAGAGCCAGACACAGATAACAGCAAAGGCCGGATAAGCTTGTTTATTAACTGAAGAAGATTTTGCTCAAAACACTTGGAGGAAACCTGGCCAGGAGACGGTCTAAAGTCAGGCAGGGATGAGCTGGATACCTGGAGGGTCAGGCAAGGCTTTGTTGAAGGGACTGCTCTGAGGTCAGTGACCGAGATGGTACGCTGAATGAACCAGGGCATGCTGGCAGGTGCACACCTTTGAACTGGGGTGTCGGAGAGACTAGAAGAAGCCACTAGTAAGCACTAGGGCTGTCGTGAATATCGCATATTCAAATACATATTGATTTTCTGTCGACAAAACGAACCACGGAACATGAAAATTAATTATCGAATATTTTTTAAAAAGTCACGTTAAGATAATTAACCCACCGTCAGTGTGTGCAGTGTATAGCGGGTGTCTGCCAACGCACTATACTGCAGAGACGGCTCACTGTCTTGAAACTGTTGCATCTTTGTGTCAGGCATGCGCAGTGCATGCCGGTTTGACAGGCAGCCGGGAGCTGGAGTCACACCACTTTGTTGATATTTTACGCGGTAATGATGGCGGAACATTCAATTTCACAAGAAAGCTCTGGTTCAGAAAATAACCGGTGTACACCCCGAAGAATCTAAAAAGCACCATTTGGAAATACTTTGGGTTTTGGTCAGTTGACGATGGTAAATCTGAGGCCCGAATGAAAGTTGTTAGCAAACTATGCAAGTTCGAGTTAGCCTACCATTCCTGCAGCGGTGCTGGTTTTTATTGTTTAACGTTAAAAACAAGAGAAGAGAAAATGTGCTTTCTGAAATGCAGTTTCATTTGCGAACACTAGCTTTGGATTTAACTGTGGTGAGAGAGCTAATGATGTTGTGGAATTAACATTACTGTCTCACGAAATAAAACTGAATGGTTGGCATCTCGTTCAAACTTGGATGAGCCTGGTGTGTTGTTTTTTCATAAGCTCTGCGATGCGTCAGGGTCCTGAGTCCAGACTCATTGTTTTGGGGCTTATTACAGACATAGGAAACTCTAGGTCATAATCTGTGCTTATTATCCATAAAATATATGTTCATGTTGATGTATCTTATGTTAGTAGTAGTTTGGTGTCTTGTTGTGTTGTGTGGGGAATACAGAAAGTAAAATATTCAATATCATATCGATATCATGTGTTTAATTCGCTCAAATATTCGAACGGCATTTTAGGTTCATTCTGACATCCCCACTGAGCACTGAAAATAGATTCCCTATTGACCCCTTTAAGCAAATGACAAATGATACCAACTTTGCCTATTGTGCATGACCCCTTATTTACACAGTTACTTGCTTTACTTAGTATTTAACACTGTGAACAGAAGAGAACAATCCAGCAAAGGACACGCACAGACCAGGAACTTAAATCCACAAGACAACAATTTACAATGGGAAACAGGCGAGAGCGGGAGCACAAACAGTATGAGACAATAATTAAATAATTAGCACTAATGAGGGGAAATCAAAGGAGAAACTGTTTTGAGTGGGCATCCCCGCTTTGATAACAAGCTCCGCTCTGATTGGCCAGCAGACAAAGTTGTGGTACCGCTTCCACTCTGAGCCACACTTCAACCAATCTGATTGTACCTAACTGGAATTGTAAGCCAATGAGATTGCACATAGCTCATATTTTTCCCTAACTTGCTTATGAAAAATAATCTGGTGTTCAGGAAGATCTGGGATTACTAGGTTTAAACAGACAATGATGGGTAAAACTGATGCAATCAAGCTATTCGAACGAACCAAGCTGCTTTGCTACATTGATAATACTGTCTGGTTTCACCCTTTGTTGGTAACAGTGGTGTCTTTTAGTGCAGCAAAAGCAACAGAAGTTATACTGCTGTGTACAGAGTATCTGAACTGACTGTTTGTAATCAACTAGAACAGAGGTTCTCAACATTAGTCCTGGGGGCCCACTGTCTATGCTTGGTTTTGTTCAAACCACAATTGTCATTGTAGGATTTTAACAAGCCGTTAATCTGTCTTAATTTGGTGCACTTCATGCTTAGAGCAGCTGTTTGCCCTCATAAGCCGCATTTTCGCAAAAATATCCAGGGATGCCACAAATAATAAAAATTCTCTATCCATATTGTGATATATTTGAAACAACTGCACAAAAAGAGGAAACAAATGTAACTGATCAAATTAAAGAATCACTGGATTCCTAATTGGTGAAACCATGGACACATGGACTTGACAGCTAAACATTTATTAGGCAAGTAAATGCTAGTGTCACACCTGTTTTGTATCATGATTATGTTATTATGCTCAAGCAAACATTCTGAAATAAAACCATTGTCTTTAGTAACCTAATTTGCAGTTTAGCCTTTCTCTCTGTGTCCAATTTAATCTCTTTAAAAATGTTATTACCATAAATAACTTGCAATTGGAAAAATAAACACAATATGTTCAAAAGGTCCTTTATTCTTTGTGAATTTTTTTTGGATATTTCTGTCGAAATATGGCTAAAGAGGGTAAATAGCTACTCTAAACATGAAAGGCACCCAATTAATTGAAATAACAAAATAACTGCCAGTAAAAATCCTTGCATATGAAAGCAGGCCCGCGGGCTCAACATTGAGAAGACAGTGGATGGTACAGTGGGTAGCTTTACTGTTCCCTTAAAGCTAGGAGGTTGTGGGTTCAACTCCAGCCAGGGTCTTTCCTTTTAAAGTTTTATTGTTCTCCTTGTGTCTGTGTGGGTTTCCTCCCATAGTCCAAAGATATGCATGTCAAGCTAATAAGTGAAGACTCTAAATTGGCCATAGGTGTGAGTGAACTGTCTGTGCCCTGAGACGGATGGCAAACGTTCCAGGCTGTGTCTCTGCCCTATGCCCATTGGATGCTGAGATAGACTCCAACCAATCATGACCCTGACCAGGACAGAGTGGGCTGGATTACAGACCAGGGGACAGGATCATCTCCCAGCATTATCTTAAGGGAAGCGTTTCTCCCTGAGCTCCAATTGTAGGTTTTCATGACAGCTATCACACCGGGGATAAGCATACAGACTTAACTTCAAATGCTGTAATCCCCACTGCCAGCGAATCCTTGGTCTTGATTGGTCAAGCCTTTCTTCTCCCTGCCAGAAACAGTGGAACCACATCCAGATCCTTCCCTTTGCTCATCCATAAAACATTGATTTATAAAAGGTGCCATCGAAATATAAAACCACTGAAGCAGGAAGCCAAGTACATCGTTCCTTCGAAAAGCCTACGGCTTTCCCAGGTTTCTAATATTCTGCTTTCTAATGGTATGCTAGCAAAATGGATATGTATGCAGTTGCAAGGCAGGCCAACAGGAGGCACTATGTGTTGGGCATGGCTACATAAAGCACTTCTCCTGAACGCCCTATGGCAGTGGTATCTGACCCCATCCAGAAAGGGCTGGTGTGGGCGCAGGTTTTCATGCCATCCACGCCATTACACACCCGATACATCTAATCAACCCTGAGTCTTTGCTAAAGACCTTGATTAGTAGTATCAGGTGTGTGACTGCTTGGTTAGAATGAAAGCCTGCACCCACACTGGTGAACATTTAAAGCTGGCTAAATTTAGAAACAAAAGTTCACCGACTGCCATAAAAATTTGAGTTACCTCCACTAAATGTGAGTTAACTCAACTTGAAAATAAGCTTTGTTCATTTCGTTTAATTCATGATTAGTCAAGACGATGGATAACTTTAAGTTTTACTTTTGAAAACTTATGAACTTGGGTTCAATGTCTAAAGCTTGTCACAACAAGTGGAGCTAAAGAGAAGAAATAAGTTCACATTACTCAATAGGGATATCACGCTTTACCAGAGAAGTTTGAGTAACCTTGCCCTCAAGAGATGAAAAATCACATAACTCAAATTGGACTATTGAATAAATCATCATCAGATGAACCAGTGAGAGTATACAGTCATTGGACTGATTCATATTCACTGGGGTGAACTGGAAACATATTTATACAGGGGAGTGATTTAACAATGATTCTTGTGCAGTGATTTAACAATGAAGGCTGTGTACAGTGAAAGACTAGCAATGCGTAGCTAACTTGATGTGAGTTCAATTGACAAAGGCACTATTTTACAGGAAAAATAATACTGCCTCCAGCCTTGAGAGTAATTGAAAAAGCAGGAGATGACAGGGTTCTCCTGGAGGTATGATAATCCACGAGAAAACATCCATTTCTTGCATCCATAATTTAGCTCGTCTATTGAATATCCAGGCCTTGCTTTCTCACATCAGATCAGATGAACAAGTCAGCCTGTTCTGAAGCTTACGACAGAACTGTGCACGTTTAAAATGACCAAATTTTTTGACCGAGATTGAAGAGCCTACTTAAATGAAAACACACATTCACTTGGCGCTAATGATGATTAGGATGTTAATGGTGCTAATGAGGTGGCGAAGCTAAGAGTGAAAGGCTTTTAAGAGGGCACTTCTGGGTCGTCGGCTGTGCCACAGGTGCTAGTTTCAATAGCGCCACAATTAGCGGCTGATGACTTGTGTCAGTGCCGTCAGATTCAGGCTAATGAGTTTGATAAAAGCACCCCTGAGTAAATTCTTTCACTCGCACTGGACCCAAGTGCATCTGTGGGCCTCTTTACACTTGGTTCTAACATGCGTTTTGGGTGATCGGATCGCAAGTGGTCAGACGAGACACATTGCTGTTTACAGTTTTTGTCAAACTGACCACTTGTGTTTTGATTTTGTTGCTCACTGAGCAACTTCGGCTAGAACCTGGCGCGCAGTTAATGTCTCATATAACATAACAACAATAGCAGTCGTTCCCACCAGACAAAGCTGAGATTTTGACACGATTTCACGTTATTATGTCTTTTTTTGCGGGGGGGGGCAAGCTAACGTTTCTGCCAATATTTCACATTTTCAGGATGTTTCAGTTATTGAAATTAGCCGGACAGGCAAATTTGCAGCTTGTAAGAGCACACAGGGCCGCACAGAAGAGGAAGTTCTTTTATCACAAGTTTGTGGCCTACATTGATGATATCTACCGGTTACGTCCTCGTCAGGGACTCATCTGGACAGAATAACGTTTACACGACCAAACATATGTGCTCAGATGCGTCCCAGACCACCTCCGCAAGTGGTCTGAGTGATCAGATCTCAATGCGTCTTGGACCCCATTTACACTTGTATATAGCACTGACCACTTGTGATCCGATCGCCCAAAATGCATGTTAAAACCAAGGGTAAACAGGGCCTCTTTGGGTCATTGTGTGTATGTACATGCATGTGCTCTGTCGCAGTCAGTTCAACGGGTTACAACGCAGGATTCTGGGCCTTGCTGTGGCACTGTGTTTACAGGTAAGGAGCTCAGCAGGGCTAGAACCACTGACTTTATGGGCCCAAGTCAAGCACACTAAAAAATAATTTGTTTACTGAACTCAACTAAGTCAAGTCATCTTGTTGCTTTGACTGAGTGTATTTCTGTGAATGTAGAGTCTAGTTTATCACTATGAAACTCAACTCTTTACATTCAGAGAACTTAACTCCGTCCCAGCAACTTGACAAGTCGAGTTGAGTGAACAAACTATTTTTTACAATGGAACCTCAGCCACTATGCAGCTCAGTCATCAGACCCTACGCTGTAAACCCAGGTATTGCGGCACCATCGAATATTTTGTGGGAACCAATTACTTAAAAAAATTTCATAATCCAACTTAATAATTTTGCGTTAACAGCACATGCAAACAAGTAAAAATACCTTTTCAAAACATATCCTATGTTATTTTAAGTACCATCCACACTTAAGTTGTCTTACACAATTTTTTGAGGAAATCAGTTTCCACAAAACATATGAGTCCGCCGCAGTATCTGGGTTTACAGAGTATGACTGCCCATAAAATAACTAGTCATACTAGTTTTTGTGAATTATCAGTTTGGCTTGGTCGTCTACAACATACACACCAAGTTTTACATATACTGTACAGAAATGTCTATTTTTTTTTGGCCAATACCATTCAAAGGTCAGCTCAGCATAAACAGTCCAGCATTTCCATAATTGACGCACGAGGCACGTCTTTGAATTTGAATTTCCATTGAAAACAAACTTAAGCCTCCGCTCAGTTTAATAAGTGATGAACTTTGCAAATATATCATACATTTCCCATGCATAAATGCCTCATGAAAATAATTGAGTATATTCATGAATGCGATTAAGAGAATGGAGCCTGCCACAGTCTCCAAACAAATGGATATTTGGTTTTTCACTGACAGTTTCCACACAGTATCTGCAAATAATCTAATTTAATCTCCCGATCTCGCCAAAGTGCTCCCAGAAGACTCTTCCCAGGTCTGCAGTTTGTTGGGGGCAGGGAGGCTAATTTAAACCAATCATTTAGATGGATTACCCAGAGAACTTCTTGGTTGGAGGAAAGTGGACCAATCACGGAGTTGAGAGAAGAGTTACCCTCCATCGCTCGCCCCCACATTTCAGACGATAGCTTTGTCTTGTCCTCCATCAAATTTTCTCTCTCAAGTATCAATTTTCCAAGAACAGCCAAGATTGTCTGCCCTCTGTCTGTACTTTCCCACTTTATTTTGATGGGTGGAAAGCAAAGAGGGCTGCAAGCAGAGATGGGATCACAGTGCAGAGAGTGCCAAGGCAGGAAATCTCACCCTCGGCGACACTGAGGCATCCGTATCCCGCACGAGCCGCAAGCCAGCCACCGCTGCTAAGCCACACAAATCTGGGCCCGGTCCAAATGTTTCTTAGCCGTTCAGCAGAATTTCATAATTCAAACGAATGACTGTCCCCATTTGTTGGGCTTCCTGGAGCGCTAGCATGCTTCCGTCCCCAATTATCGCCGCTTCTCCTCAGCTACATGCCAACATTTCCGTCTGTCGATATTTTGGCTTTTTTTTTTTCAATTTCTGACATTTTTACTCAGGTTTTTGCATGGGCAAATTCAAAATTGGCTTTAAAGAAAGGATTTTAATGTCCCAAATACAGTCTTGTCTTAAGCTCATATCTCAGTTGCCTCTTCCAGTGCCTTCACCCATAAACGACTGTCTGTTTCGCACTTTTACTGTGTCCATACTAGTATAGAACTGCAAGTAGTAGATCTGAGGTGGTCCAGCCGAGCCTGGGAGATGCCACTGGTTTTCTGCTCTTTCTCAACACTGTAACTGTTAGACAAATAAATTGATTTCATTGCGATGGACTAATACCATATACGTCGCCAAGAACAGCTGTATATAACAATCCTTGAGAGAATATCTGCATATTAAGAAGATTGAGTGAATACACTTCACATTACACTTTATGGAGTTGAATAGCCATATGTTACACTCTATACAGCTGTATATTACATACGTTGAAAGAACAGCGACACATCGCACTTAAATAGCAGTACTGTATGCTCCATGACAGAATAGCTGTATATTACACTTCTTGAGAAAAAAGCAGTACACCCCTTAAGAGCATATCTGTTTATGACATTGCTTGAGAGAACAGCTCCATATTACGCTCCTTGAGAAAAAAAAAACTGTATATTACACCATTTGAGAAAATATGTTCATAGCACTCTTTCAGAGCATTGCTCTGCATTCTGTTCCTTAAGATAATGGCTTTATATTGCACTTCTTGAGATGTTGTGTGTACATCACCCTCCATGGGAGAATAGTGTATATTACCCTCCTTGAGAGAATAGTTGTTTATTACACCCCTAGAGAGAATAACTCCATATTAAATTCCCTGAGATAATTGCAATATATTGCACTCCTTTACAGAACAGCTGTATATTACACCCCTTGAGTGAATATTTGTTTACAACACATGTTGTGAGAAATGGTCCATATTACACTTCTTAAGAAGACAGCTGCTTATTACGCCCCTTGAGGGAATATCTTTCCATAACTCTACTCGAATGACTCCTGCGATCTCTGGAACATTCCGAGAGCAATTTAAACTGCTGCTCCGCGGGCTTCCCACCATCCAGTCTCTTACTTATTCAAAGGTCCTTTTGAAAAAAAAAAGTTCAGACCAGAGTTTCAACCCACATATGATTTTAACTTCCACAGCATGTCCTGTCTGTTCTCCCCTTTGGCATTTATAGTGCGAGTTAATACATTATGTAGCTGACACACTGCTAACACCACCTACCCAGGTTTTTGGAAGAACTCTGGGAATATCTTTATGTGCCCCAGGAAATAATTCAAAGGCATGACATGTGATGTGCCAAACAGGCAACAAATAATGCAACATTAAGGATCAGAAGCGTAGCGTTTTTGAGTGGGCGCCGGCTAAGCCGAATTCGTCCTGTGCCTCCACTAGCCTCAAGGCTGTGCACTGTTCCAAAATGGAGCCTTATTAATAACACATTTGAGGGACTAACAAAACGAGAAGCGAGCAGCAATTCTCCAATTCGGACTAATTTATTATTTATATTGTATTTACCCTGTACATAAGACATTTTTAATAAGGAGAAAAAAAAATCTTTCTTTCTCAATCCATTTCTCAGTTGAACCTCATGAACAAGTCTTACTGAAGTCAGAGTTCGGTGTAAAACAGTGCAGACCTCTGTCTTTCCTATGGTTCCTTACATTTCTGTGAAGTGGCATTATACTGTATGTCTGCGGTTCTCAGCCTAATCCAGACAGGGTTGCAGCAGGTGCTGGTTTTCATTCCAGCCAAGCAGTTACAGTCCCAGTGTCACTAAATGTACTGTAGGTCTTTAACAAAGACTTTAAGGGTTGGTTAATTGTGCCCGATGTGTAGCTGCTTGTTTAAAATGAGAGTTTGGCTTCTCCAGGTTCAGAA
The DNA here is from genome assembly GCA_029692085.1 of Gymnothorax javanicus. Taxonomy (NCBI): domain Eukaryota; kingdom Metazoa; phylum Chordata; class Actinopteri; order Anguilliformes; family Muraenidae; genus Gymnothorax; species Gymnothorax javanicus. The sequence goes on along the minus strand of CM056198.1, from coordinate 7,334,231 downwards.
CCCCTACAGTTAATACTGCAATAACAAAAGGAACTGGCTGTAGTGAAAGGACGCGGGTTCGAATCCCATACAGCATGGCAGCTCATGTTGCCCTACTCATGCTCTGCAGAGCTTGCTCATCTTTGTGGTCTGAGGCCGCAGGTTTAGCTGCAATGGATGGGAAGTTTTCTCCGGGAAGCTGATTGTGGGAAGAAGTTACAGGGCTATAAGCCAGGCTCACACTGAAGTCTGGCGATGTGTGTGAATTATACTGAAGCTTTTGCAGTTACCCTCACTCACTCATGCTGATGGGTGGCCATATTTTCAAGAAATCAGGGATAAATTCCCTATTAAATATGTCTATAAATTAGCGATAATCAACTCACTGTTCTTGAGGGCGGAGAGCTGCTGGTTTTCCACCCTCCCTTTACCTGGGAGTCAGGTGTGAAAACAGTCTGACCAATCAGAAGCACTAATTTAAGAATTAGTTAATGTTGAAAGTACTTGGGTCACAAAATCTCTATTTTGAGAAAAAGATACCGTCTAAATATATTATAGATCCATAAAATCGTCTAATTGAAGACCACAGCACTAAAAGTACTTAAGAAAAAAAAAAAAGTCCATTTTGAGAAAATAATCAGGAAATCAACCAAGGTAACTACAAAAGACATTTTCCCATCCTTACATCACGATGTGTGAAGATGTGACTTTAGCCCTTGGCTCTTCAAATTGTACAGTTAAGTAGTTAATTTACCTGGGAGAAGAGAAAACCAGGGCTGGATTTGGATTTTGGAGCCAGATTTGGGGATCCCTGCAATAGACCCTTAAGGTACACCATGACCAGAACTAAGTCTGCTGGGCTTTCAGAGGCATCAGTGTAATTTGAACTCCGCTCCAGTGTTGAGCTGCAGTGTAATTTGAACTCCGCTCCAGTGTTGAGCTGCAGGTGTGTGCGTATCTCGGCATTCTTCCAGGCTCTGACAGATCTGTTAGCTCACTGGCCTGCTGGTGCGGGGTCGCCAGATCTGTTTTCTCTGACTCATCCATTCATATATCCACGCCCCCCGACATGTCCTGCTTCAGCGTTTTTGAGGCGTCTCTCATAGTGAGACGGTCGGAGCGCCGCGGGGGTTTCGCCCGATTCGGCGAGCGGCTCCAGATTTCACACAGCGGATGTGAGTATGGTCTCCAGCCAGGAAGCCAGGGCCCATTTCCCTGATCTCTCGCTGTCCCACCTGCGCAACCCATATGCTGCAGATTTGCTGAGACGAAAAACGCCGCAGGAGAAATTATGAGCCTGGTGTCCTCGATGCAACCTGTTGAGTTTGCCCCGGAGAGCCGGACGTGCGAGCAATAATAATCATTTAGGAATCTGGCTGAGGATGACAAATCCAGTTCCACAAAGTGAAGGTCCGACCCAGTTCTTTGTTCAAACCTCCAGGACTTCCTGATAATTCTAGCCTAAATTTTACATCCAGATTTTTTTCACAGACCAATCAGTGAGCTGAGTTAATGGGTGGACGAATCACAGGGCAGGAACTCTACTTTTCAGCTGAGAGAGCTGGATGCACGAGCTCGATGGTACTGGCGGTATTCGGCCACAAAGAGAAAGTCCAACTCACACTGTACAACATGAGAGCCACATTCAGTTGTGTCAACTTACTTCTTCTCTTTAACTCCACTTGTCATGACGCGATTAAGACATTGAACTCAATGTCATAAGTTTTCAAAACTTAAACTTAAGGTTATCCATTGTCTTGACTGATTGTGAGTGGAAACAAAGCTCACATTTTTAAGCCAGCTGGTGACCTTTCATTTCTAAGTTTAACTAGCTTGAAATGTATAACAGTGCAGTTGTTTTTTTTCCCAACCACCTGGATTTCCTAACAATTCCTGCCTAATCCTTTCGAGCAGATTTTTTTCACTGACCAATTAGTGAATTGAGTTAATGAGCAGCATAAGTTCTAGGCAGGAGTTCTACTTTTTATCCACTGGAGTTTAATGTATCTGTACTGCGAAGAAATAAACTGGGGACCTTCAAGAAAACTCCACTTTATATACCACAGAAGAAGAAGAAGAAGAAGAATGCCTTTATTGTCATTGAACTTTAACAAATATGACATAATTTACGGTTGCTGCTCCAATATGGTGCAGTTAATAAATTAAAAAATAAAAATAAAAACAAAGATATAGAATAAAAACAGAATACGCATCCACATATGTGACAATACGTGGCAATTAAAGTGAGCAGTGAGCAGTGTACAAGTGCAGAAAGTACACTGCACAGCTCTCCTTGGCTCTCAGAAATAAAGGTGCATTTTTGTTTTTTATGGAATATATCTCCCAGATGGGCAGGGGAAGTCACGGCACACCTCTTCACGCGCATATAACAAGCAGAAAAGTTACGAATGAATCAGTGAGCTAATCGTTAGGGGTGCAATGTAATGTACCGAAGAGGACCACCCCGTCCTTGGTAGCATTTTTCAGAGAATGCAGAGCAGAGCTCTTCTATATAAATACGGCTCTCATTGGAACCCTTACAGGAGCTATTCATAGGCAAATTGAGAGACAAGTATAAATAGCTTATACTTGAGTCAGCTTTTAGCATGGATCGGCCTGTCTATATAATCGTGGCCAAGAAATATTCATAAGCGTATCCGTGACACTGAAGGGTCCCACACAAACGAGGGTGGAACTTTCTGTTCCGGCTTTGAATCTTAAAACCTCCAGTGATGTCCTCCGAATTAAAAAAAAAGAAAGAACTTTATCCGCCTCATCCCTCTGGTCTGCACTCCTTTACTCTTTTACCTCATGATTTATGGAAATTGATTTCATATTTCTCCACCAAAATCCCTGGGCACCATGTCAAAATGCATTACATTATTGCTAAAGCAACTCAAAAAAGCTCTCAGCCCTCCTTTGTGTCCATTACTTAGTGAAGAGGATGGTTCCACACACGTCCCGTATGTAATCCACTTCTACGTATATCCCATTGTTCATGTCCCTTCCACGAGTTCATGTCCTATTTTTCTCCTTTTTATTCAGGCATATTGAAATTCCCTTCCTGCACTTTATGTTTCAGGATATCTGCAGTTTCCTTTCTTTTAACCTTGAAATCTTTGTGCCATTTTTCAAATGGTTTTCTGTACACGTATTAAAGAACAACTGATGAAACAAGATGTCTGCAGGTGTATATGGATCGATTAGTTGATGAAAAGATTAATATCAGAACAACTTTACATACATTTAGAATGACTTTATACAACAGATATGCCATATGGTCCACTCAAAGCTTTCCCAAAGGGACAGATGGACCCTTAGTGCAATAGCTGCAAATTACCAAAAAATTACTGCTCTAAAACTCAATTCACACAGACCGAACTCGGTAAAAACAGTAGGGAATGTGCTTCACCGAGCTGGGATTGTGGGCGGTGTTTCCCAATGATTTAATGACCTCTAGTATATATCTGCGAGATGAAGTGCCTCCTACATTGTGGATATAAAGGAGGATGTAAACCGAAGACGAAGTGAATAATTAATGGCGCAGAGGGAGTCTTGGACTCTACCGTGATGTGCGCCAAATATTGGCAGCATGAATGAAAGCATCTGGCATTGCATTCAAACAACCAGTGCAATCAAGAGAAAACCAGAATAGCATTTTAGCAGTGCATCTCAAAGAAGCTACTCTAGATTGTTTATTCATTGCACTAATACACAGTGGGCCACTGTGCGAGATAACTTTGACAGATCTCTCTTTTCCGCGTGAAATCCTTCCCCTCTCTTTCACTTGCTCTTTTCCGGTCCTGTAAAACGTTATTATCAGTCTCGCCCGCAGGTTTCCAATCGCTCTGATTAATTCAGTGCTAAATACATCTCCCATTAGCGTCAATCACCTCGGAAAAGTCTCAAAAATTATGACAATATTGTTAATACTTCATAAAATATGCATAATTATATGCATCACTCCCCACAAATTGTTTCCATTCTTCAAAAATATGAAATATTAAAAGTACCGGGTGATATTAGGGATTCCAGATAAAATAATTCCACAGAGGAAAGCAATCAGTACTTATGAGAAGCTTTGGGTAAGGCCATATCAGCAGAGTATATAGCCCAGCAAATAACATTGTCAGCTATACTATTTACTGTAATCACATTTGCAATAGCTGTGTGGCTGGATTCATCTCATGAGAACGAGTAATTCAAATCCTGGACGGCCACTCTCTAATTTTTGATGCTTTCACATGCTTAATTGCTTCTTTTCAGTCATTAGTCAGCTAAAGATGGCCGACACGGTCGCACAGTGGGTAGTACTGTCACTTCACAGCAGGAAACGCTTGGGTTTAAATTCGGCCTGAGGGCTTTCTGTTTGGTGTGCATGTTCTCCTTGAGTTCCCACGGGTTCCCTCTGGGTACTCCAGTGTCCTTGTGCGGTCCAAGGATGCGCAAGTCTAAACTGGCCATGGGTATTAGTGTGTGAGTGAATGGTGTGTGTGCCCTGAGATGGGTTGGTGACCTGTCCAGAGTGAGTTCATGCCTTTAGCCTTCTTTTATGCTGAGAGAGGAATAAACAGGATAGATAGATAGATAGATAGATACATAGATAGATAGATAGATAGATCAGCTGAAGAACCTGCACACCTTGTTTCTTCTTGTCTAAATGTTCTCCTGGTTTAAAAACTGACAAAAATTGTTCCTCCACTGCGGCCCTTTATAAAGACCCCAGTCTCAGGCCAGTTACACAGAGCATCAGGGCACCAGACATGGGCCACTGACATCACGAGGAACACACACCGAGTCACACGCCATGTCATGTGCCAAATTTATTTTGGCTGATTTAGTAGCTCTGGGGTCATCGTCCTTCTGATAGATCCGAGTTCAGTCGAAGCTGACCTTCCTGACGGAGAGGATCGGGATTTTTGGCCACAACATCTTGTTACTCACTGGAATACACGGTTCCTTTGACCTTAACATCAGTGCCAGAGCTGATGGGCGCAGAACAGCCCCAAAGCCTGAAAAACCGCAGCTGTGGACTGCACCCTTCTTCTTATGCCAATCCCAACACTGCTGCGCAAAGCCTAAATTAACACCCAGCTCCAACACCAAGCACCGAACCCCAGATGCCCTCAACAAGAGCTTTCCCTAGTGTCCTTTTCACCCCTTAAACTCTTAACTTGTCCCTTAAGTTTCCCCTTAAGTACGTTCAAAGTCAGAAAAAGCATTCTTTTTCATATTGTAGGACAGTGTCACATACATATTCTGTATCTGCTGGTTGCAGCGCTTCACTGAAGATACATCATGCTAATATCGAGAGAAATATTCAAACCCAGGACGCCCTGTTCTTATGGCCTCAGCATTACATCAAAAGGAAAATGGCTCAATCTTGGGCATCATTTTATACACATTTTCCAGTAATTCAGCTGGACAAATTCAGAATCGTTGGAAACCTTGGGATCTTCACTAGAATTTAAAATAGGCCTGAAGTTCCACAGGTTTGAATACAGCAGCTGCATTTGACAGACAGACCCATATATGTGCATGTAGGTTTTATGGGGTTAAAAAGGACAGTCAGTTAATGTGGAGGTGGCCTTTGACAGTGATTTAAGGACCTTGACCTAAAAGCAAGAAGTGTTATCTTTAGATATTTAGTGAAAATCACTCGTCTTGACTGGTGAAGGTCAGCAGCTGAGAGCGCTGTCGTTCCCCCAGGCAATAGCTGGCACAGATTTTACATACACACGCGTTATTTTATGAAACCCCAGTGACACAGGGAACTATGGGAGACTGAAATGCGGTTCTCAAAAATGATCTTTATACAGTAAAATTTTATTTCATTTTTTAATGAATGATTGATAGGGCTTTTGAATAACTATGTAAAAAATGAAAAACGTGTAGAAATATGTTGCACAACTGTCAAAAAATATATATAAAGAATGACAAAATTATATGCAGTGAGCACCATAATTCATTTGACAGTGACTCCTTTTTTGTTATTCTGGTTCTGTTGGTCGAATAAATCACTGGATCTGGATCTGAATCCAGCCGAATATTCATTTTACAGCCTGAAGAGGAGACTGAAGGCAAAAAGTCCCTGAAACGAGCAGGAAGTGAAGACGCTGCAGTACAGGCCTGGCAGAGCAGGGAAGATACCCAGTGTTTGGTGATGTCTGTGTGTCACAGGCTTCAGGCAGTCATTGACTGCAAAGGATTTGCTACTAAGAATTAAAAATCAAAAATTATATTTTTATTGTTTGTTTGTCCAAATACTTGTGAGCCCCTAAAACTGAGGAGGACAATGTATAAAATAGTTGCAATTCCTGCATAATAAATACAAAATCTTTGGAATAACACTTAAACTAAACCTAAAAGTCTGCTCTTCAGGAACATGCTGATTGATTCATTTCAAACCTATTGAGCTGTACAAAGCTAACATTACGGAAAATACATGGACAGTAATTTATACATCTTTCACCAATTTTGGAGAAAAATACACTTGTTATAAAGAAGAAAGCCTGCACTTATACTCTTATTCTCAAGTCAGTTTATTATATAACCCACTCACAGCATGCAGACAGACATTACTGCCGATATTCAGCAAGTGGAAATACTGCAACTGAAATCACAAGGACAAGTTTCCTCTCTGCTCTACACCACAAACCAACGCAGACTTTTCACAGGAGGAGTATTTCAACCCACAGATAATGTCACCATCATGGGCCAGGTGCATTGTGGGAAGAGGTTTTAAAAACATGGCCTCAGCAGTTTACCGGAGCTGCTGATCCCGTAAAGGACCCTGAAAGAGACACACAAAGAGAGGACAGCAGGCCGGCGCTCCTGTCAAACCCGGGGAGACATTTTAATCCCGCTGTTCTGCAAATATGCACAGTGAGAATCGCGATCCAGTGGACAGTGACTCGATTTTATCCCCCGCCACAAAGTGGTGCGGGGCAAATAGGATTGGGTTCCGGCTGTCTGTCCTTCCTTTCGTCCCTCCGTCCGTCACACTTTTGATGAAGACAAGTTTTCTCAAGAGCCGCACAAGTCTAATTGTGCATGCCTGCTTAAACCGTCATGATCTATGCTGAGTTTGAAAATCAATGTTGCGGTAATCAATGTTGTTGCAATGTTTTTATTACGCACAGTCTACAGATACGGCGGTTTTTATTGGTACAGCAGTCGATTTGAAGGGATTAGGATAAGGATTAGGGATTATGGTTAGGGGTCAGAGTTAGGGTTAGGGTCAGGGTTAGGTTAGGGCAGGGTTTGAAATAGGGACTGCCGTACCTCTATACATTGAAAATGCATTGGAAAACTGCTGTACCCATAGCAACTGCCTTTTTATTAACAGAATTATGATTCTTGATCGTGGCGGGGACGCTAAAAACTGTGTTGTCCTGTTTATTTTGGTTCTGCTCTCTAGCACTCTTACATTTGACAGGATACAGTGAGAATAAGGTTGAAGAGCAGACTGTCAGCTGTAATTTGAGGGTATTTTCAGTGCTATTCGCTGAGCTGTTTTGAAATGACAGCACCTTTCGTATATAGTCCCATCCCGTTTTTGAGCACATCTAAAAATTTGAAGTACTAAGGAATGCAGTAATCATTTTTAACATTTAGTCACATACATGCATGCACTGACTGCTTTACGTCTGTGGCACATGGACATCACCAGACTGCGGGTATCTTCTCTGGTGATGCTCTGCCAGGCCTGTACTGCAGCGTCTTCAGTTCCTGCTCGTTTCAGAGACTTTTCCCCCTCAGTCGCCTCTTCAGACTGTAAGATGCTTGTTCAACTGGATTCAGACACAATGATCATCTCTGCCAACCAAAATAGCAAAAAATGTATCATAGTGCAATGAATTATGGTTCTCAATGTGTGTAATACTGCAAAGTTAATTAAGGTACGGCCCTTTACATCATAGTAAAGAGCTTGTCACTGTTTTTTTATGTGATGACAGCCTGAGCAAGAATTTCACCTTGGAACTATCAGGTTATTTTCATTTATTTTTTATTTATTCAGATATATTTCTTTCATTTCTTTGGGGCTTTTAGTCATTTTGTGTACTGGTTTAAAAAAAACTGAGATGAAAATTTTTTGATGTGTTCAAAACAAAAACACTGTCATCTGTAAAACGTGATTTCAAGAGAAAGAGAAAAATTATGATGACAATCTTTGAATCCATGAGGACCAGATGACAATTTTGCTTTAAAAGCAACAGAAAAACAAGTTATTTACTTCAGTTTTACTGCAATTCAGGGCTGTGCTTCAGAGGCACTGAATTTATCAGTAGTTTCCTGGTAACAGGAGCAAAATATCAGCATAATAATCCATGTATTCTTGCCTTCACTAATATCCCTTATTCATATTTGATTAGTTTCTTTCATTCATTTCAGGAAAAGCATAATCATAATTATCAGGTAATTACAGATAGCTTGAATTATTGTGCTTTCAGTCGTTTTAAGATGCCTGACTGACTTAATGACTGCAATTGCACTAGCATATAATACATGTAAGGAACGTGTATTAAAAATTAAGGGCATTAAGATTCCCTGATCAGCACAGTTTCCATGGCGGTCCGCCACCAGCGGAGATGCACAGCTATTGTGTGGTGAGGCTATATTCAATGTTTAAGTCATGTAGACACTCAACGGACAACAAATCAATCGGAGGAAATGCAAACACACAGCCCGGTCAATAAAGTTGAGGAGAAAAAACACTCCTAAACCTTGTCTGACAAAGAGAAATCTGTGTTTTTGACCAAATACACAATGTTCCAAATCAAAAATGCATGACCAAGTCCTAGCACTGTGAAGGCGAGCACCTTTTATTATTTAAAGGGAGATTTGCACAACATCTAGCCCCTGAAATTTCACTTCACAAATCCTCCAAAAATGGACCGAATCATAAATGCTTATATTGACGGCAACTACCGGTTGAGAAAGAACAGGCGTACTTTATAAAGGCTCGCTTCAAAGTGTCTAAATCAATTCAGCACCAAAGAGACAGCAGAAAAGCTACGGCAGTGAAAAGTGACACGAAAGCCGCAGCCGCTGGACTCCTCTCCTCTCCTTACAGAGCCTTTTTCAGGTGAAGATTCTTTGAGAGCTTTTGTCCAAAAAATAAGCATTAGGTCTGATTAAAAATATACTAAGTGCCATTAAAAACGCAACGGTTAGGTATGTACTGTATTTGTGGCAAATTGAAGAATCGATTGATTTTTATTGCTTTTCCAGTGAGGCACGAGAGGAAATAAAGAAAAGCGTGTGGTATTGTAATCCTGGCCGACACCCGTGCACGCAGCGCCAAGCACTTCAGTAATAACAAACATTGAGCTGTTCGTGATGTGTACAGTGACACTTCACTAGTTCTTTTTGATGTGGTCAATAGCCTACATAAAGCCAACAAAAAAAACGAAAAATGCTACTGCATCAAGAAAATGGAACGACTTGTGACACAAGAGAGAGAAAGAGAGCCTTTTGCATGTTACGGGCATATCTCAGCCACCGAGAAGTGGTGCGTCATTTGCACTGTCACCGTTCAACAATCTGTCAGCTGTCTATCCCAGAATGGAACACAGGCACTGTCACTGACCGACCCCGCTTAGGGCAGCCACGAGTGACGATGGCAGCTCAAGAGCGCCACATCTGGTTACAGCCTGTATGTGATAGATTCCGGACAGCAACCAAAACTGATCATGAGACGAGGGGTCCGAGACCATTGAGGGTGAGCGCAAGTACCGTTTGACGCCGTCTACGTGAGCAACACATGCGTGCACACGGCCCCTACAGAAAACCCAGTTTTTGTAAAGTGAAATTAAACTAAACTAAAAAAAAAAAAAAAAAAAAAGCTTTTTTAATTAAATTCAAGATGTCAACCACCATGAACAAGAGGGCTCAACTGAATCATCATAATTGGTGTTGTTCGTCCTTCCTACGGAAAGAGGACCATCTTCATGCGTCATCCATCTGTGGGGTGGGATGGGTATGGAGATGGCTGATGAGGCCAATCCGCGCCCTGAAGATTCTTGAACAGTAGGGGCAAAAGAGTCCAGTGCAGCTTGTGGTGGAGGATTACCGATGACACGAGACTTGCGTAATGTGCACTTTAACTCAGCAATTTTGATGCGCTGAGCCTCGCAGTCTGCTGGTCCTTTTCTGATTTCCCCTCGCCATGCTGGACAATCCTGGGCGAGAGTCTCCCAGGAGTTGAGGTCAATGCCGAAGTCTTTCAGAGAGGCTTTTAGGGTGTCCTTGAAACGCTTCTTCTGGCCACCTTGGGAGCGTGCTCCAGCCTGCAGTTCTCCATACAGGACACGCGTGGGAAGGCGTTCATCTGACATCCTCGTGACATGCCCCGCCCAACGTAGTTGAGACTGACGAAGCATGGTGAAGACACTGGGCATGCCTGCTGGTTCAAGGATCTCTGTGTCAGGGACTTTGTCCTGCCATTTCACTCTGAGCAACTTCCGGAGGCAGTTTAGATGGAAGCGGTTGAGCTTCTTTGCGTGCCTTTGGTATACAGTCCAGGTCTCGCATGTGTATAGTAATGTTGTGAGGACGATAGCTCTGTAGACGCTCAACTTTGTTGAGAGGCTGATCCCTTTGCGTTCCCACGCTGATGATCGCAGTCGGCCAAAGGCAGAGCTGGCCTTGGCGATTCTGGTAATTCTAGGGGTATAAAGTTTTTTTAATTTCCAACACACGGTACTGAAGTTATGACCAGAAGTGTAAATATAACTTTGGCCTGATGGTGATGCTAGAGGGAAGGTCACGGGGTCACCAACTTTGCTGACTGGAGAGAACCTATAGCCTTCATCACTGTGCCACTGTGAATATATCAGTTTAATGGGCTGCCATAGACACCCAATACAGGATGATATTATATTATTATTATTATTATTATTATTATTATTATTATTAATAATAATAATAAAGAAAGTGCACCATTAAAATTGGCTTCCAGGCACTTTTGTTCGATCCAGAATAAATCCATAATTTCAGTTTCACATCTGTAAGTATTAGACAGGGGCTTCTGCATTCAGCCTCTGACAAGTTCATTCTCAAGCCAGGCTCATTTTTACACTGCGAGGGGAATTATTTGGGTGGATGAGATTCGGAAGACGTTGGAAATATGATTCAGAAGGAGAGGATGACAGTCAGATATTTCGCAATTCACGAGAGCCACGGGGGAAGTGATCACAGCAGTCTGTGTTTGGGTGGTGCATTCATCACAGATCGTATTCTTTCTGGCTTTAAAAAATCACGGAGGTGACCGCGCTGATTTAGAGGTAAAGCTGCCTGCTGCTTTGAAGAGGCATATATGTCAATACAGGGAAGTAGGGGGAGGGAGGTGTCAATAACGATTAATCGAGCGCGCTGTCCATGGCGCTGAATCGAGGCACGTCATTACCGCTAAATCCAAAGGTTTCAATCGAAATCGGCGCCACGTCAACGCAGAAAGCAGAAGACCTGACCGTGGTGCTGAAGCGGTAGTTTTTATTTGTTCGGCGCCGCCAATGGCGCAGAAATATCGGCGATGACTGGTTCGTTTCCAGCTGGCACAGGGGAGTTTGAGTTCCCTTCTCAGCGTGTGCCCTCGTCCTGCATACACAGCGTGCTGGGAATCCTATTCTTAAAGGGTTTTACAAAGGCAATGTCGAACACATCTGCTCCTCCGAGCTGCTAATCCCATTTAGCCTTCTGCAAAGTTTCCTGCACTTTCCTCTTCCACCTGTTCACGACATTTCCTTGGGGTTCTGATTATGATCGATGCAGCGGCCGACCTGCTTATGGTTTCTGTATGGATTTAATTTAATCAGAGCAGGCTAGAAGCAAATCGGGTTTCATTCCTCAGCGTTCCTGGCTTTTTTTTTTTTTTTTTTCCTAACTTTGTTTCAATAGTTGTGAAAGAGTTTTAAAAGCGGAAGGTGGAATTTTGTAGTGCTGCAGTCGCTGAACAGAAGGCCATAAACTGCATAGGCCGGTGTTATGTTCCGTCGCGCGAGTGCCGGATCGATCGGGAGGTGCGTGGCACTTTGCCTCTAGACCCGCACTCTTAAAGTGAACACGTGCGCAAAAAAAAAATCGCCCGCGAGACGCAAAAGAATGCCAAAGCGCCCCGTGCGTCAGCACTGTCGTATTGACTATGCTAATACGTGAATTTCCAGCCGGCCCATCTGGAGGGAAATTTTCATAGAAAGATAAAGGGAGCAGCGGTGGGTGGAATTGCATTAATGCATATTTCCAGCATCAGTCTTGCTGAGCAATAGGTAAAGCGGAATCCTATTAGCAGGAATAGCACAGGCAGCTGCGTTAATCAATTGCTATGGCTCAGTCCAGCAGCACGCAGATGTTCACTCTGGAAGTAACACTGGAATGGTTCGCCTCTGATGGCATTAAGATATTAGGCAACAACGCACGACTATTAGACCGCATCAATACCTACAATACAGCCTCCCCGTAATGTTATAGAAAGCATTTCGGCACTTAAGTGCATGAGTGAATTCAATTGCTAAAAATTGCCGGTCGGGCAAAGAGCATCTGTTAAATGCATAATGAAATGTAATGTAATGTAAAGATGTCCCCTCACACACACATTTGCTTTTAAGGGCCCACATTACTTGCTTATTGAAACAAAATTATGAAAAACAGTGCTCACTGTGGACCTCCAGAGCCATATTATGGGACTTTTGGTGCGCTGATGAAATATTGTGTTGCTTTTTGGCTCATTCATACGAATTCTGCTGCCACTACATGGCAATGAATCAGTCAGCATTGCTTGACATTAGTACATTACTGTGTTATCTTGGATCTTGGACACTCGTAGCCAATGAACCTGTGAGCAATTTACCAATCAAACAGAAAAGCAGGAAATTCTCACCTGTACAAAACAATGAGGTTTCTACTGCTATAAAGTGTATGATATTTATTTGTTTGTTTGTTTTCACATTCTTTAATCACTGCTCTGAAAGTCCTCCTCATCGATTAATCACCAGTTGGCCTAGCGGTTGTTTTTATCAGCATTGCAATGTGAGGCCAAGAACATTCTAATCACACATGTAATCTTGATCTGTAAATGGTTAATTATGTATAATACACAGTACGTAAACATATATACACCAGTTGACAGAAGGCTCGATCAATCCATGGATTCACATAGTTTACGCCAAATTATGAGCCCTTAATTAGCATTATGCAGCAGAAATCGAGATTCGTCAGACAAGGTGACATTTTCCCCAATCATAAACTGTCCAGTTCTGGTGAGCCTTAACCCGCTGGAACATCAATTTTCAGTTTCTAGCACTCTGGACATTTTATTCAGTGCTCAGAATTACATCTTATTTCTATTCAACTGATTTCATCTTATTATCTGAAAGAGTGACTGGCCGCAGATCTTTAGGCAATTAGATTAGAGCTGTTATGCAGCACTTGAGGAAAATATAGCGCGGTTCGGTTGTTGGTGTATCAATATTTCATCACAGAAGCACATAAACCAATTAAACCCCGTCCTTCTTCTTCTTCTTCTTCTTCTTCTTCTTCGGTCATTACGAAATGTTTATAATTAGTCTTCAGACTCTAATTGAAACGTCCATTCAAATTATACGAACGAAGTTGAAATATGCGCTCCGGATTGTCACCAAACAAAAAAAACAAAGACTTCATTAGTCCCACGATGAGGCGATACACAACAAAAGCCAATGTCCTCACTGGCTTGTTCGTGTACCCGTCCGAGGATTAATTACGGCCGACACGCATCCGAACTCCACCGGTGCCTAATTAAACAAAGCTGGTGACATTTACACAACCCTCTCAAAGGTGCCTTTTGCTCTCTTTCTAATCTGATTGTCAAGCGGGCTCGCGAACTAAGTACATTAAGCCACTGAAGGAAGCGACCGCGCCGAGAGCTAAACCCTTAATCTCCTGTGACCTCACTCCAGTGGTTCATGGAAAATGTCCGTCCGAGGGCACAAAGGTTTCTTTATTTATTTATCTAATTTAATTTAATTTAATTTAATTTTTGATTGGAAAGGGCTAAAAATTGGCGAAAGAAAACGAATGGGAGTCTCCAACCAGCTTCGGGATGAACGAGAAGACTTTTCTAACACGTTCTCGAGAAGCTAGAACTAAGTGCTGTTGGAGAATCCGAGGGCGTCACACGCAGTAACAAGTCCCGCAGCACAGCGCGTGCTGCGCAAGTAGGTTATTGCGTGAGTGCAGACACATCTGTAGGACATCTGGTTCAGATTGCCCTTCACATTGCATTGCTACAAGAAAAAAAAGGGAAGCTAATTACATTTTGTATTTGAGGAAGCTATCCTTGCGGAAGTTTTCCAATATATGTCTTGCGTGGTTAGCACTAGATACAAACCTCCACAGCAGGGTCATTCAGTGCATTTCTACGGCACAGAGCTTTGAGTAAGCACACCCTAACCCTAACCCTAACATGTACACAAGAAGTTGTGACGTGAAATTTCAGTGATTTACCCTGCTGCAGAGTGATTAACCCTGCTGCAGAGGTTTGTATTTAGTGCCAACCGTCTTGCGTTCACCGAATTTTTGCGTTTTTCGGGACGATAGTCCACTGCCTGCAAATCGTACACCTGTTGGGAATTTCATTCTGCCATTGTTGAGGCCCTAGGGGTTCCGTTAATGTTCAGACGCAACTGAACAGCAGCATATAACGCCTGATAGTAATGACTTCATTGTATCAAAATATTTAAGGCAGTGTCTCCGTGTCCGACAGTCGGCTTAGAGTTTGTTAACTCCGTGTCCAACTGTCCATAGTTAATTAAAGATTTCTTTAAATCTACTGGGCACAGTTCTTCAAGATGAATGCCAAGAATGTCACCAACGGAGCTATATTGAAACCCTATCCCTAAACCCTAAAAGATTCGTAGATTTAAAGAAATTTTGAAGGAAAGAAAATGGACTGTCGGACACGGAGTTGTATTGAAACCCTATCCGACTGTCGGACACGGTAACACCATGTATAAGTTGTACTGAAAACCATCCATCCTGAGACAGTGTGGACAAAATTTCCAGTTTAAAAAAAACTTGCATTCAACAGTGCTTCTAATAGATGATGTATAAAATTCTGTCAATTTTATTTGCTCTTTAGTGGCATTTGCTTGCCAAAAATTGGCCAAATATCGCCACTATTTGGTACATTGATTGGTTGAAGACTGCATTCATGATCCCGACATCAAAATTCCTATAAACAACATTCAATCTTGGGCCATATTTCGGAGAAATTTGTTCAGCGAATTAATTACAGCAATTAATGTCGAGTAACTGCTCGGAACAAAACAACATCCTACACAGTACACACCCCCTGGAGGTAATCAGTTGGATGTATCATCAGTGCAAAGTGATATCAACTCGATAAAATGCGAGGCAGTGGCCATTTTAATGGTTTTTTTTTAGTTGTGAACATTGGGAAATGATGCGCTTTGTGATAAGAATTGCATTGTAACGCATCGCGGAGATAATCCAAGTTCTGCCATTGCTTTGGTTTTAATTAAACGGTGAAACGTGTCCCTTCTTGTCCAGGGAGAGTTCCGCATCCCCAATATAACAATTCTATATATTTATACTGTATTCCCTGGCTCAAACCGTAAATTCAATTTGTCAGAACATCTTCGTCATTAATGCATTATTTGTGAACACAGGCGCACACGATTACTCAACTGAAGAAAAATCATTGGTAAACACTGCCCCCTTCTGGTAAACCAGCGTGCAAGAATGCAGGTCGTTCGTTGGTCGACTTGGATAATTAACATTAAATATAAGGAAATAAAACTAGAGGATAAACTAATCTTGGCTGCCCTCTGTAACAGTAGTCGTGATATTCTGAAATGATCTACACTGACGTTTTATCCAGAGCTTATGTGGACCATCAGTACTTTAGATGGCAGCAGTGCGCGGCATAGGAAAATAAATTGCAAACCTTCAGTAGAGTAAGACCGTCTTCGTGAAGAACTGTCAGGTCACCTCAGTGGAATACTTATGAATGCCAACTTTATGAGTTGAAAAAGCTGGGCACGTCAGTAAGTAACAGTTTAAAATTCCTGCACGAATCATTTACGCTTCCAGGTTGCTTCAATTAACCCATCTGGTTTGCTTGCGAGCCATTCAATGGATTTAGTTTCACTGATCGCAAGAGCTATTTACGACTGATTTAGTGTTCATTAATTTTGTCAGTGGGCAACTTGGATTTTTCGTGGTTTACTCTGCGTACCATGTAATTTAGGACTCCCGCTGCAGTCCTCCTTTGGATCACGTGTTGCTTGTTTTCCCTAACCACCATAATTACGAATCCGTATTTATTTCTCTCTGGCTTGATGGCTTTTATTCCTAGATTATTCGCTTTCCGGCTCAAGCTGCTCATGCCGACAATGTAGCCTAGCGAGCGAGCATGTTGTGAAGAAGTCACTCGTTCGCGTTATGTGTATTACAGATCACAATGTAAAAGGGGGGAGAAAAAAAAGAGAAAGGATATAACGGCTGTGGTAAGTTAACAGGCTGAGAGCTTATCGAAATACGGATCCATGGTCACTCAAATCAACCGTTAGATGGATGTCGAAGAGGACTTTAAAACGAGTGAGAACGAGTCAATTCCAATTGCTTTTATGAAGTTATATGAGAGATTTAACGCATGCGTTCAACTGCCTACAGCGTGCTCTAAAATTACCGGCAGCCCTGGAGGGCAATGCTCGAAAAATGCTTTAAGAAATTCTAAAAAAAATATATTTATGACGAAACTAAGTAACAACATGTGAAAAACACTGTAGGATATTAATGTTCCAATGGAACCAACCAAAATCATTTATTGAATTAATTAAAAATAAATTTCTTCCAAATAAAGGTGTCACAATTAATGACACCTTTAAAGATTGTTGTAAATAACATCTGCCAAAATTAAACCAGGAATTAAATTCCATTTGTTTTAAGTTTTAGCTAAGTGTTAAGGAACTATGTTGAGCCATTACATCACTTCCTGTTTCACTAGGGTATAAAAATGCAGGATGGATGGTAGGAGAAGCAAAAAAAAAAAAAAAAAAAAAAAAGTGAAGGAATTGGGTAATTCCGTGCCAAATCACCAGATTTCAGAGAAAGTTCCCCACTGACCATCTCAGATTTTGTTCATATTTTTTTTATTTTAATGTCCTTGTTACTAATAACTGCTGTGCAAAATTTTAGGCCAATATCTCCACTAGTTTTGGAGATATTAAGCCTTCAAAAAGGGGACTTGGCCCCATATTTAGCATAAAAACGAGTACTACAATCAAACATCCATAGTTTGATGGCTAATGACTTTTGAACTGTTGACACTAAATGGTTCAAATTTACACATGATTTTTTGATTTAATAAGGCTCTGTACACAGAAGGAGAGCTTTGTATGTGACATATTTGCAGATTTATGGCATGCCAAATACGGCTTCCTGGAATAAAACCTTCTATATTCAACAGCTTGAATAAAATAGTTTTCTTCACAGCACGAACTTCATATTTGGTACATATATCAAGTAGACCTTGCTCTTTTCACTGATCTAATTTGTTTTCTGGTAGACCTTGTCAGATTTTTGCTATAAGCATTCAAAATACAGACACAACAAACTTTTTTCCATTTTTAGGGGCCTATATATGAGAAAGTATAATTTTTGTTACAGATATAACATGTTTTCCTGATCGTACTATAACATGTCTCATATATTAAAAAGAATCAGACATCTGGTGTCATTGAATCTGGAGATATAGAGAGCCATAAGTGCTATCATGGATGAACGCGCATTCCAGGAGGCCATATTTGGCATGCCTTAAATCTGCAAATATGTCACATACAAAGCTCTCCTTCTGTGTACAGAGCCTTATTATATCAAAAAATCGTGTGAAAATTTGAACCATTTAGTGTCAACAGTTCAAAAGCTATTAGCCATCAAACTATGGATGTTTGATTGTAGTACTCGTTTTTATGCTAAATATGGGGCCAGGTCCCTTTTTTGAAGGCTCAATATCTCCAAAACTAGTGGAGATATTGGCCCAAAATTTTGCACAGTAATTATTAGTAACAAGGGCATCAAAACAAAAAGTTATGAAGCAAATCTGAGATGGTCAGTCGGGAGCCTTCTGGTGATTTGGCGCGGAATTACCCAATTGTAGACCTTGGTGGGATCTTGGGGTCACCAGGTTTCAAAAAGCACCATCAGGCGCCACCTCCGCAACCATAAGCTCTTTGGAAGGGTTGCCAGTAGAAAGCCTTTTCTGACCAGAAGACATGGAAGAAAGTGCTTGGAGTTGCCAACAGTCATTTAAATTATGACTGGAACAAGGGGCTTTGGTTAGATGAGACCAAAATTGCATGTTTGGCATCGAAACAAATGTGTACAAGGAGGAGCACCTCATACACCTCATACTCGTAGCATAGGCTAATAATGCATTTAGTATTATTTTGGACAACAACTATTTTCAGTTTACAATTTTACAACAGGACTTTGATTATTTTTATTATCATTTGAACTATCAACAGATAATAGTAATAGACTCATGACTGAGCTCAAATTTTATTCTAAAAAGGCGTTCGAGAGAATCCTGAGCACCTGAAAATAGCAAAATTTTCTGGGGGCTCTTAGACCCCCAATTATGGGGTCACCCCCTCTCATACTCTCTCCCACTCACGCCTCTGGAACTCGATATCTGCCTGTAGACGCCTACTATTTCCACTGAGGCGTCTTGTACTCCTTTTAGTTTTGACAACCGTGGGCTACACTTAGCTGTATGCATAGCTATTTCTGACATAGTGTGGGTTTAAAGGGTAAATAATCCTCATGAACATGCATAATGCAGTTAATAAAAATTAACAACTTGTTAAAATACTGGAATTGTGATTCTCGTTGGAACAAAAAACTGCAAACACAGCGGTCCCCAGAACTGAGATTGAGAACTGCTTGCCGAGAGTTTGATTTGTGGCTGTTCTTGTAGATTTTTGCAGCCCTGGAAATGAATGTGATCAAGCTTCCGCCACATGACAGGCCGGTTCTGCGCGTGGTCGACATGCATACGGGAGGAGAGCCGCTGCGGATAATTCTGAGCGGATATCCTGAGGTCAAGGGCGCCAGCGTTCTTGAAAAACGGCGCTACGTCAAGGAAAGCCTGGACCACCTCCGGAAAGTCCTCATGTTCGAGCCTCGGGGTCATTATGACATGTACGGGGCGCTGATCGTGGAGAGCGAGATCGCCGAGTCCGACCTGGGCGTGCTGTTCATGCACAACAACGGCTACAGCACAATGTGCGGCCACGCAGTGATTGCGCTGGGCCGGTTCGCGGTGGATTACGGACTGGTGAAGGCGCCCGTCTCCCCAGAGACGCAGGTGAACATCCACTGCCCGTGTGGCCTGGTGAGGGCTTTTGTGGAACACGCTAACGGTAAAACTGGAGGCGTGCGCTTCCATAGCGTGCCTGCTTTCGTTTTTCAAACAGGTACGTGCTTGTTATTTCTCTCTTGGTAAATGCACCGTGTATTTACGACTATTAATTTCCCCCACATTTAAATTGGACCACAGGGGAAATCACGTAGTAGCTTGACAGTATTGAAGAGTGTAGCTCGTCTGTTGTACGACCATCTAAAGCGAGATGAAAAATTAAGATTTTTCCATCTGGAAGAAAAATTGTCTGGTATTGCTGCCAGCAGGCCTGTAGACCCGGGTCAATGCAGTCAGTTGAAATGGAAGTCTTAGTTGGATCTGTGTCAATGAATCTGGCGTGTCATTAGTGTTATTATTATTATTATTATTATTATTATTATTGAAGGATATATTTATTTTGCACTTGTGGTTTCTCCAGAAGAAGCCCATACTCTTCTCCCAGTTCCTCCAGCCAATTCTTGGTTTTTCCGTCACCGTCTTTGTTTCCTTCTCAGACGTGACTGTTTCCGTTCCGAAGTACGGGGACGTGGTGGTGGATATAAGTTACGGCGGGGCGTTCTACGCCTTTGTCAGCGCCGACAGGTTCGGGCTGGACGTGAGGAAGTCCAGGACCAGGGACCTTGTGGACATCGCTACCGCGGTGACTGCCGCCGTCAAGTCTCAGGTAGAGGTGAAGTCTCTCTCTCGACATCGTGTCCAGGTCACAGGTGCACCAAAAGTATGTGGACACACTTTGGTCTGGGGCTGTTGTTTAATTGTTTAGACTTCTTATTTCAATTGAAAGCGAATCTCGACACAGTGCTATTGCATCAAATACAATTCTTATGAATCAGAATGCCGACTTCAAGCAAAGCTTGACATTGACAGGTGGATCGGTGTTGTATCTGCGGCGGTGCAGGTGTTGCACCAGTCTTTCATGGTAAAGAAGGAGCTGAGCTTAAAAGCGAAGCTCTCGATTTACTGGTTGATCTACGTTCCAACCCTAACCTGTGGTCACAAGGTCGGGGCGGTGGCCGGAAGAATAAGATCGCGAATACCAGCGGCCGAAATGAGCTTTCTCCGCAGGGAGGCTGGGCTGAACCCTAGGGATAGGGTTAGGAGCTGGGACATCCGGGAGAGAAGAGGAGTAGGTTTGGGATTTGATGTGATATTCTCTGCCTATAAATGGGATAAATGCGGCGGTGGAAACTCCCGTGTTCAAAAAGTGAACATTCTTCCATGTGACCTTCATATGAGTCATTAGTTCCTCCCTCTGGCGAAAGAATTGTACTGATTGTCCCAACCACAGGGTTCAGCCAATGTATTGTGGAGGTCTTTCACTTTCTGACCCTGGATTTTACACCTCTGGGTAAAAGCTGCTCGATATGTCCCCAAACCCAGGTCCTGCTCCACCACCCCAGTAGTCCGGACTTGGCTTTCCTGTACGGAACGATCCTCACCGATGGAAATGACTCGTTCTCCGAGGAGCCGACTGCCAACATATGCGTGTTCGCCGAAGCTCAGGTCAGACTCCTATCCTTGAGTTTTTCACAAAGTCACTGCAACGATAACGCTGCTTTCTTCCAATGGTGTCTCTCTCTCTTTCTCATATATATATATATGTATTTCTGAGGGATTTGGCTGCGTATATCTCTGAGATTCCCCTCCCAGGAATATATTTTTTCTGCCTGTAATCCATCTTTGAGAATGTTCCTACCTCAGGATGAGTTCTCTCTCTGGGAATACTCGTGTAAATGAAGATCATTTTTTTCCCCTGTAGAGAATACTGCTGTCATTACATAATCAGCCTCTCTGGAGAATATTCCAGCATAATCCCCTATGTGGCGTCTCCCTTGTCATTATAATTAATTGAATGAAACGCCATGCGCTGCCGCTGCAGGGAGACAATCTAAACACAAGGGGAATCAATCGCTGGAAACAAACGACTGAAAACTCTGCGTCTTATCATGGAGTTCGGCTGAATCTTATATAGTTTACTCATTCCACTATAAAATTAATTAAATTGGGTGTCAGCCATTTTCTTGAAATTGGCTGACGTTGTCATTAGTCCACTAATTGGGAAACTGGTGAACAGTTTTGGATTCAGCTGCTATGCCTGATATAGACATTACCGTATGAATAAACCGCTTGAAGCTGAGCCAGGAATGACTAAATATTTCCATTAATACTGTATTCAGATGGAGGCCTCACAAAGTTCCCATGTTCATGCGAAAGCATTATTAAAGTTGCACCAGTTTTTTTTTTTGGTTCTTTATTAATATATTTTCCAATAGCTCCAACTCACAGCTAGTAAGGGTATTATTTTTCCTCTTTTATAGTAGAAATGAGTAATGAATGTAGCATTCGTACGGTCAGCCTTAGGGCATACAAGCCTTCCACTGCTTTAGGTGTGGTTCTGACGAGACTAATGCCACCTGTCTGGATTAAAAAAATATAAATTTAATTATCTTGTGCTGTTGAAAACCTATCATGTGGCAACTTGTTTAAAAGAGCTCCCACAGGGGAGCATGCTGGGTTTTCAACAGCTTTGATTCTGATATCAATTGAGCAACAATAGCGGCATTTGGCGCTGTAAGTATTAATGAGAATTACTGCACATGCGCCAGCGTTAGCCGCCGAGGAGTCTAATCCATGCCTGTAGACGCTGGATTACCAGTTTTTTTTCTGCTCCTGGGCAGGTTGATCGAAGCCCTACGGGCTCAGGGGTGACTGCTCGCATCGCCCTGCAGTACCACCGAGGCCTGATTGAGCTGGGCCAGACCAGAACATTCCAGAGCGGGGCCACTGGATCAGAACTCACCGGAAAAGCAGTGCAGGTACCAGCCCCTAGTGAACTCTGGGACTCGGAGGTTCATTCCAATTGCTGATGTATTTTTAATCGCTTATTTCTTTAGCGCGTCCTACGCCTCGCAACTCGCACAAACTGGTTTCAATTAACATATTTTTATGTGCATTTGGAAGTATCGTATTAGAATGAGTTGATGGAAACGTCCAAATTGGAAAAATCTTAATCAATTTCGCAAAAACATTTCTATGCTCGCTTGAGGCTATTTTTGGCTTTTTCGAGAAAGAGTTAATGCCCAGAATGGGGGATGAAACCATATTGTGGAGTAAGTTCTGACGTAGCAAAATTTAACATACTTAACTGCTATTAACTCAAATGATCAGCTGTTTCTTCCATTGTTTATTACAGCCATGTGTAACTTCTAACGAAATTAAGCTTTGCCTAATCATATTTATTGGCTCAAGACTTCTAGAATGGAAATGCCTGTTTTTTCTGACTTTTCAAAAGCTTACTTAAAATACGCCTGACAACAGATGGAAGCATGCTAAAGATATTGATGGATGATTACAGTCGTTAAGGAAATTCCAATTTGGGGTAAGTTTTCCAAAAGCATAATTAGTTGCTAACTGCTAGTGACCGATATACTTCTCTGTCTGTGGCTGTGGTTCAGAGCATGTTAGTTGCTTACTAGCTTTTGGGAAACTTACCCCTGTTTAGTGTGCCTTGGAGGAGTTGGGAAAGTGAGAGCTGGGAATTTACAGAAGATGCCTTGAGCAAGGAAACCAGAAAACATTTCTTGCAGAAGTGTTTTTTTTATTTTTTTCCTCCTGGATCGCGTGAAGTACAGGTGATAAAGCTGTGGACCGTCGACAGGATTTTCCTCTTCTCCTCCAGTTTCCCGTCACTGCCCCTCTCCTTGATTCTTTTCCTTACCTCTACAATGGACGAAGCTTGCAGCAAGGAAAGGAGTTAAGGAAAGGAAGGAAGAAAGGACGTGTAAAAAATAGGCAAATGGGATGGGCCCAATATGTGGAATCCTGAAATTCTGCCATCACCGACGCCAGTGTGCCCCTTTGTGTTGATCGTTGACACCTTGTTGATGGTTTCTCTGTTTTAGGAGACGGTGTGCGGAGAATTCAAGGCAGTGGTGGTCGAGGTCGCCGGGCGTGCGTATTACACTGGGACCGCCAGCTTCGTCCAGGAGAGCGATGACAATCTGAGCGCGGGGTTTCTCCTAAAATGAACATGGTCCGATTATGCACATCTTCAGATATATCCTCGGTTAAAACTAAAGAGGCTGATGGATATTTTAAAGTATTAGATGCACAACTGGAATCATGCTAATCAAATTACAGGAAGGCAGTCTTTAATGAACATTTTTTTCAATTCTCCAAACACTGTTCAGTAGTAAATCAACACTGTGCCTTCATTTTGATTTACAATTACGAATTGCCTGACATTATCGCGAGCTTGGTCAGTTAAGAAATAAAAATTGTCAAATTCCAGACAAAAATTTTACTGTAACATATTGTGCGTATTTGTCAATCAAAGTTACTGACAAATACTTGCTGAATCCAGTCGATTTATACCATGGGAACTGTGTACCTTCATGACTAACGTAATGGCCATGTTGTGCTGCTAATCACAGTCTTCTGTGGACCAATCAAAAAACATTTTTGAAACAAAAAAAAGACTGATTGGTTTAAATAACTGAGCCACTGACGTCACTCTTGAGAGAATCGCCCACCTCACAGATCAGAGTCTTCTATATTTTCTGTGGGCATTAGCATTGTATATGAGCACGTCAAATATTATCTTGCACATTCTGGTCGAATTAAGATAATGTGACATCATGAAAGCCATGTCTGTGGTTTTGCCGAATCTAACTTGCAGACGCCGTTTTGCTACCTGCCAGGCATTAGGGTTGGGCAGCTAACTCCGTAACTGGACAGACATGCTGCTGTCCTCCGTGACGACTTGCAGGCAGGATTATCAGCATCATAAGGTATCCCCAGGATTGTTCACAAAAGTGGAAACTCCTTTCACAAGAATTTGAAAATGAAATAAAATCCTTTTGTGCTACCATTTGTGTAAGTGTCAAGTCTGTACCTCTTTAAGAAATTACACTAGCAGCACTGTCAAAGGTGATTTTTTTTTTCAGGCTGTTTGATTTTGCCTCTAGATGGCTCTCGTTCCCTGCAGTTCTCAGATAAAAATCAGCAGTGCGGCGGTTTCATGAAGCTTCTGCGCAAAGGAAAATGTCACAGTCAATCTCGGCTGGAAAAGACCTTTTATTGCGGGGAAACAGTGGTTTTACATGAAGTGCTGTAGGGCGGGATCATTCCTGACGCCATCGTTGCTTAAATTGGTTCGATTTCTCCTGCCGTTCTACACCGCGAGCACAGCGCTACGAAACGGGACAGATTTTATGCAGATGCATAGTATTAAAGGGGTAACCACAGTGCTGCAGGGAAATGGATCTGGTCTGACATACACCATCATCAGCGCACCAGTAACTAATATACTTTCACATAAGTAGATATACTATTTTAATACACTCTACACCAGTCATACCCAGCCCTGGTACTCAATATCTATCAACATTAATGTCATCATTCTAACCTTAATTTGGCACTCCTGGGGCCTGTTCCACAAAGCAGGATTGGCGAGTTAGCCAGATAACTGCTCCAAGTTACACCAGGAACAGCTCTCTTTACCACGTTCCAGATTTGTGAGGTTTCCAGGTTTAATTTGATGAAATAATCCAGCTAACTGAGTAATCCTGCTGAGTGGAACAAGCCCCTTGATTCTGCAGATTAGTGAGCTCAAAACTTAAGCTGAAGAATGAAGTGTAGCTTTACTAGGGTTGGAGTGAAAACCCACAGGACAGAAGATCTCCTTGGAGCAGGGTTGGTTATCACTGGTCTACACCTTCAACCATCACCTGTTGTCAATGAAGACCGCAAACTCCTCTTAAAAGGAAAAAAAAATTAAAAATTAGCAGGTAGACTATTGTAATCCGACCAAATATGTTTTTGCTTTCCTGTCGGTGCCGATTTTAACGATTATTACCTCAAAAATTCAACTCGTTTCGAGTTTTTTTTCGCTAAAATACAGAGCTGTAAAGTCGGCATACTTCATATCTTCCTTGTTGCTTGTGACAGAATGGAATGTTATGAATGTTAACAGGTAGCATTCAGCACCATCTGGTTGAAACGCAAAAGGCCGTGCACTTCCCCCTCATAGATCCAAAATGGTGGATTTTCACATCAAGTTCATCGGCTCTGGTTATAAGCAGGGGGGATATTTCATAGCAAGTAGAGTCAGGGGTCAGGGGTGGAGTCAGGGCCAGGGGCGGAGTCTCTTGCTGGGTTCCCAGCCTCAGGCGAATCAATGCGCCATACACACAGTGGGAGGAGTCATCGTATGACCTGGTCACATGACCCAAGGCCACTGCTCGTAATTATCTGACCATAATATGCAGTGCACCAGCACCTTAACATACATCCACTAACCAACAATCACCATCAATAACATTTAAATAAGTTTTTTTGGCAACCAGCAAACGGGCCACAGGAAACTCACGGCAGACTTCGCTGTTCCTTTAAGAGTCCACGCTTCATGGAATTGAGCGAATACCTTTTTTAAAAACTTCTTTTTGGTCATCTGTTTCCAGACAGAAAAAAAAAAAAAAACCAAACAAAAAAAAAAAACTAGGAAACATTCTTGTGCTTCGGCACCAGACAGTAACATTACTAGCCTGTTCGTTTGTACAGTTCCGTTTCAGTTTTTTTGGGTGGTGGGCGGAGTTTAAGATGGGGGGGGGGTGAGCATTATAGGGGGCGTGGATCCTCCTCTGGGTGGGCCGGCCTCAGAAGTTGAGCTTTGTGATTGGCCGCTCCCTGCCGGTGGTCTCCGCGGCCTGGTTGCCGACACGTCTGCGGTTGCGTTTCATCTTGGACAGGTCCTTGTCGAACACCTCGCCGGAGCGCAGCGCTGACACCAGGTCGTCGAACTCACCGTCCTCCTCGCCGTTCTCCCGCGCTTTCCGAGCCTTACGCTCCTTCTCTCGCTGCTCTTTCAGCTGAGGGGTAAAAAAACAAGAAGACATCGTCATCGATATCCCTCCGCCACTGTGGAGTCCTGTTTTCCAACCCAGTCAAGTTCATGACTAGTAGCATGCTCACACAAAATTTCATTCGGCTCGCTAAAGTCATTTCTGAGAAAACCTGTCCCTCTATATCCAGCCAGAAGGACAGATGGACGGACGAGCTCCACCGCAGTATCCCCTGCTCTACTTTGTGTCGTGGCAGGGGATAACAAATACACACCAGCGTTTATTAAGGAGCCAGAAATCTCCGAACACTGGTATATGCACTCAAGTAATGGCTGTTCAGAGTTATGCGTTACCTTTATCCAGTTAACTCAATAATCCTGCTTTGTGGAACAGACCACTGATCTCAGAGTGTGATTCGGCCGTTCCACCAGCCCCCCCCACAGTCTGTCCTACCCGGCCAGCACTTATACAACAGTAAACCTCCAACAGTTATCCTGTTAACTCAATAATCCTGCTTTGTGGAACAGGCCCTTCCTGTATTCCGTACGCAGGTTAGCCAGAGAGCATCGTCAAGGATACATTAGTGAAAAGTCAAAATGAATGACAAGATGAGATGTTAATATTTTACAACGTATAGCTGCCATCAAATGATGTGCTGTGGGTCCTGCACACTTCCTCCACTGGCTATTGCCATTTTAAACAACGATGAGACAAGTCTTTCTGCATCAAAGCCAGAATGTATTACAGATTTTTTTTTTTTACTTATGTAAATAACACACATCCTACTCATCTTACTTTCTTCTGTCCTTTCTTACCGTTTTTGTCCCACTAAAGGGTTCAGTCAACCTTAAATGAACCCAACACCTGAAACTTTTGTGGCGTTTATCGAGTTGCTCATACAGGAAAGAGTTACAGGTCGAGGTGGAGCAGTGACTGATTTACGTCCCCTGCCCTCGGCAAAACTCATCCTTGTAGTACGCATGGTGGCGAGTTAACCTCGTCGGAACCGGGAAAGGATTCTTCACGGGTTCTTTTTCCACACGTGCGCGGCATTGGATTTCATTTTTTTTTTTGGTCTCCCGTTACCCTTTACCGAAACCTGCTCTCGAGGTAAAGCGAATCGATCCGGGACCCGACGTTACGGACGGCCAGTTCGCGGTGATGTCAGATGATATACGCTGGCCTTGCGCGAGGCTGGCACTCCATTCAGGTGATGCAATGCAGATGTCTGGTTCTGCTGGAGACCGTAGATCTTCAGAGGGCTACTGAAGTGCGTTCACTGGGCCGTCAAAGAAATTTATGGCGGAGCTCTCGGAAAAGTTTTAAGATTTTATTTTATTTATCGAGGACCAATATCAGAGACCTTTACCTGTCTAACATATGCAGACCTCATGTTCAACATTTCTTGTCCTATCTTCAGCATAACAGGAGACGGAGCAGTAGTAAGTAAACCATGTAGATCAGCCATCTTATCTGTTCTCATTTCATCCCTACTTTAGCTCACTTCGCTTTAGCAATTAGCTGCTCAACAAAATAAGCAACAGACCGAGGCGTGACTCGTTAGACTTGGAGGGAATGGTAGGTCTCCAGGAATAGGCTTGTGCAGCCCTGCTCTAGCAGTTCAATGAGTAGAGAGGAGCCATTATTAGGAATGACCATCTTCAGAAACGGAGTTCTAGACTTAAACTCAAGGGAAGGCTTCTGTCCGCCATTACGGAGACTAACTTTGGCAGGTTATCAGTTTTAACCCCTTAAACTTTTCACTGAAGTTTTCCTTTAAGTAGATTCAGTCAGAGAAAGCATTTTTTCATATTGTAGTACAATGTCAGAAATATATTCTGTATCTGCTGATTGCATCGCTTCACTGAAGCTACATCAGGCTCATATTGAGAGATATATTCAAACCCAGGATGCCGTGTTTTTATGGCCACAGCATTACATCAAACTGAAAATATCTAGACCTGATACATCATTACATGCCCACTCCACCGGATGGGAGTGTATTGTGATCACCAAAATTGATCAGTCCTTCCGTCGTTCCATCCATCTTTTCGTCCGCAATTTATTGCTCTCACATAAAAGACCACAAATTTTGTTGGAATCTTTTCATTTTTGTTTTGTAGGTCACTGGTGACATGAAAAGAATCCCTACTGACTTTGGTGATGATTGGAGTATTGGAATGATTGGAATATTACGCCATCGACAAGGCTGCTACGAGGGCGCATTACGCGGGGGGCTAACCTGAGCCTCCAGCCGTGCCCGGCGCTCCTCCTCCTCCTTGCGTCTCCTCATGTTCGCGTTCTCCAGCTTGGCCTCGGCAAAGGACTGCAGGAACTGATCGAAGATGCCAAAGAACTCGTCTGGCTGCATCTTCCCAGCGTCCTCTCCGAAGTGCCTGAGCGCCTTCTGGAACTGTGAGGAGAGGGTGATGAGATCGTTTGGGCGCAGACATACCGCCACATGACAACCTTTCAAAAACAAATGAACCACCTGTTAGAATCAGCCCATCTTTGCCAACCCATTATTTGTGGCAGGAGGTAACTTGTACACAATCGACAACTCAGTCAAAACCTAACGGACACTTTTTTTGGCCAAAAAGAAAAATGCCACACGAGATCCAAGGCAGGGATGTCCTATAGGATGACAGTCACTGTAGACCATTTCTGTCTCCTTTCAATCAACCAATTTTTATGCCTTAAGGTTTATGGACTCTCGCCACCCAAAATGGCAATCAAAGACTGTAGACTCCGTAAAACAAGCAATTTTTGACAACCCACTATTTGTGATAGATCTCATGTATTCAATCACTAAAACGCAATTGCCTCAACCGACAAAGTTGGACAGAAGTTATATTTTCACCGGTTAGTAAGCAGGATTAGGAAAAAAAGTTCTGGACCGATTTTGATTAAACTTTTTGGGAATGTCAAACGGTATGACAACAGTAAGAGGGGAGTAGATTTTTACAGGTAAAGGACTGAGGTCAATGTCAACATTGCAGAAAAGGTCAATAGAAATGGCGCAGGCAGAGGAGAGCACGACCCTGAGTGCACTCAGAGTTACACTTCTTTTGTCCAACAGAGAGAAAAGCAGCAGGAAGTCTATGGTGGGGTTGTGCAGGTTGAAGGCACAGTTGTTTGTGGGTAAAGACCACACCCCGTTTTCATTTGTTTATTTACGGGGCGGCATTTTGGTTCAGTGACAACAATACCGGGCTTTTTGTCTCAAAGTTTGAGAGTCCCAACGGGGCACCAATAACGTGTCCAAAAGTATGTACAATACCTGAAATACCCCCGTAAAACATCTACTCCACAAATACGTCTATAAAAAAGGAGCTAAAATGTCCTCTGCGTAAAACACTGAATAACTGTTATCTGGACAGTACCAAAATGTAACGCAATTTTATCGTTCTTGGTCAGTAGCAGAGCTTTGTTTACTGCCTGTAGGCCTAAGTGCATCTAAATTCCAAGTCCAGAGGGGGATGGAGGTAAAATGTAGCTCCAGCAGCTGAACTGCTGTGTTCCATGTAAATAATCCCCGCACAGGAAGTGTGACCTGCTCGCCGGAGAAAAATAAAGACGGTCATCTCCGCTTTGATTTATTTTTCCTTTATGTGTAGGGCTCTCGTGGGCTCTAGTCTGAGAAGGCCCTCGACTCGAGCTTTAAAAGTTCACTCAAATGGTAATACAGTGTCTTAAGCCACTCGGACAACAGCATTAAAAGGCATAGTTGGGTAAATGATAACACCTTTGCAGCTAATTTTATAACCTTCAAATGATTTATACCTCTGTTAGGGAGTTTGTGTTTTCGGTTCGGTTTGTTTGTCAGTCTGTCTGTGGGATTATGGATAAACTACTGGCCCGATTTTCATCAAATTTTGAGGGGTGTAGCATGGGTCAAGGAAGAACCCAATACATTTTGGAGTGGATCCGAATCGCAGGCAGATACACCGATTGATTTTCACTTTCGTTACAGTCTGAGCTATGACAATTGGCCTTGGCAGAAAAAAATGGCACACATAATAAATAGAGTAGATAGCAGTAAAGTGCAATAGAGACAAGACATACCCAAGTGTTGAAAAATGATGGTTGCACTTGTAGATTTATGTATAATAGAAGAGTGAACTATTGGCTTTGGCTGCCACCCTCGTTTTGTATGCATTTATTTGGCCCTCGACATTTACAATTTCATTAGATACCTACCTGCAGAGGGAGCTCAGAATCTATAGTTTTGGGTGTTTTAAAGCAATGTAACGTGTCAGCTAACCTGACCGATGTCCTTGGCAAAAACAGTGTCTATCTCACCATTCGGAATGTCCAGAGGACCTACACCACAAATCAGATATTAGCAGATTTAGAACTTGGGTTGGCCACTACCATCATTGTTCCGGAGAATCCCTATGTGGCAGAGGTTCGTCAAGACCAGTCAACAGAAAATGTAAAGTTCTGGACCTGGAGAGTCCATCCATTTCATCCAGAATACTTCCTTTCATGAGAAATGGTCAGTATATATAGGTTGGCAGCAGATCATTTGTAGTATGTTCAGTAAACTGGACATATTTCAGCAGCACAGTAGATGGAAGACTGACCCTTATGCGCCTCTAGTGTAGTCATGTCCAGTCCTATCGGAGCAGGGCCTCGTCAAGCTAATCAATCACAGACTCCAATCAGGACCTCGATCAGAATGAGGCATCTCAGAGCCGGGCCCACGGTTATCGACCTCGGATGAGACCAAACGCCCCTGGTCCTGGAGTCAGTGCTCACCAGCTCTTTGGCCTCCTGCAGTGAGTCCTCCACGTCAGAGAAACTGAAGCTGGCGACGGTGACGAACTGGCTCACCACCGACACAAACTTATCTCCCAGCTCCAGCGGCCTCTTCTGCTGAAACTCCAGCTCCTGGAGAGAGAGGGGGAGGGAGGGAGAGAGAGAGAGGGTGACAGCAGGGTGAAAGAAAAATACCGACCATGAGAGGGCAGGAATGATAGCAGGATAAATCAGAAGGAGAGGCAGAAATAGGGCGGGTGATGAACAGGTCAGAGAAATGAGGACCAATCAGAAGGAGAGAAATGGGCGGGGCATTCGAAAGGACGACAGGGAAGGAGATGGAGGTCTTTCTAGTGTCATCATCAATCAGCGACCATATTTCATCACAAAGCATGAGGCCTACCCTCTAGGATTGAGTTTGCGTGTGCGCGTGTCTGTGTGTGTGTGTGTGTGTGTGTGTGTGTGCGTGCGTGTGTGCCTGTGTGTGAATCCCTGACCCATTTCGCTACTGGGCCCCTGCTGCTGTATTCTGCCACTCAATTTATTTCGCCAATAAACCTGAGTGACGAATCAATTTAAAATGCTAAATTCATTCAATTCTTAAACATCATTTTTGACTCAACGTATCTTGAAATACGCACCAAAAACAAATAAATAACTGACAAATAAATTAATTAATTCATTAAATAATGCAACCACCACTATTAGTACTACTAATACTACTATTGTCATCTTTGGACACAAAGTTTAATCAACCACTATGACGCACTGGTCGTCTTCGCGATGGGCGATAGTCGAACGTCATCACTACTACTACAACAACAACAACAACAACAACAACAACAACAACAACAACAACAATAATAATAATAATAAGTAATATGTCAATTAAACTTGGTTCAGGGCAACAGCTTATATTTTGAGAACCTCCCACTTTGACCTTTTCCTTAGGTCGTGAATAATGGGAGTCTGTTTTCTGGACGATGTTCAGATGATGATCAAGATTCCCTGGAATGCACAGTCATCTAAAGCCAGCCAATGGGTGGGTGTGGTGAGTCAGGTTGCCAGGGTAATGGTTACTCACGTTCTCCACGTTCCTCAGTCCGCTGCGCAGGCTGCCAATCTCCTTCTCCAGCTCCGTCATGCTACGGAGGTAAAGAAGTTACAATCGGGCACCTCTCACAAAAGCCACAATGCAACCATACACGACTAGATCACTGTCAGCTAAGACCTTCCCCAAAAGAACTGTCGAGTCTACGGTTATTATTAACCTTTAGAGCGCTGAAATACATTTTTAAAAAATATAAAGTTAATTATGTTGTGCTGTTGAAAACTTATCATGTGGCGACTTGTTTAAAACAAGTCGCCACATGATAGGTTTTCAACAGCCTTGATTTTGATATCTTACATCACTGAGCAACAATAGCTACATTTAGCGCTCTAAGGGTTAATGTTCCAAGAGTGACCCAGTCTTTATATGGAATACACTGGTTAAGTAATTAGACCTTACGCTAACGAGGAAAGCAGTGTGAAATTACTTATTTTGCTGAGTCATTGGTCAGACACAAGGTTTGGAGGAGGGATAAGTGAACAGAATAGAATAGCTGGTTGAACACAGTGTTGCTCACTTCAGTGACCTATATGGTCACAAAGCTGCAAGTTTCCCCAAAAGAAAAGCCCACATTTTGTCCACAGATACAAGCTGTTCCAAAGTGCCATGCTGTATAATACTATCAAAATTATCAATCCATGTCTATCTGACTATCAATCAATCTGTCCATTTTCCATCCATCCATCAATCAATCCACTAATCAGGGATTATTCACTGAAAATGTTTTGCTTTATTGTTTTCATAGCATATGACATAAAATTACATAAGATAACATGAGAACAGATAAGAAAAGGTCATTCAGCCAAACAAAGTTCACCATTTACTGTCACTAAAGTGAACCTAACCTAAGGTTTAAGTGTACCCAACGGCCAAATTAAATACAGCTAGTACTCATCTGTGACTCAAGCGCACTAGTACAGAACATGGGCAGAATACATAAACTCATAGACAGAAACTAGAGGTGCAAAATCCAGGTACATGAAGTAAAATTCCTCCCCAGTGTTTTGTTTCAACCAATCAGATTCCCTAATCAGCACCAAGCCAGGAGGCAGGAATACCAGGGAAGGACTCTTACTTTCGAACCCTGGATTTACCACCTGTGATAGAGAGAGGATGAAGTTGCGAGGATAACGGTCAATACTCTGCTTAGGCCTGTTGATCGATGCTTCGGTGGTGACACCCAAAATGTTTCCATTGTAAATCTGTCCCGAAGAATTCTCCCTCCACGTAAAACACAGAGCCAGCAAGATTTATCAGACCTCCTTTAACTCAAGTACTGTAGCATCAATAACGAAAAACCGCTGACTCACTTCACTTTCGCCGCTTCCGGAACGTTCCGCAGGTCATCCTGGAACAGCAGAACTTTAGGGTACTTCTGCTCCAAGATGGTAATCAGGTAGTGTAAGAGAGTGATGTTTCTGAAAAAGCACACAGACAGGCACACACACCGCCCCAGCTTTTACAAGTCCTGACAGACTCTCCAATATCGGACGGACCGTATATAACACAAAGTGTATGCAAAGTTTCCACGGATGATGCTCAATAAAAGTTTGAATACACTACATGACAAACGACCGATAATAATTCCAGAGAGGGGCGGTCATAAAATAAAAAAAAGTTTTCCAAATCACAGCCGAGTAATGCATCTCTGCACCCCAAACTGAAAAAAAAAACACGGTTTAACAGACAGCCAAAGTGTTCTTACTTGTCGATGCTAGACTTGGTGTCGGCCATCTTGTTGAGCGAGGTCACCTTGAAGCCGTAGGCGTTACCTCGCTGCCCTCGGTTCATGTAGTTCCCGAACGCCAGAACCACCTCCAGGAGCTGCTTCAGGTTACGGCTGTTTAACACCTCTCTGGAGGCCTTGGACAGAGCTGGGGGGACAAACATCACCGTCTGTATATTCAATTTTACTTGCTTTTTACAGCACTGTCAGACAGACACTTTAGCAGAAATGCAGGGGCCGGCTGAAGTCCCCACATTAGCACGTGAAGTTTAAAATCCTCCCAGTGCAAAGAAAAATCCCGTCTCCCACTCTAATCAGACCTCGGTTCAAATATTATCCTTTATGGACTCAAAGACCTTCTCGCATTTGACTACGCTCGTGTGGTTCAATGGAAAAAAAAAAAAAAATTCCAGGAGCGTAAAATTTTGTGCACATCTGCTCCTCCTAGCTGGTTCAAATTAACCAGCAATTGATAAAAAAAGCACTAGAATCCAAAATAAATACTATTCAAATCCAGGCCTGGCAACGATGAGCACAAATTACTTCCTGTTCCATTCCTAAGCATGCAGTTCACATTTAGTCTTATCATCATAACATCAATTAGACATAAAGAACAAATGACAAATATCCAAGGATAATTTAAGAGGACCTGACACACAAGTGCTCTTTACCATAACTTCCTGAAGATGTATGGACATTTAAGAATGAATAGTTAATAAGTCTTATACAGTTTGGTCAAACTGTCCCAGTAGACAGTTTTTTCCCCCTCATTTTATGCATCATTAATGTATTCAAAATGGTGGAAAAATAACTGTAGATATATAGACCCTTGCGTAACTGTACAACCCCAACCACTCATAAAAATAATAAATTGTACTTATGTTTTTTTTTTATTTTGACCACCTTTTAAACTTAGAGAGCAAAGTTCCTCGCAAGAAGAAACCACAGAAGAAGATTTACAGAAGGCGAACTCTGTGGCAAATTCAGCACCTCCCAGGAGATATAACATGTATAAGAGAACTGCATTCTCATGTGTGGTTTATGCTCGACATCTATCAGCATATTTGCTCCCTCAAGTAATGAGTAATAAAATGTCACCCGCAGTAGTTTTTGAGAAAATCGTGAATCTAGTGTTCGGTCGTCTATCAAGTATTCATTGCTTAGCAATGGCCTCCCTCTGCAATTAGCAGAGGGAGGCCATTGCTATTATTAGCAGCAAACAGCTGATAATAATAATAATAATAATAATAATAGGATAATAATAATATTTATCCTATTTTTACAATTTGAAGCTCAAATTGACACCCAACATCCAAAACTATACTTATACTTAACCCTTAGAGCGCTGAATATATTTTTCAAGCAATTATAAATGTAATTATCTAATCTATCGTGCGGCAACTTGTTTAAAAGAGCTGCCCTGCGGGAGTTCTTTTATGGCAGGTTTTCAATAGCATCTGATTTTGATATCTTATATCATTGGGGAATTATAGTTGCCTACAGCGCTCTAAGGGTTAATATATTGAAAAACAGTTGATGATAACGGCTAGTTTTTAATATATAATTTACCCTAAATTTGTCCTTCCAAAGTATTAACACAAATATAGTTTATGCAAAAGAGGCCTGCTAATCCAATACCTTCACTACAAGTAAAACGTTTCAGCCCAGGCAAATCAAATGACAACAAATGATCGGTGGAAAACAAATAACATGACCAGCCATTGGTCACATTATTATTATTATAATTATTTTTTATTTTTGAAAAAGGTTTTTTTAAGACAATAGTGGAGGGTTTCAATTGTGGCCGACTGCACTAGCACCTCAGTCACTACCATAGCCCTTATCTGCACCTCTTCAATTTTGATTCTTGTCAGAGCCACCACACTTCCAACTGCCGGACTCAGTAAAGTGTGTCCGTTTCGGAGACACTAACCTTCCACTTTGGGTTTGATTTCTGCAATCCGCTCGGCAAACTTCTTCTTGAAGTAGAGCGACTGTAATCTCTGCTGGTAGTGGCTGATTCTGTCGAACACAAGAGGGAAAAATCCATCAGACACGCAAGGAGAAAAAAAAAAAAAACTGAAAAAGGAAGCTAAACCAACGAGCCGAATCAATCTAGCCCAGATTTCAGACTCATGCCGATCTCGAAAATTGCAGTGGGTTCTGCTTGAGAGAAGGGCAAAGCGCTTTAAAACAGGACAAGGCCAATTAACACGTGAAAACACGCACTATGGGAGACTGATAGGGGCTGAAGGGGTGAGCGCTTTGTATTTCCGGAGAGAAACGGGAGGCCGTTCTGCCTGCTTTGCCCTTAAAAACCCAGAAACACTTCAGACCTTCCGCTCCCTGTGAAACAGCCACTACTTTCAATCATTTCAAAACAACAATCTAGTGTAGAAAGTGCCAGAACCGTGGCAGCCAGCAGCTTTAGTTAAAGGCTAAACAGGGGCGCCAAAAAATGTTTTGATGTTGGCTGAACCATGGAGTTTTGATATTGAAATTTAGCAAAACATTTTTGTTGACAATCAGAAATGGCTGGATGCTTGTAAGTACTTCACTTCTGTTTACCTGCCGCATGTGCCTGTTATACCAGAGATAATTCATAAACGCAGCACATTAGAAGTTTCATAGCACTAGTACATAAGTGTCCACATACTTTTACCCACGTACTGTGGATGTCCGCAGCGAAGACTAGTGTGGGTGTCTGTGGGGAGGTGTACCTGCTCATCTCGTACAGGAAGCGGTCAGCTTTCGCCATACGCTCCAGCTCGTGCTTGTGTTCCTCTAGAAGGTCCACGTCGCTTTTCTCCGGGACGAACTTCAGCAACTACACACGAGAAGCACAATGTCAGCAGGTGCCACCTGACATCAAGCACCCTCTCCAAAAACAACAGAACAGTCTCAACTGTGTGTGTGTGTGTGTGTGTGTGTGTGTGTGTGTGTGTGAGAGTGGGCTTGTATAGCCATACTTGTGAGAAACAGCTCCTGAGAAACCACAAATGTTTTGAGGACATTTTGGGTGGTCCATACTGAGGATTACAGAGGATTATGGCTCATTGGTTAGTGTTAGGTTTACGGTTAAAGCTAGGGTTAGGTTCAGGTTTGGCTAGGCTCAGGGTTTGGCATAATTTGGTCATGGTTTGGGTTTGGAAAGGGCTGCACAGAATGAATCAAAGCTAATACAATATCCTCACAAGTATAACTATACAGATGTGCGTGTGCACTTGCGTGTGTGCACGTGTCAGTGCGAGCGCACATGTGCCTGCTTAGATGCCACCATCTTCTTGAACAACAGAAACAGAGAAAGCACCATCATTTCTTACTCCATAATCTCTTCCACCGAGCGAGGAGACCAGCTCATTTGCAGACAACGCTGAAAGCTGCAGGGTTGTCACCAGTCAGGCAGT
This sequence comes from Gymnothorax javanicus, assembly GCA_029692085.1. Lineage (NCBI taxonomy): Eukaryota > Metazoa > Chordata > Actinopteri > Anguilliformes > Muraenidae > Gymnothorax > Gymnothorax javanicus. The sequence continues at coordinate 7,296,982 of CM056198.1, read as the reverse complement.
CAGCCGACATGCAAAGTAGCCCGCAGTGCCAGCATCAGAACTGCACGTGTGCGGCTCAGCCTCGGAGCGCGTCAGAGGAAGAGGGAGGGTACGTACGCATGAATCAAGCCACCAAATCCAAGCCGTGTTCCTGAAGCTGATGCCCTGGTCTAGGCCCCGCGCCCCCCGCACACTCATCAACTGTAGGTCGCTTTGGAGAAAAGCGTCAGGTATGAAAGTAAATCCGGTGACGTCACACAGCTCCCACCTGCTCCAGCATGTCTTTGGGGAGGTCCTCCTGTTCGTCCATGGTGAGAATGGCCCTCTTCATCTCCTCATTGGACAACTTCAGCCTGGAGACACGCAGAAAGGTGCACTGAAGCAAACACATTAAATACAGCACCTATGGGTCTTCCAGATTCAAGGCCGGCCGCCTCTGCAGCCAATTTCAAGTTTTTATGAGTACGTGTTACAGTTTGCATGCAAGAAAGTGTGTTTTTTTTTGTACTTGTGAGTGTGCATGTGTGTGCGAATGTAGGAGTGTGCGTGTGTGTATCACACTGCGTTCGAGAGGCCAATGATATGATGCGTAATTTTCCAAAGCTGGCTCCTGTGCCAAAATCTGCCTCTCTCAGCAGTGTCAGAGCTCTAAATCGACCCACACACCCCCTCTGCATGAGAACACATTCCCAGGACTGCACACACATTCCCAGGACTGCTAACCACCCAAGCAGTCTGACAGAGAATTTCTAACCTCGCTAAAGCGACGCTCCCAATGGTCACAATGTTTATTTGTTCCATTTCTGAATTCGACCATCACGTGTGGCAACCTATTTCAAATCCAAGTTGATTTGCCAAAAGAAAATCTCAGATATTCCATCCAAATTCCACTAAGGCAAAGAAAAAAGAAATGCTTTGTCACTGTGCACAGGGAGGCCAACAGATAGGTAACTTCGGCGTGTGCGTGAGCGACAGGGTTTCCATTCACACTCGGGATTTTGGAATTGCAAAACGTGTGAGAACTAAATTATCTGTCATTTACATCTCAAATACGGGGACACCCTTTTCCGACAGCGCTTCAGTCAAATCCTGCCAGCGTGCATCTGAACTGAGTCACCTTCATGCCCCTCGCTTTACATATGCAGCACGGTAACTGGTACTCAGTAACGCCAGCACTGGGACTCGGAGAGACATTGTACTGCACAGTCTATGGCTACACGGGCAGGATAGAAAAATGCCTAGAATTAGTAATTCACTGGAAAATGCTGGAAAATGATTTAACTATTCAGTCTACGGAATTACATCCACATCAAACACAGTCTCCAATGAAAGAGCGTTTCCCAGCCAAGAGAGGGCCGAGGGGCTTTTTTCAAATGTCAACTTCATCCAACCTCCATCCATCACACGTGAGTCCAGTGTATATTTTGCATTTTTATGCATGCTATTAGAAACAGTATATCCATATAGGTGCTATATATTACATGTCTCTCTAAAGACATATGCATTAAATACGACTGGCCGTTAGATAACGCTTTTTTCACATTTTGTCTGCTGCCGTGGTAACAAAAAAATACGACAACCCAGCCAAGTCAGGAACCCAGGCCTTAGAGAATATGGAGATTGAAGAATAACTCTCAGCTGAGCCTGATTTTATCAGAACAGTGACAAGAGATAAGAGACCACCACCTGGGATTAAAGAGTCATTATGACCAAGGCTACATCAGGCCTTCACAGGAAATGAGTACAAATGAGTTCCTGTGCCAGGCAGGAAATGACCTCATGTCTGAGGGGAGAAGCTGTGGCCTTACCGGGACAAGAGGATGTTGCAGTTTTGGGCTCTGCGGCCATCGATGACGGACAGCTCTTTGACCTTTTTAGAGCTCAGAGAGTCATCATCATTCTCTTTCTGAGGAAGGGACATCCAGCAGGAAAAGAGTTAATATTGTTCACTTTAATTACTCAGTCAGTTTTACTCAGATAGCCATGTTGAAATATTCCTTCCTGAATTTCATATTGTAAATCGTATGTGTACTCAGTTCCGTATCCAGGAGTAATTATAGTCATGTGATGTCATATTTTCACATAATACAAGGTCATGCGTGACTGTTTTGAGAGCCGGATTCTAAATTCTTCGCAGATCTGAAAAGCGGAGTTATCTGAGCTGTACCGTCATGACCGGACAGGATTCATTGAGATGATAATAAATGATCTCACCCTTCAAAGAAAGTCCCATAGTTCGTTCCTATCATTAGAAAGGACTCTTTTAGAGAGACCTTTTACACAAATTGATATCCAAAATCTTTATACATAGTCCAAATACCCTTGCTCTTTGGTAAACCACGACAGAATGTCAATTAGGCCAACTGTGCACAAAAACAATCAATAAAATGATAATGTACATTGATTTATAAGACGCTTTTGAAATTCTAAAAGGCCTCTTTGGCCTTGGGGAAAACGCTATAGCTGAGCTCAAGGGGAAAAATGAGAGGGAGTTTTCTGCATTACATTTTATCTCAAATGTCACCATATCTCTAGTGCAAAAGTCAAAAGGAAAGACTGTCACGTGCGGCAATGTGGGAAACGACAAAAGACTTAACAGAGAGTCGGGGAAACCAGAGTGACAAAGGCACAGAAATGGCTCACCTGCTTGTTGTTATTGACCATTATGAAGTCCTAAAACGCAGGCAAAGAAGCAAGGAAGATGCAGCATTGGTTAGAGGGACAGTGCAGTTTGTTAAACACATAAACAAAGACCTGTGAACTGCAAAGCAGCATGGGAGGAAGGGGACGGCCAATGCTGTGAAGCACTGGAGTGAGCCAGCCAACGGTTAACAACAATATGCTCCATAACACAAAACGGCAAGCGAAGCCTTTCCAGTACCACTTTACCGCCATTAGGCATCCAGATTTTTAAAAAGTTAAAGCAATAAAGTCAAAGCAGTTTATAATTAGCAGCCAGGACTGAACAAACATCTGCTCCAGGTTTCATAATTGCATTTTTATGAATGCTAGAGGTTTGAATGACTAATACCAGAAGGTGTCAGGTGTAAATGAACAAATTCTTGTGCTGTTGGAACAGAATGGTTGCAACATTTTTAGCGGTAATGGAAAGGTAAAGCTGCTGCAAGTCCATAGGTTCTCTCCTAGAACCACCTTTTGATTTGATAAGCAAAGGTTCCTGCATTTAACACTGGTTTCTCAGCTGTCGTTTGCGACATCTGAAAATGCACTCCGTAACTGGTAACACACTGCTTCAAGCAGTGCATCACATACAAGGGGAAACCAAGGAGTTGAACCTTCACTTGGGAGAGACCCTTTCAGCAATGGTACGAAAAAAACTGGCCCCTGACCATAAAAACCATAAAAATCCCCACAACATCCGATAAATTACACCGACGGACAAGACAATTAAAGTCTAATACTGTTGTTTCGACAGTCGGTTGGGCTGCTTTTAGAATCTGCTGCTGGGGTCGTGAGCTCAGAGTTCTGGATGCCTATAAGCAAAAAAACATCTCATCAGAGCTGCAGTCTGCTGCTCGGAAGGGATTCACCGTAACGCCAATCTTTTTCAAAACAGCTTCACAACCATCTCAACAATTAGTAGAAGTAAACATGCAGTGGTTTAAGTGCTCCGTTTTTGGGATTCAGTACAGTAACATGCTTGTGTTTCATTCATGGCTGTAGCCAAACCAACAAGGGCGTGTGCGTTTCATGCAAGATGCTGGTATGGGTGTTAATCTTGCGTGCCTAAATGAGGATAGTGATGCTATCTATGCGGTTGCCTGTTAACGGTCTGGGCGCACGCTCTACCTGCTGTCTCTGGTAAGCGGAGAAGGTTTTCTCGATGTCTTCCAGGTCCAGGATACTGAACACCTTCACGTCATCTACCTCTGTCCACACTGTACCCTCCAGCTTGTTCTATGGAGGAAATGTTGTGATGTCATTGCAGTCAAGCCACAATCATATAAAAATGATGTTCCATCAGGAATGTCTGTCTGATACCAGGGAAGTCCAAAGCAGGTGGAAAGTTCAAGGGTTTGAAAATATGAGTCCAGCCACGTGATTCTTCCTACCACGAAGTTATCCTGCCGACTACGCCAATTAGTTCTGCCCTCCGGTAAAAAGTCCTGAACTCACTTTCAGGTGCAGGACAATAATAGGGCTGGACTTCTCCTTTTTGAGCGTGGACTTGCCACCACTGTCCAACACTGCACTTCAGTAGCCATAAATTATTTGGCATAATAATTAATTTAACAGCAGAGGTACCAGAATAGGACCCATGTGTTCTATGCTTCCGTTTTTGTTGAATTAATTTATCCAAAAAGTATTCCTGCCAAAATCATACTAGATAATTGCAGCGCAGAGCTACACTGAAGACCGACCTATTGATTACGTGTCTACATTCAAATCAATGAAGTGCAAGTCAATCAATTCATCAATCAATGTTGGAATGAAGGTACTGCAGTAACAGATTTTGTCTCCTGCCATAAATCCAGGGGTCAGGCTTGGGGTGAGGATACATTACCGTTATTGAGCCGACACTTCAGTCAAGCAACTTACAGTTGATTAGGCTAAGCAGGGGCCCAACCTACCAGGGCAATATGGGGATGAGGGCCTCACTCAAGGGCCCTACAGCTATACTGATGTTATTGAGGTTGCACTGGGGGTCAATCACTCGGTTACAGGCAGTCAAGGGTTCAGAGGGCGGAACCATTTGGTTATTGGCTCCAATCTCACCTCAGCCAGCTTGGCCCAGTTGAAGGACTTGAGCGGATTGGAGGGCTGAGGTATGTTCTTCTTCTTTAGTGCCGGCCCCACTGGAGCTCCGGGCGGTGGAGGGATCCCGCCGAGAATGGGGGCGCGTCCCGGAGGGGGTGGGGGCCCTGGAGGGGGCGGAGGGCCACCGGGAGGCGGGGGAGGGGGCGGAGGGCCAGCGCAGGGGGGGGGGGGGGGGAGGTGGGGGGGAGGGACGCCCCGCCCAATGGGGGAGGAGCAGGAGGGAGGGGCGGGGGAGGCAAGGGCCCACCTGGGGGTCCAGGAATGAGGGGGGGGCCCCCAGGGACCCCAACACTCGGACGCTGGAAACAAGAGACAACAAAGGGTAAAAACACAGCCAAGCTAATTGCCAAAAGCAAATGCGTGCGCGGTACCCCATTTAAAATGCTACATAAAACAAATGTCCGAACCAGCTGTACACGACCACTACTGCAATTACCACAGAATCTAAAACTGAAGGCAAAACTTCACCTGAATCCTTTTAAAAAGACTGGAACAAAACCGTGAAAAGCACAACATGATAACTGATACAGCTATCGCTATCATCACTTCTACCTGTAAATATTATGACAGATATTAACAGCCATTTTAATTTCCAGTGATCAGCTAGGTGTAATTAACAACCTAGCGATAATTTAAATCATCACCAAAAGCTGAGGAGCTTCAGTAAGTGCAGGAATGCTTACTTAAGTGCAATCGTCAATTAAAGTGTCAGTCTTGTATCGACAAATCTTTGTTTCCCCTTGATTGGGAGACATTATATTAAGTTACAGGTTGCTTGTCTGCCAAGTCTTGAAACGAGTCAGTGAGAATTGGCAGTAATTGTGCCGTATTTCACAGATAGGACTTTGGGTGTGAACAGAATATAAAACACTTGTATAGATTGACTTGTTTGTTGGTTTTTGCGGGGTGAGGGTAGGCAGAGGGGATTGTGGGAAGGTGGCATACAGTGCGGAGGAGCTGAAGCTGGGCGCTGAGGTCGGCGGCCTGCTGTTTGACCAGTCGGTGTTCCCCGCTCTCTCGCTCCAGCTTCTCTTTCATCTTGTTGAGCGTCTGCATCATGTCGTCCTTCTCCTGGGTCTTCGCGTCGCACTCCCTCTCCTTCTTCTCCAGCCTCTGCTGCAGCTCGTGACGTTCTGCAGTTACCGAGAGACGGGGCGAGACTGAGAACCCGGGTTCCTTCCCACACTTAGCTGTGCTACTAATTCAGCGATTTTTAAAAATCCATTTCAAGGTCCCTCAAATCCACTTATAAAGCATAACAGGATATTTCACACAGCGCTGAACACTGTCAGTGAAATGATATAGAATTAGCCTGTATCTGTGAAAGACGACTCTAAAAAGGTTAGGTGAGGTCAAACCAATCCCATACCGAATGTTTTTAACCCCTTAAACTCTAATTTTTCCACTTAAGTTTTCCCTCGAATAGGTTCAAAGTCAAAAAAAGTATTTTATTCACACTGTAGTACAATGTCACACACATATTCTGTATCTGCTGGTTGCAGCGCCTCACTGAAGCTACATCACACCTATACTCAAATATTCAAACCCAGGACGCCATGTTCTTATGGCCACAGTGTTTACATCACATGGAAAATATCGAGATCTTGAACATCATTCTATACACATTTCCCTTTAATTCAGCAGGGCATATTTGGGATCGCTGGAAACCTTGGTGTCTCCTCTCCAACTTAAAATAGGTTTTGAATTCAGCTGCTGCATTTTATGGACCCACGTATGGGTCCACAAGTTTTCTGGAGTCGCAGAATACGGACAGGAACTGTTCCTAACAGGTGTAATTCCATCAATAAAAAATTAGATTAATACGAAAAAGAGTCTAAGGCACTCTGGTAGAGAAAAAAGTAAAAAGCCTTTATTGAATGGCTAATGCATCGGCAAGATTAAAAAGGCTTTTTAATCTTTCCACTACCAGAGTGCCTTTAGACTGCCTTTTTTTCAGATTTTTGTTACATTCTTTGCCCCTTGCCTAAGAGCACCTGGTACTGTGTTTTGATTTTCTACCCAAGGCGCGCTCCTTTTCCCGATTCATTCAAAAAATTAGATTAATCAAAATGCAAAACCAAAGTCATTCATTCGCCACAATCGAACACTAAAGAGCCCAAAATGCTTTTATTATTTTGAGATTTTTGATTATATCAGGTCCTCTATTCTTTTTTTTGCTAAATTTGGGGATTGATACTCCCAATGTAATGAATTCCCCCGGGACGATGGGCTTGGAAACGTCCACCAACCTTTCCGCATCTTCTCAGCCTGTTCTTTCCACTCTTTCACCTCGTTCTCGTTAACCAGCCTGTAGAAACAACAACCAGGTCAGACATCGAGCTGTCCTTCACGTGGCAATGTATTTCTGCTTTATACATCACAAATTAAACTACAAAACAAAGAAGTGCTAAATATATCATCTGTGAAACTATGGCTGTCACTCTGGCCAGATCACCATAGATAAAGAGATTCTGGATCTCAATGGGACCTCCGGGCAAAATGAAGGCTAAATAAATGAAAAGTTAATTTGCAAAAACCATTAAACCTATTCTTAAAACGAAAAAACCAACACTAGAAAGGCAAATATTCCTTTGACAGCACAACAGACAGAAAGAAAAAAATGAAACAAACATTTCAGAAAAGTAAAAACTTTGAGATACATTTCTCAAATGAACCAACACCAATTTGATAGACGTTCCTTGGAGTGCATGTTTTAAAAACATGATTTAGGAAAATAAATCAAGATGCAGATAACTGTTCTTGCAAATAATCCCTTCAAATATACAATTAAAAAAGTAAATAAACATTCAATATCCATTTGTGAACATCTCAAAAAATCTTTGCTTTACAGAATATGTTAAAAAAGAACAGCATTAACAAACACGCTACTTGCAGTCTAAGACAGGGGCAGGTCTTGTAATAGCAGCGGACAGAATGTCGCTTACATTCGGACGACGTTCTTGATGTTGAAGTTCTCCAGGGGCGTAACGTCGGGGTCGTGACCTTTGTCGTTCTGCAGGACGATCTGTTGCAGGATGCGGTCGAGGAGAAGCCAGTACTGAACCGTGTTCCCGCTTCGCTTGTCTGAAAAGCACAAACTCTGCCTTCAGTACACTCAAACGCTCCATTTCAGGGGACAAACAAACTCATACACACATGCGAGAACTCTCAGACCTGACCAGTTTGTGTCATTATATATCTGGAATTCTAAACTAGTTTAAGGTGGTCTAAACTGGTCCTAGCTGGTTAAGAAGGTAGAGCAAACTGTTTACTGGTGGATCAGTGAGAACTGTTAGAAATGCAGTATAACCAGCTTAAGCCAAGCTGAAATTTCCAGCAGGGAAGTCAGGACCCACATGTAACAAAAATATTAGCAAAATTGTACTTGTAGTGGGCCTTTCTCTGTAATTCCTTCACTGCAGTATTGCTTAAGGGGTGGGACAAATCTGTGCGCATTGTATTTGTTGAAGTTTACCACTGCGTAGTTACTTCATTTTATGGACCATGCATTTTTACTAATGTAGAGGTATATGCAAAGTTAATACTATTTAATGCACCGTGGCTTACAGGCCAAACCACTGCTCATTAATCTCCCAGAAAATCCAACATCCTAATGCTGTAACCTGCCTCGATCAGGCCAGCACATAACAGTGTTCTCCACGGTCATAGTACAGATATAGCGTACATATCATGCCCCAATCATAATGCAATCCCGTATTTCCTTTCCATTACATCTGCCTAATATCTAAAAAAAAAAAAACAACAAGAACACAAAATGTCTCTGTGTTTTGCTGTTGCATACTTTTGGAGAAATCATGCATTTGAATGACCCCATTTCGATTCTGTGTCCCTATCGACATCACAAGGACATTCATTTGCATGCTCCCGCCCAGTACAGACCGTATTGGCCATCACTGTTCACTCTGCAGTGTGATGAAGCAGCCAATCAGAGTACAGCCTCACTTCCGCTGACACAGTGGCCACTCATAAGGGCGCTCAGTTATCAAGGGGAGACGTGGCCTCCTTTATAAACGGTGCGTACGAACAGAACAGATGCGTGAGCCACTTTGCGCATTCCGGATTTATGAAAATAAACTTCCATCACAAAATATGCGAAATAAATACATAACTGTGCACATTCTGTAAGTAAAATGACCATTCTCAGTAAGTAACTAAATAACTCGGTCGCCACAGGGACCAAGTCGTGTATCTCCCCGATCCCCACGAGAGATCACTTGCAAATTTTTACAGCCGCAATGTTCTTGTTTTTACTCTAGCTATTAATATTAATTTATGTACATGTATATATGTAAATGTGGCTCAAAATGAGTAGAAAACACAAAATTTGCAAAAAAAAAAATTTCAACAAAATGGCCGCCGGCGGCCATATTGGATGCGGAAAATTGCCGAGAATTGATCTTGAGCATTGCCAAATAAACATCTTTGACTATGCAACTTTAGAGAAAAATCCTATAAACTTTGAAGCCTCCAGAGCTTGGAACAGAAAATCTCTGCGGTGGCGGTGGTGGCGGCCCCGGAACTAAACCATAGTATCTCCCCACTATCGTCGTCGGGGAGATACAAAAATTGCACTGCAATTTAGCTAAAACGCCGTGTTATTACTCAAGGCCTTTTTGCCAAGCACCACATGTCTTTCTTTGTATGCAATATTCCAAGAAAAAAAATCTGTGAAAATTTTATAAATAAGGTCCCATTGAGAGGCCGAATATCAGCCACACAAACTGAATGGGCTTTTTTTTTGCCACAAACTTCAAAACCTTGTCTTAGAGACACCAGCGAATAGTCCTAAGTCGTTAAAAGAAAAAAATAAAGACTGCAATATGAGAGATCTGGACAAGCAGGAATGTGTTTGTGAGTACTCACAGGGCATGAGGAGACAGTGGTGTAAGATGGAAATAAAGTGTGGGTAGGCGTCGGTGTGATTCATCTTCTTCCGTATGAGGTCAAACACCTGGGTCGCACTTTTCGTGTCGATGTGCACCTGCAGGGGAATACAAGGCAGAGAGGCGGGGTCAGTTCGCATTTTTCCTGCACCGACCCAAAGCTAAAACGAAATCGGCACTTACGGTATCGAAGCGCTTTGAGAGCACGAGTTCATCATCGTTCCTCAGCATTTCAAAATAATCTAAATGCCTAGAATGAAGAAGAGAAATTTGGTCAGTCGCATAGTGATGATGTCACAGACCAAACAGAGGGACGGACGAACACAGTTGAGGCGCACAGCTCACCGGTCCAGCGTGGAGTTCTCGTGCGACCGCAGCTTGTCTATGATTGGCTGGATTCCAAGCATCAGGAACTCATACCGCAGATGGACTCGAAACTCGAGACTCGTCTGAGAGCAAACAAACAACAAACAAATGACAAACCACAAACAAAAAACTACACGCATGGAAATTACGCAAAGGCGAAACACAGGTGGCAGATATGTTAGCTAACAGTTTTACAAATATTTTCCTAAAAATATGAAGATGCCAAGAAAATAAGGCCTCTTTAAACAAGGTTTTTCATCTTGTTACTTGTTTCTTTCAAGAAGAAAATGTTAGCATTTTTGAGTTAAAGTTTGCTTCACAAGCGAAATATTCTAATTCAATGGGCAAATTGTGAAACAAGCCAAATTGCTGCAAGTTCACAGCAATATTTGATGAGTTAATTTGCCAAAACATAAAAAAGCCATTCTTAAAATGAATAAACCAACGCCCGTTTGAGGAATATTCCTTTGCACAATAAAAAAAAAAAAAACACAATTTCATGAAAGTAAAAAATTTTGATACCTGACTGATATAACCCAACACTACTTTGATTTTTGAAGAATTAAAAAATGTGACTTTAGGGGAAAAAAAAAAAAAAAAAAAAAAAAAAATCAAAATGTAGGTTACCATTTAGCAAATGAACCCTTCATTTTTCTCTTAAGCCAGAAAGTACCCAAATTAAGATTTTTTTTATGACTGTGAGACAAAAGCACTTGCTGAGATGGTATTGTTGTAGCGTTGAGAGGGCTGAGTCAGATAACGACCGGAGGCTGAGGTGCGGAGGGTTACAGTCCCCAGCCGGGGGGCTCACCTCTCCCGCTCCCTGGCTCAGCACTGCGTTAATGAAGGACATGATGGCCGTGTTCAGGCTGACCTCGTCCCGGTACCGGCCCGTACTCCGGTCCAAATCGTTCAGCAGGGTCTGCGGATGAGAGGGGAGCCCAAAGGTCAAAGATCAGATGCTTTCATTAATCACATTATCACTGTCATGCCACTCATTTGCAAAGCTATGTCACCAATACTCATTTCTTCGTATAAACAGTAATCAAGTCAGTCCCTGGAGATAAATCATCTTGTTGGGTTTCAGGTTCAACCCTAATTTTGGTCAAAAACCTGACCTTAACAACAAGTATTTCAAAGCAGATTTTAAGCTGTTGACCGAGGTGTGCTTTGCAAGGGGTGGAATGAAAGCCAAAAAGTTAGTAGATCTCCAGGAGCAGAGCTGATTGCTGCTGGTTTATCCTGTCTGCTTCCAATTAAGCAATTCCAGCTCACCAAGTTCTGATATTCAGTCACAAAACACCAAAAATTTGTAAACTCGAGCACTTCAAGCATTTTGAAGCTTTTCAAACATGTTACAGTTGTGGTAAATCACATATTTATCAAACTACTTGGTGAGACAGCGAGTTATGATAACAGTAATGCAGCCTACGTTACAATTTCAAGCAGTTTTAAGCACTTTATGCAAAATGAAGGCACTCGTCAAAGCCTTGAAAACACTACATTAAAATTCACACGTTTTGGAGGATTTCCAGCACTCGTAAGAATGCTGCATATTACAAAAATGGAAGCCATCATCCAGCACTCCGGGCAGCACCTGGAAGCGCGTTCTCTCGCAGGCAAACTTCTGGTAGTGCAGCATGGCTTCTAGAACCTTCCGGTGTCCTCCAGGCACCAGGCACACGGCTCCCAGGATCTCCAGGACGGCCACCTTGGTCTTGACGTTCTCGGTAGCCAGGCTCTGGGAGATGATGTTGATGCTCTCCGGATGGGCCAGGACGTGGGCGCGGCCCTGTGAATTATTCATGAGGGCCTTAATGCAGCCAATCAGGGAGGTGTGGATCTGAGACTCCGTCGTCTCGTAGTCCATGGTCTTCAGGAAGTTCAGGATGCAGGTCAGGCCATCCAGGTCAATGAACCTGGTCACAAACCTAAATTACAGAAGAGGGAAAGATGTTAAAGATGCAGTAATCTCTGATGAACCAAGATTCGTTGACAGCGTCAATCTGCCAACAGAACCATTTGCATTTGGACATTTTTAAAAAGTTGGTGAGGCCTTTTTGTAGAGCGAACTGCTCTTGTTTGAGGGCATTTATTCCGCCAATATGACACCAAATCAGTTTATTATGCCCCGCCCCGAAGTGTGACGGGGGATATTGGATTGGGGTCCATTTGTCTGTCTGTGCTTCTGTCCGTCCAGGCCACATCGGGGACAATATTTCTCTGAAACTATTAAACCTAGATGCATGAAAATTTGTGTGCTCAATAAGCTACTCATGATCTACGTTGAGTTCGAAAATGGATGTTGAAGCATTTTTTTAATGGAGTTATGACCCTTGATCGTGGTGGGGGATAGTGACGACACCGTTGTCTTGTTTTATTTATTTTAACTTGTTTCTGGATCATTGTGTTCATGTTTGATATTTTGAAGGGCAAAAAAAAAAAAAAAAAAAAGAGACTTCCCCTTTCTCTGACAAAAATAAAAATTACAATAAAAATAAAGAGGACTAATGTTTATTTAGCACTACATGCATGTCTGGCCTGGTTACACTGGGGAGGATTCGTTTTAGCCAATGGTAGTGCCTGTTGTTGAAGCTGAGAATGAAAACACAGATGTTCTCTGCGCTCTCTCGGCGTGACGTCCATCGCCACACAGCGGGGGGTGTGGGGGGGTGTGGAAAGGGAAACTTGTCTGATGACACTCCGACACGCCCCCCGGGAGTCAGGGATCTGACCTCTGACACTCCAGGGCTGGGGTTAACTGCCTCTGGAACGCGATGAGACATACCTCGCTTCTCCGAGGACTGAGCAAGCGGGACATTTTTACAACTGAAATCGTGCTTGGAAAAGGGAAATGCCATTTTTACGGTCCACTGGAGCAAATCTCAAAACTACCTGCAGCCACAATAAACCCATTCCAACAACTGCATTGAGATATGAGAGGAAGTCCATCGTAAATCATTAACTAACAGTCATAAGGTCATTTATAACCCTGAATAGGCAACTAGCAACTTGGGTGAGTGATGCCAGAGCTATAATGGTTTACAATTATTACATCCTGACAGAGCATGCGCTGTGAGATAGTATTGCCTGTGATTGGCTGGCGCCTCAGCATTCTATGATTTGAAAGCCCACTATATGTGGAGGTAAAGTGGCAGCACATCTGAATGCCTTTTCCAGCATTTTCCGCCAGTACATCCCAAACAGGCAGGTCCGACAAAAATGGATTGATGTCACTGTAGTGCACAAATCTGAAAGTGCTCACATACCTCCAACATTTAAAAAAAATGAAACAATAAGCAATCAATCGGTCGTATGCTAATGATTTTCAGCATTTAAAAAAAAAATACGGATACGGGACGATCCAGTGCTCCCGGCAAAAAATATAAAGCCGTCACCATTTCCTTCGATGAGGAAATGCGCCAGCATAGCATCTAGCAGTGTACCGGAAAAGGCAATCAACAGCGTCTCTGCTTTACCTCCATATATGAATTAATGGTAGAGGACAACTGCTCATTGGCTCCTACTGAGGACATGGCAACCGCTCATTGGTGGGTCTGACTGCCATTCAATGACAATAGCAGCAACTCAGAATGCCATTCTGGCAGCCAAGGTACCTCATTGGCTGCGTCCGCAGGGCGGTCTTCAGGCTCTCAATCATTTTGTTCCTCTCCTCCTCATCTTCCTTCTCCATTACCAGGAGACTTTTCCTCTGTTACGACATAAATTAGAGGATTACTCACAAAAAGATGTACATCACTATAGTAAGCAACGCCAACTTTCTCAGTCCTATTGGCCAAGGTCAATCAGGAAGCTTCTGCTTGTGTCCGTCCGCTGCCAACGCTTCTGCAAACATCGTCTGAGCTAGATAATGTCTTCATGGAAACATTTTTGGTCAATGAGATTAAAAATGGCTGCCGAGTACAACTAATGCATTTCTTCCATTTCCATACGGTAGAAGTCTAGAGGGGGAAATGCCCAAAAATTTCCAGCCAAGGCCTAAAAAAGGCCCAGTCCAAAATAAAACCAATAATTACAAACAAATCAGTCATTTTAAATTGTGTTAGTTTATTCTTTTTGTAGTATTCCAGAGAATACGATTTATACCTTTCCAAAATGGCCATAATTAGAAAAAATTATAATCGGTTTTGAGACCTTCAAGCTGTGAGAATCAAAGTGACAGAGGTGCAGGAGAAAAGTGAAAAAATTGTGCAGCAAACAGAGTGCCTGTCGTGGATCCATTACACTATCCCCTCAGTCAGCGACCTACACCTGGGTGACGGCCATTTCGTGGCAAATTACACACCGAAAATCAGCAGCTGCAGTGGGAAGAACAAGCAAACCTGCTGTGAGTGTGTGTGTGTGTGTGTGTGTGGGTCTGTCAGTGTGTGCGCGTCAGTGTGCATGCACGTGTGTGTGTGTCCGTGGGAATGTGTGTTGCTGTGTGCATACACACGCATTTCCCAATATAAAAAAAAAAGCCTCTCCAGCAAACAGTGTAACATGAACTAGCTCAATTTACTAAAATATGCGGGATTGCTTTAATTGTCCCCACATTTAGCTTATCGAGTCAATTTGCCAGAACAGTGAAAGGTCCGCGACACAGAGTGATCCTTAACTGGCTGATTCAGCAGTATTGGCTGGCAGCAGCCCCAGGACCGGACCTCAATCCGATCCAGGACAAAGAAACAAACACAAACACATTCCCCGGAGGACCCAAACTCACGGCTGCCATGGAGTTCAGCTGGTCAATGTAGTACTCCGGCCAGCTGGTCGCCCCCTTGATCTCCTCCTGATCCTGTAACGGACAAACAAGCGCTCCGGTAAATTCCAGATGCAAAATAGGGAGGAATAAAACCCTACTGAAGGCCACAATGATGGTGGCAATGTAAAACTAGAGTTCTAAGTGCTGTGAAATTGTGGTAAATATTAAAATATGATTGGCATAAACTTTTGTCCTCCCCTCACACACACACTGACACACTAAATGAAAGTATGACGCTTCATTCTAGAGGCTACTCAGACTGGCCTCTCTCTGAAAATGGGTTCAGAGCAACCCAGCACACTGCATACTGAGCTCACCGGCAGCACAATGCATATTAATGCAAAACTGTAGGATTAATACAGATGCAGTCAAAATAGGAGCGTAGAGAGACCTCACCTATCGAAGGAAATACTGAAGAAGCAACATTGCGGTGTCTTTTTGCATATTGATTGTGGATGATGCAACGAGGCTGAAGTGCCGCTCGTAAACACAGGATCTGTTCAGAGAATATAGCTAGCTAGTAAAGTGAATGCCTTAATTATTCCTACCCAGGCAGCATAATTTGACGTCTACAGTAGCCAGCTAGCTAGCGACAGAGCTACATGAAAAACGGGCTGCTAAACGTCATGGTTTTCATGTAGCTCTGTAGCTAGCTAGCTGACGACTGTAACTGTAAAATGAAGGTGTGGGAAAGTAACGTTAGTGCAGTACACTTCAACTGAGCCAGAAATACAAAACAAACATCGCTAGCATAACTATTGGTGAAATCAAGCCTTTATCAGGCTTTGAATGAATAGCTGATAATTTAATTAATGCGCTAGCTAGCTTGGTTAAGGAGCTAACTGATTGAAGCAATGTGCAGTCATACTGCATTGTACGGGATTGTGCGATGCAGTGCGGTTTTGCGTATTAATTTAGTATGATGCAACTTCACAGATGCAACCAAATTATACCAGCTCATCTGCTACACTATATCTGTTAATGTGCAAAGTTAGAAGGCTGCGGCTGATACCATTCTTGAGATATTAAGTATGAGAGGATCGTGACTGGCTCACTCACTTTAATTATGGCCTTACTGGCGTGCTATCGCAGGGAACATTATGGATCCCTGCAATAGTCACCGGGTTATCCAGTCAGTGAGTCTGTCAGTGGGTTAACCAGTCAGTCAGTCAGTCAGTCAGTAAGTAAGTCAAATCATCATTCAATAAGTCAGTTTCCAAGTCAGTCAGTCCTTAGCTAGTCAATCAGTTGGTTAGCCAGTCAGTCAGTCAGTCATTCTTCGCGACACCAGTGGAGAGTGCTGTCAGAAGGATAAGAAATGGGTGCCGCAGTGTGATCTCATTGGCCGCTTTGTATCAATAGAGCTGGGAAGGCAGACATTTCAGACATCCAGCAATGAGTCACTCTTTCAGCTCTATGGGAGGAGGGGGGGGGTCTAGATTCAAAGGAAACATCTTGTGATTCAGTCTCTGTGCTCTAATACACAAGAGCTCAATGGTGGAATGAGGGCGTGTCCTCTCAGAAAGCATCGAGAGTAGGGGGTGTAGCATACGTGTCACTTCCTTTCCCGGATCTTAAAAATCCCCCAAAACCCCCACAAATGAAAACTTGCCACAGGTGCAGGCGGCGCTTCTGTTAGCTTCTGGACCCCCAGCCCAGTGTGTATCATGGAAATCTGGGTCCGAGAGCGAAGGGGATCCGCGCCAAGATTATCTGGACTCAAGCCAGAGTCAGTGTCGAGTCAGCGTTTTTCTCCTGTAGTTCACAGGACTCCCCCACTTCAGCTAAATGCACCATTACCAATCCAATTGCCCCTCTCCTCTCAGGCAGGACTGGGGTCCTACAGCTGCTGTTACCATGACACTCATTTACCCAATCAGCAAACATCCTCAACCCTTTAACCACCTCAACCTTTTGGACCGAGCACATTTGGAATCTGTATCTAATCAAACGATGTGCTGACCTTAACCTGCTTCAGCTGTCTCCAACACTCTGAGGTACGTATGCCGTGCTGAAAAAATCCTACCAGTTGCGTTCACCACATATTTCACAGTGACTCAAAATGTGCTGGACCAAAAGGTTGAGTGAACAGTTGAAGGATTAAATGGGCAGCACTTTCCCACTAAACACAGAGCTTCAATTTTTACATGGAGCAACATCCGTATGTATTTTGACTGGGCTGTAGTGCGTAAAAAGGGCCGTAATTTCTATATGGTTCACAACCTTTAGACACAAGGTCGGGAAATTTGGGAGAGAAAAGGGCCAAAGTTCCCTGATAATGCTCAAAATGCCGCAGAAATCAGGAGGATGAGACAAAAAGGTAGTTCCCCCCCCCCAAATAATTTTAAAATATTTTGTCAGTTGCCCCAGTGGTCAGTTGTTGGACCCATACTGTAGTATACTGTCTGAGGTCATTGAACGGTCACGGGAAAAGCCACCAAACTTGCTGGGTTCTGTCCAATAGCACGTATTGTCTCGCCGCTTCTCAAGGAGCTGAATGTTATTTTTTTGATTTGCTTCCATTCCTTTAGAAGCACCCAGGACCCGAAGCCGCTAAAATTGCTCCCATAGAAAATTTTAAGTAAAAGGCTTCAATCAAAATTCTGCTGGAGCTCCACGGGGTCAGGGGGTCGAGATCGACGGAGCAGTTTCCCCAGTCCTGCTGTCTCAGCCCGCTCCGTTCCAGACCTTTCCGCAGTCCGGTCTGGCCAGCTCAGCGAACGCAGGCGCTGCGTCCGTGATTAATGTTGCCACTGAGGGCGCTACACGAACTCAGCAAAACATTATTCCCATTATCATCTTCATCATCGTCGGCCGAAGCGCCGCGCGGGGCCAACATCCATCATTACCGCCATTTACACAGCTGCAGATAGGCTGGAACTGCTCCGGGAAAATATATCCAGGGTATGGGGACGCAAGCTGAGCATTCAGCTTTCAGACTACAAGTGCAAACTACAGTATAAGCATAAGATGAATAAAGTCTATGGAGCTATTGAGTTCTCGGCTCAAGGACGCCGTGCAAGTGTTCTCAACTGAAGTGCTCGTCCATTATTTAATGTATCGAGCCCCACTGACAGGAAACGCTGAATTATTTAAGGCTTTATATAGGTTTAAATATATGTTTTTGCCTTCATTCAATTTTAATCCACTTTTTTCCAATGAGCGTTTTTCCAATTTGCAGACAGACCACTATTGAAGTCCTTGGTAATGTTTTGTTATTGTTGTGCTTGGGTCATCCTAGACTCCAATTCCCAGGGGGCATAGCAAAGCTGAGGACCCTTGCAGACATTGGGAGATGTGCTAAACT
The DNA here is from genome assembly GCA_029692085.1 of Gymnothorax javanicus. Classification (NCBI taxonomy): domain Eukaryota; kingdom Metazoa; phylum Chordata; class Actinopteri; order Anguilliformes; family Muraenidae; genus Gymnothorax; species Gymnothorax javanicus. The sequence goes on along the minus strand of CM056198.1, from coordinate 7,278,882 downwards.
TTAGTGTGTTTGTTGGCCCCTAGGAGTGCAAGTGCCCGCTGAGAGCAGAATTTACGACTCGGGGGTCATCGACGGGTTTCGCAGTAAATATACGATCTCTGTGCAAAGACTCCCCACGCATTAGCCCAACACCACGTACAACCCCAACTCTTTCTCCCCCCACAGAGCGAACGCTGACATGTTGTCAAGACGCTGACACAATATACTCACCATGAGACCCATTAGCAACAACACAGGGCGAACCACAGGCCATCATAATATTGTACAACATGACAGCGTAGCACGGCGCAACAAACGACAACAAAAAAATTACATAACTCCATATCGCCGATACTGAAATTTAAATATGGCATTTGTGCTGCAACATTTAATGAATTTTGGCATTCAGAAGTTACGAAGGTATTGGCTTTCGTGACTCCCCTTTATCGAAGTCCCTGAAGTCGAACCGTCAGCAGAGGCAAAGTAGCGGCGATAATGCATCATGAACAGGAGAATGTGGGGCGACGACTCAAGCCCCACCTACTATAACCTTGGCAGAGTTCTCAAGAGTATGGTAAACACAAGGAGTGCCAACGCAGAGATTGATTCCGACTTGTGTGCACAGGTGAGCTTTGGGACCGATTAGCGGTCCGAGGATCACGTCCCCGGTCATCAGCGGTCAGATTCGATGGGGATTTGGTGGGGGCGGAGCAGTGGAACGGCGGGAGCGAGGTTCGGGTTACGGTGACAACGAGGTCAACAGTGGCGAGATCCTGCGAAATCTAGCAGGGGGCTGTCATCAGGTAATGTATGCCACGTGAGGGAGAAACGGCTTTTATTCGCTAAATCACACCGTAAATGTGCCAACACACACACCCACAAGCACACATACAATAAATACAGATATACATACACACACAAACAAGCACGCACACATACAATAAATACAGACGTAAATACACACATTATGCACACACACACAAGTATGCAAATAGATACACACACATACACACCCACACATTTTGACGAAAACAGTGTTTCGCGTTCACGCTGGTCTTCCCCCCGCAAGTTTCCAATTACAAGAAATCCCTGAGCGGTGCTTCGTCCTGCTACTCAGAGCACAAACACACCAATCCTGTGCTCCTCACCAGCTCAATGCTCCGGAGTGCTGCCAATGCTGATTGGCTCACAGCATGTGCACATCTGCTGCAGGCCTGTCAATGGGGCCCAGAGCGCAGGGCTACCAGCCGATCGACGATCGCTCTCAGACAGGCGTGATTAATGGCACTGCTCTGGGGAAACATTGGCCTGCGCAGACTGATTAAGTGAGATGCAGCGATCCCCGGTCATACGGATTGATAATTTGGGCTGCCGTTTAGACTGAAGGCTGCACACACACGCCGCGGCCTTGATTAATGGCCGCATTGCCAGGAAATGCGTCCATTAAGGAGTACGGCTGTCCTCCATTAGGTAAAGTGAATCTCAGATGGATGGGAGGGTGAACCAGAGGTGGGTGAGGGAGGGGTCTACAGTATGGGGCCAGAATTCAAGACTGGCTCCGTATGGCAGAATGCTACGCCGCACCATGTTATGCTATACTGCAGAATCCTATGCCTCACTGCAACGCACTGCAGTTCATACACTATGCCATGCTAGTGGTGCAGTGATTAGTCGATTATTCGATTAGTCGGTCAAAAGAAAATGGGATGCCAGCTATGCTGATAATCGGGTCAACCATTTTCAAGCGGAAATGGCAACCACTTGCCGGTTTAAGCTTCTAAAATGTAAGGATTTGCTGCTTTTTTTTGCGACTTATGACAGTAAATGAAGAGTCTGGGTCATTATCTGTTCTTGGACAAATGAAACAACTTTGGGCTCTCGGAAATTGTGATGAGCATTTTTCATTTTTTTGTCATTTTGAAGGCAAAAAAAAAAAAAAAAAAGAATCAATAGTAAAAATAGTCAGAGTGATTGATAATGAAAATAATTGTTAGTTGCAGCCCTGAGCTATACTCCATTAAACTGCACTATGCTATAATACACTCTGTTACGCTATGCTGCGTTGAACTGCACTATGCTAAGCTATGTTACACCAGGATGAAGGCGTTACACCAGTGCACAGCCCTACAGTAGGCAATACTATGCTGCACTGCACTTCAATATGCTAAGCTAAGCTATGCTACACTAAGCTACGCTATGCAGCTGGGTGGCGAGACGCTACAATGGTCAGGGCTTGCAAGTAAACGCAGACGATTCCAAGCCAGATTCCCAGCTGAGGTGCAGCAGCTGAATCCATCATCATTACAATTAGCCAGAACTGATCCAGTAAATATGCACAGTTATAAATTGATGGACTGTAAAAATGTAAACTTTGTCAACCCCCCAAGGCAAGAGTAACTGCCAAATGTAGACATAGGATGTTAGCGTATGACGGCCTATAGTGTAGTGATCAGCAACTTTGGCTGGGACTCAGCCAACAGGAGGTCCAAACCCCAGTGTTGACACAACAAAGTCAATTCAGCTGTTGGGCCCTCAAGCAAGGCTCCTGACCCCGCGGAGCCCCTGGGAGGGGCGGGCTCCTGTTTAGCCTAATCAACTGTAAGTTGCTTTGAATGAATAACTGATGTAATGTAGGACACAAACACATACGAACACAGGCTGCGTCACGCTCACTCAGCAGTGCGGTTTCTCAGGGCGTTCTGAACACGACTGTCGTCCTCACCTTCTTCTTACTGCAGTAAATTTGCCATTTCTTTTCCAGCGGGAGCCCAAACATGGCTTCCCTGTGCTTCTCCGTCAGGTCCAGCTCATCCTGGAGAGGGAGAGAGTCCAGAGGAAAGAGTCAGTGTTACTGAAGTGTCAGTGTTAAAGTCCCTAGAAGCACAGAGTTGATTTTTAAAATTGATGTCATATTTCATATTTCAAACTTTGGTCTGAAGCATCCACCTAAGCTTGAATGGAAAAAAAATGACCACACAAATGATGAAATGTGAAACAGAAGTAGCTGAGTACACTCATCAGAGCTCTCTCATGGACTGAGGGGTGTGACTGTAATGAAAGTTTCAGGAGGAGGGTTCAAAATACACCTACTCCGATTGGTTGTGCTCCTAACCAATGAAGTTTGAAGGATTACTCAAGTACAACGTGACGTCACCTTGGGATGAAAAGGTTTGTGCCCAATTTAAATCCAGCCACAGGTAAAGGAAAATCTTTAGATCTGTAAATCTATTTAGGGAAAAGTAATCATGGTCTTATACTTTGTGTATGTATACTGTACATCTCCAAGGTCGGAAAAAGATAAATTATAAAACATTAAACAGAATTGAGGACTTAAGTTCTCAGGAACTTTAAACACCAACATATAGTATTTTAATTTCTGCAAATTTGGAAATATCAAGGCTCAAAAAAGTACAGAGCACAGAGCCTTTAGTTTTGTTCTTGTTTTTGGCTTTTGTCGTAACAACCCTCTTCACTACATCCTCCATGCCCCATGCATGACAATACAAATGCAAATCCTTAACGGGGGAACATGCACGCACAGCAGGTTAACCCTTTAACTTCCTGCTCAAGTGTTTGGTGGAGCAAACCAATGCTTGTCCATTGTTTTTTTCTTAGTGAGGAGTTCGAGGGTTAAGCACAGTGGTAAATGGTGTGGAAAGGACCACCCACCACTGCAATTACATAATTTCTGTCTGAAAAAAATAATTTATACAAAAACTGCTCAGGCCAGCCAGGCTGAAATTCATTCAGTAATAACCATGTAAGTGCGCTTGACTGAGAAAGAAATGCACGCCCCCAGATGGCACCCAGACCCAGAATTACAGGCTATTCATTTTCCAAACTAATCACAATCCGATAATAAACATGCAAATTTAACGAGGAACATTTTGTGCAGACGGATGATGAAGCCGCTGCCATTTTTTGGCCGCTCAGCTTTTCTGCATACATTAATATTCAGCTCATCTGCGGTCATGCATAAACAAACATCAATTTCTGCAGTTTCGGCCAAGTTTGTCAGCAGGCTGGTTCTAAAGTCGGCGTGATTCGCCTCAGCAATTTGATGTATATCTGACAAAACCAAACCATGGAACTTTTCAAAGGAAGGAGAGTCGATTTCTTTGACCTTGCATGGATGGATTTAAACAGGTGGGAAAGATGGCATCAGGATAACATTATATTAGAATAGTTTTTCAGGAAGCGTAGGGGAAAAAAAATTATACCATTGCATTGCATCATCTTTACATTACAAAATGTTTTCTGACAATTATTCAGGATATACTGAACTTAAGAAAAAGTGAAATTTGATTTCAGCAGAACTTGAAGGCTGCTTTACCATTAAATTCCAGAGCACCAGGATAACTTACTGACATTCCAGCGGTGCTGAGTAGCACACACTGTTTTAGGCACATCCTTTTTGGCCTGTAGCAGCATCAAATCTGGAATGTAAAATGTGCCAAAGTCGTGGGGAGGGTAGGGTACCCTCACAAAAGAGTTTTTGAGGGAAGGGGGTGGAAAGGAGCCCTTAAATTAATACCTGTTCTGTTGCGCAAAGCTCCACATTCCAAAGTGGACCCCCTTCCCGTCAAACTCGACCCAGATGCCTGGGGAGCAAAGATCAGACCGTCGCACGCAAGTAACTGCGGACGACCTTTGCCCCCTCTCCAGCCCCAGTCTCGAGGAGACACGCAAAAAAAGACGCAGAGACAAAGCGCAAAGTGCAACAGAACGGTACTCAATGCAACGGTTTTAGTGGCCCGTCATTCCCTTTCTGGCCACAAGGGGCATAGTTTAACATCAACAACAGACAGCACAACAAAATTCTCCCTTGAGATGAAATATGCCGTAGGTCAGAGGGGAGCAAAGAGGACTGTATCCATCCCTGGCTTTCACTCCAAGTTCTGGCTTTTAATTGCTTAATTAGTTAAACCATACATCAAATCACACATTTCAGCCTTGTTTCTTGCAATATTTGAGAGTTCCCAACAAAGACTGCTTGTGTCATAAACTGTGACTTTTGATCTAATCTATGAGTAAACCCATGTTTGTGTGTGCAGCCTGTTAACTCATTTCGTCACATTAATTTTCAGAAACAAAAACTTGGATACGCACCAGTCCTCCGGGACTGAAATTGCTCACCCCTGTTCTCAGCAAATACGCAAGTGTAAACACATTAAGCCACAGGATTCTAAGCATTACACAGCTGTAGTGTCAAGCTTTGAGGCGGAGGACACTACAGCAGGCGATAAAGGAATGAAGAAATGTTCCTATATCTGTGCTTTCTTGTGCTCATTCTTTCAAATCCCCACCTTAAGGCAACACACCGAAACCGGACCGCAAATCCAAATCCAGTTCTGGTCTTCTTCTCTCTCGTATAATTAACAAAACTATTTGTGCTTGATGATCTCTTGCCTAAAGGACTTGAGTTAATCATCTCCAGAGACACGCATACTCGCAATGAGCGCATTTAATCAGGCCATGTGCGTGCTGTGTGCCGGGTTTTCATCGTTTGTGTTCAGATGCTTGCCTTAAGTACATTTTGGCTCAAACTTTTCATCAGCTAACCTCAGCAGCAGACAGAAACATCTGCAACAGTTGGACTCTTTAATCAGAGATTGCTGTCAGAGTACCAATGGCAACAGTTTAACCCTTTGCTTCCAGGAGTCCACTGATCGTGCAGAAAATCCAGTGACTTGCAAAATGGAAGGCTCCCTCATTTTAGTGTTCTTTCGAATAATTACACCTCTGACCAGCTGCACAAGCCTTCTTGATACACACTTACTGCAAAAGAGCCAGAGAGTCATCCTGGAGTCACAGGCGGCCTACTTCCCAACAGGATCCTGCATTGACAGATGACTTCCTGTCTGGACAGGAAACTGCACTACACAAAACCCCTCCCCCCTTCCACAATGTTGTCTGCATTGCCCCTGTCCTGAAGCGAACATCAGGCTAACGCCAGCCTGGCCACTCCAGTTCGGCTAATGTAGCTAGGCAACCGGCCACAATAAAGATCAGCTGTTGGGCCCTTGAACAAGGCCCTTAATGTAACATAACTCAAAGGGAATCAGTCCCTCCTCGGCCTAATCAGCAGCAAGTCACTCTGGATGAAAGCGCCGGAAAAATGACTAATGCTACTGTACTGCAGTGGCTAAAAGAGTCTTTCGTGTTAATTAAGTGCAAACTCAGCGTGTTCAGCTAACTCCCCCCCTCCCTTTCTCTGAAGCACACCTGGGCTGATTGTGTGAACCGCCCCCCTTGTCGCCGACAGTCGACCCCATGCGTCAGACCACCACAAAGGGTCACCATCACGGCCATAAGGAGGCCAGTAAGTACCAGTCAGCTCACGTGAATGCAGCCAGCGATGGCTCATATGTGAAAGTCAGGAAAAGCTGAATGGGATTCTTCTCTTACACTGGACTTCCAGCAGAGCCCCCCCCATCCCCCCTCCGACAGTCAATCCCACAGGCGACGCATAGGAGAGGAATTTACACGAGAAGACAAAGGGAGAAAGAGAGGAGCCAAGTCCGGCTTTGTTAGCGACTCCAACGCGGCGACGGAAAATCGTTTGTTCGTAGCCGAGCTCCGAAGCCACCGCCAGCGGAGGGAATTTCCCTCCGACAGCTGCACAACGGCGAGAGACATCTTCACTAGCTCTTTTGGCGGTTACGGTGTGGGAAACAATAGCAGCAGGTGTCGTGCTGGCTCTAAGGGTGTTTGGGGCGGGGACCGCCCATCCGCACATGCTATGCTAACACATTACGCCGACACATCAATCACTTACTTATGGGAACGTGGTACTGTGATCTCACATGCTATGCCAATTTAAATTCTGGGCATTATGAAGGTAAATGCCTTTGTGCCATGGTATGGGACTATAAGAGCTGTCGTGATGTATCTGGACGAGCTATGCTAACAGCACTACCTGTATCACAGGAGCAATATTATGGACATTTTTTTTTTTTTTTTTTCGAAGCTCAGTCAATCAGTACAGTGGGCTTCACTATATCTCCCAGGCAAGGGGACATTAACTTTGAGGAACACCCAGTTTAGCTGTTAAACGCCCGCATTTCAACTCCCCGTTTGAAATGTGGCATAAAATTCCCGCTGTTCTGCACAGTTCACTTCTACCTGTTCCATCTGTGTGCCTGCTCACTCCCACAGCCTTGCTCAACCTCCCTACCTCTCACTGCCTCGCAGCACTTAATGTTTCTCTTTTTCACATTTCGCTCGGAGCACCAGCCAATCAGAAAAAAGCTCATTATCATACAGAGGACGCTCACCCACAACAAACTGTTCTTCTGAGGCCAGGGAGTGACAAATTACGGCCCACAAATTATGGATGTTTAGGGGTTTGTTTAGCTAAAAAAAGAATAAACTTCTCTTCTGAACATCTAAAACTACGATCAGAAAAAACAGGCATGTTTAAGATAATGCAACTGTGTTACAGAACAGTACCATAATCTCAATACGCTTTAATGTGGCTTCATGGCATTAAATCAATACATCTTTCAGGTTATGGTATTGAACCATGAGAGTTATAGGGAACTATACATGCCATGATAACAGCACTCAAATGCATTAGAGCAATTGCTTTCCTCCTCTCTCGATATTACAACAATAAATCTCCCAGTGTTGTGGTAATGACCTGCAAGCAGTACATTGATACGTCAACACATGGCTAGCCTATTCTAAAGACATTGTTATATATTACAGCGATTCAACGCTGTCTCCCGACGGCACTTAATTCAACACGCTTTTCGCGGTCACGGTTAAGAACTGTACGGGTTCTGGGTATCTCTGAGTGACAGTTTTGGACTGGAAGTGTTGAGGTGAAATGTCCACACGTGCTATGCCAACGTCACTCAGTGCATTGAGGTGATACACGTGTCCGTGATATGGTACTATGGGAACATGAGTTCCGCGGCAAAAACGTTATATCTGAGTAAGCTGTACAGAAGGCACTTTGAGTATTAAGTCAATACGTCTTATGAAATTTAACTGCGAGAGTTCCGGGCTCCGGCCTTCCCCACACACTATAAAAACAGCACTCTGGTTATTAAGAAAATACGTCTCTCTGTGTTGTGCTATGGGATTGTGAGCATTTTTTGGTGACATATCCTTGCTATGCCAACAGTAATCTAGTAACGTTGTGTAACATTGCCTCTCTCGCTCTCTCTCTCTCTCTCTCTCTCTCTCTCTCTCTCTCTCTCACTCCCTCTCCATTTTGTATTTGTGTCGACTCATCTTTCCATTTTACGATACGGAATGGTCAGGGTTCTTATGACTGAGGGTTCTGCGGGCTACAATGACAGCACACGGCATATTAAAGCAATACATCTCTCCGCGCTGCGGAACTGTACTGCTAATGTTATGGTGATTTGTCAACACAAGCTAGCGCTAACGGCACACAGAGTACTCAGACGATACACGCCTCTCTCTTACGGTGCGAGCCCGCTGGAGTCACGGTGATCTATCCGCACGTGTTATGTAATCAGAGCAGCGTAATGACAGCAATGCGACTCAGACTTCATGGGGCAGCTGAAGGCTAGTTGGGCGAACTCAGCTTAACGGCCAGTGGTTGCCAGCTCCTACGCAGTCGAGGCAGAATAATCTTCCTACTCAAGCTCAAACACCGAAGATAATCATCCACAGTAGCTTTTGTCCCAGCCTTTCTGAAAACAAACCCCTCCTCGCCTGCATCTGGCCCACAAAATCTACGTTTTACTTCCACCCTTTCAGACAACCGCCATGCCATCTCTTACCATAGACAAAAAAACTCCATACTGTGGGCCTGTTTTCTCCAGACCGCTGGGCATTTTATGAATAGAAAGTTAGCCAGAAAATAAGATGTGATTTGGCTCTTTTGTAAAAAGCGAATATGGGGAATTGGGCCTCGGACAACACCATAAACAGGACATGATGTCAGCAAGGACCTATAGGATTTCCTCTTTCATGCTGGTCATTCCAGACTGGCGACACTGCAGATATCATTGCATTATGCCCATGAAAACCGTCCAGCCAATCCTCACGCTGACAGAAATTCATAAATAATGAATCAGTCATATTTATCACAAATTAGCACGTTAACAACATAGTGATTGTTCTTCCATCACCTTGAACCATAAATAAAATCATTTATATGATATTACTTCAAGCTCACCATATCAGTAGAGAATACAGAAATCAACAATAAGTAATAACAAAATTTTCCCATCCTATTCAAGAAACCCTGACCCAAAAGAGAAAATGACAAAACTGCTAAAGACTCCAGTAAATACTGAGTGAAAACAGGACAAACTGCACACTGTGACCTTATCAAGAACGATTTGTTACGGCATTTCTCTTCCAGAGTTAAATGTTAAATGCGTTGCTTCTTTTCCTGCGGGGGAGATTGAGACAATGATGTCATTGGACTCTCTCCACCCACCTGTGGAGAGCAGATGTACCCTCAGGACTGGGACTGACAGCCTGTGCCAAAACTACAGCGCCCCCTAACTGCCTCATGGTCATATAGCTGCCTCATGGTCAAGTCAGTCACAACAGAGAGAAACCGGGCTTTAGAGTCATTTTACAGAATTTTATTTACATTCTCCAAAGCTCTGTATCCCAGCAAAAAAAAAAAGAGGATCATAGCAGTTAAACAAAGTGCCCCTGTCTTTGGATTACCCAATTCCTTCAAGTGACAACCCATGCTACATGCTAACCTTGCAATGGACAAAGTCAATAGAAACTAGATAACTCGGTTGCCACAGGGACTGAGTCGTGTACCTCCCCGATCCCCAAATTTCGGACAAAATGGCCGCCGGCAGCCATATTGGACGTCCAAAATTGCCGAAAATCGGTTTTGAGCATTGTCAAATAAATATCTTCGCCTGTGTAAAATTAGACAAAATTCCTGTAGTAATTGTGGCTTCCAGAGCCCAGAACAGAAAATTTCTGTGGGCGCAGCGGCGGCCCTGGAACTGAACCAGAGATACAAAAAGCATAAAAAGTTAATTAGCAGCTTGTGCATTGACCTCTGTGCCATCAGAAGATTAGCATGTAGCATGGAGTGTTCTGGAGTGTTCCTCACACGCACTCCAGTGACTCGATTAATCACCTGAGCGTGCTGAGCAGACATAAACAAACAACTGGTAGAGAGCGGAGATCCAAGGTGCTACATGCTTGACTGCGGTGTTGGCAATATACTGCAACACCTTTTAATAAGCTCTACATCAGTTAGCATGAACTATGGAGCCGTTATCAACCAACTGTTGAAAACTCAGCCAGTGCATCATTAATTCATGATGACAACTGCATTAGTAAATGGCAATTAATATAGTTTCTAAAAACATCCAATGTATTTATTCATGGATAAATGATTGCAAGTTCATCATATGAAGAATAACCAAAACATTAATTACAAAACACATGTATACTACCCAATGTTATTTCCACGCTTTAAGAATTTGAAAATCATTGACTCCTGTCAACGACTACATTACTTCATGTCTGTTTACATAACCATACTGTAAAGTGTACAGACTGTACAAGAAGCGTCTGTTTGCGCAGTCAGCCGAACCAAAGATCACAAATCCACTCCCATGAAGGAGACAGCTGAAATCGGCCAAAACGGTGCCCTTTATCCTGAGGACCGAGGAAAGGGCACCCCAAACATTAGCTGTGATAAATTCTGTCCAGCATTTGCGAAAAGCCGCGCTAAATTTATGCGGCAGTAGTAAGGTTATTAGAGGACATTCTCTAGGAGGTAAACAGTTTGACAAAAAGAGGTCTTGCATTGCGTGACAAGTTTTCCAAACTAAACCATCCATTTGTACTCACAAAATGAAAAGAGATTTCATCTGTATATTAAAATGTTATAGCTCTATCCAGCAATAAGCCTCCAACTCAAGGTAAAGTAGATTTTCATGAGTAGCGGTTGGAAGCAGACCTATAGTACAGAACCTTCCCTAAGGGATCAAGAACCCTGCACTGGCCAGGAAACCAATCTGAAGCCCACCGCAAGACGCCTTAAGACCATTACAAATCCCAAGGCTATTTCTCCAATACAGCAAAGATCAAAAAATACATTGATATCAACATGCATTTTAACGTTTTATTGAGACTTCAGATCTAATTTCTATTACGCTTCGACTCAACAAGATGAAAAACCCGCCAAAAAGATGAGATGACTTGTCATGAGGATCTAATATCGAGATTTTCAACAGGCATTAAAAAAAAATCATTTAAAGTACCCTACAACTTAAAACAAACTAATACTGTCGAACTGTAAGAGAATAATAAATATTAATTCATAATTAGACCCCAAAGCACATGTTAAGACATACATTTTTTGCTGCGCAAACACAAGACTCCATTGAATAATGCTGCAGGCTGACCAACAGCCTCAAAAATGGAGTCCAGGTCATTTGTTGTCTCAAGGTTATAAGACTTCGCTCCTAACAGAAAACAAACCCAAAAACTCACCGGAGATTTTGAAACAAACCCTTCTGCTCAATTCTACCATAAAGACCAAGGCTGCTCAAACTTATCCAGAGAGGGCAGGTTTGGACGCAGGCTTTAATTCAAACCATGTAGATACACACCAGATTCTACTCAACAAGCTTTAGCAAGGACTCTTAGGGTTGATAAGCAGAATGAAGAGTGTAAGTGAATGTATCCGGCCCTTTCTGGATGAGACAGAACTCTGACAAAAATGGCGCCCACCAGTGACACGGACATACCATTAGCTAGACGAACATGGCGTCAAGCTCCTCAACCGTACCTTCCCAGAGGCTATGAGATCAGTTTTGAAACCCATTGGAGGTACATTTCAAGATCTTAATCCCAATGTCACTTTCAATCCTAAGGTCCAAAACAATATCCAGTGATGCTAAAGACGTACCACCAGCTCGGCAAACATGGCGTCCAGCTCATCCTCGCTGGGTCTGGGCAGCGCGGGCTCCATGCACTGCAGGGCATAGTCGCTATCCTGGCGCAGGCGGTAGGTGATCTCCGGGTGTTCGTTGCTGTTGAAACAACAAAAGAAGAAGGAGACGCCCCGTGCCGCTCGCTTTCGAGGGGCCATGGCTGCTGTCGGCCTGGGGCGGGGCCTCGGGGTCCTCGGTCACGTCTGCTATTGGCCCCTGATGGAGGGGAAGAGAGGGAGAAGGACAGACAATCATGATTTTCTTTGAAACATAATTACTAATGATTTAACCCTTTCACCCCCACCAGTGCCCAGTTCTCACTGCCATCTCTCCCCATGGCCTTTGTCGAAATTCTAGCTAAATTTCTGGCTGTCTATTCTTATTCCTGATTGTTAAAAGAAACATAACAAAAAGAGCACCATATGGCACTATTGAAAAAAAATGCCAGTCACGCAAGAGTGCCATATGACACTACTGGGGGTGAAAGGGTTAAAATAATTTTTCAGGGACGTTCCAGCTTATTTCAGCAAGACAACGAAAAACCACATTAAGGCATGACTTTTCAGTCAAAGAGTGCTGTGAAAAATCATTATCATTATCACTGTCATTCCAATAAACCTGTAAATCTGAAACTGAGGAGCCCCTGATTGTCAAATTAACCTCAGACTCTCTTTGCCTCCGATTTATGCAGCTGTGCCCCAGTATAAACAGCATATTATAGAGACGAGTAAATACAAAGAGCAGGTAAACAGGTAGGTCAGGAGCGGTACAAAGAGAAAAGACAAAAGGGATGGTATAAATCTGGAGTATCAGAGACAAAGAAAAAGAACTGGGTCACAAACAAGAACCAAGAAAAAAAGAATGATAACCTCTGCACAACCAATTACACGTCAGTCGTGAGACAGATACTGTTCAAATCACTTTAAACGCAGCTTTAAACGCCATACAAAAACATAGCGAACAGTGTTTTGGGCAAAACATCACGCCGTTCTGTAAAAGACGGGGATGAGGTCATGGCGAGGTAGCCCCCCCGCGGCAGAACCAGGCATGCAGCCTACCGGCGCCGCGACTCACCAAACAGGACGAAGCTGGAAAAACCAAACGGATGCAGCATCTTTAATGCATGCAAAGAAGGTATGCAAAACTCAGCGGCCTACATTGTGTCACAGGTTCTGCGGAACTTTGGCTAAGACTGAACTGAGCTCATTGCTTTTTTTGGATTGACGCAGCGGGAAAAGGACACAAGCATTAAGCTGCTTTCTCACTGGACGCGAAACGAATTTTTCGCACGACAGATTACATTCAAAGTCAATGCAAAGACGCGAATACACGCGAATATTCGCGTCTTTGCATTGACTTTGAATGTAATCTGTCGTGAAAAAATTCGTTTCGTTCCAGTTAAAAGCCTGCCCTTATTGCAAGACAAGGACGCTCGTTGGACAAGGACGCAGCCAGACCGGAGACGAGAAAAGATGAATACATATTTTTTTACAGTTCCATTCCCCCCCTCCTTTAATTTCATTGGTGGGCCAGGGTTACCCAGCCTGACTCCATACTGACTTAGGGATTCAGTGACTTCCTCCTAAAAACCATCACTTGACACTGCACGGTTTTCCCGGCCTAAAAAAGGCCCTCAGAAGTCGACCTGCGGATGTTGTTATCTGTCGAGTTCTGTTTGCTGTCCGGTTTCGCGTATCAGTACTGCTGCTCTCAGCGGTTTTTAATATTTCATGGTGGGGGAGAGGGCAGGACCTCATTTGGACTCGCAGTAACTCCATTTACAATGAAGACATTCAAACTAAGTAGGCCTGTGACCAAAAGCTGGCAGCGCATCAGTCTTGTTCTATTCCTGTCCGTTTCTGTAGCGGCACAGAGAGCCGGTGATTGGGTTATGCGCATGATTCATCGCGGGGAGACAGGGCCGATATTCATGAGCTTAGTTTTGGCCAGAAAAGATGGCTCCACGTCGTCTTTTAAGGAAGATTCGCGATAAACGCCGAACCATACTGGACTCGCTTTCTGTGCACCCGATACAGGAACTGCGAATGCATTAATGTATCCCAGCACGAATGAACAGCGAATAATGACTGTAAATGTATTGGAACAGGAAACCGGGGCTACGGTAGAGTATCGCCAGTGGACGGTCATTTGAGACTGGCTGTCTGTTAGCCAGTCTGCTGGCAGTGTATTTCGACGTTACACACATCGACCGTCAGGGGTAACCTCTTCGTAAAAAATAAATGAGTAGCGGGACTCGGATGTCCACAGCTGCCGTACGTATAGCTTTGAAGACAATACACTGGGTTTGTAAACAGCTTGATATTACACTCAGCCTGATGGAGGCTCAGTTGTTTTACGTGACAACAGCTGTAGTCTGCCAAATAAATAATTGAATTTGGGCCACAAATTCACCAGCACCAGCTTTGAAAGTTATTTTGCCTTGAACACATTGCAGGCCTGGATAACAGAGCTGAATCCACCAATAATTGGTCATCTAAAATCAAACACTACTGGAAATTTCCAGGGGTAATCTCCCAGTACAGCAGAAATCTGTTGTGGAATAAAACAAGGTGAGAAATCGCACGTCTTAGTAAAATACGATGCCAATCTTGGCGAAGGGGCCTACAGCTTCAGGAATACATTCTGTAACTATGCACTTAGCCAGTGATTGCACTGTGTTAAGCTTTGCACAAATGTAAGCATGACTTGTCCACTCAAAGACATCATGCACAAGTGTTTTTAAACTACTTAAGAGTTGTTTCAAATTGATGTCACATTTATGTGGAATTCCTATTTTTCCTGCCAACGGTCGAAATTGGAGGCCAAGAAGTATTTTCCTTGTCGATTTTCTGGTTTTTGCATATGTACACGTAGTTGGCTGAAGAAATAAACTGGAAGAACCAGTTATTCTTCAACTTTAGGCTAAACCTATATGTCCTCTCAGAGAGTCACTCGGGGGGGAAAACGCAAATGACCAGCACACTGAGCAGATCATTCCCCAAACACGAGAGCGATGGAGGAGGTGCTGAGTGCATTACAGGGGCTAAAATCCGCACCACCCCACCACTACCACCCTCTGTTTCATGAGACCAGAGGTCGTGCCCCAAAGTGTTGCATGCTGGGTAAGCACACCGTGAACCAATCAGCATTCACAGCGCCCGCATGTTTTGCATATTTCTGTTGAGGCTCAAAGAAAACATTCACAGCAAAATGGAAATAGATGCAGGCGCAGGTGGTCCAGTGCGGGGAGTCAAAGCCTATTCATATCAGTCAGGTGACCCTGTGTCTCTCCGACAGCACTAGGCAATGCATGCAGTGTCACTTGGCAGAGCATCGACTCCGACTTGTTCGGTTCCATGAATAATATTCGTCTGTCAAAACACAATTATGGAAATAAAGGAGAGAAAAAATAACTCCAAGATCATACCTCAGGACTACAATTGGGGCAATGGTTAACATTTACATTTCAGGTAAAAAGAAAAAAAAAAAAAAAAAAACTATTGCCCATAACTGTATATAGCAGCAGTAGCAAAGAGTTACATCAATTACAGAGTAATGTTATACCCCCCAGTCTTGTTTCAAACCAAGATAGATAAGATCATAGTCAAGTAAGTTCTCTAGTTATCATCAGCACACACAATCAGGTAAATAATGGGCAGTTATCACTGCATAACAGATGCAGCTGCTCCACAGAATAATGACTCCAGAGTTCTTACGAGGCTTCAACCCACAACGAATGTTCACACATTTACAGCATCTAAAAATCATACTTACCCACAAGCCTCCAGCCAAAAAGGATGATTTACCCGAGATAATGTCAACAATAATTCACAACCTGTCGTTCCTCTACTTTATCATAGTTGGGCTGTAGCAATGTTCAACACATAGTAACTTACATTTGGATATTTGGAGATTTTTTTTCCCCTCCAAAATACCAACAATTCCTTTAAAATTCAAACCCCTGCCTCAAATATGTGACCTCATAAGCAGACAAGGGGACCCCACATCAGGTGAGACCCACAGTTTTGACACCCCTGAATTATACACCCATGCAGTTTTCAGTGATTGACAGGGAGCAGGCCTAGAGAAAAGCCTGGGGCCACGGGTCACTCATTCCCCCAGCTGAGGGCGCACAGCCTGGGCTCCTCGACCCTCAGGAGCAGAGGCCCTTAACCTTACCCAGGAAGGACCGGTTTGGGAGCAGGTTCTCATTCTGACCATGGGGTTAGATTTCTGATTCTGCTAATCAACCCCGAGGGCATTTACTGAAGACCTTGATTAGTAGAATCAGGTGTGTAAGTGCTTGGTTGGAATGAAAGCTGCGCCCACACTGGTCCTCTCTGGAGAAGGTGAAGGACCTCGGCTCCGTAGAACAGGAAATTGGATATGTGCAGAGAGGCAATAAGAGAGATGAAAAATAAGTGAGAAGTTTTTATGGGCGGAGGAGAGAGGCCTGGTGAACAGAGGAGTTTATGCCCTGGGGTGGCAGCTGGGGGTGGCATGAATTCTTACAAAACACACACACACGCACAAACACTCTCTCCCGCCCCACAAGCACAGGCGCACGTACAATCACACACACACACACACACACACGCCTCCCTGTCCAGGAATCCCCAGCTGCCCTGACATTCTCCCCCCCCACACTTTCCAGGCCAAGGCACCCTCCATCAGCCCTAAACCCAAACAGCCATGAACTTTCAATCATGTTAAAAAAAATCCAACAGAGCTGCGTGAGCGATAAATAACTACAATAGTGACCCAGCCAGACATAAAGTGTACGATTTATGCAGTTTTGACTGTCAAGCATAATCAATTTATCACCAGTTTATAAGAAAAATATTGTTTTCTTGTCACACATCAATAAGAATCAGATGGGGAGAGGGTTTTCATGCATATGTGGCTATCCTATTGGTCTTTCAGGACTGTAGTGTTCTCATCGTAGGTGCAATAAAAAGCACATCTCGCCAAAATGAACTCTCAGAGTGCTAAATGCAGCTATTGTTGCTCAATGATGTAAAATATCAAAATCAAAGCTGTTGAAAACCTATCATGTGGCGACTTGATTAAAAAACAAGTCGCAACATGATAGGTTTTCAACAGCACAAGATAATTAAATTTATATTTTTAAAAATTTATTTCAGCGCTCCAAGAGTTAAGGATCTTCCTACTTATGAAATCTTCCATCGGAGTCTCACCCACGTCACACCGGTCATCTCCTCTCCTCTACGTTACATAAATACAAACAGTCTGTAGATATGAGGGAAGTTCTGTCCGACCATGGAGTTACAGAGGGATAGATTCATCAAGTGCAGATTGGTCCAGAACACAAAACAGTCTTCCCCTGCAGTAAACACAGCGCACAGGGCTGCCATCTTGGCTCTAACCTTTACAACCATGCCAGTGCTCTTAACGCCAAGGGTGTGGTCAGAAAAACGCCATGCTCTGACCGCACCCTCGGAGAAAGACCACTCGCATGGCTGCACGCACACACACACACACACACACACATACACGCACATGCACAAGTACACACTCACACACACACACACGCACACATAGCATGCAAATACATAGACATATATGCAAAAACTCATACGCACTCGCTCACACACACACAGCATATGAATACATACACACATAAATGCACATACACACACACACGTGTGTGCACACGCACTCATGCAAGCTCATGCACACAGAGCATGCAAATATATACCCATACATATGCAAAAACACACATGCACTCGCTCACACATACAGCAATTGAGCACATACACATATACACATGCACAAAAGCACACACTCGCTCACAAACACAGCAAGCACATACACACACACACAGTACATGGCACACATTTACCGAGACAGAGATTCACCGACACCCACACACAAGACTGCATTTAGAGACACAAACATGCGGCACATGCATACATCTTCATGCAAAACCACACACAATACACCTATACACACAGAAACACAAAAACAAGCGCGTTCACAGACACCTCTGCAGTTTTCCTTGACCTCCTTTTCTCTCCCTCCCTCCCTCTCTCCCTCGCTGTCTCCTCTGCACCAAATGCTGTTATGTGGAGTTATGCCTCATGGAGAAACAATCACTGCTTTTGCTTGCAGCAGCAAACACAACTCCTCTCATTTATCACAGTCTATTCCCAACCGAAGCCCGCACCGTAGCCATCGCCAGCCTCTGAGTGAACACCAGGCTACAGTGCTGATGCAGTGCTTCAAAAAAAACTGCCATTCGGAATAGCCCAAGTTATCAGAGGGCTCGTTTCTGACCGCTGGACCAAGGATGAAGGCGATGCGTCAATTTTTCCAACGCAGACAATCTGAGGCAGACTCCTATTCCCTGCAGTGATTGGCCTGTTGTGCTGAAAAGCAGGGTCATGTGGTTGGCAAAAACTCCTAAAGCTGCTACCACTACTCCCAGTTATAATCTTAAACCTTTTCTGTAACGAACAGTTAGCCTAACTAGCGCAACATCACATTTCGCTTTCTATAACGGACAGAAAGCCTAACTAGCCCACCATCATTTTTCACCTTCTGTAACGAACAGTTAGGCCAACTGGCGCACTGTCACATTTTGCTTTCTGGAACGAATAGTTAGCCTAACTAGCGCACCATCACATTTCGCTTCCTGTAACGAACAGTTAGCCTAATTAGCGCACCATCACATTTCGCTTCCTGTAATGAACAGTTAGCCTAACTAGTGCACCATCACATTTTGCTTTCTGTAACCAATGGTTAGCCTAACTAGCGCACAATCATATTTTGCTTTCTGTAACAAGCAGTTAGCCTAACTTGCACACCATCACGTTGCTGTCTGTAACGAACAGTTAGCCTAACTAGTGCACCATCACATTTCACTTTCTGTAACGAACAATAAGCCTAACTAGCGCACCATCACATTTCACCATACTTTGAACAATGTGAGGACAACAAAATGGCGGCACACGGTCAGATAACACGCTGCACAAACCAGTTTGTTTGAGCTACGCCGAAGCCTTCAGGGCAAAGGCCTTTCAATCCAGTCCTGGAGAGCCACCGTCTCCGGATACCGGTACTTAAGACCATAAGTTAGGCCAAAGATTGGCTAGAGTGTGTGAAGTATGTGTGCTTTGTTCCTGAGGCCCTGAATCCAAAGCAATGCACAATAACTGCACCAACAGGTCAGATAAGGAAGAATTCATATTGTACTGCATCAGTTAACCTAAAGCCATGAACACAAAAGCGTAGACCAGACGGCAAACCTAGGCCAAGTCAACTATACTTAAGAAGTGATTACAATTCAACCAAAAAAAACAACTAAAACAGCAAGAAACGACTCATGATTAAACAAATCACACTAAGACAGCTAACGGTAACCATAGCGTCAAGAGGTAGATGATACTGATAGTTGTTGATGTGAGTCAGGGGGGACAGGGCAGAGACAAGCATTGTAAATGCAAGCTCGGGTACTTTTTGAAGAGATAAGCGTCTGCAGACGGCAGTGGAAGATAGGCAGAGATAAGAGTGAAACTCTTTTGACCTCCTCCTTCACACGCCGGAGTGAATGCGGGCTCAGGTAAAGGGCAGACTGCTGCCATGTCCAGGCGCAGCTAGAGAGAGCCAGACGTGAGAGGTTATAACCAGTCAGGACGCAACCATCATGGAGGTCACGACCCCACATGCCATAGGCCGCCCCTGGTCGCTGTCGGCTCTGATGCTACCGCTCGTCATGTGTGACCCCATTAAACTAAAGCACTAAAACACTCCGGCAAGGTCCCAGGTGTCATTTTAATCATGGCAGTCGGTCACATTCTTAAAATCATTTTCAAGTACATTTACACAGCCAATTATATGCTAGAACTTAAACAAAACAAAAAGAGACCAGTAGTAAATAACCTCATCTCCAGCTAGTAAACATCCACCCTAAAATCAGTCAAAACTGATCAAAGGAACATACCCCTTTGGCGCAAAATATATATTTCTTCAAAGAATTGCATTGATGTTGCACCATCCTGGCATGAAATATAGCTGCTACATTACATTCTGCATCCCTTTAGCCTAGCACTAGCCGAGAAAACCCCGCCTACCTTCAGCTCACTAAGGAAAGCACAAAGGATTGCAGTCATTTTAGCACGATTAGCATAGCAATTATGGTGTATTTTTTATGCATGTCAACCCAAAGATTTCTGGCGCTAATACTACCCAAAACACAGCATCCAGCAGATGTTTTCAGTTTTAAAAAACGCGCTTAGAGAACAAACAGACTGATAAATTTAATGATAATGGCAAACACGCACAAAACCTCTTTTAAGTACTTTAAGTGAACCTCTGCAAGCTTCAAAGAGGGCATACACACAAAACACACACACACACACACACACCCAGAATGCACTGAGGACAGTGGATCCAGTCTCTCTGTGTAACTAAGATGAAAAGCAGCTCTTCGAGGCTTTTTCCCGTATGCAAACTTGGAACACATCAAACGCATGACACTTGTTAATAAGCATAAAAGGGCTAACACTAGCACACAGGAGCAAAGCACATGAGCACAATCACCAAGAGCCCAAGTTTGCACGTCTGGGTGACATTACTCAGTTCTTCAAAAGGGTAGCACTTCCGATGTGGACTTTTGCGAGGTTGCATCAGAATTCTCTAAAGAACAAAGAACCCTCCTCGCAAACGAACATGAGCCAGGAATAGTCTGGCTGGTAGTCATCATAAGAGGCATCTGATTCATCCATTTTATGAAGGAAAGAAGATAATTTGCTCCTTCGTTACATTCTTCCGGCAAGTATATCGGGACCAACCTCGAAAGAAAGGAAGCATCAAATATGGACCACAATCCTTTGCAGCTTTAGTGACTGGACACATCGTTAGTGTCCCAAAGCCTTCCGATTAATTGCGAAGGCCATCTACACCTCATGAAAAACTGAAGGAAAGGATATCCGATTTTCCCCTAACATGTCCCAAAGTACCCCTAAAATCTCCCGGCAACATCTCACTTGACCCGCGAGACCTTTCCTATTGAGGTCAAGGATAAGTGGAGAGGAAAGGAAAAAGGCCGCAAGAGAATTCGGATGTGTGTCACCAGATGTGCACTCAAGCCACAGCCGAATGGCGTTTGACCAGGCACAGGGACCCACAATGCACCAAGCTGCAATATTTATAGCTGACGGAGCTTGAACGTTGACTGTACTGTAGGAAAATGCCGTTAAAGAAACGTCCGTATAAGTCCGACACATACATGTCTCAAATCTCATTAACATGCTGTACTACTATATTTGTCCTCACTCATACCTCGAGGTTGCAGTTAATAAAAAAAAAAAAAAACGAAGAATTATAGCAAGCTTGATAATTCATAGTTATCATGTCTGCGTCGAAGCACACACAGTAGATCCTAGTAGTTGGGCTAATAGCTGTCTGACCACAAGATATTTATTGAACCACAGAACAAGTAGTGTACTCCAAGTGTACCATTATTGGTCACATAATAACACGCTATATGAAAATTTACATTCCACACAGACATGGGCATATTGTAGACACAGACTAGGCCTAGTCCTTCTGCAGAAAATCCCCATTCAAAAATGAATTTGGATTGCACTCAACCGAATCTGTGAATGTGAAGTATGCCCAATATTTACCAAAGTATGCAAACACCCAAGTGCACTCAGCCCAGTGGTTAGCAATGGGAGAGCCCAGGAATGAAGTACACACTGTGGCACTTAAAACAAGTATGTGAGTACGCTCAAACCTCTAGACCCAACCCTTCCTCCCCTCCTCTAACAAGCAAACACAACCTGAACTTAATAACGTAACAGAAAATGGGGGTGAACATCACACAGAGTCACAATGTTTACACTTTTACTCTTTCCGCTACTCATTTTTACAGTACTCCATGTGCACTTCACGAGTAAGACTTCACAACCTCAGATTTAGAAGATGACTGAGAGATTTACACACAAACACATCCCTAGATGTGCTTTACCAGGAAAGAGTATCTAATAGAGGGCGAGATTTGAGGCCCCCCTCGGACTACCTGGCGTCTTGGATTTGAACTTTGATCCCAAGGGATAAGTCAGCGACGGGAGGGAAACTCATCGCATGGATGAAGTAAAATCCCTCCGCTATCCTTTCCTCTCATCCCTGTCTCCTGCACACAGAAATCTACTCTCAAGTTCTGAAAACACACACTAAACCAGATGGTCATTTGGTCAAATCCTTTAAAGTCTTGAAGGCTGGCAGAGAAATGCTTGCTGATATTATGATACAGGAAAATGATGAAATGTTTTCAATAAAAATAAAGAGCCCACATCAGTTCATCTACAACGTACATTACCCCACCACAAAGTGAATGGCGATGCGAGAATGAGTGTTGTCCTTCCGTAAGTCAGTCCATCCGTCATGCCTATTTTCTGGGCCAGAACTCCTGAACTGTTCAATATTTCTCAGAAAAATGTTTTGCATGGATTCATCTTATTGTGTAGATGAGCCTCTTCATAGTTCTGTCCATCTCTCCACTGCATTTTGTTTCCAGGCCAGATATCAGCCATCCAATGGCGGGGGATCTGAGTATATCATGCTTGCTGTTAATAGCTGAGCGCAGTGGCCTTTGTAGAGAGGCTGAGCGATCGGCCCAGACAAGAGAAGCAGACAGTGCGTGCGTGTGTGTGTGTGTGTGTGTGTGTGTGTGGGCGAGATTATTCAGGCTGCGAGGATGACTTGTTCAGTTTGATGTTTGTCCAGTAGTTACTCTGATCCGTGACTCAATCTCCCCCTCCACAGCAGAGCCAGCCAAAGTGAAGGCTATCCGACCCGTCTAACCCCCCCTCCGAAAATCACAGCAGGGGGCTCTCCTCTGTCATCCACTGCTCTCCCACTGAAGGAGTTCAGTTCAGTTTAATACAGAGGGAGCATCACAAAGACGCTCTGCAGCAGAGGTGATCACCAATCCTGTTTCTCAGAATGAACCATTTCGCGGGTTTTTACTCAGATGATAACAAAAATACGCGGCGCAAAATGTCCGTCTTAACAAGTCTTTTATCTCGCTAAACTTCCTAATTTTCCTCTCTCAAGTAGAAAATATTAGCCCATCTTAAGTTCCCTCATGCTTCATAAGTGAAATTTTTTTAATTCCATTGGCAAATCTAGCAATGAGTCCAATTTACCTCAGCTCAATGGCTCATTTTTTGTCTGAGGAAATAGTAGGAGAAGTAAGCGTTTGATGTCTAAAAACCAGATTAAAATGCTCGGTAAGATGGACTTGTTTTTTTTTTTCTCACCTTAACAGCAAAAGCAGTCCTGCCAAACCCTGTGCCAAAGATTTACCATCATGAAGGTTTCACTCCGACCAAGTTTGGGTCGACAGAGGGAACCGACTGCCTGCGAATAGATATCTGTAGCTATCGAATGAGATGCACTTTATAAGGTGGCAGTGAAAACAGATAATGCAGTTGATCAGCAGGAAAAGGACTGGTGACCAATGACTTACAGACACAGAGGGGAAAAAATCGCCAGGCCTAAACCCGCCACAATTACACTCGAGGAACTAAACTCTCAGGAGGGAGAAAAATCCTCAATCATTCAAGAGGAAAAAAAAACTCTACAAGAATAAAAATCTCTCAGGAAGAACCGGGCTATAGAGGGAAGCCCATTCACCACTGACCATAGAGATGTAATGTGATTGGACATAAGTGTGTAAAATATAACGAGTGGGCAGGACTGGTTACAGTTAGGCCATTATTATAGGTGCACGGGGGAGTGAGGGGGGATTTTTGACAGTTTTTTGAGGCGTGAAGAGAGAAGAGGATGGCCAGCAGAGTTCCCTCCGCTCAACACTGACCCGCTTATAACCCTTCACCGGGAAAACGGAGGAGGAGGAGGCAGGAACCTCCGAGACGGGCGCTCACGTTTCCTCCTCACGAGGGGGGACAGGAGAGGTGACGCGCCCGGCCGTCTATCACTGCTGTCAGGGCTGACTCACCCCGGGGAACACGAGGGGGAGCTGAAGTGTGTGTGTGAGAGAGGGTGAGTGTGTGGGTGTGTGTGTGTGCGCCCATGCATGCGAGTGTGAGTTTGTGAGTGTGTGTGTCGGTGTATGCGAATGTGTGAGTGAGTGAGTTATGTGTATGTGTGGGGCTTCACATATCAAAAGCGTTATCCTCCTCAGCTCTCTCTCTCCACACATCATCCTGCATTCCAAGCTCCGTCCGTCTCTCTCTCCCTCCCTCTCTCTCTCTCATTCACTTTAAGAGCCAGTTTTTCTAAGAATCAAGCAGTGAACCATTAGGGGGTGATATATGATGGTCTCAGATTTGCCTAAAATTTTTGTTGGTGAAAGATGGTTGGTTCAATAGAAAAACTGCACATTTTTAGGAGCCAATACCCTTCGGTTTCTTTTTTAGGGGTACCAGAAGGGCCAAAAGATTCCGAGATGAGAAATGAGCCCTGAACAAAAAAAAAAAAAAAAAAAAAAAAAAAGGTTTTGAAATGTAATTACATCATTGTGTCGACAATAGCCCACATTAATTTTCTGATATGCCAATCTACTGTGTGTAGGGCTCGCAGTAATCTGAAAATTTTTGTGGGCTGTTGAGGACGCGTCCTATAAGGGGTGTTGCAAGATGCCATTTGAGCAGTAATATCAGAGGCATTTCCAGACTGTGCCCTCAACAGCCCAAGATGGTTTATTCATAATATGATACAATGGGACGTCCTTTACATAATCAACACAAATTAAGTGTGGGATGTTGAGGGCGCAAGAGTACAGGAGGGGCTTCAGTCAGGGAAAAAGTGAAATTTAGCATTTTGGGAGGTGAAAGTTCTCCATGCGCCCTCATCCGATTTTGATGAAACCTTTTCTGTTTTGTAGCCCTATAGGTCTACTAACCATGATGTGAAGATTTAAGATTCTAAGATTTAAGATATGATTCTTAGAAAAACTGGCTCGAGAAAATGAAATACCATTCCTTCAAAGAAGATCCTTAACATTCAAATTCCTTAAAACTTTAAGGAGATCTTCAAATCTTATCTGCAAATGGAACAAATAAAATTGAGATGGCTACATTTTATTTTGTTTGACAATAAAATTTGGTTAATTTGGCAATAAAAGTTAGACAATAGCAATTACATCTTGGCTTACATACCCCAGGTTGGCACAATAAGGCTCTATGCATATTACCACTGTTGTCCTCAATGTATCTGCAGACAGGACGATTCGGCGACATTTTTACATATATTTGATAGATTTGAGAATAGATAACATGGGTAGATACAGAAACCGACAGACTGATGTTAGCTGCAACACAAATCTACCTTCACCTGATCTGCATCGGTCTCCTTGGAGACTAGCAGGCAATAATTAATGAAGCAAATCAACGACTGCAGGCGACTAATTACGACCAGCAGTCGGACCGCACAGCGACCTCAAACTCCAGAGCTCTTCGCTCCAATACGTCACACATATCTCCACAATGTTGCAGTTGTAGTCAAATACCCCTATATCTGCTTCACAACAAGCAATAGACTGGCAGAGTATTAGGAGAGATTTAAGAATTCCCTAATCAATAGCTTTTATTTTCTTGTGAAAAGCAAATGCCCTTGATTTTCTGATAAAAGGGTTTCACGGTAAGTTAAATGGGAATGAAATAGGTCCAATATAAATTCTCTGCTTGATGCAATGAAGTAATATTCCACGGAGATGATTAATAATACATGAAACATCTCCCCCGGATTCAAAGAAGAAGAACAAACCCTTGCAGATGGATTTACTCAGTCCTGAACATCCTCGCACTCAGCACAGCCAAAATGATGATGTCAAATAAGCCCTTACTGTTTTTAATAAATATATACAAAATATGTATGATCTGTGACACTCCCATGCTAGTTCCAACACACAATTGCGAGAGCAAGAAATTGTGCGTTATTCGTTTAAACTAGCAGTACAAATAACCAGTTTAATCTCCCCTTTCAAAGCAATTTGACGCAGCCACAACAATAATGTCTGCAAAGACGAACATTTTATAAATATTTTGAGTGCTGTAAAGAGAATGCCCTTGAGGTTTCCATAAATAACACTGAATGAGGTCCCCAAGGGAACACTAAACAGCACAGAACATACACTTGAAGCAGAGAACTACACCATGATTTACAATAATGATTTAACTTGTACATCTGTCCTGACCACGACATTCAACTTCATCATCTGGGAAAACAAGTTTTAGCCGTCCAAACACAGCCATAGGGAAGCAGTGCGGATGTCGAAAGCACACACCGAGGCAATAGCCCATGACTGAGGGATAAAGCAATGATTTAAACCCAGACTTCAACCAGCCCGAAGGTCTTTTAGCTCTTTGTGAAATACTCGACCTCTCCCAGGTATAGCTATAGCGACAGGTGAGTGTGGCAAAGGAAACAGTCTGATGCAGAAAGACTGGAATAAACAGCAATCATCATCAGAGAGTAGGGTCAGGTGACAAGACCTCTGCCATTGGCCAATCAGGCCCACTCTTACAAAACTATAAAAATGTCACATAAACTGTCGAGCTTTACATGCAGTCAGGGTAAACACATAAACTCTTGCCCCTTTTCTTTCACAGAGCGTGAACATGATCACTTTTACAAGAAATGAAACAAAAAAAAAAATCTATTGCAGTATGCCTTTTAGTTTACACTTAAACATCAAGGCCTTATCTCTATTACTTTTGCTGGGTAAGACAAAAAAAAAACTGCCAATGAAGTGAGAAAATTTTCCTCATTTCAAGATTAGCCAATTGAGCAAGCAAATTTCACTTCTCAAGCACAGTAACCTATAACAATCCAACATTTATAACTCTGGAGAAATAAATAAGATTTTAAGATGTAATAAGACTGAAACGCTTGTTAAGATGGACATTTTTCAGAGATTAAGGTGATTGAGCACTGCTCGAAGCGCCATAACTTTCTCAGATGTCCTGTCAGAGGAATAGTGATGTCATTTCTGGTCTTAGCCAGTGAATGACACTTTAAGAGTCTCGTTAATAGGCCCCAAAGGAAGGCTGGGATCAGGCTGTCACCATTGCTTTGACGCTATGCGACACAATAAAGCAGTAGGCCTGAAGCCTAGTGCATCACACTGACAGGGTCCTTCATTAGAAGCGATTAAAATAAGTCTCTATATGACACCCAATACATTTTATACTTAAAAAAGCAGGTAACAAAGGATCTGGGCTGACACATAATTCCAAGCATCTTACAGTAAGAATATTCTGACAGTCAGACTGCAAACCGGTCGGGGGAGGGGAGTTATGTATTGTCATGAGGGACCAGGGGCATTCAGGGTAATGAAATGTTTGAAAATGAACCGCTGAAAAAGTACAATGACTTATATATACTCCACTCCTCTTTTCCCCCTCCTCAAGTTTTCCACGAGTTACGTGTATCGGCTTACAGGCGATACGCACAGCATGTGCACACAGCTGCCGAACGCCGAAGCACTGGCCAATGAAAGTATAGATAGGCATACACACGATACATAATCAACTGTAATCAAAGCTTTGAATGAAAGCAAATGCTCATGTTTTTACTTCTGTAGGTGTGAGATCACAAATGTGATTAGCATGATCATAACCAAACATTCGAATGGCAATGCAGCGATCACCATCGGCAATTTAAAACAAGACGACTGTCGTCGCTATCCCCCGCCACAATCAAGGGCCATAACTCCGTAAAAAAATATGCTTCAACATCCATTTTCGAACTCAACATAGATCATGAGTAGCTTATTAAGCATCCAAAATTTCATACATCTAAGTGTGATAGTTTCAGAGAAATCTTGTCCCCATTGTAGCCCCTGTGGACGGCCAGACAGACGTCAATCCAATATCCTCCAGTCCTACTTCGTGGCGGGGATAATAATCCCAAAGTAGTTGGGGAGGCAAAGGTTGACACAGGTATAGACTCCAAAACCCTACTCTTTAAAGGGTCAAATACTACACCCAGGAAAAAAGCATCTTGCTGGAGGAACACCAGGGTTGATCAAGCATGTCTAAAGCAGTAGAAATTAGAGGGTGTTTTTACCCGGATAAACAAATGTCTCCCCCAACCCCTTCCAGAAACCCCAAAATACCACAAGACACCAGTTTATTAGCTGATCAATGCACCTATAAATTTTGTAAAGAAATGTACAGCAGTTTTCTGAGTTATGGTCCACAAACACTTTGGGAACTCAGACGCTGATGGGAACAGAGCCAAAAACTGTGTCATTGTGACCCTTTGCCCCTAGTAGAGCCGAGCTGTGATCTTGCTCTGCAGAAGATAGACTCCAGGCTTTTTGTACCATCTCTTCCACAGCCGGAACGGAAGTTAGTATTTCGGCACAGACGCGCTAATTCTGGAGAGATTTAGGCTTAGGTGCGCTAAGCTAGAACATGATCTCTGAAGGGTCTGACATCCTGTTCTCTTTCAACACGTCAGATGAAGCTGAGAAAAAAAAAAAAAAACCTTACTCTGGTTACCATGGAAACTCTCCCCCAAGTGGATGCAGGATCTGAAAGTGTAGTTCTTGCAGCCATTAGCGGTGATGCCATGCCAAGTGATATGCCACAGAATCAGTCATGATACCATGGGTCATATTTCATGTATTTGGCTCCGTATCGCTTTCTATGGCTAGATTATTGCATTATAAATATCATTAAAAGAAAAAAAATAGCATGAGGAGAAGCCTCCGCTAAAAATCCAGGTTTGTCGCAGTCAACCAATCACTCATTGATGATGGCAGAAGGCCCCGCCCTCTGAACAAACATTAGCCAAAATGGGGAAAAATTTGGTTGACAATCATAGTTGCAAAAAACCGTCCTATAAGTCTGTGTAAATCCAAGTGATCTCCGAGCCTTCAAACATTGCTAGTATCATCTGTAAGTTGGAATGAAATTGTGTGCGTGTAAACCACACAGATTCAAAATATCCATCTGGAAAAATGCAGGAAATTTATAAATCAAAGATGGCTACCGAGAGACCCGTATGATTCTGGCTTTAAAAGTTGGGAAAGAACTCTTCCTTTCCTCATGCAGTGACAGCCGTCCGCATCAGGTCAGTCTAATGTGCACGTGTGCAGACACGCACGCTCACTTTTACTTAAGCTGAGACAATCTGACAGAACTGCAGATATGAAGCACAATATAAAAGGACTAAATCAGGTTTACTGCCATATGTAAGGGCAGCCCATAGCCCAATGGCTAAGGTGATTCAATGGGAGCTGGGAGGTTGGAGGTTCAAGCCACAGTAATTTTTGTGCAGCTGATGTGGCCCCTGGAAAAAGGCTTTTAATGCTGTGTTGTTCCTGGGTGGGGATTTCCCCCTGCTAAGTTAAATCACCTGTAAGTGATCATGGATAAAAGCGCCTGCTAAAACATCCATAATGTAATGGCATTCAGAATAATGTGCAAATGTTCAGTGATTAACTCTGCCATGCTGTGACTATCCATAAACCTTCTAATAACCTCCGGTCCCTCCAGTATTACCAAACCCACTATAAGTGCAAAATATTTGTCCCTCCACTTGGAGAGGGCTGATAAGATGACTAAATTTGGTCGGACTGTGATTCCATGATGGAGCTTCTGGAAGATAAAGATAGAAGTTCCCCTAACATATCAAAACATCTCGAGAGTTGTTGAGCTGGTACGCACCAAACGCTTTCGCGTAGCTTAAGTTATCTGGGGTCAGTTAAAGCACTGAGTTAAACTGATGAGGAGGGAGGGGCTACAGCAGATCCCAGATCAGCAGGAGAGTCAGTGCCCCCCTAACTGTGCGCGATTTTACTGAACTGAGGTTAGGTCTGATGGAGGTGCTGCATCTCTTCTCCCTGCAGGGTTAGCCGTCAGGTCAAGTCAGCACAGGGGCCATTAGTTTGCCATTCAATTATTCATGCATTACAATATTAATCTGCCAAATGGCCGCATTGCAGACAGCAGGGAACGCACCGTGGAGCTCAGGACCAGCGTGAAGACGCACCGCTTACCAGGCTTATCACGAAGAGGCTTAGCAGTTAGCATTCCGCAGACAGCAGTGCTAAAAGATCTACCAAGAGTATCCTGAAACATTTGTTATTGTCAAAGACAGCTGGAGAGGCAGGCAAAAAAGAAAGGAGATTAGAGGGTTCTGGAAAGAGAGAGAAAGAAAGAGGGTAGAAGAAGAGAAGCTACACAGGTTTAGCAGCATCTCTCCACTGCGTAGCTCTGCAGTCCTGCCCCAGAGCAAATGACAAGGTCACAGTATTTCTACATCAAAACAATCACTTAGTGCAACACACAATTTGAAGCCCAAAAGTACAACAAGAAAAAAACAAAACAAAAAAACAGAAGCTGAACGACTGATAAAGTACAGTTTCACACTACTGTACGAGTGTGGCTTCCCTTTCTCTATCTTCACTAACAATAGCAGACCACAGTTAAGAAGACATTTTGAAAGACTTCTAAATTCTTGCTCACCCAATGATCGCCTCACGTCAACAGAATATATGTTTAAAAATAGCCAATCAGTAGACAGGTCAGCCATGGACAGAGACTGGCTCTGCAAACATACATTAGATTACATTTCTCCATTAGAGTGACCATCTTTACTGATCATAAACTCTAATGCCAAAGGAGCACAGAGGGAGATAAAGCCCAGCCGTATAGATTACTCCAACCCCTGCCAATTGAAACAGAGGGCCTCCATACTCTCTCCCCCACCTCCCAACGCACATCAAGGCACACGGTAAACACTCCCCCCTGGGAACAGACACACTCTCTGGGGTCAAAGGTCAACCAAAGCTTGTCCCTGCAGGAGTAAGATCAGTCCATCTCGCCCTGCTGCTGACAGAACTCAAATGAGTCATTATTTTGGGGCTCGGGGTGTCACGTAGGTCATAAAAAATCCCTTTGAGAGCTTATCAGACTCATGAGATACAAAAAAATAGGTCTGCAGAACTTGGATAGTCGACGTGATGGTGATTCCGACTTGGTTCACCAGATATTGACGTAAACAGTAAAAGACAAATAAAGCTGACAGTTCATAATTTAATTCGAACACCCATGTAAAATTCATCACAAGGTCCTCTATAAGTGTGTCACTGTCCAAACACCCAAGAGGAAATGTCCTCAGCTCTGCGTGTTTATACAACGTATTATGGAAATAAGCGGTTTGCAGGCAGGAACGTACCTTTCACGCCAAGGCGAGAGAATAGCTCATCATGCGCGACTAAAAATCCTCACTCTCCAGCGCAGGTAAGAGCACAGGAGAGAGGGAGGTGTTTATGTGCGGCAGAGGGAAGCTCACATCTCCCGACCGTAACGGATCTGCCCAGGTACAAAAAAAAAAAAACGCAAAACGTCTCAACCTCAGTGCAAAAGCTCCGGCAATATTCAGGCTCGGGACCCACGTATCCTCCCGTCTCTGCGCCCAGAAGAAGCCAGGCTCGTGTGGACGATTCCTGCCGTGTTCCCGGCAGATCGGGGATTTCCCTAAACAACCGCTCGCTCAGGTTGTCAGGACGGTGAGGCTTTAGTTTGGAGAAAAGGCTACGATGTTACAGTGCACTCCCTTCTGGCCACGCCCCCTTTCAACACCCTGCATCTGATAGGTTATCAGGGACTGGAGACACCACCCACCGCTAACTCCTGCGAGTGACTGTCGGCTTGAAGCTCGTCAAAGATAAGGGAAGAAGGGGGGAAAATCATTAGAATTGCCTGGGGCAAGCGTCTGTGCTGTGAATGCGTGCGCGCGAGCGTGCGTCTTACGGCTGTCAATATTTCTCATTTTTTTCTTTTTCACTGCGCCTCTGTCACTCAGAGGGCGTGCGTGTGAGTGTGCGTGCGTGCGTGCGTGTCTCTGAGTGCGTGTGTGTCTCTGAGTGCGTGTGTGTGTGATGTGTGAGAGAGGGTGAGAGAGAGATAAACAGAGATAGTGTGTGCAAGGTGCCTGCGTGTATTTGGGTGCAAGATCTGGGTCAAGAACATTTATAAATGAAAGCACCAGAGGTGCTGATGCCTCGGTGTGTATTGCTTAGCCACTACTGATGTAC
This sequence comes from Gymnothorax javanicus, assembly GCA_029692085.1. Taxonomy (NCBI): domain Eukaryota; kingdom Metazoa; phylum Chordata; class Actinopteri; order Anguilliformes; family Muraenidae; genus Gymnothorax; species Gymnothorax javanicus. The sequence goes on along the minus strand of CM056198.1, from coordinate 7,246,953 downwards.
AATAGTTGTACAGTAACATAAAAGCAAGCTTGAATACATAAACAGTCAATAGAGTGCGGTCCTTGTGCCAAAATCATGTGGGTGTGGCTTAACATTATGTACACAAAACGTGTATACTGAAACATGAAGTGCTACAAAAAATGAACTGAATCCTTTTTCAAAATTCTGGCACATTTAAAATCAAGAGAACAGTGTTTGTCACTCGTTGGCATTGTTACTTTAGCTTGGATGCACACGCTGTCGCAGTTATGATGGTAACAGACAGACAAACAAACAAATACACAGACTGAGTACCGTATGCTCGCTGTGCGCATGCGCACACCGAGGCATAATAAGACACTTGGAACATAAAGTATATTAGCTCTCTGTATGCAAGTAGAAATCGCTTCAAAATGTGCAATCAAACGTCAGATAATAGCCTATAGCAAGTCAGACTTTGTTTCCGCCACTGACAATAACCTACAGAAATTTTATGGAATCGAATCTTCTGAGTTTGTCTGTAAAGTCATAAAAAACAAGTCTATGTAAAATAAAATCTGAGTGTGTGAGGAGTGCGAGGGTGAGAATGTGAGTGTATGCTTGTGTTAGACCCTGCAGACTTCAGTAAGCCCCCCCGTTGTGCTTAAAGGATACATCAATGTCAAGTTCGCTATGCGGAACGATACGATGTTGACATTGACGGCCCAGCTTAGACTAGTCTGGCGGAGCAGGAAAAATAGGGGCGTCCCGGCTTTTATTTAGCAGAGCGCTCACATGTCTCCTTGCGCAGCTATCCCTCTTCCATCTCTCTCGGTCTTTCCAGTAACACCAAATACACACAGCCGGTGAAGCAGGGATCACGGAAATGGGCAACCCGAGAGGAGGGTTAGTGGGAAGATGAAATCTACGCGCAGCAGTGATCGGGACAGCTGATTCTTCTCGTCCTCCCGCGACTCCTCGCGGTTTTAAATTTCTTCTTAATGGCGAAAACTGGCTTTGAAAAATACCGCCGTGTCTTTTCACTCATACCGTAACAAAAGAGCGGAAAGGACACCGCCGCAAATCTTCATTGTGAAGTTCAAAGGGGGATTTTATTTTAATCACTGACAGCAATTTTGCCTTTTTGCTTTTTTAAGATGGGGGAGTGGGATCATGAGTAAATGTCCCCATAGCAAATGGCGATAGATGACATTCCACAGCCAGCTTGGCAATCATGTTCGTGTACGAATCGCACTGCTCAGCAACTGCAGGCAGCCCATCCTCGTTACAAACAAACGACAGGCATTTCACGACTATTTGTTTCTCAATAAAGCAGTGCCTGGATCGCGGAGTACAAATTCCGCAAACGCCGCCCCGCTCGCAGAAATCCAGCATCCAGTGGCAAATGTACCGCTTCCTGTCAGCTGTTGCTGAACCAGTTTCACAAAGCAGGATTACTGAGTTAGCAGGATAACTGCATTGGATAAAACGTGGATCCCTCCAATATCTGGAACATGGACTTCAGTTTAAAAAAAGAGCCAATTTGGATTAAACTCCTTACAATTACCAAGAAATACCACTTTGGAAAATAAATCTGTTCTGGTCAGGTCAAGTCCAGTCCATTTCTGTGCACCAACTGGTCTCATCCTGAGTTAATCACATTGGGATGTGGACACTAGCGCTTCCAAATTTGATCATGCCCTGTCCTGGGCACCGGTCAGCCTTCACTTAGTCTTTACATACATAGTGACCCACAAAATCAAGGGAAAAATCTCTGCCAGGAAAGAATGGAACACTGCTCTCAATGAGCTAATTCAATTCATTCATGTTTACTCTCCGAGGCTTTTACAATTGTATAACCTGACCCCTCTGTTGGGACAGACAATGGATCTACTTGGATCTGTTAGCCCGATATAGACCTATGTAATTGGAGAAGTCTGCAGAAGGGTTAGGGTCAATTGTATTTAAACCCCATCCATTCAAGAATCTAATTCAAATGAATATTCTAAATCGAATGAATGGAAATATAACAAACTAACCTCGGGAACCAGAGACCGATTAAGCCTGTAACTGGAGAACAGAATTGCGCAGATGGCCCAAGACCCTCCTAGCGCATGTCGAGCATTTTCTAGGACGTTTGTCTGGATGCACTACATGCGGACGAGCTCCGCGGTCTTTCAGAGGGAGTGGATCAACCCGCTACAGCTGGTGGAAACATGCTCGGGTCCCCATCAGAAATTTGAGGACCAACATATTTGGGGTCTGACCCCCCCCAACTCCAATCAGACAAAGTAACCTTTACCCTCATGAACCCATTAAAAATGCAAAAAAAAAAAAAAAAAATCAGGTTCTGCTCTCTCGCAGACCAGTCGATGAAAAAAGTCAGCAAAAGACCAGCCAACAGCTGATAAACTCCAGATAATAACCTGACTGGCAGACATGTAGACGAATCGATTACAATAATTGACAGCTCAGACAAGCCAACCCATCCTTATCCCTGCTTCACTCTGCGGGATAAAGCTCGCTTTGTGCCAAAATAAGACTCGAAGCGGGGGTCATATTCCGGCCGTCCAGCAAATATTGGGAGGATCCCTTACAACAGCCAAAGAGTCCTGCTGTCCTGCACAGCAACACTAAAGTCCTTGTTTGGGCTGAAAGTGTTTAAGGAGGAAACCAAGGCTCCTAAAATAGAAAACAACAAAAAAAAAAAAAATTGAATTCCTCAACAGGAAGGATGAAATTATTCCTGCCCTGACACTCCCAGGAATGATTTGGCAGAAACACTGTCAGATCCAGGACCCGTAGGATGAGTTTGGTTGAGTGCCCATTTCATCAAAGCGTTTACACTTGGCGCGGCTCTCCGATGGGCTTGGCCACTTGGCGTGCAACAGCAAACTGTGGCCTTCTTTCCATACCGTGTCACTAGTCCACCATCGGAGAATGAAGACTCCACCCAATCCATCGCAAACCAAAGCTACGCTAGAGCTGTTCCCACCAACTGTCCAGTCCCAAAAAATTTGCACCTCTGACCTTAGCATAGTCATCCCCTCATACTAACTTCCTCCCCAAATTCTTTTCCCCTCAGATCTCACACTCAATTTGCAGAGTGATGATTGGATGACAGCTAGCGAATGATTCCAATATTCAGACTCTAGAGAAATTAGAGATGCACCAATACTGATATCGGACATCAGTTCGATACGGACTCAAATAGCTGGATCAGGCATCGATAACAATGGGCCGATCCGGTATCGGTAACCATTATTTTAATGAGTAACAATTCAGTACATTTATATCTATGCATTTGCTGGTGACATTTAGTTTTACAAAGTCCGGAAAGTAATGTTAAAGTCAAGCCCGATGTTTTCTTGTAAACACATAAAATAATCATCCCCGTCGGAGAGACAAAACAGCTCATCGATTGAGCTCTGGCATCAGATTGGTACCCTGCAATCGATATCGGTTATAGGTAACAGGGCACCAGACTGGACTGGTATAGAGCGGCAGGTGGAGTGCAGCGGACATTTACACAGATCACTCGATGGTGGGGTTAAGATGACCTCCTGAGAGAGAATGACCGATCCTAAAAAAAACTAAATCGAGCCCCACAGCAGTGAAAGCGGATCAGCAGCTGTTTCAGAGAACATGCAGGTCACGACCACCCAGAACGATCACACCTTACACACACACCCGAAACCCTGAATAATGTAACCCCAAAGGGCCCGTTGAACAGGCACAGTTCCCCTAATGGGTTCAACCACAGAGGTAAAATGAAATAATATGGGGCTCTGTTTCTATCTGGGAGACGATATGCGCAAGAAAACCAATCATTTTCTGTACTTCGTGAAGAATTGATTTTCCTGCGTGACTGATTGAATGATTATTGTGACTGACGAGAGAGAGAGAGAGAGAGAGAGAGAGAGAGAGAGAGAGAGAGAGAGAGAGAGAGAGAGAGAGAGAGAGAGAGAGTCAGTCTCCATCAAAATACCTGGACTCCACGCCTGACAACCATTTCCCGTCAATGGAGGAAGTAGGACAAAGTGAAAGCACCTTTCAAAAGTGTGTGAGTGTGTGTGTGTGTGTGTGTGTGTGTGTGTGTATGCGTGTGTACCCACAATCCCTGATGATGACACACACCCAGGCCTCAGCACAACCCATAGCAGCTACAACATGACCCAGCGAGAGGACGGAGAGGCGGCAGGTCACAGTGAGAGCTGGATCACGATAACAGAGCGTTGGGAACAGAACATGGTACGGCCTTCAATTAAAGGGTGGACCTTCTCGACTGGTCTACCAAGTAATAACCAATGGGTACACAACTATCATTGGAAACAGGCAAAATGGTTAGACAGAAATGTAAACCATCGGAGGTAATCGCACAATGAGGAAAATTTGAATGGAAATGTAAGGCAAGTTGTCAAAAGAAATGCTAGAGAGGAATTTTATTTACCATATTTGACACAAGAAATATACAGAACTGACCAAAATAAAAGGAGTGAAAATCTCAAGGACTGAAAAGAGCATCTTTTCTCCTAAAGGCCTGAATATTCTCCAGCAAAATTTGTCAACCAATTTTGATGTAATTGCTTCAGAAGATGGACATCCCCGCAGACCATAATAGTCACGGTCACAGCTTAATGAAAAACAGGCCCCCTCCCTCCCTCCCCCCCATTTGTGCCGGGGTGTGAAGCCATTGGGGTTCTGATGGTGGGTAAGGGGGGGTATTGTCAAGGGCACAAATTTGTGCCCCCAATCACCCCCCCATTCTTATGCAAATCGAAGCCATTGCTGTTATCTGGAGTGCACAGAAGATAGGGCTCCGGCAGCAGAAATTAATATTAAGATAAAAGATATTTCTCGCTTGGTTTGCACACAATAATGCAAGCTCACCCAGGCTTGAATAAAAGTCTGACATCAGCTCTGACCGTGTCTCAAGACCTCAGAGTTTACTTCCTATGCTCTGTGTGCAACAACTGACAGCCTCTAAAATTAGATCTGTAAGATGCAGAAAAACTAAAAGTGCAGCATTTATTTACGTCAAAAGTTTTCAGTTTTAGCTTTCTTTCTTTCTTCAGAACATTAAAAAGAAAGGTGATACAATCTTCTCGCAATGTTTTTGCACTTTCTCTAATCGTCCCAGCTGCAGCTATTTCTGAAATGCATTCTACAAATCCTGTTAAGTGCTGCATTGTTTTGTTGTGGTACAGAGGACGGCAATATTATTATTCATGTGCAACAATTTCAATGCATCATTTGTTATATTAAATCCGAACACAACCCAGAAGAGACACCTTCTGAGAAAATGGACTCTTCCTTGTCTGACCTTGACCTGTCAGATCTTGATATTTCAGTCCCATAATACAAATCTGAAGCAACGACCACTGGTTTTCTGAAACAAAATGCTATGGGCAGTACTCTGTGATACTTCAGCCATTTTCATACCATTTGCTTGGTCTGCTTATCTCCGATATCCAGTAACCGTAGCCCAATACAAGACCTACACTAGAGTAACGACAGCCAAGAGATCCCACGTGTATAAACTGAACAACGCAGAAGATTAGAAAAATTAGGAATCATCAAAAAAGCTTTGATATAATTATTTAAATTCTTAATCAATACAAATTAAAATCAAAGGACTCAAACATGGCCCAAGTATTAGGCCAGGAGATGAACGACTCTGTTCCAGATCTTCCATCCAGCGAGTTTTCAATCCAACCCTAATTTGGCATATCTGATTCTACTAAAGAGATCTCTAATTTTAAAATTCAATGAGCTTTGTTGGGGTTGGAGTGAAAATCTACAAGATAGTAAATCTACAGGAACTGGATTAGTGACCACTGTTTTAGCCCAATTCTTCACGGGTTATGACTAGACCAAGATGCTTTCCTCCCATTTAAGATGGTCAAACTGTTTACCTTGAAGTTAGGGGTAGACAGGCCAAATGGAGCTAAACTGGACACTGTAGAGTTGTCCTTAATTTTAACGGTGATTTTTTTTTTTTTTGTGGAAAGTGAACTAACATTCAGTCCATCAAGGCCAAAGAGATGCAAAATATCCCCAATATCACAGGAGAAAGAGCTATGAAACACGAGACAATTGTAAAGAAAAACATGCCCTCGCGTTCAGTCAAAATCCTAACACGTTCAACCCAGCCCAAGCTACATTATGCGGGTCACCTACTTTGGAATCCAGTTTTCACTGAATTCCCAAAAACAGAACACAGTGTTCACCAGAGACATCGCCAAACCCAAATGTTGAGCAGGATACAGTCAGATCATACAACAGGATCTCAGAGCCCAAACAGACCAAAGGGACCGGAATCAACAAAATGAAACCGTGAAGGAGAACAAAATGGTAAAATAATCACCAAAAACAGGCTCAGTCTTCGAAACTCAGAGTAAGGTAAAAATTCCATGCAAGTCGATTGATTTAATTGCAGAAGACAACAACAATCCCAGTGTTAGTAATATGAACACTCGTGGTCGAACCGCTACTCAATACATTCAACCTGTGGGCCGAATAGAGGGGAGGTAAACAAAACAATGTAACGCCACATCGCAAAATCGTGTTGCTGATACAAAACCATCTTTATTTAGTCTACCAAACCGAAAAGCTGGTCATGTTAGCATTTCAAAAGGTGAGTTTCCCAAAACAGTAAAGGGGGAGGTCTATCAAAGGTTAACCTTGAGGACAACTGGGAAGCAAAATCATCTTACGGCAAGATATAACGCACAGCGTATAACCCGGCTCAGGTGTCCACAACAACGTGCCCGAGCTGTCAAAGCTCGTAAGCTTTTCAAAGGGTTTTCTGATAAAAGTTAATAGTCAACGAGAAATGTAATGATTTCAGGACGTGCTTGGGATAGACACAGCAGAGAGGTATCAGTAACTGAATAACTACCAGAGTGGTGAAATATTGCAGTCAAAACAGGGAGTGTTTGGGTTACAGAACCGAAAGGATGATAACGTTGGTGGCGTGGTGGTTAGCACAGTCGCCTCACAGCAAGAAGGTTGTGGGTTCAATTCCGGCCTGGGGCCTTTCTGTGTGGAGTTTGCATGTTCTCCCCGTGTTCACATGGGTTTTCTCCGGGTACTCCGGTTTCCCCCACCCACAAAAACATGCATCATAGGAACACTCCTGCCAATACCCCTGACCAAGGAACTGGCTTTAGACCTGGAGTTGGTCCCCGGGCGCTGCTCTGTCACTGCCCGCTGCTCCTAACTATAGGGTGGGTCAAAAGCAGAGGATAAATTACCCCACGGGGTTCAATAAAGTAAATCTTAAATCTTAATCTTATCGTAGCAATCTCATTAACTAATACCACCTTCATGTGATGTTGTATTTCTAATCCTGTTCAAGTTTTGTGTGGAAATACAGAAATATATTTCGTGTGTTGTAATGCATCACATGCGAGGGAAGAAATAGGACTAAACATGGGCCCTAGATAACCTTAAACGCTTCTGAAAGAGGCCCAAGACTGAAGATTGAAGACTCCTCCTCAGAGATTTTCTCCAAAATTGTAATTCCAGCTAAGGATCATGTGAGCGAAAACTCGGGAGATTCTAATCTTTTTTATCTTTGCAATAAGGATCAAAAACAAGCAAAGGATCCATCCCTCGTAAAAAGCTTTGCTTGAATCCTTGTTGCGTCACAGAGACGAAAAAAGAAAGCACAGTGCGGTGGCCCTCAGAGGCAAGAGCTTATCACAGCTGAGGCTTACATTCACTCGAAACCCAGAGTACCCTACAGACTTGCTAGTTCTCAGTACACTCAGAACACACGTGTCCTGCGCAAAGCCAAATTAAAGGCTTATTTAGAGCTAAAGGCAGATTTAATTGGGTCTAATCTAGCTATCCACTGCTACGCGCTCGTCCCAAGACCGCGAGTCGGCTAATCCACTTACTTAGAAACACATTTAAGCTCCACGGGTAACAAAACGTTAATGGAGCCCAGGGACTCCTGTTTGAAATACTGTGAAAGACTCAAATCCCGCCGGGCTCCCTCACGCCACTCTCCAGTTTGCGGTTTTGCAGAAAGTGGGGCGCGTGGGGTCAGTTTCACAGACAGAGAGGAGTTGGGGGGCACTTCTGCCCCCAGATTTGAACCGCAAACATCCTCCGAGGAGCATTAAATGTCTCCAGTTCACATTTCAGCCAGCAAACTTGGGGAAATAAAAATGAAAAACTTCTCTCTTTCTAGGTTTGTTTCCTTTAAAGACGCCCAAGGGGCAATAGCACGCTCGCCATAGGATTCGCACAGTCACATGAATTTCAATTTATCCATTCAAGCCGTTAACAGCGCAGTCCCCAGCCGCTGAGGTTGAACTTAAACCTTGGCTAGCTACTAAACTTTCACCTCCGGTCTAAATCATGTACAGAGGACCGTGGGACAAACGCTTTTCATTAGGTGCACAGTCACAACCCTTAGAAAACTGCTCACAGCAAGCCAATCTCAATTTGGAAAAGTGTGTCCAATCCACAGAAGCTGAACGCACAAGAGCAGACCATCACCTTCAATATCCCAATTCATGGGCTGAACTTGAACATTTAAGATGGTTGTAGACTAGAGTGATGCCCTGCGGAAACCAAAGACAAAATCAGGTTTTGAAGTAAAAGAACAGATCAAGTTAAAAAACAGACAATTCAAATGATTATGCCTACTTTGCTGATCTAAATTGCCGAAAAGCAGAATGACAGGGGGAAACGTACTCGGCTAAAAGGACACAGCAGCCAAAGTCTGCAAAAGGCTAACGCTAGCGACGTCTTCATCTAAAAACGGGTCCCAGCCTACACTGTGACACATAGCCCATGAGGTTTTTCGCCAATCTGCCATCAGCATGGTAACTAGGGCAACCGCAGTACCACAGTTTTTTTTTTTTTTTTTTTTTTTTTTTTTTTTTAACAGTGCTGCGGAAAATGCTAACGCTAATGATAGCACTTCATGCTACTGCCACCAACCCCACGTGCAACCGACAGGAAGCTAGCTGCAGGCCGGCAGGAAACACAAACCCAAACCTCAGGAACGGCTCATTGGAGGAGGAATTCGGTCACCGATACATAACGATAACAGACTTTTGGCCACTTCGTCATCAAATCCTTCCACCAGGCCTCAACAACAAGCCAATTCCCTGCTCCGCTGGACAATCGTGAAACGAAGGCGATTGCAGGCTCTGGAAGCGTCCAATCAGATCAAATCATACTTTTTTTTAGCGCGTAATTTCACAGAATACTGTCACATTGAGCTTCACAGAGATCCTCGGCCTGTGAATCAGCACGAGCCCGAGGGAAACAGTGGCGGGGAAATACCCACCATAATCTCTCAGGCCGACCCACGGGGGGTTCTGAGGTGGTGACAGACCGTCTCCTGGGTCTGTCTTGGTGCTACGCTAATGTTTACTTAATTATCTCAAAGCTGCAAGTGGAGGAAGTATCTGCAGCCCCCATTCGCATGCGCGCACACACACACACACACACACACACACAAAGTTAACGGAGGGAACCCATGGCTGACAAGCGACATGTCACCATCCTATCGGCAAATTGCCTCCGTGCTTTGCTCGGCACAGGGAGAGAGGAAAACAGCAAAAACAAGGTCACGCATACACAGAAACACACACGCTGGCAGTCACGCAGATAGAGACACAGAAACCCAAACAATTGGCATACACAGATACACACACATACACACACAAACACAAAGATAAACACAAACACACGCAAGCACAAAGACACACACAAAGAAATGCACACAAACACACACGCGCACACACAAGCAAGCAGACGGACACAAGCTCACAGACCCAAAGCACACAGAAAAACACAAGTGTTCGCACACACAGACACAAGCGCACACACACACACACACACACCTGCCCCATTTAGAGGAGTCAGACTGGCCCCTGGTTTTTGGAAGTTCCAAAGCCACATTTCCAATCCATCGCCAAAGATCCACCCCCCACACACACACACACACACACACACACACACACAAGCTTCAAATTAGTTCAGGTTAAAATAGCCTCTATCTGGGGCAGGAAACAGTAAATTGGCAGGTTTAGAAATGAACGCATCTCAGAGGATTTCCCTCTGACCGAATTAGTAAATGTGGCCCACTGATGCCATTCAAGCACAAAACAATAAAGAAATAAAATAAAAAGGAGCTTAGTACATAAAACTCCCACTGTTCATCATCCCAGATAAATATTAGCTTTCCTCTCCTGAAAAACCCCAGGAATTCCAGGTATTTAAGGAGTTATTGGAAGGAAATATTAAAGTGGAATTCCAATGTGGGCAAAACCAACTTAACCCCGGCGTTTAAGTGTCAAGTTCTGCATCCAAAAGCCAATATAACACTGCGAAAATGTCACCGCCCTAGACAAGCAACAGAAGGGACTTATTTTCATCTAAAAACAGTACGCTAGTAATGGCCAGTTTAGAAACCATTTAAAAAAGGCAAAGGCACCACCTTATTGGCTTTACTGATGGCTAAAGGTAGGGCACCTGCTACATAGCGGAACGTGTCCCAAATTATCACGCGGTGGACTAAGAATAAGAGATGTTTCCAAATGAACAGAGGGTCTGCATACTATGTTTTTACAAATTTATTTTCAAACGGATAAGAATTGAGGAACAAGGTAGCGAAGAGATACCGCCTCATGATCATGTCTCATCTTGTATTTGAGGTGATAGCATTACTGCTACTCACTTACAGGTGATTATGGTCACTTGGCGGCAAAAGGGACTTGGAGTCACTTAAACTAAGCTGATGTGAGCGTGGCTACAGAGGCACTTGAACCACTGACCGCCAGAGTCCCAGTCAAACAGCTTAGCTACATGGCAAAGGCCTCCCTTACAAGCTTGTCAAGCTGGCTGATATTGTGCACAGCTACATGTGTAGTGAATAAGTGAGGTGCACGGAAAACAGAGCATGAGAGTACAGCAAAGCCTGTTTGCGATCATCTGCAGGAATTTGCATCCCAGCCTCACAAACAGTACAAGGATTGTCAAAGGCTTCATCCCAACACCAACACTTAGTCTAGCGGTCTAAAGCGCGCATTCGTGCACCACCATGTAGGTGTGGAAGACTGTCCCGTTTATAAAAACGCCCATCTCAGGTGCACTTAATCCACACTTTATGAACTCTTATCCTGATATCGCTTCAGAGCAGTATTAAGGGCTAAGTTTATCCCACAATGCATGCAGAAAGGAAGGAGTGGGTATAAATATGACAGACAAGAAACTAGAGGCACTGCGAGAATGCAAACCTCCAACAAGGCTGTGTCAATAGGATTTCAAGATGGCTGCCATGGCGGCCATATTGCTCGACCGCTCGCGGTGAAAATCAAGAGGCTCCATTCCTGATGTAATAGCAACCCACCCACACAATTTCAGAGAAATCCATACATTACTTTTTGAGTTATCTTGTTCACAAACAAACAGACAAACGGCACCGATCACATAACCTCCAGCCAACTTCGTTTCGCGGAGGTAAATATTCCAATGTCACGAAGATACCTGATTACTGAAGCTTCTATTTTTTAGCAATATTCTCAGCGTAAATCAAGCAACTGTGATCTAACTGATTGCTTATTTACTGACGCATTCATTACTGAATTCATTGCTGCACTGTTTATGAATTTGGTCAGTGTCTTAATGTTTGGATAAATGAGTCTTTATTCAAAATTTATTCACAATATACATCCTCTATATCATTCCTGGCTTATAAACTACTCTACCTGCAGCCTCAATATGAAACATTTTCCTTAAGTTAAGTGTGTCCTGATGTGCGACGACGTAACCTCGTAGCACTTGCAGTCTTATCGCTTACTTAGACACGTTGGCCAGATCCTGGGAAAATGACACTCAAGTGGCCACTTGACTTAGTACAAAGACCGCAATGTGGGACAGAGCCACTGAGTCAGTGTCCAAATGCTTACGAACTGCGCTGTAGCCGGGGGAGGCAAGTGCAATATAATGAGAGGAGGAACAGAGAAAGAAAGAGACGATAAAGGAGAGAGAGAGAGAGGAGAGGAGAGACTGAGTGAGCACAGGACAACAAACAGGCCCTGCGTAGAGCGAAAGAGATTCCCCCAGTCGATGAGTAAATGAGATATTTGTCATCAGTTTGGGTGCTCCGGTGGCCCGTATCGGGATGGGGGGGGTCAGGACAGCAGTGGTTTGGATTGGGCTGACAGCTCTGGGCCCCACAGTTTAAAAAATGACAAACGGGGGCTATTGTTGGTCACCCCTGGGGCGTGCAGCCCAGAGAAAGGGGGACTTGAAGAGGCCACACAGGGCTATTGTGTCTGACGGGCTGGGCTGGGCTGGGCTGGGGGGGGGGGGGGGTCGACTAGAGCGACACGCACCGCCATTATCGTCACGGCAGCCATGACCCTCGCGCCCCCCCCACCCCCCCCCCCCCCCCCGGCTGTTTTGTGATTCCGATTCCACCGACACCCCCCCACCTCGTCCCACCCCTGGCGTAACATTCCCACGCGAAAACTAAACAAGGCCTCCGCGTTCCAACGTGCCGACAAGATCCGCATCGCGAATACTCACGATGCACTCACCCGTGTACGCCGTTTATTCAAGCCCTGCCCAGTCAGCTTAGCAAACAGCTCCGTTAGCCGCTAAGTCTGCGACCCTGATCGACGCATCGAATATATAAACCAGGAAGGCGATGTGGAGCAGAGCGCAGCGACCAAAAGCCTGTCGTCGCCCTCCAAATGTGACGTTTCGAATAACCGGAACTGAAAGGAGAAGGTGAACAGGGAGGCTCTGCAGAGGAGGCAGACAGGATGTAAGGAGGGAAGGCTAAATGAAGGAAACACGGTCACGGTCGCAACTGAAACCGTACAGAACCGAGCGCCCCAGACTGTAACACGGAGCCCAAACAAGAACCAGAGATACTCCTTCAATATACAAATCCGAGTGACCAGAACAAGGACTCGATGGGGCTGCGCATCATCAAGAATCCCGCCTCCAAATCTGTACCCACCCCCCAATCCCCCCCCCGCCCCCTTTGCAGCATCTTCGCCGGTGTTGCCATGGTAACGAAAACCTGAGGTGCAGAGCGGAAGACGAACAGCATCATTGATTTTGAAATTGCCACCCCCCCCCCTCCCCCTCACGAACACAACTCCTCCACCTCCCCCCGCCCCCCCAGAGGTCACAGCTCTCGAAGGTCAGGAGGTCATAAACACCAGGCCAATTTTTATTAATGGTGTCAAAAGGGAATGATTTGAGGTGAAACCATCACAGAGAAGATAGATGGGGAAATCTTCCAGAACATAAGGCCAGCAACGGAGATATAGACAAGCTTGTGTGTGTGTGTGTGTGCGTGTGTGCGTGTCTGAGTGCGTGCGACTGTCTGCCTGTGAGCGACTGCAAGTCTGCTTGTGTGCATGTGTCTCTGTGCACGTGCGCGCGCATGTATGCGTCGGTGTTTGTGTGTGTGTGTGTAGGCGTGTCTGTCTGTGAATGTGTTTGTGGGCAACTGTGCCTCTCTGTAAGTGACTGCATGAGTGCATGTTTGCGCATGCAGGTGAAGTGCCCTACATTAGCTTACCGCAGTGCCTCTCTCTCAGACTGAGAGAGAGACAGAGACACACACACACACACACACACACACACACACACACAGCAGACTGCCCAACCTTGGCCCTCAGTCATGAGTGGACCATCACAGACAGCAGACACTCAAGCCACCTCTTTTCCAGTCTCACTCACTCCCAAGCTCTCCTCACAGCCAATAAAATCCCAACACTGTCCACTGGCCCCTCCCACCCTTCACCTGCACCAGGAAACCAAACTCACAGCTACAAACAAACAAAAGGCCAGACGCTGTCTCACCAAAGCACACACGCTCTCCGACCCCTGCCGCTATAATCCCCAGGAAGCTCCATGACCATTATCTCGCTGGCCTCTGACACATGTGTGATCCAAAGACACAGCAGTCCGCTCTCTCAGTCACACGGGGAAAACATGTCACACTGCTTCAGTTAGTACACAGTAAAAATGAATGCCTGGAACTTTACAAAGGGCAGAAGAAGAATCTGTAGTATTTACAAAACCCTATAATTATAATCATGTGTCAGCTTTGCTAGTGAGCCCCAAATCACTCCAATGATCTATCATATCTCACGTTACATTACCTGCACAGCAAGCAAGCTCACTCAGCTGGCCAGGACAGTGTTGTCAATGATAATTTGTCCTCAGCCTGATGAATTGTATTTATTTAACCTCAATTTAAGTTCCTGGACATGACCTGATTAGGTGAGGGCCAAGGCCAAGAATATTAACCTGAAGGACTTGGAAACTTCTTGTTATTTTTTCCATCAACAGATGAATTCAAAGGACAGATGTTCGACAAACCTATCAAAGCTTTTTTTTTTAAACCCAGGAAGGCAGTAAAATAATACAATAACTCCCACAAAAGCAGGCGATGCGACTCCCACTCATACTGCATCAGTGGTGTTCACAACCTTCCATGGGCCGAGAGCACTCAGGTTTTCATTCCAACCATGTTGCTTGTCCCTCCCCCTCCCGATTTCACTAATTAGTTCCCTCCTCTGTGGATGAAAGTGTGCTAATTAGTGAAATCAACAGGAGTAATGATTTATTGGCATAAACACCCTCATATTCACAGTCCTCCATTGGGCACTGCAGTGTTTTATGGGCACAGGATGGTAATAGAGGTCCATCCTGGGCCTCATTACAGGAGAAGAAGAATACAAAATCCTCAGCAGTTATCCTCACCGGCCGCTACTGCTTGTGGTTGCCAGGCACCACCCTGGCGGCACCACTTCCTGTTGCTGCGGCAACCATTAGCCAGATTCCAACTCAACTTGCACATCACCAGGCTTTGCGAAACGGATGTTTCCGGAACCCACATCAGCATTTCAAAAATAAGCTTTTAGAAGCTATTATATGTATACAATTATGAACATCATCTGGGAGAGTACCAACATGAATTGTGACTGGAATTGTGCAAGTCAGAATCCAAGAGCCAGGGGGGCACATCCACCTTAAGATGAAGTCTGGGGCTACACAGACCACCACTGCCCTGCATGGGTCTCATCAGTAGTGCATGGCATTTACCCAGCACACACACACACACACACACACACACACACACACACAAGAGCATTCTGCACGAGCACTCTGGCCTACAAGAACATTTGGATTTGGGACCAGTTTCTCAAACACAGGTTAAGCCAAGCACTAGACCAAATCAATCTATCCATGCTTTATCAAACCTCCTTATTGCTGGGCAGGGTTATTGGAGTCTAGAATGGCCGGATTCAGTTTTTTGAATGGGGATTCTTCAAATACAAACTCAATTTAGCCTAAGAATAAGCCTGAACTGTGTCTGAAAAGAAAAACAGCCCACATGCAGCAAAGGCTCTGTGACCTCATGATTTGTGCATGAATCTGAGAGAGTCTGCAGGATTACAGTTTCCAGAGAGAAGATGGAGACAAGGCGACAGAGACTGAGATATAGACAGATGCATTACAGAGGCTGTTAGAGCGGGTTGTTCAAGATTAATGTTCTTCAGGAAGTAGCCTAGACTTGGCCTGACCAACAGTCTACGAGCCAGACTGAGAACCAAATCCATAATCTCCAATTATCCAACTCCCTCCAGCAAAACCTGCAGCACTGACTCCCCTATGGCCGACAACTATCCCCAAAATGATATTTTGACATTGATGAAACCAGCCTTATTCTGACAGTCAAAGACATTTACTGCAAGCCAGGCTCCAGCACTTGCCTAACAGCATGTATAACATTGTAAGGAAGGCAAACTGGTCATTATGGGCTCTTGACAATCCAACTTGAGTAACTGCCCAAAACCTGCCAGCGATTGCACTTTAAACTGCATAATGGGATCACATATTATGATCCAAATCGGTCCATCTGTCAATAGGAGAGAACGAGTAAGTCTAATGTTCTCTAAAGAGACCAGAGGCAAGCGCTGCAGTTTATCGTCAAAATACTTACGCGCAACAAATGCTTAGCTCAATCATTTAAACCACACCATTCAACACCATAGATTTTCACCCATGCAGGCAGAAAATATGATCCGTTTCTGGCTATATTGTCTTGGCCAACAAATATAAACAAGCTCAGCGCCGAAAGCCCCCATAAACAATCTGCAAAACATGCCGTTAGGGATTACCATACTTTATCTCACCGAGCAGGCTACATGACGTACGGGGTTGGTCACTGGTCAGCCTACATTTGTTTTCGATGCATCTTCGCTTTGGGTTCACTGTGAAGCATCCCGGACTGGTCGCAGCATTGGTGGCTTACTTGATAACCGCAAACCATGCAAGTTATTCGTAGAAATCACCAAATAAGCTTGATCGGTAAATTACTAAGAATTCACATTTCAATGAATTCATGTGCGGGTCCGCCGCAATTTACGCGAGTACACAAGCCGGGGCGCACTTCAATCACCAAATCAGCTGCATTAAACTCACGATCATTTGATTCGTAGAATATTTGCCAATACAATATTTCGCTAAAGTACTTTCATAATAATGATATTTCGCACGCACAAAAAATGGCACACATGCATGTCGCATAGATCATATTCTACCCCTGTTGAATAGCCTACGATACGAGGTTTACAATATCATGAATGGAAACTCACTCATTTAGACATTCTGCCACATAAATTAAACGGCACCCAAGGAAGCGATCATTTTTTTTATAGGCTATGGAAAAGCTCTTTGTCGAGATCAAAACCAGAATGGCAAACAATGCCTACCTTAAAAGCCCAATCATCACTGAAGACACATCTGCGAACTCTTTCTCCTACTCGAACCTCAACACAATACGGCACGATTCCAGTGTCGCTGATGACATCATTCGCGTTGCCTATATAGCAGTGCGCATGGCCCATTGACAACAATGATAGGGTTTTTGGGAATTGTAGTGTTAATACGACGTGTATGCAGTTATCCAAATACTCAGCATTCCTCAGTCGGAGTGCTTTTGAAATTCGAATTCCTCGCTGAAGCACAGGTAATGTCTGTCTGCAGAAGCCTATCATTAGAACTGGAGTGATCTGGCGGATTATTGATTTATTATCCCACTTTTCATAGTAATCTTCGTAACTAATGCAGTGAATTGATAGGCCTATGTCTTGAAGCGATATATTCGGTCGTGGATTATAATGTCGCCTGGATTGCCATATGAAAGTTTAAGGATATAAATTGGCAAGTTGGGCAAAACATAATAAAAAAACGTAGCATTACAACAGTGTACAAACCATCTTATGTAAACTCAATTAAATAAATAACTCTAAATTGCATTAAAACCACATTTGTGGTAAAACTTATCATCTCTAAGGGTTTCTACGAACAGTATTACTAGATTAAGGGGGAATTACCTAATTTGTACCATCGAAGTGTAGCAAAATTAAAGCGCATCAATCGAGCCCATCGTCCACTCATCAGAATAAGATCACGTAGGCCTACATTATCTTCCTTAATTTAAAAAAAAACCCCATCATACTTCAGTTTGTTGGTTATCTTCTGACAGACCTGCGTGCTTAAATAATCAGCTAAGCCAAACTAATCTAATTTTGTGCATGTATGCCTGTGATAAACACGTGAGTAAATGAAACTGCGAAACAGTCGAGAGCGACAGGCTGTGTATGCGAACCCCATTCTCTATGTGGTCCAAAGATATTGACTCATTCGGCAATAAAACTGCGAGGGCATAAAATAGTGTACAAAAGTAGGTTACGGCCAATTAACTGCAAAGTGAAACTATCGTGTTCTCAACCTGATCATGAGGAATTTCATGACTAAGTCTGCCATACTCTTGAGGGGACATCTGTGTTAGCAGGCCGATCTGACCATTTCTGAATCGTTAAAAAGCGCAAAACTTGACGACTGGCGTTGAGGTATGAAGATTTTGGTCTGCATTTGCCATAATGATGCTAATACTGTTACCATTTTAAAAATGTATTTATATGCTGCCTCAGTAAAAGCCGCAGCCACAGCTATTCACCTGTGGTCTCCTATGAGCAGCTAACGGTAACAATATTACGACTCTTCACTCGTCTGAGACGCTGTGGCGACATCTACAGGCCCAGTAGAGTATAATAAACTGCGCAAAAATTTTCTTCAGTACTACAAGAAGTGACCACGGGAGGCCGCCATTAATGTCGTTTCTGAAATAATAAGCAGTTACTGTATGCAGTAATTGAATAGTAATTCTGCAAAATACAAAAGCTCCAAATATCACGGCTGGTCGGAACGAGTGGAAGGATTATACTCCCAAAGCGGAATGGAGTACGTCAGAAGAGTTGCATTCATTACACTGAAACAGCGTCCCCACGTCGCACAATTCCTGCGTGCTCAAATTAACCCATATTCTAAGTTACATTCAGCCTGTAAGTCCCAAATTTTAAAACACAGATATTAGCTACCTGTAACCAACAAGTACTGAAACCTGCAAAAAGGCAGACTGTAATTCAGAGGGTCCAAACCAAAGGTCAAAAACAGGCATGTTACATGAGCACAGCACATGCACAAGACAAGTGCAGTTGTGAGTTGTGCAACTGTTCTGCTTTCAGAACAAAACAAGCTACAGAAATGACAAAGGCCATGCATACACACGCGCATGCATACACGCGCATGCATGCACACATGCATGCACACACGCACCTACACATGCACAAACTTGTTTTTCTATCATTGAGGGGACCAAAAATATTTCTGTGGCATAAACCGATTTTCATAGCTCCACCCCCCTTACCTAAACACAACCTTCACCCTTACCAACGACCCCACAAAATAACCAATTTTTTTCACGTCAGTTTAACACCTACCCTTCACCAAGCACCAAATTCTAATACCCAACATTAACCTAATAAAATCTACGGACCCAATTTTGGGTTTGTCAAATGCAGCTGCGATATTCAAACCTGTAGAACTTCTGGTTCATTTTAAATGCTAGTGGAAACCCCAAAGTTTCCAACAATCCCAAATATATCCTGCTTAGTGACAGGGGAATGTGTATAAAATTATGCACAAGATGTAGATATTCTCCATTTGATGGAATGCTGGGACCATAAAAACATGGTGTCCTGGGTTTGAATATTTCTCTAAATATAAGTGTGATGTAGCTTCAGTGAAGCGCTGCAACCAGCAGATACAGAATATGTGTGACATTGTCCTACAAAGTGGAAAAAAAATGCTTTTCCTGACTTTGGACCAATATAATGGAAAACTTAAGAAACAAGTGGTGCCAGGCACAACAAACCCCGCCCCTTGCACATACTTTGACCTACTTTTCCTAAATTCAATAGGCATCTATTCTGGGTCAGTGGCAATCCCTAAACCGAATTTGGGGCGAATCTGGCCATTAGTTTTGCTGCTAAAGTGTTAACAAACGAACAAAGAAACAAACACACAAACAAACCAAACGAAAAACAATACCCCTTGCCCTCCCCCTTCGGGCGGGGTGGGGCAAAAAAAATAAAGAGTCTCAGCAGTTGAACACGACCTAGTCTTAACCATAAGGACGATAGTATCCCTAAACTTAAACCCAGTCCTAAGCCTTTTTCAGCCTTTTTCCCCATTGGGAAAAAAATGGTCCCCACGGTGCTATTCTTTCAGGCTTTACTATACTTGTGGGGTCTTTTAGTCCCTAAAGGTAAAGATAAGCCTGCTAACACACACACAAACAAACAAACAAACACACACACACACACACATATGCACACACAGAAATATAACACTTCACTTGATCTAGGGGGGAATCATTTTACTGTTTACATTGTACAGATCAGATCACAAAAGTCCCACATGTACGCTGTACAAGAATGCATAACTTTTTTTCTTTTTGCGTTCTACAGCAGACAGATCTCTCAGTCATCACCACAGTATGTACAGTTCATTTTGAGGCATGGCTCTTGTAAAGCATCGCTGGAGAGGTAATCATTCACAAGACTGAAAAACATGAGGAGGGAGGAGGGAAAACGGAAAGGAGGAAACGCGAAATGGGGGGGGAAAAAAACCCGATCCGAAGCCTTATAATACACAGCGTTTATGAACACCCGCGCGCGTGCGGGCTTTGACAGGAAGCCGCTATGAGAGCCGATGTGATTGGAAAAGCGTTCCCGCCCCGCGATTGAATGAGAATCCCGGGCAGTGCACACGAAGCAGCGCTTAAATAGCCCGCACCCTGAGCAACGATGATAAAAAAGTCCACTTCCACTTAACCCGGAGGAGCGAGGACACACTAGACGTAAATAAACAGTCACCTCACCGGTCAGCATTACATGGACTCCCCCAGACAGAAGTCCCGCCCGGTACGGAGACTGGCAGATAACTGACTAGATGGGGTTTGAAGGGGAAAATCACAATTTCTCTTTATTCAAACATTTTTTTACGATTTATTTTCACAGGTTAAATCCATTTACAGTACTAGAATTTCCCAGGCGAGTAAAATGGAAAAAACTGACGATGACGGGACATAAGTTCGTTTTAGGGAGGCCCAACAATGGCAACCCACCCCATTATCCAAGCTTCTCAAGCTCGACTCCTTCTGACTGCACCCCTAGCCCCACCCAGCTTCTGAAGCACCTCCCTTTTCTACCCGTCTCCATGGTGGCGAGGGCTGAGTGGTCGCTATAGGCATTAACCCCGCCCCCTTCTTTCAGCCTGGCTAAAGACGTCATCACTACTGGGAACCATAGACTGTATAAAAAAATGGACGCAGCATCCGGGTCTGAAAAGTGAGGCCGATGCGGTAATCTCAAAATTTGCATTATATTTAATGGCCAGCAGATGGCGACGTCGGTGCTTGCAGAGAGAAGTTCAATGCTATTGAAGTCCATGAGAAAATGACCCTACTTTGCCACCTAATTTATTATTTCAATAATGATTTTCCACATCATTTTATGGTATCTATCGCAAGTTTCAAGTGTCCTTCGACATATCGTGATGTTCATTTTTGTAAATTATGGTCCCAAGTAGACTAAAATAAAGGATAAAGCCAGAATATGTTTTAGGGGCGTGGCTATCCTCTGGTCCTCGTCCGATACGGTCAGATCCAGACCCACGTTCCTCCTCGGATCTTCAATTCACGCTCTCGTCCAATAGGAATCACATCCGGTTTCAAAATGACAAAATGGTGCTGTTCAAATTGCCAAAATCAAGGCTTCCTAAATGGTATGCTGAAACCAATGGGTGATGTCACAGTTGCTTCGTCTATCTTTTTATACAGTCTATACTGGGAACACCACAAGCAGGGCTGTCCTACCTTGTTTCTGCAGATCTACCGACGAATGGTCCCCAATTCAACCCTCATTCGGTACACCATAGTCTACAAATTAGCAGTTCAATGAGCAATCAATGAGCAGCTGGGTGGATACTTGCTGCAGAAACAGATTTTGGTGAGCTAAAACTAACTACGTAATGCAGAATTACATTTACGGACAAAAAGTGCCTCCAACAACATTTTATTGCAAGCCACCAGTTGATATTCTACACATGTTCGTGCACCATGGGAGGCCACATCAGTCAGCATTCTGTCTTCTCTGTGTTCAGGGATAAATATATCTTGTATATCTGTTCAAATCCTTTTTTTTAATGTACAATATCAAGTGATTTTTAATAATTAACTTCAATCTGTGAATATTTCCATTGTTGACAGGGATCGTTCTGGGGAATGCTCCACATTCATCACTGTGTACCAAATACAGAACGTACAGATGAAAGATGTAGGGCATTTAGAGCGAAACATAAGAACGTTGTGCACATGAAGTCCGCCCAACTAATTTGACTGATAAAAATAATAAAAAGCTGAAAAATGAGGGACAACAAATAAAGCCACTCCTGTTTCCTGCAATCATCGCAACCACAGTTCGTCACCACAATAATGCTTATTTCGATTCACGTCCAAGCTCGATGTTCAAGTGAAGTATGCACCCAGCTTAACTGCTGAATGAGGTGTGCTTTTTTTAAAAGAGAGTGAAAACCAATGGAATGGAAGATCTGAGGAAGAGGGTGGGGCAGCCCTGCTCTAGCTATTAAATGACATGAGAAAGGACAGTTGATCTCTGGGAGCAGGGTTGGGCAGCCCTGCCCTTACAAACACAATTGAAAAAGCACCTGGTTCTACAGCCAAGCTCTATCTAATGAAGAGTAAGTAGTGCTCTGAAATGTGTTGCCAGTATTTTTTTTCCAGTTATGCAGATTGAATGAAGGTCCTGAATCATAGATTGTTTGTCCATTCCCGCGCCACACGCATCCCAGAGTGGGTGGCACTTTTGGGGAGACCCTCGCCGGCGTCCCGAGGAGATCGCCCTCGAAAGAACAACAGCACAGGGAACGGCCGGCCCGCAGGGAGAGGATGGCTTACGCTAGGGAGCGTTGGCGCGGTTTAATCCTGGGGTACAACTGCAGGGACAGAGAGAAACGCATTATGAGTCATGGCCAGCAGGGAGAGCACTTCCTAAAGGAAACTACCACAAGACTACAGACTAACGAGTACAGGACCCTGGAACTTGTAGTTTATCACATTGATCACCAACCAAAAGGGCACCAACAGCCCTGGCACGAAAACTACAAGTATCATTTACTGTTGTCATCATTAACCCTTTTAAACCTTTGAAATGGAAGAAGCCATATTTGTCATTAGTGTTCTAAATTGACACGGAGAAACTGGGGTTCAAGAATACTAACCCTCCAAAATAAACAAACCTACTCTTTAAAGCAGGGATCTCCAAATCTAGCCCTCAAATCCAAATCCAGTCCAGGGTTTCTTTCCTTCCAGGCAATTAAGTGAACAATTATTGCCACTGATTGGTCAGATTGTCTTAACATCTGACTCTCAAATAAGGGGAGGGTGGAAAACCAGCACTTCTCGGCCATCGAGGACCATGATTTGGGGAACGGGGCTTAAAAAGGATGAAGAGGGCTTTATTTTAGGGAATACTGCAAAAATCTGACTTTGAGTGAGTTCTCTGTAATTGTCCCAGATAGATCTCAGCTGCCAGTAGAGATTGCGACTGCAGCGGCCAAGCATGTTCAAATCAGATACTCATACCCTCACAGCTAAAATGGTGAAGGAAAGACAGTCATACACTGGCAGTTTAACCCCGCGTGCGCCCCCTCGCGCTCGTATTCTCACCCCCAGGAGGTTTCGGGGCACATAACCCTCCTTGTCGTTGAGCCGGGCCCACCACCAGTCTGTCTCCGTGTCATCCTTTCGCCGGAGGATGGTGATGGCGTCGCCCTCGCGGAAGGAGAGCTCGTCGGGGTTCTGGGCTTCATACGCCCACAGGGCGTAAACCGCGCCCTTGTTCATCACGCCCATCTTTTCCTGAACACCTGCGGGGGTCACATGATCAGCTCAGTGTCTTTACAAGTGAAGGAGGAGCGAAGCTACCTCGTCATACGAGTCACATTGTAGCCGGACGAAACGCTGCTTCAATCACTACACCAGTGGCCTCCAAACCTTGTGCTGGAGAGCGACCATCCTGAGGGTTTTTACTCCAAGCAAAGCAAAGCACACATCTTTTCCCAGTTAGACATCCTAATTAGTTGCTAATAAGCCAAATCAGGTATACTGAATTTGAGTTGGAGAAAAAAACCAAGAGGATGGTAGCTCTCCAGGAACAGGGTTGGACATGACTGTGCTACATGATAGTGACAACAATGATGCAACAACAATCTCCACCGCATGGAGCACTGTCTTCCGATGTGTGACGTTACAGTAAACTCCCAAATAATCAAGAGCTGAGTCACATGCTTTATTCCCATCTACAGGGTAATGAGGAGACAGCCAATGAGCAGCGAGACCTGCTGTGGTCCACAAACGATTTGTCACAAGTGTAGAAGAACTGAAAACGGCCAACAACCTCAACCACATCACACCCCATACAGATGAACAGAAAGGCAAACTTCGAGCTGGGCCTCATCGTCCAACATCAAAGCAATCAGCAACTCCTGTTCTGACTGGAATAGTACCAAATCCCCACAGCAATGTTCTAACATCTAGTGGAAAGCCTTACCAGAAGACTAGAGGCTGGTTAACAATAAAGCAGGTCTTCTCAACTCCATATTAATGGTCATGTGTCTTAATCAGACGGTTGAAGAGCGCGCGTCCAGAGATTTTTGAACTCCGAGCCCCTTACCGCGGAGGAACTGCGAGCACTGGGCGAAGCCCTCCTCCATCTCCTCGCACTTGTCGGCGGCGGTCTCCACGTCGCTGATGGTGGTGCCAAAAATGGCCGCCCCAGACTCCACCAGCAGCTTACAGAGATGTACGCTGTTACAGGAGGCTGCGCAATGTAAGGGTGTCCTACAGGAGAGCGTTAGGGTTACTTTACGAGGAAAACGACATTCTTCCCCAAAGGGGCTTCATCAGAAACAATTCCACTGGCCTAGCAGTGGGGTGGAGCTCTGAGCTCATAATGGCTTTACAGATTCAAAAACATTTGTAGAAATTGAACTTGAAGGCTAAAAAAAAGAAATATTTTCAACAAGAGGCCTGTCGGCCTAGAGAGCTCCGCTGAGGATGACTGGAATGCCCATGTCATAACTTAATTTCAGAAATCCTTGAAAACTATATTAATATTAAGACATATGACAAATTAATGAAAGACTGAAAAAATGAGCATAAACACTGATTTTTGAAGTCCAGAATGCTGAATTTCCCAAAAACCGGGACGTAGAATTTTCTCATTTTGGCAGGGGATATTCAGAACATCATAAGGAGGGCTCACAACAAATTAGACAAAAAGCGATCGGACAGTTTTTGAGATATTAATGAAAGACAGAAAATCAGTGTTTGTGCTCATTTTTTCAAAGTCCAAAATGCTGAATTTCTCAAAAACCGGGATGTGGAATAGACCAGTTCAGTTTAAGGCCGTAAGTCCGCGCGCATGCCCAATATAGCTGATGTGGGGCAAAAGGAAATATAGTGGCTATTTGTTGCGTAGAGGGTTGCATAAACCAGTATCATAAAGACAGGGACATAAGGTTTTTTCGTGTTCCCCGTGGCAAGAGACAACGACAGGCGTGGATTCGAGCTATAAATCGGAAGAACTTTGTCCCGAATGATCACACTAGAGTCTGCAGTACTCATTTTGTCAGGGCTGGCCTGACTTCGTTGACCCAAATAATGTTGGCTTCGCTCTGTGTTTCCCTACAAACGAAAGGATCTCACACCGACGCAAGCTAACAGGAAAGAGCGATCTGATCGGAGAAATAGTTAAAGCTGCAGGTGGTAACTTTGAGGAGAAAGAGGACTTGGCATAAAAATTTGAAAAAATGCTACTTTCAGATCCCTCCCCCTTCCTCTCCACTGTACTCCTGCCCTAAGACCCTCCTCCAGGAGGCTGCCGTGCACGCGAAGGCACGCGAACTGTTATGCATGCGACTGTGGAGAGATTTTGCATCATGAAAACGGCCAAGTTGCCGAGGCTAGACATTACTGTTGTAAACAGTCAACACTGCTGGCCAACAAACCAGCAGAAACAAATCATGTCGACATGAAAAGTAATCTACAGCAGTATGTATTCAGTAAAAACCCAGCACACGCTTATTTCAGTAAGTCACCCTTTTTCTTGGGCACAGAAACTGTCGTGAATCCTGCTGAATGGCCAGTAAACCATGTATGACAGCATTTAGTTGTGAGAGCACAGAAACGTTACACATATTTATGAGGACAACACAACCGATAAGACTGCCAGCTCACTTCATAAAGATATTTTCTGCTACTTTCTAATAAAATGACGCCAGTAACGTTAGCCCTAGCATCGGAAATAAGCTAACGTTAGCTCGACTGCAACATCACAGTAACATCACATGCACTGCGGAGTACAGTAACAATTACAAGACACTGGCTATTCGAACAGCGACTGTGCTTGTAAACGACGTTCACTCGCTTATTTGCAGAGTGAAAATGAATTGATTCCGGTTAGGGCTGGGGTTAGTACCAGCTGCGCATGTGAGCCACGCCAACTCACTTATTTGCAGAGCATTGCGGAGCAAAAATGAACCAACGAAAAAAGCAGGGGTTTACCGGTCTAGCAGAAAAGTCGCAAACTCTCTGTCGGTTTTTAATCCTTCCAGATCCAGGAGTTCCCTCCACCTCAGAAAAGCCACTCCGATGTTCACTCTTGTTTTATCCCGGGCTTTGTCTAATTCTTTCTTTTGTGTTTTTTTTTTTTTCTTCTGGCTTCCTCTTCTTACTTGTCTTAGCCGTGTGTGCTGTTGTCGGTAACGGAGGTATCGGTATTTTTTTCCTCGCTGATGGCTGTTGTTGCGCCATTAGTTTCTCTAAGCTCCTGAACCCTCTCTCGGAGATTTGAGCTTGACTGAGCACTGGTGTGAACTGAGGAGGAAGGGGGAGGAGGCTGTCCGCAGCGCGTGCATGTGCACTGTTTGACGGCTGTCAGACACCATCCTGGCTCTGATTGGTTCTTTTTGGTCGGACCGAACGATTCTTTTAAATTGCAGTAGGAGGGTTTAAAGAAGCCTTTTTTTAATTACAGAGTACTAGTTTTATGTAATACTGTCTGTACACAGTGACAGTTTTAGCAAAAATGACAAAAAGTTACTTTCATAAGACTTACCAACTGCAGCTTTAAGGTACTGGTTGATATTATAAGTTATTCAAGATGGCAGCACGCACGTTTACACGTTTGTTTGTCCTGTGAATAGAGTCTTTTTTATTGTGTTTTTATTGTGCTTTGCACTTAGGTTTTTATAAAGTTATTTTGAAAATTTTCCCCTGCTATCATTTGAAATACTTTAAATCAATTATATATGGATTGACAAAAAAAAAAAAAAAAAAATCAGCGGGATCTTCTCCGGCAAGTCTTCTCCACTGGCGGCCGCCCGACTCTGCGACTTGCTCCACTGCTACCTGCCTGCTGCCTTCTACGATCAGCTGCTGGGTTTGGTCGCTTCTCTCTACTCAGCTACTGCCTGTTGCTTCGCTGTCGGTATCGGAAGGTGACCCGCTATTTCTGCAATCGCGGCCCTCTCCGATCAGCTGCTGGGTCTGTTTTGCTGCTCTGTCCTTGCTGGGCTACTGCCTGTTGCTGGGCTTGGTTGTTCCGTCTCTGCTGAGCTACTGCCTGTTGCTTCGCTACCGGGATCGGAAGGTGACCCGCTATTTCTGCAATCGCGGCCCTCTCCGATCAGCTGCTGGGTCTGTATGCTCTGTCCTCGCTGTGCTACTGTCTGTCGCCTCGCTGCTTCTGTCGGGAGGGTGTACCTCCTTACTACTGCTGTGTGCTTCACTGCTAACAGCTATTGCCTCGCTGCTGCTTTCGGGAGGGTGCACCTCCTCTCTACTGCTGCTGGCTCTCCGCTAATACCTGCTGGCCTCACTGCTGAAGAGCGGTGCTTTTCCCCTCTCTGGCGCTAACTCACAGTCATAAATTGAACTGCTGAAATAAACTGAACTGAACCGAGCTGAATCAGTGACAATTAAAATTTTATTTGCTTTGTTCATTGCATTTTCGTTATGGATTCCTTGGAATTCGGTCCCCCCAACGGGCTGTGCGTTGAGAAGGCTCTCTCCCTGGTTGTTCCCAATTCCATTACCAGCACTGTGCTCCACCGTGAAATGGTTGTGCAGATGTTGGAACTTTCTTTTCGTAGTGTCTTTTAATTATGCGCAATTGTTTCGCTTTTATATACCTGTCTGTTTTGAAAAATTGTTTTACGCTTTCTGAAAATTCTGTTCTTGATTTCGTTAAGCCAAGAAAGAATGATCAATCCGGTATTGAATTACATTATATCAAGCGAAAATATTTCGTTCTTCTTTTACTTTTACTCTCAGGCGACGTGCAGCCTAACCCAGGACCTACTTTTAATTGTGTTACTCAGCCAGATGAATTCAAAACTAGATCTGGTCTCGGTATTATTCACGTCAATGTTGAAGCTTGCTTTCAAAAATTGATCGAGTCAGAATTTGGGTCAATTCAACTGATACAGATATTTTTGTTATATCTGAAACATGGCTTAACAAATCTATCTCGGACACGGATATTTTCATAAAAGGGTTACAATGTTTTTCGCTGCGATCGCCCCAGGAAGGGCGGTGGCATCGCTATTTATATAAAAAACAAATTCCATTGCAACATTGTAACCGCTGTATCTATTAGCAGGCAGTTTGAGCTCCTTGCCCTGAAGCTTGAGTTCATGCGGGTCAGTTTATGACTGTAATCGGGTGTTATAGACCACCATCAGCCTGTAAAGAAGCCCTGGGTTCTTTAACTCAACACTTATCTAGATTTAGTTCGAATGAGCTTCTTCTTGTTGGAGATTTTAATATTGATTGGCTGTCCACGGCTTCAGACAGCTTTAAATCTATCTGTGATTCTTTTAATCTGACTCAATTAATTGATGGTCCAACTCGTCCTAATATTAAATGTCCTGAGAGATCGTCCTTGCTTGATTTAATTCTTACGAACGCCCCACATAAATTCTCAGACATGGGAATCTTTGCAAATGATATGAGTGACCACTGTGCCATAGCAGCAGTTAGAAAGGCTAAACTCCCAAAGTCTAAGCCACGACTCATTCTTAAAAGAGATTTTAAACATTTTTGTGAACAAGCCTTTTTTTCGTGATCTGTCTCATTATGATTGGGATAAAATTTCACTTATTGATGATGTGGAACTGGCCTGGAAGTTCTTTTTTGATGATGTTTTTCAAGTATTGTAAATAAACATGCCTCGTTCTGCCAGTTCAGAGTGAAAGGTCGAAATAATTTATGGTTTTCTCCTGAGCTGCGTCGTCTCCTTAAAGAAAGGGATGTTGCCTGGGCCAGGGCAAGAAAATCTAAAACAGAAACAAACTGCTCCATTTTAGACAACTTCGTAATAAGTGCACATTTTTTATAAAGAAAGCTAAATCTGATTATTACCTCTCTGAAACTACAAAAAACATTAAATGACCCGAAAAAGTTTTGGAAAATAATTAAACAAAATTCTGGCCATGTACCATCTAGTGAACTTCCTACTCACATTGTTCACAATTCCTGTACTCTGACTGACAAGTCAGCCATACTTAATTGTTTTAATGAGCATTTTATTTCTTCTGGTTTTTTATTTGAATCTTTGTTTCCTGAAAAAATAAACTCTGTTGTACAAATAGACAGTACTTCCACAAGCTCATATAGGCCTACTGATTGCACGTTTAAGCTTATGCCTGTATCTGTTGCTGAGGTCCATAGAGAGTTAAGGCACCTGGACCCTAAGAAATCAGCAGGCCCTGATAAGCTGGGCCCTTATTTTCTTAAGTTAGCTGCTGATTTCATTGCTGGACCTTTGTCTTTGATTTTTAATCTTAGTTTTATTAGCAGTGAGATCCCAAAAGTCTGGAAATCTGCCTTTGTTCTTCCTCTTTTGAAAGGGGGGCAACCATTTGACTTAAATAACTATAGACCGATCTCCAAACTTTGTGTCCTAGCTAAAGTATTTGAAAAGCTTGTGAGCAATCAATTAAAAAGAATTTTTTAGATTCTAAGGGCATTTTATCAAACTATCAGTCTGGTTTTAGGAAAAAACACAGCACTATGACTGCCGCTCTTAAAGTCACAAATGACATTATTGAGGCATTAGACTGCAAAAAAATATTGTGCAGCACTTTTTATTTATTTATCGAAAGCTTTCGACACAGTTGACCATAGCATTTTAGTCGGCATGCTTCACCAAATTGGATTGTCAAAAGCAAGCAGTAGCTTGGTTCTCCAATTATCTGTCTGCTAGAACGCAGTGTGTTCAAATAGCAGGGTCCACCTCCTCTTTCTTAACAGTATTCAAAGGGTGCCGCAAGGTTCTGTTTTAGGACCTATTCTGTTTACCCTTTATGTTAATAACCTATGTGAAAACCTTTCAAATGCTAATTATCATTTTTATGCTGATGACACCGTTATTTATTGCTGTTCATCATCTGTTATACAGGTCATTAACTTTCTACAGTCTGCATTTGATATTGTTCAGTCCCGCCTGCAGAAACTAAAATTGGTATTAAATACAGAAAAAACTAAACTCATGCTGTTCTCTAACAGTAGTGCAATACCAACAAATCTTCCGAACATAATCACTGCTCAAGGAAGAGTAATTGAACTAGTTTCAAGTTACAAGTATTTAGGTATTCTGATTGATCGTCAGCTAACTTTTAAGTCCCATATTGCAAATCTAGTCATTAAGCTCAAGGTAAAGCTAGGCTTTTACTTTAGAAATAAATCCTGCTTCTCCTTTCCAGCTAGGAAATATCTTGTGTCAGCTACTTTCCTGCCTTTGCTAGATTATGGTGACTTATTATATATGAATGCTTCTGCACAATGTTTACGGTCCCTGGATACTGTCTATCACTGTGCCTTGCGGTTTGTTACTGGTTTTAAAAATCTTACCCATCATTGTACTTTGTATTCGGAGGCTGAGTGGCCATCTTTGTATGTACGTAGGCGTACCCATTGGTTGAATTTTATTTATAAAACTCTCCTTGGGCTGGTCCCTTCTTACTTGTCCATATATCTTTTTCGAAGTGAAGGCCATTACAACCTCCGTTCTCAAGATATTTTGCATTTGACAGTTCCGCGTGCTCGCACGGAGCTTGGAAAAAAAGCTTTTAAATATGCTGCCCCCTCTGCCTGGAACATCCTTCAGAAGGACTTGAGATTGTCAGAACTGATTTCTGTTAATGCTTTTGGTTCAATTTTAAAGGATTTAGAACGTGAAAGCTTGAGAAACTGTCTCTGTGCCTAATTTACTTATTTATGCATTTATTTATTTTTTTTTTTTTTAATGTTTTGATATCTGTGTGTCATTGTCCTTGTATGAAACTTATATGTGTCCTTTTTATGCTGCCCTCTTGGCCAGGTCACTCTTGAAAAAGAGATTTTAAATCTCAATGAGTCTTACCTGGTTAAATAAAGGTTTAATTAAAAAAAAAAAAAAAAAAAAAATTTAAGTTGGCCCACTAATCGTCAAATAATTGTCTAATCTTTTGTTGTTTCAAGGTGTTATTGTTTTGCAGTTACCAGTTCTTGTATTCACATTTTGAAAAGGGACTGGCTTTGTTCGACCCTATAGGCTATATACGACTTTAAGTAGATGTTAAACTCTACGCAAAAAAATATCAAGCCAAAGGGGGAATGTTAGTGCCATACAACGTTTTCAGTCTAGGTAAGCTCTGAGGGGCTCACATTACAGAACTTAGCCCATCAGAGCTAAGTGTAGGTGTGGTTTTCATTTTGCTGCTTGCAATAATAATTTGGTTTCCTTGTGATTTCAATTTCATAATTACTTGCTATATATAACCAACAAAGTGGCATTTGCTTGCCAGTTAGTTTTGTGGACGTGAAATAATGTCATTAACACCACTATGATTGGGTCCCACGCCTTAAGTCAGCTAATGGCTACAGTGTTCTTGCGACGAATTTGCATTGTTCAAAACATCCGGCAAGCACACATGATCCTAATCGCCTCTTAACATGGATAAGTGCGCAGGTACACATGCAAAATACAAGGCCATATCATTACTGTTTGACAGAATGCTACACATTTGATTTCGGATTTTCATCAGTGCTGAAAGTAACAATGTCAAGGACTTGCCTTGACAGTATCTCACCGATATAGTCTCTCAAGTTTCTGTTGCCCTGAAGAAGTCAATGCTTTCAGTTTGAAGGAGAAAACTAATAGAGCTTAGTCTCGTCTAGCTATATCGTCAGGGGGAAAAGAATTTCAGATCCAGCCTCCACTTTTTTCCGGCTTTTTATTTGCCAGAACGATTTTAAAAGGGGGGCGCCAATATGTTTTAGTGGAGTTTTATCAGTGAGAAAGGGGGTTTAGAATTTAACATTACTATTTAAAATTGTGAATGTATATGCTGCGCCTGCCCTAGCAACCCAGTGTGTTATCAGTGACATGACAGCCGCCGTTAACGACATGCAACTGACACGAATAGCAGCACTTGTAACTAAACTCTAAATTTCCTTAACTGGATGTACGCTTGACGTGTTTTCATATCGTAATGTTTCTCAGGGTACCCAAACATTAATCGATATTTGGAGTAGGTTGAATACAGAATTCTTAATCTCGCCATCCAGATACAAAATGTACGCTGCACACCCTAGAATGTTCCCGAACGAAAAATATTCCTGTTTCTAGTCAGAATCCGCGCTGTAAACTGCCTTTTACATTGGGGAAAGCGAAAGAACTTAACACTCCCCACCTTTTAAATAGGATTTGTGCATCTTCTGCCCCACTTAGTCTGCAAAGAGCATGCGAGCTCCAAATCTCGCTTTTTCACGTCCTTAAACCGAAAGGGTCTATTTTCTAATTTTCGCAGGGGATAATCAGAACATCATAAGGAAGGCTCACAACAAATTAGACAAAAAGTTATCTGACAGTTTTTGAGATATCAATGAAAGACTGAAAAAATTAGCACAAACCCTGATTTTCTAAGTCCAAAATGTTGAATTTCTCAAAAACCGGGGAGTAGAATTTTCCAATTTTCACAGTGAATATTCAGAATATCATAAAGAAGACTTGCACCAAATTAGAACAAAAGTTCCCACACAAAATTTGAGATATTCAAATTGGAAGTGAAAAGTTCACACTGGACGGACAGACAGATGGACACCGGACGACTCGGCATGAGAAAAGCTCCGCTGACTGCTGACTATGGTCACAGCGGAGCAAAAAAGTCAGACAGTTTTTGAGATATTAATGAAAGACTGAAAAAATGAGCAGAAACACTGATTTTCTAAGTCCAAAATGCTTAACTTCTCAAAAACCGGGATACAGAATTTTCTCATTTTCACAGTGAATATTCAGAATATCATAAGGAAGGCTCACATCAAATTAGAAAAAAAATTATCAGACAGTTTTTGAGATATTCAAATTTGAAGTGAAAAGTTGACGCCGGACAGATGGACGGACGGACGGACGGACGGACGCTGGACGACTCGGCATTAGAAAAGCTCGGCTGACGGTGACTATCGTCACAGCAGAGCTAAAAATGACTCTATCCCTTTATGATACTCAGACAAAACTTCACTCATCTACACCAAACTTAATGAACACTACAAAATTGTAGGTTAATTTTTCCTAACATAACATTTTTATTCTTTGGGCAATAATTAGGAAAAATTTGGGATGAAGTTTTCGACATCAAGTCTTCCTGGGAACAAAGTGCTCAGTTCTAGGACCCACAGTTGCAGTTCGGTTGCCAGGGTTACCCAAAATTTTACAGGACGGAGCGCGCAAACTCCCGAACGGACACGAGTGAGAGAGGGGAATTTTGGGAAATGGAGTCAAAGAGTCCAAAGCCTCACCAGCCGTCGCTGTCCGCAGCGTTGACGTTGACGCCGAAGTCGAGGAGGAACTTGACGATGTGGTGATGGCCGGCGCAGACCGAGTTGTGCAGGGGGGTGATGCCCTCGTCGTTGGGCATGCTGGGGTTATCCACCTGACAAGAGGGCGACTGTGAGACAGGAACAGGACATTCCACAGAGAAGAGCGAGAGAGTTGTGGAACAGCATTGCACAGCGGGAACAGTACTGCTCAAGTGGGAGTAGTTTTGCACAAAAATAACACACAGTGGAACAGAACAGCTGTGAAATAAGAGGAACTAAATAATAAAGTGGAACATCACTGCTTTAGGAGGAACAGAATAGCAGCATCAAAGTAACACTGTCGTTAACTCCTGTATAAGCTGTTTGTCAACTGGGGACCATCATCCATGCCAAGCTCATATTTACCTTCCCGCCCGTGGTCGTGCTAACGGCAAATTAATTGACTGATTGATTAGTGAGTGACGCTCAAGTCTCATCACAACACTCCTTCCTAAGCCTTACTTATCCTGGAGTAAAAAGGAACAGAACAACACAAAGTGGAACAGCACAGTGCTGCAGTAGGAGGACTCAAAAGAAAGTGGAATATCACCGCATAATGAGGAACAGAGCAGCAGAAAGCAGAATGTGACTGCATACGGAGGAACAGAATAGCAGAAAAAGGAACAGAACAACAAAAAGTGGAACATCACTGCGTAAGGAGGAACAGAACAGCAGAAAGTGGAACAGAACACAAAGTGGAGCAGTACTGCGTGGAGCGAAACAGTGCACGACAGATCGTGGCAGAATAACACCGAATGAGACGTCATCGGGCACAGGACACACAGCTCACCTCGTAGATGATCCTCTGGACCAGATCGAACTCCCCCTCCAGTGCGGCGTCGAGCAGCAGGGCCAGGGGGTTAAACTTGACCCGGAGGCCGTGTCCCGTCCGCTCCGAGTCCGGCTTCTTCAGGTTACTGCGCTTCTGCGGGGGGAGACGGTCAGGAGGGTCAGGGTTAAACCACGAGATCAGCAGCGCTAAAAGCTAATCTGCTACTGAGGAGAATCAGGACAGTGTGTGAGCTGTGTTATAAAGCAGGGCTCTCTCTCCCTGTGCCGTTTCCGTTAACCTCCCATCCTGCTCTCTCTCTCTTAAACCCTAATACAGCTCACCTAACTTCACCAGTCAGAGGGTTAAGAAGATCTCCAGTGGTTTAATTTATTATGTTGAGTTAGGGTCGGAAGGAAATCCTCTCCTGAGACAGGACAGAGGGTCCTGTGTGTTTGCAGCAGTGATGCTTCAAGGATCAACCAAGAGGATGATGTAACCCCAATGAAACTGATCGACAAGATCCCCAACTGTCCAATGAAACACTTAATTACAGTGGGAGTAAAAACCAATTGTATTGATCACTAAATCTTGACTACAAATCCAAATCCAGCCCAGGTTTTCTTTTCTCTGCGGTAAAATAAGTAATAAAATTGAACAGTTAGTGCTTCTGATTGGCCATCACACCTGACTCCCAGATAAAGGGAGGGCGGAAGACCTCAGGGCGGCTGATCTGACTCAGGAGCTAACGCTCGGCTGCCCGACCCTTTCCCTGGAGCTGTGCTCTGTTAGGGTTAGGACAGTAGATCTCCAGGAACATGGTTGGGCAGCCCTGCTGTGGGGTTTGGTATTTTAGTGGGCGTGACTTCGGCCATCACTCACAGGCTGCTGAGAGGTAGGCGTGGCTAGGGGCGGAGTCCCCTCCTCCTCTGGGATTGGGCTGGGCAGCAGGTCGGGGGCGGGGTTATTGTTGCTGTCCTCCGTGGAGTCCTGAGGCTGGAGGGCGGGGCCGGAGGTTGTCTGCTCCGGAGGGGGCGGAGCCGGAACCTGGTTGTCGTTGGTGTCTGAGGTGCGAGGGGCGGAGCCTGAGAGCGAAGGGGCAGAGCCGGCGAGCTCGGCTTGGGGCGGGGCTGACTCGGGCAGGTTCCCGTTGGCTGCATTCCCGTTCTCTGCGTCGGCGGCGGCGGCGACTTTGGCGGGAGGGCCTGGGTACTCGGGCGGGTTGGCGGGCTGATAGAAAGGCGTCCCTCCGGGACCCTCCATACCGCCGGCTAGCGTATTGAAGCGCTGGTACAGCAGTTTCTGAATATTGGGGCCCCCGGGGCCCTCGGGCTCCGTGATGGAACTGCGCTTTTTCAGGGGCCGCGGAGCGTTGGCCAGTTTCCTGCGTAGCGCCTCCAGGTCGGCGTCGCTCTGGTAGCGGAGCGGCGAGTGAGCTACGGGCGTAAGCTTGGTGGGACTCAGCGGCCTCGGGATGTTCTCCACGCTGGGGCCGGGCGGGGCCCCCTCGCCGGGCCCCGACAGCTGGCCCTCACTATCCCCCTCCCGCTCCGCCCCCTCCTCCCCAGCTCCCCCCGAAGCCCCAGTGCCTGACGCCCCCTGCAGGAAGGGCAGGCTGGAGGAAGAGGAAGCGCAGGCCATTCCAGGCAGGACGGGCTTCCCGTACACTGTGGGGGCCGAGCAGAGACACCAGAGAGATTAAACTGGGAGTCTGTGTGTGGGGCTCAAATCACAGAGCTCATCTCAATGGCCTCTCTTACACTGTCATATTCACAATGACTTCACCAGCATTCACCATCTGCATAATTCTCAAAGACTAACAACCAAAATCATCCAATCAGAGAGGCAGATTTCATGGAAACTGGAACGAAACAAATCTTGAAATAGAGTTCTTAGTACTCAGAATTAAAATGTGTTACAGGATTGACCTTATAAGGCAGTGAATTACAGTGGCTGTACATTCAGTACCAGGCCGGACCAATGATTTACAACTGTTCCATCGCCCCTAATTTGTGAATTTTTTTTTACATCAATTTGAATTAAAACATTCACAAACTTCACAAATTGCAAAGGCGCTCTAACCTGCTTTGCGCTTGCAGTTGAGCAGGCAACTGTAATTAACATAATGCAATGAAATGAAGCTATAAACTACTTTGAGCGCAAGCGTGTGGATGATTGGGTTCGTGACATAATGCTCACATGTTGAGCGTGAGCTCGCTGCTGAGGGGGCACTTCTAACGTTATGTAATGCCCAACTTCTTTCAGTGCGAGTTTGGTGACGAGAAGGCTAATGTACCATTACATAATGTGATGCTCATGTACTTTGAGTGCAAACTTGTAATTGAGCAGGTTAATGAAATGTAGGGGAACTCACCTGCTTTGAGTGCTCACACACTGTTGAGCAGGTAAATGTAATGCAACATAACGCCATGTAACGTTCACCTGCTTTGAGCGTAAGCTCTCTGTTAACAGTAATGTTAGGTGATGTAATGCAATGTAATGCTCACCTGGTTTGAGCAGAATAATGAAATGTGACGAATGCAATGCTCACTTGCTTTGAGCGCAAGCTTCATGTTGAACGAGATAATGTAATGTAATGTTACATAATGTTACGTACTGTAATGCTGACCTGCTTTGAGCACGAGTTCCATGCTGAGTGAGACATGCAATGTAATGTTACAGAATGTTACGTACTGTAATGATGACCTGCTTTGAGCGCAAGCTTCATAGTTGAGAGATATAATGTAATGCGATGTAATGTCATGTAATGCTGACCTGCTTCGAGCGTGAGCCTCATATTGAGTGACATAATATCATGTAATGCTACATAATGTTACGTACTGTAATGCTGACCTGCTTTGAGCGCGAGCTTCATGTTGAGTGAGATAATGTAATGTAATGTTACGTACTGTAATGCTGACCTGTTGTGAGCGGGAGCTTCATGTTGAGTGAGATAATGTAATGTAATGTTACGTACTGTAATGCTGAGCTGCTCTGAGCGGGAGCTTCAAGCTGAGTGAGATAATGTAATGTTACATAATGTTATGTACTGTAATGCTGACCTGCTTTGAGCGCCAGTTTCATGTTGAGTGAGATAATGTAATGTTACATAATGTTATGTACTGTAATGCTGACCTGCTTTGAGCGCGAGCTTCATATTGAGCGAGATATTGTAATGTTACATAATGTTACGTACTGTAATGCTGACCTGCTTTGAGCGCCAGTTTCATGTTGAGTAAGATAATGTAATGTTACATAATGTTACGTACTGTAATGCTGACCTGCTTTGAGCGCGAGCTTCAAATTGAGCGAGATATTGTAATGTTACATAATGTTACGTACTGTAGTGCTGACCTGCTTTGAGCGCCAGCTTGCTGTTGAACGGATGACCCTTGTGCGCTGCCTGCTGCAGGTACATGTGGTAGATGGAGCTAGAGTTCATGGTGGGCGGTCCTTTCCGGGGTGACTGCGGGCGGGACCCCTTGTCCGGGATGAAGGGGCGCACAGCGACCGCCAAGAGGGGGTCCTGCCGCTCCCCTCCAGGCGGGAAGAGAGGGGAGGGGGGCTGGAAGGTGGGGCTGGGGGGCACCGTGATTCGCTGCTGGATCTGCTGGGACGAGGAGCCAGTCGGGGGCGGAGGGGCTCTCTGCCACGCCAGATTGGCCGAGACTGGGCCGGGGCGGGGCAGGCTATCCCGGCGGCGTTCCCTGGGGCTGCCGGACCCTGAGGTGGACGAGGTGGAGGAGGGAGCGCCAGTGCAGGGGTACGTCCCGTACGGAGGGGGCGGCGGTTTCTGGGACGGGGGCGTAGGGCCGACGGGCCTGCTGGTGTCCAGTCCCTGGAAAGGGGGGGGGGAGATGGGCAGGGCATTAACCCTTTCATGACTAAAATTCGCAAAAGCATGCTGTTTTAACCCTTTACTCCCTGATACCGCCTACAGTCGTGATAATTTAGGTCACTGTGCAGGCGGGTCCCGACTACAGGCGTGATAAACACATCGCTTCTGCCGGCGAATCCCGACTACAGTCGTGGTATTTTAGTAGCCACATTGTCTTAGGGCACCAGGGGTCAGTGGCTGCTAGGGCAGCAGTCTAAGATAGCCACTAGGGAGTAAAGAGTTAAAATGGGCCTCCAAACAAAAGCGTAACGCTTAAGTATCAAGTGACATTCCATATATTCTGTGCTTCCAAGAGTTTGGGCACGGCTCTCACCTCAAAAACATTTTACTCCCACAATGCACCACTGGGTTCCGAAAACCTGACTTAACGCTTGGGGGGGTGGGTAACCTGTGATGGACTACCATCCCGTCCAGGGGGGAGTAGCAAAACTCCTAGTTGCTTAACCCTCAGAGCGCTGCATAAATTTTCAAGAATTTTAAAGAACATAATTATCCTGAGCTGTTGAAAACCTATCATGCGGCAACTTGTTTAAAAGAGCTCCCTTACATGAGCTCTTTTAAACAAGCTGCCGCATGATACGTTTTCAACAGCATCTGATTTTGATATCTCACATCACAGGTTAACTATAGTTGCATCTAGCGCTCTAAGGGTTAATGCTATAGAAACCGGAGTTAAGAACCGACCTGGAGAGCCAGGGTTGGGTGGGGACATGCTTTATCTTACCTAACATCATATATACTTATATTCTGGCAGGAACATTACAAAACCTCAGCAGTTACATTCAAACATCTAGTGGAAGGTTACAGGGCTCTTTGTCCTCGGACTTTTTGTCCCCATTTTTGTCCCCAGACTCTTCGTCACCGAGGACTTTTTGTCCCAGGATTTTTCGTCCCCTGATGATAGTGATACGTGCCACCATTGTAGACAGATGAATGGACGGAGAGATCACGGACAGATCACCATGATATTAGGGTAAGGGTTAAAGGGCATCTAAAGTTGATTCCCATTGTTTTTGTTTATAGACCAATCAGCGAGCCGCACCTGCGCAAACAAACTGAAATAGAAGGATTATCCACACGTGAACACAAAACATTGGTTGGTGAATGAAATTGGTCATGTGATAATGCAAGATGTCAACAAAAGCAAGTGATTTGTTTGTAAACATTGGACGTTCAAAGTCCCGTCTGAGAATCGACTTTAGATGCCCTTTAAGGTTATAATGCAGGAAGAGGGCAAAGCATTATTGGGAACAAACAATCCAGGGATACAGAGTCCGGGAGCAAAAAATTTGGAGACGAAAAGTCTGGGGACAAAGAGTCCCTGAGCCCTAGTGGAAAGCCTTCAGAGAAGAGTAGAGGCTGTTCGATCCGCAAAGCGCAGACCTCCATCAGGAGCTCACCTTGTCAGGCGGAGGTGGCGGAGGGACCGGAGGAGCAGGTTTGCCGGTCACATCGCTGCTCGAGTCCTTCCTGTCGGAGGGCTTGAGCGGAGGAGCACCATTGGACCAATCAGCTTCGCTGGCTGTAGGGGGGGAGGAG
This sequence comes from Gymnothorax javanicus, assembly GCA_029692085.1. Taxonomy (NCBI): domain Eukaryota; kingdom Metazoa; phylum Chordata; class Actinopteri; order Anguilliformes; family Muraenidae; genus Gymnothorax; species Gymnothorax javanicus. The sequence goes on along the minus strand of CM056198.1, from coordinate 7,207,398 downwards.
CCACAGTCAGGAAGAGAGCAGTACACAGAGGGAGCAGCTGGCCCCTGGCTCCGCCCACACCTAAATCAGGGCTGACATGCAGCATCCAATACCACCAGCCCTCCGCCAGGTCCACATCCCACACACATGCTTTAAACAGTGAAAAATACGCGCAACCAACCGATTCTCACTAAAGAGGACTGGGTCATTTGGGCAAGTCTTACTTGTTGAAGACTAGACTTTTTCAGCCAATACCGCTACAATAGAAACATCAAACCGGAAGCACTCGCTGCGTGTTGATTGGGCGAGTGTTCTCTCTCCATCCTTGCAGCTGTTCACACATGCGTTCTCTCGCGGTTCGCGCTCCAAACTGCCGACACGAGCGCGTTCGCGTCCGACCGGCAAGCTGCGTTTCACGTGCTTAGGGACGAACGAGAACCTCAAACTCAGGCAAGAAAAGGAGGCGAATACGGTCACAATAAAAGGCCGTTCCCCGTGTATTGGGGCGCCCTTTATTGGGGTGCCGGGGTGCAGCGAGCCCCCCCATGGAAGAGTCGGTCCCCCCTCTCGGCTCGCACCTGCTGGGTCGCGGGGCCCTCCGTCGGAGCCCGGGGGGGCCCCGGGTGAGGACGGTAACGGGGGCTCCACAATGATGTCTAAATCCGAAACCTTCCAGGTGGCAGGGGGCTTTCTCAGGGCGCGCCCATCCGTCTCTGTCAGGACGGGCCACGCCCCCCCGCCACGGGACAGCGGCAGAGAGAAACGACAGAGAAAGGGAAGAAGAGAAAGGGAGGAAAACAGAGGAGTACGATGGACAGGTGATTACAGGAGGAAAGGAGCGGGGGGAAAAGGAAGTGAGAATATAAGACAGGAAGTTAAAGAGTAAATAAGAGCAGCACAGAAAGAAACTGAGATTCAGAGAGAAATGAGCTCAGGTGAGGCGGCCGGTCTCGAGCAGTGCAGGAGCGAGCAGACAAACGTGTGTGAGTGTGTGTGTTTGTGTGTGTGTGTGTGTGCGCCAGAGAGCGAGAGAGAGAGAGCAGTTCCTGGGAGGGTGTGGGCGTGTGTGTGTGCACACGTGCAGCAACTTATCAGCGGGCAATTAGTGGCTGTGCATGCAATTACTGGCAGACTGTAAACACTGGCAGATGTCTGTGTATGAGCACGTGAGTCTGCAGTATTTTCTCTGCACACCGTCTGCACAGCTCCATATGTGAGAGGAGGCGTACGCTAGTGCCAGTACACGTGTACATGCGCACGTGTGCAGGCTTGTATAGCAATACGTGTCTGGACCAACCATTGAGAAACCACAATAAGACGTTTACGGCTCTCTTTACGAAAGACTACGGCTTACTGATCAAAGTCGAGGTAACAGTTACAGTGAGGGTGAGGTTAATGTTTGGGCTGGAGCTCAGGAAAGGCTGTACAAAATGCACTGAAGTCAAAAGAACGTCCTCACAAGTCTAACTACACAAACATGCATCTGTCTGTGTGTGTGTGTGTGTGTGTGTGTGTGTGTTTGAGTGTGTGTGTGCATGTGTGCGTGCATGTGAGTGCATGCAGTGTTTCTCAACACACAGCATGCTAGAAGGCAGTACCAGCTGAACAGACCTGGTTTAGAGTGGGCATGGCCGGTTGCCGGGGCAACACCCAGAGACTGCGGTTTGAGGGGTTCGGGGGGCACGTCCTGCCTGGTTGGCACGGGAACCTGGATGTAGGGTCCCACAGCGGCCACGCGGCCCGAGCCCCCCATCTGAGGGGAGGGAGGGCCATTGATCCTATTCAGCTGTAGGAGGAGAGGCCTGTCAATCACCTCATCAACAGCCAATCATGTTGCACAGGATCAAACCCAGTTCCAATTTGAGACCCAGAAAGTCACAGTAAAAACCAAATATGAGTCTGAATGAGTCAAAGCAGCAAACTCACCCATCTTCTTATTTGAAGGGAATCAATATTTAATCCAAACTGCAAATTAGCCAGCATGTACTTTATTTCTCTAGCCAGAGTTGAGCTGACACTACCTGTAGTCTTATACTGACTGGCTCTAAATCCTGAACTCCTTCCTCCCTCAATCCAATAACTCCTGAGCCAAAGCGCTCTTCTATCATGTCACTAGGAGTGAAGCCTTACAATCAATTTCAAAATCTGTTCCGTTGTGACCGTACAAGGGGAAGTGACCGCTCAAAGGCAAGAAGGACTGATCAACTTCAGCCAACCGGATCATCAGTTCCGTCATTATTCTGGGTGGTGTCTCCCTCTTGTGATGTCACAGAAGACAGGTTTTGAAATGGCCTGTAATGGCTAAGTGGCTGGGCACCGGGGGACATGATAGGGGACCTTTAAACCCACCAAGTGAGCAAAGACGCGACAAAAGATGGCGATTCTTCACACTTCAAGGCAATTAAAGTCTTCAAATAAATAACGCCTGTTTACATTAAAAAGCAAGGAAGGTTTTAAGACAGGGACAAATATTTCTCTGTGCGAGCAGTGTATAATGGCAGGGGAGTCCTCCCAGCCATGGGGTGGCGCCGTCCTCCTGACGTACCTCTGCCTTCTTCTTATGGAGGCGTTCCCGGAGCTCGGCAATGCGGCGGTCCATCAGGGTCACCTCCGTGTTGCGTCGGTTGAGCAGTTCCTTCTGCTGCTGCAGCTTGCTGTTCTGATCCAGGTTCAGTTTGTTACGAATCTGAGGAAAGGCAGAGTAAAAGCAGCACTGTGATTACAGAGATGCTCCATGCTACATGCTGACCCTGCAATGACGAAATGAATAGGAGTCAATGGACAAAGGCTAAAAAAGCTAATTAGCGTCTTGTCTATTAACTTCTATTCATTATCATCACAGACTAGCATGTAGCACGGGCCGTCCTTTCATGTGTTCTTGGAGAAGTTTCCCAGATTAGGCCTCGTCACAGACCAGTTGGTCCGAAACCTCCCAGGAGTGCAACCAGCTGGATGCAGGGAATTACGTGCTACAGCGCTAACGCACTCGAAACAGCCTAGAAATAGCTTTACGAGCCGTGTCAGGCGCGCCTCAGGTACGACTTCAAGTACCTGACTCTCGCATAGAGGACTGAAAACCATGTCCTCGAAATAAATCATTTTTAAATGAAGAGTTACCATACAAAACTCAATTCAACACAGGACTGAGCTTAATCTGACTCAGTGAAACCAGCGCAGTCGTCTGCGAGACTTACAGCCTTTTCCCTCCTCTCCAGTACATAGTTTTAGCTGGTTCAATGATGCTTTTCACCAAGCAAATCAAACCAGCTCACAACAGCCAATCACTGTGTTGTCAATGGCAAAAAAGTAACAGGAATCAGGTTTTTGTGCAAATGCAAAATCAGAACACTGACGAACAGTGCGGTAGAATTCATCCTGTGAGTGTTAGGGCTAGCTCCAGCTCCTGATGCGGCGGTAAAAACACCTTCTGTCGGGGCTCACCTGCAGCTCCTGGTACAGTTTGCGGAGCTCCAGGGCGGCGGTGCTGGTCAGCTGCCCGGCCAGCGTGAGTTTCCCCCTGCGGAGCTCGTCCAGCTGCTGGGTGAGCTGGTCCACCTTAAGCATGGCCACCTGCAGCTCCTGCTGTTTCTCCTGGAACACCGAGTTAATGTGCTCCATCTCCGAGGCTGGGAAGAGGGGAAGGGGAAGGGCGTAAATGAGCCGGGGTACCATTAAAGCAGAGGGGACAATGCCCTAGATGACCAGTGAATCTGTGGATTACCATACGCTAGGTTACCAGCAAATCAGAAAATCACCACACGCTAGGCTAACAGTAAATATGTAGGGCACCATGAGCTTCATTACCAATAAATCAGAGGATTACCTTAGGCGAGGCTAAGAGTAAATTAGAGGATCAACACGCGCTACGCTAACAGCAAATCAGAAGATCACTCAGCGCTAGGCTAATCGTAAATCAGAAGATCACCACGCGCTAGGTAACTACTAAATCAGAGAATTTTGCAGTAGGCTAACAGTAAACCAGAGGATCACCATGCACCAAGTCACAAGTAAATCAGAGGATCCTCATGTGCTTGGTCACCAGTGAATCACATGATCACCATGCACTAGGTCACCATATGCTCGGCTCAGAAATAAAGTTGGGGCTCAGTACATACACAGGCCGCCGTTGGCGAACTTGCTGTAGTCCACCTGGCCCCTGAGGGCCCGGATCTTCTTGAGTTTGGCCTCCTGGTTCTCCATGCGCTCCTTCAGCCTCTGGAGCTTCTCGCTCTCCGTCTCGCCCTGCTGCTGCCGACGCTCCTGCTGCTTCAGGTAGCGCAGTCGCTGCTCCTGCGGAGAGGGCCGGAACACAGCGTCAGGGAGGCGGGGCAAGCCGTCAGCAGGACCCGCCCCACGCACAGCGCTGCAGGGAACATGTCCCACGCCTCGCCCCGCCCCCAATCCCTTTCCTCAGAGCCTTTCACACCTGCAACCCTGCTCCCTTCCTTTCATTACGCATCTGAGCCCAAACTCAACTGTGGTCCACCATCTACAACCCCAATTCTGAAATAGTTGGGACGAAGTGTAAATTGTGAATAAAATTAAAATGAAACGACTTTCAGATCACGAGCCAATGTGTTATTTACAATAGAACATAGATAACATTTAAAATGTTGAAACAGACATTTTACATTTTTATCCACAAAATGAGCTTATTTCAAATTTTCTGGCAGCAACAGGTCTCAAAAAAGTTGGGACGCAGGCAAAAAAAGGGCTGAAAAAGCAATTAACATATAAGAGAATCAGCTGAAAGAACATTTAGCAAGTAATTAAGTTAACTGGCATCCGGTGTGTAACATGATTGGCTATAAAAGGGATGTCTGAAAGAGGCTGAGTCTCTCAGAAGTAAAGATGGCTAGAGGCTCTCCAACCTGTGAAGGCCTGCGTAAAAAAATTGTGGAATACTTTAAAAACAATGTTCCTCAACATCAAATTGCAACGGCTTTGAAGGTCTCATCATCGACAGTGCATAACATCATCAAAAGATTCAGAGAAACTGGAAAAATCTCTGTGCGTAAGGGATAAGGCCGAAGACCTTTAATGGATGCCTGTGATCTTCGGGCCCTCAGACGCCACTGCATCACTCACCGGCACGATTCTGTCATTGACCTTACTAAATGGGCCCAGGAATACCTCAAGAAACCACTGTCTGTAAACAAGTCACCGTGCCATCCACAGATGCCACCTAAAACTCTATCAAGCAAAAAGGAAGCCATTGTTGAGCATGATCCAGAAGCGCCGCCGTGTTCTGTGGGCCAAAGCTCATTTAAAATGGACTGTAGCAAAGTGGCAAAGTGCCCTGTGGTCAGACGAGTCCAAATTTGACATTCTTGTTGGAAATCATGGGCGTCGTGTCCTCCGGGCTAAAGAGGAGAAAGACCACCCCTCCTGTTATCAGCGTTCAGTTCAAAAGCCAGCATCTCTGATGGTATGGGGATGCATTAACGCATATGGTGTGGGACACTTGCATGTTTTAAAAAGCACCATGAATGCTGAAAGGTATATAAAGGTTTTAGAGCAACATATGCTCCCCTCCAGACGACATCTATTCCAGGGAAGGCCTTGTGTATTTCAGCAGGACAATGCAAAACCACATACTGCAGCTATTACAACAGCATGGCTTCGTAGTAGAAGAGTCCATGTGCTGAACTGGCCTGCCTGCAGTCCTGATCTTTCACCGATTGAGAACATTTGGCGCATAATTAAAGCGAAAAAAAGTCTGTCAAAGGAGACCCAAAACTCTCCAGCAGCTGGAAGCCTGCATTAAACAAGAGTGGGATCAAATTCCAATGGCTAAACTCAAGAAACTTGTCTCCTCAATACCTCGACGCCTCCACTCTGTGTTAAAAAGAAGAGGGGATGCTACACCATGGTGAACAGGTCCCTGTCCCAACTTTTTTGAGACCTGTAGCAGCCATCAAATTTGAAACGAGCTCATTTTGTGGATAAAATTGTAAAATTTCTCAGTTTCAACATTTGCTATGGTATCTCTGTTCTATTGTGAATAAAATACTGGCTGGTGTGATTTGAAAGTCATTGCGTTTTGATTTTATTCAGTTTACACTTTGTGCCAACTATTTCAGAATTGAGGTTGTATACCGATCTGCCAAATCTGCCTTCAAAGGGTTAGGAGTTTCCTCAAAAGGTATCTGGAGCGAGGGAGCTCTTGAACATTCACTGAATAAGTGTTAACTTCCCAGAATTCGCAAAACAGAAACGACCGACCCACAGATCTACCTCCCACCCATCTGTCAGGCGCATGCTACACCCAAAACAGACTTCATCGCAAACCGGGTTTTAAAGGAGCCGAAGCGTTCTTTCTGCTGAATTCACGTTTCTTTGGTTCTCTGGTGTGCACTTCCTCTACTCGACTCTTTACCTGGCTTCCCAAAAGGGGTGGAGCCAAAAACATGAAAAGGAGGCAAACAAAGGAAGGAAGGAATGAGAGATAAAATATAAGCAAACACAAAGAGCCCGCTAAGGCATATCGAGAGAGGAAGCACCACCGAGGAGGGTGTGCTTGAGGTTAGCAGTTAGCACAGGCGCTGTATGGGTTCAGCTGAACTTCTGGAAGGCAACACCAGATGGCGCAAAATTGGAAATGGAATGCAGTGCCAGCACAAGAATAATAGAAGAAAACATGAGAGGGTGGTGCTCCGGTTATCTCCAGATGCAACATTTGAACAGAGATTGTGATTCAGCCATGCACTATCCAACCAAGTAAGATCCTAAGTGTGTTTATAAATTGTGCTGAATTTTTTAATTTTCAAAAGAGCCATCGTAGTCTGCGTGGATATTCATGAGGACTGCATCGCTGTCCCCATCCCGCCATCAGTGCGACACCAAAATCGCACGTGCCGTACCCCAAGTACAACTTCGGTGACACAGCCTCCCTCGATGTGCCTTGGAGCCCGCCGGGCAGTGAACACCGATCAGCAGTAAAAGCGGCGATTTTCACAAACACTCGCGGGTGTTTCTAACGTGCACCTTTCCTGCAATGCGCACATGCCGACAGACAGCGAGAGAATTAACAGCCTCTCAGCGATGTCGGTTCTGCTGCCGCGATTTAACTAAACTGCGCCAACGGTCGCGGCGCAGATGTTCTGTTTATCAGCCGTCTCGCGCAGCCTCGAGCAACCGCCCACGCCCCCCCACCCGACGCCATACGGCACGTCCTCCGCGCTAAACTATGCACAGACTGGCTGATTAACCCTCTCCAGCTCATATTACCAGTAACAATCGTTTACACTCATTTTTCGCCCATCTATCCCTTATGAAAAATTACCATAGTTCCAAGCTATTTATCCTAAAGTAAATGGATGGTATTTATCCCACCACAGTGTAGTATTGCTATAGTTATTCAAACTACAGCAATACAATTGTGTGCACTATAGTAATATCATGGTACTGTTGACTGTGGTAATACTGTAGTTATAATGTGATGGGTGTAGTACTACTCTAGTTATACTATGCAAACTATAGAAATACTATAGTTATGCCATTATACTATAGTATTACTAAGAAATAACTATAGGATATTTTCACAAGGGATTAGGGTTAAATAACTCATCTCAAAAGTGAAATAAATAGTTTAGTTTGACCAACGCATTTAAACTAATTAGAAGTAGAATGAAAATGTGTAAGGGGTTCTCAAGCGTTCACATCATGGATGTCAATCCCTTTAACGCATTACTTTTTTCAATCAGGGTTTTAAAAAACCAACTCAAAAAGTGAAATTCTATTACTGACCAGAGCATAAGCGGATACATGTCGTCTCAAGTTTGCTCCTGTAAACATCGCGTGCATTTGTGAACTTACATGGATTTTAGGGTTAAATTTTCAGTCTTTAAATCGTGCTTAATGAGGTTGTCTACTCTCCAGGAAGAGAGCTTATCTGGCCTGTATGAAGCCTTTCACCAAAGACACCAAACTGGTTGCCTACCATGGCAAAAGGGCTGGGCTAATTTATATACACAAGTCTAAAATGTAAAAATGCTTTTTGCTGGGTTGTTTTGATCATAGGGTGTCACTGGAAAAAGACAATGTTAGCAAGAAAAGCGCTGAACACATTCTGAAGCATCATTTCCGAGGTTTCATGCATAAGGAGGCGATTCGTTTACACTGCAGAGTCAAAAAATCTCTCTCGCTTGCATCGTCTGTCTTGTTTTCACACAGACACACACAAAAATCACACACCACATGCTACCCCGGTGCAATCTGCCACTTGTGGCTGCAGTTACCATTGGCAAATGGCCACAATTATTCTCATTACAGACACAAAGCCACACAAAAACGTGCAGTCTCTCTCTCTCTCTCACACCCACACACACACACACACACACACACACACACACACACACACCACACACACACACACACACACACAGAGGGTTAAGTTTCTCCTTTACCAGCATCTTTGGCCTATATGGGTTGATATGGGGATAATTAATAGCATAGACCAACAATTCGGCAATACCTGTGCTGCAGTAATGTTAAGACAGACTCTCTCCTAAAGCAGTGGTTATGCAGTCTTCATATTCTTCCACAAATAGGAGATTCATCCTCAGTTACCACCACCTCTCTTCCCACGCAACAGGTTTCACACATCCTGTTATGGACGACTGCATCGATAATTTGTATGTAAAGTACAGCTTGCAAATAACTCCGCTTCCCGCGAACTGCAGGCAGCGCTGAATGAAATAATTGCGCACATTTACATAACAGTCGAAACGACGCTTTGAGCTTTCACTGTGCAAGCTGGAGGCAGGAACAGCCATTCAAAAGCAGTAGTGAATAAAGCACATGTTCTGATTGGGCAAAATCATGGCTCAGATCAGGTTCAGAGTAGGCGTCAGTGTGATTAAACAGGTGGATAAGAACCTAGCACAGGCTATCAGCTAGCAAAGCACTCGGCCTAACAATGTTTAATGATAACTCCAACACTAAAATGCGTTTTTACTCGCAAAAACGGACATCTCTCCCCCTGGCCCCATTCCCTGCCTAACCCACCAGATGGACAGACAGACGGACACATACGAAAAGGCACCACTTCAGGACCTGAGTAGTAAGTATGCAAAGCTTCGTTTAGATCATGCAAACAGTTTAGCAGTTACGCTCTGGAAACGAAGTGGGAACGCAGACGCTAACGCAAACACGAACGCAAACGGAGCCAAAAACGATATGTCTCCCCTCTCTCTCCGGGAGGCAGACAGAATGATAACTCCAACATTCAGGTGACCATCAATATTCCTCCCTGCCTCAGCACATTTTCTGGAGTCCCTGATCACTGGTCCGGTGGCAAAACCTCAAATACCAGGGTCTCTATCAAAGCAAAGCAAGAGGCCTCTAGAAGTGAGGGGCTTATTTATCCTCTGAAGATACGCAGTGGTGTATTTTTGAAAAACAAGGGCAACCAACAATGTCATTTCACGCTCTGATTTTACGCAGAATGCTGAACCTAATTTACCAGGTGCTTTTCAGATTTTAGACAATCGCTATTCCAGAGTTTGAATTAAAGTTCCTGTACATCCATCAACACATCCGAATACAAAGCGGGATTGTACCACCGAACCGAAGAAAAACAGCATATAAGAATGCAAACACCTTGAATCAATAAATGCTAGTAAAAGGGAATCGCAAGAAGATATCAAATATATAATTTTGTTCAAACAAGGTATACCTCAAAGTGTTTATTTCTATGCCCCCACCCGTTATAGCTCCATACGCCCTAAAAGTTGATCTTCCCCCAATACAACTAACCTTATGTGACCTTGACCTTTGACCTAATGACGTCCAAAACCTAATCAGTTCAGCTACACTCAGTGAGGAGTTGCTGTGGATGATCTGGTCAAAATTCATCCACTCCTTCAACAGATATCTCGCATGCAAGACGGACGGATGGACAGACGACTGGAAACAAATGGGCAGGAGGCAAAACAACGAAAATTCTGGGTTGAAAACAATGAGAACTGGACAGAAATGACTTCATCGAGGCTGTATTTCCTCAACTTCGCGCCACAGAGGATGTTCAAGGCCTCCAGCGAACATTTTTTACTAACAGGAAATGGGTGGCTGGGTGTGGCCAGGTTAAATTGAAGGCCACGTCTGTACAATGGACTTCCTGGAAGCAGCGAGACCCCTTCCTGCTGTCATGGGCCCCTGGCCCTGAGGTACACACACACATACACACACACTCTCACACACACACACACACACACACACACACACGCAGACTGACTCAGACGCAGACAGACAGACAGACACGCATGCACGCAAGCGCACACACACACACACAAACACACACACACACCACAAATCAGACCTGACCGTACGCCCTTAAGATAACAGGGCTTCAGTGGTGTTCAGGACCTTCTTGTGGCAAGAAACAGGGACACCATGTCCATCTTTACCAAAGCAAGTCACTCTGAATGATGGAGTTTTAATCAAAGACTGAAGGAGTTTGTGCCCGATACCGTCTCATTTGACACATTCAAATTAGTCCCGTTACAGCAGCTCTCTGTCAGATGATGCGAGACGTTCCTTTGCCCCACAGATATTTCCACAGTCTGGTTCCACTGAGAGTATGTTCTAACAGCTGGAGATCCTTACATGATAAGTTCTCGCCCAGGCCCAGATAGGGTCATTAACATTTGTGATGCCACACCCACGTGCAGGATTTCTACAATAGTATGATGCACTGCAACTGCTTGAAATTTGTAATGAAATCTTAAGGTTAATTCTTGTTTTAGCGATGATGTGTTCAGCGAATTTGCTGCAGTGAGAGATTACGCAAACTCAATGTTTTTGACATCAAACCAACACTCTGTCCTGTGGGCGACGGTATCTAGTAGCAGCAGATTTTTATAAGGACAGCAAAGCCCGGGACAGAAAAGACAGTTGTGATTGGCCGGCTGACCATGAAAACAAATGGTTTCCTGGGCAGCAGTGCTAATTTACCGAAGTTCGTTCTTTTTTTTGTTTTATTATGAATAAAGAGACATTGGGCAGCTCGCAAGCAAAACTGAGGAGTTTGAGACGTGTGAGTTAAAATGGAAAAACTCCTTCAGATCAAATCCTGCTGGCAGAGATTCTGTGGCAGGACACTGTGCTGGAGATATAAATTACCCTTCAGCTAAGAGTGACATCACAGCCTGTGATGCAGTGTGTGACATCACTGCCGCTCACCTTAGCAACGAGCATCTGCTGCTGAGCCTCGATCTGCTGCTGCTGACGAGAAGCCATTTCCTGCAGCTCCAACAGAGTCAGCTCCACACGAGGGCTTCCTACCTAACAACACACACACACACACACACACACACACACATTAATGCACACAAAATTAACGGCACACAAGGGCTTCCTTCCTGCAACACACACACACACACACACACACACATACACACACATTAATACACACAGAGTCAGTTCCACACGAGGACTTCCTACCTGCGACACACACACACGCACACACTAATACACAGAGTCAGTTCCACACGAGGGCTTCCTACCTGCAACACACACACACACACACACACACAAAATCAACAGCACACAAGGGCTTCCTACCTGCAACACACACACACACAAAATCAGCAGCGCAAAAGGGCTTCCTACCTGCAACACTCACACACACATTAATACACACAAAATCAGTGGCACACAAGGGCTTCCTACCTGCAACACACACACACACACACACACACACACACACACACACACACACATACATTAATACACACAGAGTCAGTTCCACACGAGGGCTTCCTACCTGCAACACACAAACACACACACACACAAAATCAGCAGCATACAAGGGCTTCCTACCTGCAACACACACACACACACACAAAATCAGCAGCGCAAAAGGGCTTCCTACCAGCAACACACACACACACACACACACACACACACACACATTAATACACACAAAATCAGCAGCACACAAGGGCTTCCTACCTGCAACACACACAGTCACATGCACACACACACACCAGAGTAACAGTCTACTCAGCTATACACACACACACACACACTTGAATACACACGTGTAATGTGTGATCGTAGCCCACAAAAACAAGCATGCAGGCACGCCAACACACACGCACACACGTGGCTGAGTGGTCATGGTCCGTTTATATTCACACAAACACACAGAACGGGGTCAAGGTCCACTCACCCATACACACATGAACACGCATGAACACACACACAAAGAGCAGAGTCATAGTCCATTCACTGCCATTCTACACCCTCAGGCTCTCAGACACATTTACAGACGCAGGATCTTTATCCTTTAAAATATCAGACACAATCACTCTGCACTGTTCTCATGATAGAAACACATATACTACACTTAGCTACAGCATTCGCTTCTTACACAACCACTAATAACAGCTTACATCGTTTAGAATCCGCATATATTGCAGATCTTTGACACTCACGAGACGCAATGCTGGGTCTATAGCAGAGACTGAAGTTGCGTGTCATGTAAACCCGTCACATCCGTACTAATCCCTCACTAACAAATCTCACATGCTATGAATAGCCATAAAAGTACAGACTGCACAATCATCTCTGCACATCGCCTACACAAGAAAGAAAAAACAACCAAACAAAAAGAAGAAACCAAAATAGCAAATCCACTGGCAAAATGGAAGGCAATTCATAACACTAACAAAAGACTGTCATTTTACCCCACATTATCGTCCCCCTGGCATATAACGCGGGGAGATATAGTCATCAGTCTGTCTGTCCGTCCGTCTGTAATCATTACATTTCCGGAGCAGAACTCGAATACCTTTCAATATTCTTTAACAAAACTTGCTGTGTGTATTAATCAGGTCCTAGACTGGTGCCTTTTGATATTTTGGGATTTCTGAGATTAGAGTGTGGGGGCTGGGGGAGATACGTCATCTTCTGAAAATGTTCATCACCAGCTTCAGCGAGATGAAACCAACAGTTAATGGAGTAAATACTGTCAGCAGGGTTCTGGAAAAAGGGGTTGCGTATAAATGAGACCAAGATCTGTCCACGAGCTTTTTTCAGCTATTCCTAGGCTATTTGGGGCCCATCCACAAGGAAACTTTTTTTTTGAAAACGCATAAATATTTTATCGTTTTGGCCTTGCGTCCGCACAAATTTAAAAAAAAAAGCCGAAAAGGTATTGGAAGACGCGGAATTTGCGCAACCCCCCCAACAAAATAAGAAGAATCATCTGTCCCACCCCTGCTCAACAACATGAGAATCACAACCCCCCTCCCACCTCAACAAAATGAGAATGATTCCCCCCTGCTCAACGAAATGAGAATCACCCACCCAGACATCGGTCTGCCACCACACACGTGCCCCCATATTCTCCAAAAATTCCGTGGGAAACACTAAACTATGCCGGGTGGACGGGAGATTTTTTTAGAAACGACAAAAAAAAAAAAAAAAAAAAAAGACTGTTTTCGAAAATCTCCGTCTCGTGGGACGAGGCCGTTATATAACCGTTCGCTAGGTGTCATGTGGCCAGCCAGTTGTGCAGCCAACTGGTAGCCTGCAACTAGAAGTGAAGACTGTAGCCTCTGTTCTGAGGTCGGTGGTGACTGACGCATCCACACCTGTCAGCTGATCAGGGTGCGACCAGCCGAACAGCTTTTGGGGGGATTTTCATTCCTATTTCCATCTATTTTCAGCCCTTACATAACCAGAGGAGTTCCCCCGAGAACTTGTTTCTCTTTTAAGCATCCCTCAGTAGAAATGCCTGATGGAACAGGAGCAGGTAGGGAGGGATAGAGAGAAACAGGGGAAAGGCCCCTGGAGCAGTTTTGGGGAAAGGGCCTTGCTCAGGGGCCCAACAGTTCTTCCCAACTGCATCTCTCCAGATCAAGTCAGAACCCCAGACCCCAATGAACCAGCAGCTCTTCAGTTGCCAGTCAAACTGCACACCACTAAGCTGCCCTACTACCACTATAGAGAATAATGTCTTAATTTTTATTTTTTTTGTTTTTTTAAAATTTGGCATCTCCAATCCCACCTGAATCTGGAATGCCCAATTGGGGAACTATGTACAAGGCTTGCTCGTATGCGACCCCCTGTTGCCAATTCAGGAGAGTGAAGACAGCTCGCAGCTCTCCTCCGAGGCACGCGCCCGTCGTCACCGCTTCTTATACACTCATTAGTTGAATCCTCGCAAGTTCAGAAAGAGGGCGGAGGATACCCGAACATGAACAAGCTTAGAATCTTCCTGACGAGCGCCCGTCCCGCCAACAGGAGGCGTTTCAGCACCGAACAAAGCTACCATTTGTATGTTACCCTTCCCGGCAGACCCTTCCCAATTTGCATCCCTGTAGCGCAATGACCAATTGTGCGCTACTCTGAAAAAGCTGCCGACCACTGCCGGTTGGTACGACCGGGGCTCGAACCCGCACCGTGATAGTCACTTCTGCTTCACAGTGCGGTGCTTTAACCGAGTGAGCTATCCGGCAACGAGAATAACGTTTAATATCAATAGTTTTCCTTGGCATACCAGACCCTCTGCAATAAATCAACTCACCACCAATGATCTTAATATCTCCATTTCCCTCACCCTATAACAGTCACACATCTTATCCTCACAATGGGAGAAGGCACTCGGAGAGCACATAACCTCCGCCATTTTGAAATTCATTGGCGGAGGAAGCATCACTGAAAGCGAGTGTTGATCGACTCTCGACAGTGCGGTCTTTACGTGCGCAGGAATTCCTTCGGGTCCTGGATCAAGAGCATGAGTCGGATCTTCACCAAAATTCAATCACTTCCTTCCTAACACAGTATCCATCAACAAACAAAATTTACTTGACATCCATCCTAAACTTTTTGAGATATCCTGCTGACAAACGAACGAATTAAGGAACTAACTAGCAAACACCAGTGAAAATGCGTTACCTCCTGGTGGAGATATAATAGAAGACTCCAAAGACAGCCGTATAGTCGAAAAGAATACCATACTGCATGCTGGAAGCTCTCTGAAGACCACATTTAACATTCAAACATATATATGACCAATCAGAGGCACACGCAAAGCCGCTTGTCCCGACATTATCCATTAAATGAGCTCTCATCACATGAAGAAAAAAAAAAAAAAACATCTATCCCAGAGCGCTGAATAAATTTTCAAGGAATTAAAAAAGTAATTATCCTGAGCTGTTGAAAATCTATCATGTGGCAACTTGTTTAAAAGATAGATACTTTATTGTCATCCATGCCTTACAGCATAATGAAATTCTTACTTTGTTCCCTTCAACTTGATAAAAACGCAGAGAAATAGAAAAAAAGCTCTTTTAAACAAGTTGCCAAATGATCGGTTTTCAACAGCATCTGATTTTGATATCTTATATCATTGGGCAACTATACTGCCCTACAAAGGCTAAGTGCAGTAACTACAAAATAATTTAAGCAGGAAAAAACGGCTTCAGAATTTGTTTGCCGTCCCAACAAACAAATAGTTGGCACATCTATGATAGATTATGGTTAACGGACTTGCTATGGTATAATTTCTATCCAAATAAATCCTGATCTCCATTTACTATCAGGCCCAGAACTGCACAACTTGCATTTTTTCCAATGTGTAGTTACTGCACTTAGGCTTTGTAGGGCAATATAGTTGCCTATAGCCCTCTAAGGGTTAATAAAAGCAGAGAATCAGTACTATAAGCACATGGGTATTGCTTGATTGTGAAGCACAGAACCAGATACAGCGAAAATACGCATTTGTCCCAAACATAATGGAGTTCACTGTATACACACACACACACACGCACACACTAACACAGTGCCACACAAAATCCACACATTAAAGAAACTGCAGTGTATAGAGTCCATCACATATGCCAGTGATCAAGCACACAAACACACAATCATGTAGACATGTTAACATGTAACACACACGCAGACAGAAGCGTGATCATTCCTCCACTGCCTTCCCATCTCCCTCAGCTCTGTACCTGGTTACCAGGGGCAACAGGCAGCACAGCCACCAACAGTAAGCCTCGCTGCTCCCACCCCAGATTTCCATATTTTAGCGGTAAATATTCGCCGTTCCAGCTGCCGCGGATATTTCCTCACGAGCCCGTTCATCACGGTCCGTTTGCACCGCGCCATAAAGCTGCTGGTGACATCCCCATCTCGATAAATTCGCACAAAGGACCCGGCGGTCCCGGCAACAGTTTCAGCTCACCGTTGCTTCCTTCTCCACAGCCAATCAATGCAGAGGCAACGGCGACCAATGAAAACAGCGCACCCAAATCAGGACTGCTGCATGACAACAGGGCTGTGGAGTGGTCAGTCACAGACGGGGGGAAAGCCCCAACAGGGGTTTTCAGGGACACGAGATTCAAACAGCGAGATATTTCTGCAGCATTTCGGATCGAACAATTAAAATCAGTTCATGACATACAAAAATTCTCGACTCTCTAAATTAAATATTAACATTAATCGTGACAGTTGCCTTCCCAGTGCTGTGAGGCGACACTGAATTTTGGAAATAACAAAAAAAAAAAAAAACATACGAACATAGAGGTAAAAAAGCCGCTTGAAGCTGCTTTTCATCGGACCTTGAAAGCGAATTTTTAGCAGGGGCAGATTACATTCAAAGTCAATGCGAATCTGCTGCGTCTTTGCATTGACTTTGAATGTAATCTGCCCTGCGAAAAATTCGTTTCGCGTCCGGTGTGAAAGCAGCTTAAGAGAGAAACGCTAGCAAAAGCAGCAGCTGAGTTTGGGGAATAGTTCACTTCAGTTCTTGAGAATCATCAAAAGCGCCATTTTTCCTCAAAAGCTAAAACGCTGCACTCCAAGACGGGCACTCCTCGAGGAAACAAAGTCTGCATCAACGAAATCTGCACAGACGGACTTCACTGTTGCACACGCGGTTTCTCAATTTAAGTGTTTGTGGATCGTTTTCCCTCTCTATTTTTGGCACTGACAGGCTGCCGTAGATGAGGTTCATACGTGGAGTCGATTTGTGAACGAAGACCGTTGATTTTTATACATATTTACGCATCCAGCATCCACTCAATGCCACTTTAAGGATGAAAAATGTTAGATGGTTCTGAGGGTAGCACGTGTGGTCATGGTAACACCCTGGCAACCGATGCCTATAAACTCCATACAAATCATTTTGCAACAATGAAGAATGCAAGTTCAAACCATCCCCCCTGGTATAAACGCACCAATATTCTGTCTCTGTAACTCAACATAGTTCTCAACAAGGGATTGGCCGGATGGTGACACCACAGGAAGTGACGTGCAGTCATAAAATTTTCTTAAGTTTCACTCATGTCTGTAGAAAATTTTTCGGCCATTTTGTTCCTGCCCCCGAGATATACATGTTACGGTCAGACAAACAGGTTTACTGTGGACCAGATGAGAACAATGCAGTAAATGCATGCAAATAATTTAGTCAAAATAAAAACAATCTCAATCATGGAGGGGAAATCTAAAAAAAAAAAAAAATTACCAGAATTCAGGAGATGAAGATAACTGCAGTCTATTAGCACAGGTGCTCAGATCAGCACAGATCTTTCAAAAAACACTCCAAATAATGAGCAATGCATCAAAATGGAAAAGTAACAAAAATGCTACAGGTATTACCTCTGGAGAGGTGCAATACAAAATGCTCACTCAGTCAGAAAATAGTAATTTATCCACATTCTGGCAACTGTGTGCTGCACGATGAAGAGTGGACTTCTCAGCTCCAGGAAACTGAGCCATAACGGCGTAGTACTGCGTCAGAAACGACCTCCCCAAGATCACCAATCTGGCACAGATTATGGAGATGGAAAACATTTACTCCTCTTTCAGGGTTATGTGGTGAAACTGGTTTAATCCCCAAAGGTACACAGCGACAGCAGCGCCCATGCGGGGGCGCGTAACTACCATTCCAGTGGCAGGAGCCGTAATGGCGGCCTGCCGTACAAACAGAGGTTAAAATTGTACCAGTACTCTAGGAAAAACAGGGGGCGGGTATTTGATGTGCAGATTTCTCCATCACGTAAACAACAGTCAAACAGCACAGCTTCTTTTAAACACTGCAAGACAGCAAAGCTTAATTCTGAGGAAACTCACTGAAGCTTCGATCCTAAGGGCACTTCCTGAGGGTTTCCCATCCTGAGATTAATGCCTGAGAGCCCAGGCTCAGAGCAGACATTCCCAACAGTCCGCTTTCCAAACGATGGCTACACCATAAGCTATTCCAGAGGTCTTTAGTGAGGACTGCAGTGCCCCGTTCCTGAAATCACGGTCCTCGAAGGCCGAGAATTGCTGGTTTTCCACCCTCCGTTTACCAGGGAGTCAGGTGTGAGGCCAGTATAGCCAATCAGAAGCGCTAACTGTTCAGTTAATTACCTGGAGGAAAGAAAACCTGGGCTGGATTTCGATTTGAGGTCCATATTTGAGGATCCCTGTTCTAATGGTAAATTAGTAGAATCAGGTGTGAAACCAAAACAGCCTGATTGGAATGAAAGCCTGCACCCACACCAACCCTTTGTGGATAACGTTGAAAACCACTGTACTACTGGCTCATTTGAAATAGCCAGAGTGGCTAACGTTAGTGCTAGCGTACTACAGCTAGCCAGCAGAACACAAATGCTAACGCTAATGTATTCAGACAGGCTTATTTAGAGAAATCCATCTTTACAAATCTTCCAGAGTTTTCACCGTCATCTTTCCACAGCCCTCAGGGAAATGCCAGTCATGAAATGAGCCAAAGTATAACAGAGTGGAGCCAAAATGGCGGCCAGCACAAACAACACCATTTTCATCATGCAATTAAAACCATTCACAGAGAGACCACAGCAGATGCTCAGTAAAACACACCCCCACCACACAGCTAAGGCGATGTGTGCCACACAAAGGCTGTATTTCCTTTTCCTGTGTGCGACAGAGATGGGGCAGCGTAAAGATTTACAGCAGCCGGTAGAGAGGAGAGATCAGCGACAGTGTTCGTGAGTTCTGCAGCAAATCTGGAGGGATCATGAGGTCCCTGGATTCATCAACAGGCAATCTGACCAGGCAAGACCAGCGTGATTTACATTCACTTCATTCAGGATTTATGTACGCGCGAGTGTGTCCATGTATCAATCTGTGAGAAATACAGTTAAAGCCAGTGACCAAATGCGAGACAGAGCGTGTGTACAAAATATGCCAGAGTATTGCTGTGCACGGGTGAGAGTTTGTTTGCCGTTTGTGCAACAGTGTATGTGTGCTACTGAGTGTGTGTCTGTGTGTGCGTGTGTGTGTGTGTGCACGCGAATGTGTGTATGCGCGCGCGTGTGTGTGTGTGTGTGGTACATACCCCATTCTCGCAGGGCTTATCAGTGCTCCCATCGTTCTGTCTCCTGGTCTGGTCCTGAGCTGGCTGACTCCCTGTACACACACAGATAAACAATATTATACACCCCAACCCCTAACCCCACAACATCTGTAAATCCTGTACCCCGCAGATAAACAACATTATACACCCCAACCCAAACCCCACAACATCCGTATATCCTGTACCCCACAGATAAACAACACCATACACCCAAACCCCACAACATCTGCTCAATATCTCCTATCAAATCCAGGGACCACTTCATACGCAGTATGTTTACAGTTAAGATGCATTTAAATGGTTGCAATATCAAGGTTCATTTAATATATATGTGAGCACCAGCATTTTAATGTCCAGCATCAACATTTCACCTCATTTTCCCCATTTTCAAATCTAACTACTTGGAGTGAAGGGACAAAAAAACACTTCTTGCTGGATAAATACTTACAGACGCCACAGCAGGTGAACCATAAACACAGCTAAATTTCACTATTCAACCTCCTCCACATAACGCTCAGGTAGGAAATTAAATCGTTTGGAAATATAACTGTGCTTCAGTCTCATTAGGTTTCCGACTGAAGACTTGCCTCTAATAAAAACATCCATTTAAATCTATAGTGGAATTTTTTATATATATTTATATATATATATATATATATATATATATATATACACACACACACACACATATATACACATACACACTCAAAGGCAATGAAAACGCAACACTCTAAATTTTGGTTTATTTTTGCTCAGGACCTGAGTAGTCCAATTTGAGTTCTTAAGTGACCATTGGGGTCACAATGTGTACCTCGTTACACATGAATGATCATCATGTAACTCAACAGTGTGAGTTGGACTCTCATCAATCCATATTGAGTACAACATATGGGATTAGGAGTTGTGCAAGTACAGTGGTTGAAATGAAGGAGGGGTTGACTTCCCTATATAAAGGCATGATAAAAGCCACACAAAAAACATTTTTAAGTGTCATAATGCCACGCCTGTCGACTGAACAACGGAACAGGGCCCTGGGTATGCTAGAGGCGGGAGTAAGTGCCCGGCAAGTGGCTCACCGTTTTGGGTGTAGTACGTCCAGCACCAGTACGTTTTGGGTGTAGTACGTCCAACTGGGACGAGCTCTTTCATCAAGAGTACCCAGACCTCAAACCAGGCAGCAACTCCAGAATGCACTACAGGCAGAGTGGCGACAACTTCCCCAAGACAACCTAAGACGCTTAGTCAGGTCCATGAGGAGACGTTGTACTGCCTGTGTGGATGTTCGTGGGGGTCACACCTGATACTGACTGTTCTTTTGAGTTCATTTCTAAATGTGTTCCGTTCAGTCTTCTTGTGATTTTTCATTTTTTCAACTTGTGCTCGTTATGTTTAATGCATCTGTTTATTATTGTCCAAATTGGCCCATTAACACATTTAATTCATCAAAGTCAACCCACCCAACATATACTATTCAAAAAAAGTAGGGGATATTTTATTTTGAGATCAAAATTTTCACATATACAAAGGGATACGAAACCATGTTGTATAGTTCCTTACTGAGGAAGCATTTCCAAAGAAATTCATCACCCAAACACATCAATGACACTCTCACGATCTGCACGGGATGCTATTGATGATCAAGGGGGTTGTGCCACAAATTTGCATGACTCTGAATTGGAAGGTTAGAGCCACTGTAAAGGAAGATTTTGAAGAGAAAGCATCAGATTATCAGTGGTTGAAGTCGGTAATTAAACAGAGACCATGCGCCGTCTAACACAGGAGGAGAGGTTACTTGCCCTTGGCATGCTACAGGTTGGCACAAGACAGGTCGTTGTGGCAAGGGCAATGAATGTTTCCCAGTCTGTCATCAGCAGATTATGGTCCAGACATCATGCTACAGGGTCTGTTCAGGATAGACCAAGATCCGGTCGACCAAGAGCAACAACTCAGGCTCAGGACAGATTCATCCGCACTATTGTCTTGAGAAATCATGGTAACAGCAAATCAGATAAGGTCTCAACTTCAAAGGGATACTGGCTTGGTAGTGAGTGGCCAGACCATCAGGAATCGTCTGCACAGATTTCACTTACACGCCCGACGTCCTCGTGTCATTCCCTGTTTGAGGGATCGTCACATTAGGGCCAGACTCCAATGGTGTCGTCATCATCAACGCTGGGATAATCGCCGATGGAACAACATAATGTTCTCAGATGAGTCGAGGTTCACTGTGGACTTCCTTGACAGACGCAGGAGGGTTTGGCGCCGACGTAACGAACGTTTCCATGACGTTAACGTCATTAGACATGATCCGTATGGGGGTGGATCTGTAATGGTGTGGGAGGCATCACTGCTGCCGGCAGAACAGACTTGCATGTTGTTGCTGGACGTGTCTCAGGGCAGTACTACCGGGACAACATCTTGGCACCCCATGTTGTGCCGTTTGCACGTCGTTATGGCCGCCGTTTCATTTTCCAAGATGACAATGCCAGATGTCATAGGGCCAGGATCGTTACAGATTACCTCCAGCAGCAGAATATCACCACATTACCATGGCCAGCACTCAGTCTGGACCTTTCCCCCATCGAGCATGTCTGGGACATGCTTGGACAGCGGCTACGCCAACGTCAACAACCTCCTGCCAATGTCCAAGAACTTGCTGCAGCATTGCAACAGGAATGGAATAACGTTCCCCAAAATGACCTGGGACGTCTCGTTAGGAGTATGCCACGCCAAATTCGAGCTTGTCTAGCCAACCGAGGGGGTTTTACCCGCTACTGACTCTGTTTCACAATGGTGGTAAATTTGCTGTGTGACCCTGTGTTTGTGTCGACCCTTATTCTGGAGAATCTGTCCTTTACTGACTGTACACAGGGTTTCGAATAAATTGACAAATGTTTCCTTAATGTTTTTATGTCATTTGTTTCCTTCCTGACCTCATGATCTGCATTTCATGGTACTTGTAAATCCAATATCCCCTACTTTTTTTGAATAGTATATTTGAATTGTCAAAATAAGAAAATAAATTTGAGTCACAAAATTATTTGAATCCAAACTGGTGTTGCGTTTTCATTGCCTCTGAGTATATATATATATATATATATATATATATATATATATATATTTTTTTTTTACACGGCTTTCATTTACAATCACAAAACACCAAAGAAACTGCATGTTTAGTCAGCTGTCAGTTTGTTTGCCAGGTGAATGTGTGCACCCATGAGAAATCTGAGACACAGCTGGGCTTGTCACCTGTTCTTGTGCGGACTTGTGCGTTTGATGCGACAGAACATTAACCCCCATGGTGCCATTTGAGTATAAGCACTGCATTTCAAAGACTGTCTTTAGCTTTATACTCTACTATTACTGCATCAAAAAAAAACCTTTTTTTGTTTCTTAATCTCAGGGTGAGAAGTTTTGTAAAGGCACCAAATCCAATTTTCAACCTCGAGTTTATTCTCCTGATTTTCACACCCCTTGACCCAGGAAAGGAAACAGAACAGGGACACCAGTGACCTCTGACGACTGGCTCCAGGAGCTCACATGTTCCAATTGGCTGCTTGCAGAACTGATAAGCCAATCAGCACCGTCATATCCAGGGGGCATATCATATCAACACAGCCGTAAGGACTGCACTTGGCAGAGTTAAGTATTGAGGGAGGGGACACTAAACACTGTCTAATATTAAATTGAAGTCCACCGTAAAAGGGCCTTCATAGATAGCCAAGAGCCCAGCTGTACAGGAACCTTGTGACCAAAGTCTTGAGTTTTCCCCCTGCTTTTTAAGTGCAAAATTAGAGCTCTCTTACCACTAATGCACCTGGAATCCATTTTGATGTGCTCCTCTATTCTGTCATTTACGGTATGTTTGGCGTCAGAGCGGGTGGCTGTAAAATGGAGTTGCGAGGTGAGGGACGCTGGTACCCACCCTGGTCACTGCTGCTCTCCGTGGGAGAGTCCTCATGCCGCAGGAAGAACTTCACTTCCTGTTTCCTGGGCCCCCACTTCTGAAGGTGTTCGTACATCATGTGATCAAAGGGGATGGCTCTTTCTGTGGGGGGAAAAGCAGGGGATTGGCTGTCACATCAGCGTGCTTCAAGAATCGCCATGCCTCAAAAACAACCATCTCATATTTCCAGAGTGTTCTCTGAATGTATATGGGATTTAAAAATCCTCACCATTCTCATTAAAATGGTAGGTTTTTGATCAGTAAAGCAACATATAACAGCAACAAAAGTGTTGGACTTTTTACACATAGTGTGAAATTCTAACAAGTTAAAATTAAGAGGGGAACAACAATTATGGAGAATGTGAAAAGCAAAAAAAAATTAAAAATTAGACTGTGCAGGCTTTTCATAACCATTGTAGGAGCAGAGAGCAGAATGGACTGTAAAGGACTGTGAAATGGAGCCGCAATGGAGAGCCGCCCAGCAAACACAGGAAACACAGCAGAGGGAAGATCAGAGAGCAGCAGCTGGAACAACACGCCACACCCAATCAGAGGAATTCACTGATTGACGTGGCCCCGCCCCCAGCTCTCAAGCCCCCCCCCAGAGGCGGCTGCCACAGCTCCAGTCCCCAGAACAGGGTAACAGTGTGCGGTGGATATCTGCACTGCAGGGAAAAGCCAGAATCCAGAGTAAAAACCAAACATTCCCAAATCAGAAACACTGACTCGTGAAAAAAGATCCATACTGGATCTTCCGCAGTGCATTTATCCAGCTAACTTCGTAATCCTGCTTCCTGAAACAGGGTCCGGTTCTTTTCAGGTCACATTTTGAAGTGGCGTCCCATGGTGGTGGCAAAACTGAGCCAACATCTGCTCTGATTAGCCATGCAGCTACACTCCCAGGCTAATAATTGGGCCTCAAGGTAACCATGGGAACCCTTTTGGGGGCTACAAAGGTACACATATATTTTCAAGGGTGCAACAGGTAAACTTTAGAGCAGGACTGTTAAACATTGTCCAGAAAGGGCCGGTGTGGGTGCAGGCTTTCATTCCAACCCAGCACTTACACACCTGACACCACTAATCAACCCAAAGAGTCTTTGCTAATGAGCTTGATTAGTAGAATCAGGTGTGTAAGTGCTTGGTTGAAATGAAAGCTGCACCCACACCGGCCCTTGCAGGATAATGTTGAATAGCCCTGCCTGAGAGGGTACTGCCCCAGTAACAATCCATTGTACCCCGAAAGCAGGGATCGTCATATTGGGACCTTGAATCCAAATGCAGTCCTGGCTTCCTTTTCTGCCAGGAGATAAGATAAGTAACTGAACAATCGGTGCTTCTGATTGGCCAGACTGCCCTTACACCTGACTCCCAGGCAAAGCGAAGGCGGAAAGCCAGCAGTTCTCAGACCTCAAGGACCGTGATTTGATGATCCCTGCCCTACAAGTGCACTGAAGTACTCCATTTTCTGAGAGTGTAGAGCTGCCTTCCATCTTAGCCGAGAGAAGTGACAGACAGCTCCTTCGCTAAACGGGGCTCTGGTTTCGACAGCTCGTCCCAGCGGAGTCGGTCCCAGCCGCGCAGAGGCACCTCTCGCGCTGACGGAGTGCGACTGACACATCAGCAGCGCTCGGAGAGGCGCACCTCTCTCTCACGCACACGCTCGCATCGCTCGTTTGTGCATTCAGGTTCGATGCGTTTATCCTCCGGCTCGGGACAGAGTCAGAATACTGAACACTTCGGTCGCGAGCTCCGCTAACAGTCTCAGGGAACAGCAGAACCTTTCCTCAATAGGTTAACACTCCGAGAAACATTCCAATATTTCTATCTTATGGACAAAATGATGAAAATTATTTGAAATTTAGCACCACTCAACAATTCAATGTTAAATCTCAATAAATGACCATAGTCTTCCCAATTTTTATTATTTTATAGTGACGGGCGAGGTCATCGCCCACCAGCCAGGCCAGTAATTTCATGTGCTACAGCACACATTATACATCACCCATGTTACCCCATTTTCATTGGGTAATTTAGACCATATATGCTATATAGATGAGGCCAATCTCTGCTAGTCAAAATATCTATATTGATCCTCCCAGCTAACTCCATTTTCATTGGGATCGCAGTAGATGGTGGAACAGCACTTTTCAAATCGTATTCGAGGGAAAAATGGCCTGACAGCACTTCAGCGAATAAAAGATGCGTTGCCATGGTGATGCCGTGCAATGACTTTCTATACTGCAGGCAGGTTTCAACGTGAATGAGAAGAGGCGGACTGCGCCTCGTATGGCTGTGATCAGCTCTGTACATCGGGGTGAAAAAATGCAAGAAAATTTGTTTCACATCTTCCAGATCCGTGAGGAGCATCGGTGTTGTGTTTTTCACATCCCGTTTGGAATTCCATTCAGCATAACGGTGAAACGCCTTATATTTATCATCAGTCAATATCCATCGGCAGCATTGTTTGCCATCCTGATCAAATTATATTATTGTGCTATAACATTCCGTTTGTGGTATACCGTAATCCGTTTATAGCATAGATAAAGAATCTTCATATAAGAGCAGGCCTGTTAGCTGTATACCATAATCCATTTATGGCATAGATAACGGATCTTCATATAAGAACAGGCCAATCTGTTGTATACCATAATCCATTTATAGCATAGATAAAGAATCTTCATATAAGAGCAGGCCTATTACTTGTATACCATAATCCATTCATAGCACAGATAACGGATCTTCATATAAGAACAGGCCTATTACTTGTATACCATAATCCGTTCATAGCATAAAGAAAGAATCTTCATATAAGAGCAGGCCGATTAGCTGTATACCATAATCCGTTTATAGGATAGATAATGAATCTTCTTATATCAACAGGCCAATCTGTTGTATACCATAATCCATTTATAGCATAGATAACGAATCTTCATATAAGAATAGGCCAATCTGTTGTATACCATAATCCGTGCATAGCATAGATAACGGATCTTCAGTACTACAGCAGACAAAGCCTCAATAAGAAATATTCTACATTTTTCTAACAGTGCCGGCCACAAATCTTATTACGCCCCGTCAAACACTCCACATCTTCTTCTGAAACTATTTTTTTCTCCTGGTGTCAACATAAAGGATGGGTGTCTCATCCTCCTACTTGAACTGAACGCCTGAAATCAAAATGGCTGCTCGCCGAACATCCCACTCCCTGAACCGTTGCCAAGCAACATGAAGAGTCATGCAAGGAGTTCATTCAGGGCGACGCTGTGAAAAGCCTCATACAGACTTAAATTGAAGGTGACGTTCACTACGGAGTAAATGGTGCAGGCCCTTGCGTAAAGCATCTATAAGATTCCACGAGCTGTTCACTTTCTGGCATGCTTGTACACAATAATCTCAGATGACACCCTGTAATGCAGGTTTGAGATGTCTGTGGAATCTGGAGAGCGTCAAATAGCCTCTTCAGAACGATACAAACAGAGTGTCAGAGTGATGAAGTCTTTTTTTTAGGCTAACACAGCAATTTCCTCGAGCATGGCTTCCCTCCCCAGAATTCCAACTCTTAACCCCCGTAGTGATTTAGTTTTCCGCCAGAATATGAGGTCTCAAGTCAACATAAACATTAAAAAATTCATTTTGTTCCAGGATTTAATTTACAGCCCTTGATATCCTAACCTTCCATCTCAAAGCCACTGTGTGTGTTACGATAGAAAGTGGCTAACGTTGCTACTTTGGAACTGCAATCACTGCCGCATTACACCAGCCCTCACTCAAATCTGACATTAGCCCACCTGCTAGCGACATTGTTGTCGTTGTTCTGATACAGCAACTCGTCAGCTTTTGTTTTCTGACCCTGGGACTTCCATTACGTAACTGACATTTGGCGAGCGCTCTTATCAAGAGCAGCGGACAACAGGAAGTGCATTCGCTGGAACACAAAGCACTGCAAACGCCAAAGGGAAAGACCAATGCTAGCACCAGAAGAAACCAGCGCCTTCAATAACCTGCAGCACAAAAATAATCAACAAAACAATCCAAAGAGATGATGTAGTAAACAAGCAAAGCAACAAAGCCTAGGGCCAAAAGTGGTTAAGTCACATTTTGAAATATCATGAGGTAAGGACGGCAAAACACCTTTTACAGTCACCCAAGTCGATTTTCTTAAAATAGACATTTGTGACTTCAGTGGTTTTAGCACCAGGGTCCTCATTTATAGTCTTGGCAGGACAAATACGGCATGTTTCTACGCCAAACTTGAAATGTCCAAAATATGACTTAAGTTCAGCACTTGGGTCTTCAATTTCAAAGTTAATAGCCGATGTATAGTTAGGGGGGTAGGGGAGGGGCTATAGCTTGAAAAGGCGAGTCATTGGGCGAGTCATTGCTCCGGTTGGGGGGGGGTCCTTACCGTTGCCCCTCCACACTTCGGCCAGGTGACACCCGCTCTCCCCCGGCTCTTTGCAGAAGTCCACCACATCGCGGCATCGCGTCTCCGGAGTAACGGGCACCTCCGCTGCCGTCTGCTCGTTGCTGCTCAGGTACACCGTCAGGATCATCTGCGGTGGGAGGGGTCAGAGGGTGAGTTTCCTGTATGTTAGTCATTCAGGTGATTCGCACATCCTGAGAGACACACAGCTGCTCAGTCTAAACTGGGCTTCAGGCCTCCCTCATTGGCCCAACTGCACACCTGATGTTACTATGGCAACAAGGCAGCTTGAACCACCAACATTCTGAGCCTCAGCCAACCACCTCAGCCAATGGGCTGTGGATCTCCGTTCCGCAAATCACAGTCCTCAGGGTTCGGTGTAAAGACAATCTGACCAATCAGAAGCACTAATTGTTCATTTATTTAGTTAATTACCGGGGCGAGAGAAAGCCAGGGCTGGATTTGAGGTCCAGATTTGGGATCCCTGAGCTGTCTGGCTGGGCCTTCAAATCGTAAGGTCAGATATCCAGACACACCGCAAAAACAACGTATTAATCAATCCTAAAAATATTTTCAGCTTTATATTTTAAATCTGTTTTACAATTTCTAATTTTTTCTTTTTTTTGGGAAAAAAAGATTGCTAATGAAGTGAGATTGTTTGACTCATTTCAACATATGCTTACGAGACAATTTCACCAAACTACAAGAAAATGATCAAGAATTTCCTGCTTCGGAGAACAACAGCGAGATTTAAAGCGTCATTACAAGACTAGACCACTGAATGCAACTTCTTAACGGTTTGGTCGGCCTGCATGATGGCCCTTTAATGGCATTTCCATTTCCACTTGCAACTTTATTCGCAAACTAATCATGCTTTAATTCAATTTAAACAGCGGAGTTAAGAGAATAAAAGTTAGGGAGAATAAAAGCACATACGTGCGTGCGCGCGCACTCACACACACACGCGCGCACACGCACACGCACACAGCCATCAGTTGCTCTGCCATCTGCGTGAGGAGTGTATTAAAGCGACTGCTGAAGGACTGGATGTTGAAAAAGTGGGATTAAAAGGTATTTACTTGGCAGAAGCTTTCATCCTTAAGCACATACCTAAGGACGCAGGAAATACCGAGTACTGATCAGGTGAAGCGGATTCGCATAAAGGATCAGTTATCTATTTCCATAAACATCGATAATAATTCACACTGCCAGGATAGGGTTAGTAAGGAAAGATATGGCATGTCAACACTGACAACTGAACATCAAATATCGTGAATCCCAAATAAATTTGAATGAATCGCAAACTTTAATATTCTGAGCTGTTGAAAACCTATCATGTGGCGACTTGTTTAAAAGAGCTCCCCTGCGGGAGCTTTTTTAAACAAGTCGCCACACGATATGTTTTCAACAGCGTTGGTTTTTGATATCTTACATCATTGAGTGACAGTAGCTGCATTTAGCACTCTAAGGGTTAATAATGTGTTAAGAGCAAAGACCCTCGAAGTGCAAAGTCGGACACTAAATGTGGCTCTAAAACTACAACGTGTTTACTAATTTACTACAAAGCACCAATGGGACTTCAGCTACAAATGACCCGACTGAGTGCCATTTAAATCGGGTTCGAGGAACACCAGTGGAGTAATTCGGACAGCACCGTTACCCCATTGAGCTGCCCCACGTTTTACCCCTTACAGTTATCCAGCTAAATCCACAATCCGCCTTTGCGAAACCCACACCGAGGAATTTAACCGCTACGACGAACTAACATGGATCACTTTGGATTCTTAGTTCCAAAAACCTTCCTCGAGTGTTCAGATGAAGATTCAGTGCTTAGCGGTTTGCTGGTTTATTAGTGCAGAGTGCTGCCATTGCAAGGAAAAAACACTTCCAGCACCATTAACACAACTGCAAATACATCACTGAGGGACACACCAGAGCCCATCTCACCAAATTGCCATAGCAACCAGCACTGCCTACTTGACAGGCATCAAGACAGTCAAGTGTGGACGTTTCAGACGGAGCGTAATGACTTAAATCCAGTAGATGCGAGAGCCACTTTTAATGCACTGCAGGAGGCTAACGGCTTTCAAATCACATCCTGTGGCAGAGGTAGATGCCTCAGCGAAACAGCCAAACGGAGCCAATGAAAGCCTGTGATGTCACTCCAGATACAAGCATCTAATTAACGACCTATGAAAGCATCCACTCAGAAACTGACAGCTTGCAACATATGGTTTCTACCCCTTTAATTTACCCAGACAACATCACAGTTAGGCACAGAAATACTGCAATGGGAAGCCAGCCTGGTGAGGCTAAACATGCTACAAATCTGCACTGAAGGCCTGCGACAACAGCC
Source organism: Gymnothorax javanicus (assembly GCA_029692085.1). Taxonomy (NCBI): domain Eukaryota; kingdom Metazoa; phylum Chordata; class Actinopteri; order Anguilliformes; family Muraenidae; genus Gymnothorax; species Gymnothorax javanicus. Next base: position 7,177,355 of record CM056198.1, on the reverse strand, counting down.
CCGCACTCCATGCGGCTGATGTCGCCGTCTCCCATTGGCTGGGTCCAAATCGGCGGTGCAAAACACAGCAGGGGGGTGTTCGATGGCCAGGTCAACACGCATCGACATGACCAAGGGGCAACGATGTCCCGTCCGGCTGCTCGAAATGCAAGAACGTCCCAGGGACCAGCACCGGCGCACAATGCCCCGTCCCGCCGTGACCTAGTTTCCGCCTGACGGTAGGATGGGGAGTGGTGGGGGGGGGGGTCGGTCTACCTCACCATGACGGCCTGAAGGCTTCAGCGTTCCCCGACACAGAGACGTCAGAGCCACAGCACGGCTGACGAATTTCTAGCGCTGCCGCGAGACTGTATTGTTTTTATGCTGTGCTTAGACGGGTCTTTCGACCTTGAATAACTGTTGAAATAAACAAGCAGCTCAAGGCTACAGCCATCGCTTGAAAAACATTTTTTTTTTTCCCCCTCAACACAAAGCTATTATCAGGAGATTTATATTCGTATGCACACAGCATAGAGTTGCACCAGTGAGAATGCTCATAAACCAGGAGCCACGCCCCACTGCTGAAAAAAATATAGATTACACAAAATCTGAGAGGGCATATGAAAGGGACCAAGAAGGTTGTTGGGTCAAGACCCAGAGATCAATCGATGCACAGGATCAATGCTGCTCCAGAGAAAGACCCTTAACCCAGTACTCATTCCATACTGAAGGGCAAATAACCCCTGCATAGTCTGATTAACAGGTGAAAGTTGATAAAAGCATCAGCTTAGTAACTACGGTAATATGAGGGAAACACGAGGCACTAATCAGATAGACGCTGGGTGCTTCTCACCAATGGCTGAGTGTACAAACAGAAGTCTCCCACAAACCCTCACAGCCACTTCTCTTAGTACATAACTGCATTACAGTAAAGTACATTACATTACAGTATACTGCATTAGCACCCAACAGATTCCAGCATGACTGCAGTAGATCACCAGGTCAGAAATACACTGAAGAAATCCCCCAAAAATGTTCATTCCAGCATTTTCCCCGACAAAACTGGCAACCAGGTTTCTATATTCACCTCCACTGACACAATTTTTTTTTTTTTTTTTTTTTTACACAGGCAATCTGTAAGGTAGCTTGAGTCTTGGTCCACTGTTTCATCCACCTATCTACTGTCTATGTCGAGAATTGGAAATTACCCAGAGGCATTTGGGGATCACGTCAGGAAAACGAGGCTACGCGCGAGGTCACCACCCGTTTCCATTACGGTCAAGGGTAGCCCAGTCTACGCCTACTTGGCGTCCAGCTCTACTTAAAACACTGTGGAAACAGAGAACTTTCAAGATATTGCAAACGATGTCATCGAGGGGTCAGGGCCAGACCTTTCAGAACTTTTCCATCTCACTGGATTTTCAGTGCATGCCTCTCTCATAGTTGTATGCAAATACTTCAAGCCGAAGATTATTTTGGATAATTGTGCAAGTTTGAAAAGCTGTAGTCCTCAAATTGGCTGATACTGGTGTTCTCATTGATTTGTTTTAAAGTAAAAAGCAGCCCAATCAGTAGCCAAGTTATTACAGACTCAAAATGAATCTGCGGTCGTGTTTTACATTGAAAAGCATAGAAGTGCTGTGAGTCTATGTTTATTTTGAGCTGAAAGGAAGCTGGACAGGAGGTATATAGGAATGCTGGCATCCTGTATAAGGGCAAACAGGGCCAGGCTCAGGAGAGTTGGGTAGTCCAAAAGGCAGCATTTAAAAGCCAAACTAAGATGACAGTCATTTTTTTCTCAGCAAGTTAGAATTGCACACAATGATATTTTCAGTCATGTCACACTACTGTTACCGAGGCTCTCTCCCTCTCGCTCTCGTGAAGCAATAAGTTTCTCTACGCACGCAGGACCGCTCACACAGGAAGCCAAATCACTGCCTTCACTGAGTCCAGATTTCCAGGTTCTATGCGTCATATGAAGCCACAGCAAACATAATATGCTAAAAATGAGATTTATCATCATTTCTTCTAATTATTTGACCCTCTAAGGGCGGATAGACCAGTACCCTACCTGACTGACAAAAAGCTGACCCCTATTTCGCCATCCAATTAGCAGAATTAGCAGCGCTTAACAAAATTATTAAATTAAGACTTCATTCTTCAACAGTTTCAATCTCATCCTGGACATTGTCATGCTTCTCAGAGCTGCTGACAGAAGAAGGTCATTTGGTAAGGGCATTTTCATCAGGATTATAAGACTTCTTGTCCATCCATGGCTGTGAGCCAACTTACTACGACAGGGGTTTTATATTGCCAATGCCTACAGTTCCCATAGCGCAAATGTCGCCTGCAGTTTACCTGAAGTGGGCCCAAGGAACTACCTCAGCTACGCGTTATATTTTGGAAATCACCTACATTCTTGCTAAGACATGCCTCTCCGGAGCATTCAAGAGCTAGGATTGGCCAGTCGTCCAAGCGCCAGGATTAGCTAGCCATTCAGCTCTTGGATTGGAATCCTACTGCTTGAACGGCCAGCCAATCCTCGCGCTTGAATGCTCTGGAGGGGCGTGTCTCTTTGAGAACAATGGTGGGTTCCACAATAACGCCTTAGCTACAGGTAACCTTCAACTAAGCCAGGTCAAAGCACACACCTCAGACACAGCCGATTCTTACCAAGGGTAGGGTCAGGGAAAATGCACCACAATTAAATCTCCTCATAGCTTTGATTACGAAACAGCTAAAACAACATAAAGCTCCAACATTTAGGCCTATTTATCATCCATGATGTACTGGGGCGAATGTAAATCAAGCCTTTCCAAAAATATCCTTAACTCCCCCACAACACTGTAGCGTGAAGACTGGGTCACCAAGCACTGGTTCACTGGTTTTTGTTCCAGCCACAATTTCTATCCCAAAATGAACAAGTTGCTATTTTTTTTTATTACTGGGCTACTCAAAAATGTAGAGAATATTTATGGCTTTGAGACGATATTATGTCAGAAATAGCAAAGCATACCCTGAAGAGCTTCATATTAACTATCCTCTATGTGAAATGACTTTATAGCATCAAGGGAGAAAAACTGTGACTCTTCAAAATGAAGAATCAATTGGCTTTAAATCATTGAAATTGTGGACACCTGGTCACTAATACTAACCATTTATTGGGCAATTAAAAACTTAAAGATAAGGTAGATTATAATGAGTCAAACCTTTTTGATCATATTTTTGTTTTAGAGTTGAGGAAAAAATGTTTGGAAAGAATTTAACCACCAACGTAAAGAAGCCTAAATTAGCAGTTAATTGATTTACCATTGTCTTGAAATCGATCGGTTAAAACATTAAAGCATCCTGGAATGTATAGCCATTTCTTTCAGTGAGGTTTAAGAGGGTGACACATCTCTTTAACTCGACAAAGAAAAAGAGAAATTAACAGCTTGTTATTTCTGGGATTGTAAGTGCAACTGGAACAAAATCCAGCACACACAGTAGGTCCCCAGGGCCGAGGTTAGGAGCCACTGCTCGAACCACTTAATCCACAGCACAAGTTCACACATATCCACAGGCCAAAGTCCACATTTCTAGATAATAGAGGAAACAAACTATTAATGCTTCCCAGAAGACATTCAGAGTCACCGAGGGGGTATTCGACTCCCTGTTCTGGTGCAGAGAACGTGTAGGCTTCCTCAAACGAGTCGAACAGCCGGTAACACATTCGCGAATGTGTCCCTGTTCCCTAATCTCACACCCCCTCAGCTGGTGGTGCAGCGAGAACGATCAGCATCCAACATGGCGGACGATAAGCAAACTTGCGAAGAGTATGTCAATTTTTCTCTCTTTTACTCAAATAAACGTATACATAAGCGATATATAAATGCATGCAACATTGGTATTTGAGCTCCGATAGTCATGATATTTCCAAGAAAGGAGTCAGATGCAAGCTGAATTAAGCATGCGTCAACAATAAATGCCATCTGTAGACATCATGCATGGTCATGGTACGTGCTTTCAAGGGTCCATAGATTTCGAGGATCACTTTTTTTTTTTTTGCGTTTTTTCTTGCGTGCCATGTTGACGCCGAAAGTGAATCCATGGAAACCCTGCACTTTCCCGTTTGAGACTGTGAACCCATTTGCATGTTCTCGGCCTGTTCCGGAACAGTCGGGAACGGGGAGACAGTCTTATTTGTCAGAGTTCCTTTGACAATGCTCGGACAGCCAACGTGAAAACAGCCAAAAAGACCAAAGCACGCCTTTTAGAGCACAGAATTACATAATTATGACCCAGCTGTAAGATTAATTGACTTCACCTCAATTACTGAACTTGGAGAACTTTGCTTCACTCTCTTCCCAAAAGGAGGGCCTTGTGTTTTCTTAAATCTAGCAAGGACTTAAACTTCTCAGTGAATCTCAAACTGGAACAACTGGTCAAATTATGTTTAGGAGTGGTTTCAATGACGAATTATAGCCAACGAGTCCACAGTTTGGGTGGGTCACTTAATTTCTGACTAGAATAGTCGCTTTTACAAATTGACAATACTAATGCTAGATTTATTGAGTAAAAATGCAGTACACATTGGATATTCTTACAAAGTGGGATAATATTTTTAAGATGGGACAATACGTGTACAAGTAACCAATACCTGAAACCACCAACATTAGACAGCATAACGTTAGCCATCTAGCCACCTGCAATTTAGTTCTGGCCAAATACTGTCTAATCCTTGTTATAAATGGGTTTCAATTGTTGGCGTTAATGTGGAGCGTCAATGCATCATTTCTGTGCCTCAATGTGATGTTTTTTGGGCAAAGTACACCTTATGTTGCATTGAAGCAACATAGCTGAGGTGCATTTCGTCAAGCTAAGAAAATGTACCTATGCAGTGTAGACTGCCGCTTGATTAACAAAATAAATAAACATGAAACACACCAAAACTGTCTCATGACTAATGCTAACGCAGGCATCCTCAAGCTTATCCAGAAAGGGCCAGTGTGGGTGCAGGCTTTCATTCCATCCAAGCAGTTACACACCTGATACTACTAATCAACAGTCTTTGCTTAAGACCTTAACAAGCAGTATCAGGTGCGTAACTGCTTGGTTGGAATGAAAATCCGCACCAACGCCGCCCCTAACAGAATGAGGTTGAGGATTCCTGAGTGAAATGTAAGGTTGATTGCCGCCTATGGTTTATCGGTCCTCTTTAGCTAACCTCAGCCAGAACGTTCATGCTCCGCAGCCGTGGTAAAGCAGCGGGAGGCAGAAACCCACACAAGTCAATGGTCGCTTTTAGCCGGCTCGTCAAGCTCAGAATCACGACCACCTGATTCTAGCAACAGATTCAACACAAACACGGTTTAGGGCAAAAGGTGGGCAACGAGGGCCACATCTGTCCCTGGTTTTCACACCAACTTCTGGCCTTTAATTAGTTGTCTAAATTAGCCAAACCATTAACGAAATCCAACATTTCAGGCACATTTCTTTAAAACAACATGAATGACCACCAAAGACTGTTCTTGTCTCCTTTCATAAAACATTTTTATTTGATCTAATCATTGGACAAATCTGTATTTGTTTATGCAATCAATTAAGTCAATTACTCTGAGTAACTGGTAGAAATAAAAACCTGCACACACACCGGCCCTCCAGGACCGGAACTGCCCACCCCTGGCTTAGGGTGAACGCGAACTTCGTTCATTAACCTTACCTCCTGTTAACTACCTACCGTCGGGTAATATTACCACCACACGTCGGTCGGCCAACTGGTCGCTAGCTGGTGTATGCAGTCGGAAAACGTTAGCTAACCATCAACCCTTACGTACCCGCTGGCGTCTTAATAGCCAGGTTTAGGTTAACGTCAGCCAACTAAGCAACAGTACGGTTAACTATCAAGCTAGTCAGCAACATGGCCATCTGGATCTACAGAAACATGGCTAACGCTAATGGGAGCGACCGAGTTGATTCATTTAGCCAGCAGCTCGTACATGTCGCTACTTCCAAACAGCTAACCGTAGTGATTTCGTCGGAATTGGGCAGTTTCGGCATGGTCAGCCGGATGGCAACCGGCTAGCAAGCATGTTAACCTACTTGTTAACGTTCCAGTGCGCTGCCTTTAGAACGGGCAAGCTTAAAGCAGCTGGCTAGTTAACTGGTTTAGCGAACGGTCACTGGCTGGCTAGTTGTATGGGTTGCCCATAATCACTCAAACCAGTAAAATTATGAATACTGAAATCGACCATAAACCCACACTTACCGGCATCATGGTTGCGGGGGGGTAGTGAAAGGCAATAACTTCAGCGCTGCGAATGTGTTTTCGGGTTTCGGGACAGGGCGTCCTTTTCCTCCTCCTGATCCGCAATCCAGCCGATGCAGGAACCTGGATATGGGGGGGCGGCACGGTGGGCCTTCACCCGCCCCAGACTACAGCAATCCGGCGTCCATGAGGCAGACCCCTGCGGAGCGGCGCCCTCGGCTAGCAACCTGTAACGTGAACATTCGTAATAACAACGCTAACGTTAGGCCAATCCAAACTGGGTCACGGTCGGGAAGAGCTCGGCAGGGGTGCAGCCCAGCCTCAATGCAGTTAACTAGCTGGCTAGCAGCTAACTTTTTTGGTTCACACTGGACGCGAAACGAATTTTTCGCAGGACAGATTGCATTCAAAGTCAATGCAAAGACGCGAATACTCGCGTTTCGCGTGTATTCGCGTCTTTGCGTTGACTTTGAATGTAATCCGTCGTGCGAATAATTCGTTTCGCGTCCGGTGTGCAAGCAGCTTAATCTTTGATCCAGGCTGAGAGATTACGGTCTGATTTCTGAGAGCGAGTCAAAAGCCATAACGCGAAAAACACTGGTCAATTTTGCACGCTTACAGTCATATAAGCGAGACAGATCCGGGGTCCATATTTTTCTGTCACTTTTAACACAGCAGAATATGAAGTTACGCTTTTTATCGCAAGTAACATCTATATTATCCAGTTGGCTTCCTTTAGCACACAGCGACTGCTGTAAAGCTAGCGTTGGTCGTATGGGGCAGCTAGTGACATTAGCGACGCGCCATTGCATTCCCATTAATCCAAATGAGAGTGCGCGCATCTGTTAGCTACCTGACGTTAGTTACCCCCTCTCCCGAGCACAACACCTTGTTTCACTGGCGATAGCTTGCCTTCCAAACTTCACAAAACTGCACAGGTTTGGGTGACGACCAACGGAAAGCACCGATACAGCTCGTACTTACTGCAGTCAGAGAGATTACGCAGGCTGAGGGCAGCATTCTCACTCCCGTTTGCGTAGCCGATGCGATGAACGCATGCCACCAGTACCAAGAATTAGCGCTGCGCTTACGGGGAAGCCCGTCACTTCTGACGCTGTTGCCACAGCATCGTCCCACACCAAGTAAATATGATTAAATATGTACAGTTGCTAAACCACCGCGCACGTTATAGCTTATAATTGCGAGCTTGATTCAAAGAGCAAATAATCAAAATATAGTGAAATTAATTCCCCAGCGTGGGCCACATGGCCCTTCAAATACCCCTGAAAGAGCACCAACTCAGCAGCTAATCTGCAGGGCTGGGAAAAAGTATTTTCCCCCTACCCGATTTCTTCTATTTTTGCTTATTTGTCATTTTTTTACGTTTCCGATGATCCCACTAATTTTATTGCTAGACAGGACATCGCGGGTGAACACAAAATATAGCTTTTAAATGATCGTTTCATGAGAGAAATTAAATCCCACCCCAAAACCTAATAACTGGTTGCCCCACCCTGTTCAAGATCATGCCACAGATTGTAAGATTCAGTTCAGGACTTTGACTCGGCGTCGTCAAAACATTCACTTTGTTTCTTTTGAGCCATTAAGAGGTGGACTTGCTTGTGCATGGTGGATCATTACCCTGTTGCATAATCCAACTGCACTTGAGTTTTGGATCACAAACTGATCACCTGGCATTCTCCTTCAGAATTTCCAGGTAGAGAGCAGAATTCATGGGTCTGTCAACAATGGCAACTCCCCCAGGTCCTGAAGCAGCAACACAGCCCCAGACCATCACACTACCACTACAGCTTTTGACTGTTGGTATGATGTTCTTATTGTCAAATGCCCTAGTTTTACGCTAGATGAGACAGGACCCATGTCTTCCAAAAAGTTCAATTTTTAACACATCCGTCCACAGAATATTATCTCAAAAGTTTAGGGGGGCGAAAAGCTTTTTATTTTTTGGCAAATGTGAGATGAGCCTTTGTATCCTTTTTTTTTTTTTTGTCAGCAGCGGTTTTAGCCTTGCAGCTCTCCCATGGCAGCCATTTTTTTTTGCCCAGTCTCTTTTTCTAATTGTGGAATCATGAATACTGACCTTATTTAAGTCAAGGGAGGCCTGCATTTCTTTTGATGTTTATCTGGGTTTTTTTGTGACCTCCTGTATGAGTTGTTGATGCGTTCCTTTAGGAATTGTGGTTGACTGGCCACTCCTAAGAAGGCCGACCACTGCTTACCAAAGTTTTCTCCATTTATAGACTATGGCTCTCACCATAGTTTGCTTGTGTCAGAGAGCTTTAGAAATGGCTGTGTAACCAAATCCATACATTGCTTCTTATCTGTTCTTGAATTTCTTAAGATAGCTGCGCTGTTTATAAGATGTGCTGGTTTGGGTCTTCTTCACAGTGCCAGATGGGTTCGATTTAAGTGATGTTCAGATTCCACAGGGCTGGCAGTAATCATGCCTGGGTGTGTGTAGTGAAATTCACCCTGATGAACATTTAAGCGTGACATATTTGCAAAAATAGAGATGGGGAAGAGGGTAAATACTTTTTCTCAGCACTGTACGCAAACAGTATTATGCAACATTTTTATTTTGTATGATTGCAGTCATAATGCATTGTCACTAAGTGTGCAGTACTCATAAATTGGTTTAGCTGAAGTGAGGTTTCAAGATACCCAGTCAGCCGCTGAAGTACTTTGTAAGAGCACAATTGATTGGTGGCCGCTGAATGGAATAAGCATTATTTTTATTGGTCATCCGCCAATAAACGTATGTTCGTGGCTCACTTCATATTGTTTCAATGCTTTTTTTTTAAGCTAATTTCACCTTTTTCTCTCTCTCCTCCCCTCCAAACTTCCAATATTTAAGAGAAACCACTTTTCTGGTGCTCCTCGATGCAAAAAGGAATATACGATATAATTGAACTCATCCGGACATGTGGCACAGTCCAGGCTAGGGTTAAGATTGCATGACAACAGAAGGCTATGGCTGCATAATAAAAATGCTCTTTTTTTGCAACAGTGCAGCAGCCTGTTCTACATGCTCAAGAGTAGTGAGATCGCACAGCTTCATAGATTGAATTACATCCATATGCCACTGAATCCACTCGTCCCTGGACAGGGCAATTACAATAAGGTGTTGGGCAACAGGGAACCGGACAGTCCAATGATGTAGTGGAGAGTATACACAGGTATATGGTATACAGCCACCTATTTTTCTGTCAATTTACAGTACACTGACCTATCAGCCAAAAAGCAATTGAAATGCATCGAAGAGTAAATCCACTTTCTCTTTAGTTATCTACCCATCCACACAATCAAGTATACCCACTTTCCCAGGGACCAGTGCACCACTGGTTCATTTGCAGGGGGCACCCATTGACACACCGCACACTGACACTCTCATTCCAAAGGCAAATTTAGGGTCTCCGATGAGCCTTAAGCCTCTCTTAGGACTGTGTGAGGAAGCGCTATGGGGACAGTGTCCTGACTTCACTCAGAAAATCCTGAGCTGGACTCAAACCCACAACCATCTTGCTGTGAGGCAACATCACTACTCACTGTGCCAAAAACACAATGGTATAATGGACTTGATGGTGAGCTGCATCAGGGTGCTCCAACCCCAAACCTGGAGATCCACCATCTTTTCAACCATAATTTTGCCCACTCACTTCCACGTTTTGGGCCAGCAATACGATCTCTAGTGGTTGAATGAGTCCTTCGATAGGGTTTGGGTTGAAACCACCGAGAGAGTACATCTTCAGGAGCAGTGTTCTGGATACAGACTCGTGGAATGATGTTATCGGCCATAATGGACTCTGGAACAGCCCACCAGAGACAATATCTCCAATATGGACATAATTGCAGGATTCTCACGTCTTTTACACGGTTATAATCTAGCTTTTATCGAGGATAACCATATTGACAATAGAATTACAATTGTTTTGAGCAAACCACCCATCTTTTTGGCATATTTATCTTTTGTTTATCCCTTGGAGTAAACCATGATCATATTTTAAGTCACAAATTATATTTTATAAGTACTTTGTTCTATTGCATTCATAAATCTCTCAATAAAAATGGAATTGAATTGGGATGTCAGGTAGCCCAAGGCTCTACATATTGATGTTTGATTAAAATTAGATTTCCAAAACTGGTTAAAAACCACCAGCATAACTCTACATGGCAGGCTGAGCCACAGTTATAAGTGCAGTAATGACCAGTCAATCTGTGCAATGCTGATCTCAGTTCATGAAAATGATGCATACAGCTGCCAATAAAAAAGCATAATTCATTTAAAAATGATGTAAAAAATGCACAAGTAATAACATTATTCAAATGTAAATCCATCACTTTATTACAGGTTGTACTGAGACAAAAAAAAGATAACTCATGAGTTTTTTTATCTGTTACAATTTTTTGCAGAAACTAAAATAAGATGTTTTCCATTTTGCAAATTCATGGCTGGACCGTTGCTCATTGGTCAGCGAACAATTTTGCCAATAAGACCACTGCACTGACAGCAGTACAAGTTTCTCCAGGTGATCTAAATGGGCACTTTCTTCACAGGACGCAGACAGAAGCCAAACAATGTACAGCAGCTGCAGCTGACGGCCGGGACTGCAGCTCAGCACCCAAACTAATGCGCAGGCTCTACGGAGGACAGAGAGAAACAGGAGATAAATACGAACAGCAGCACATGCTGGACTCTGGATGCAAGTAAAGACATTTTTACATGAACTAACTGAGCAAGTAATGACAAATTCTCAAAAATACAGACCAGATTATGATATTCTTCTGAAAGAAACAAACAAAAAAAAAAGGGAAATCTGGCACGTCTAAACATTCTCAGCAAATGTGTGACACCACACTGCAGATATGTACACACTCTAAACAATTAAGTTCTTGTTCAACAAGAATTAAAAAAACTTAACAAGGAGAATATACTTACTTCCTTTAACTGCTTTCTTTCCTGAAAACAAGGAGAAAAGTGTTTCAGATGCACTGATCCACCAACTCTTCATATACACACTCCAAAGCAATATGTCCCCACAGAAACGGTGAGGAGAGACGCCCAACCCATGTTTGAGGCCATCACCTGCCAACTGTTACTGGACCATAGTTTTTATGATGCAATAGACTGGTTAGTAAAAAGTATACTTCAGCTCAGATAAGCCCAAATCTGGACCTCCAATTCAAATATGGCCATGCTATTTTTTCCAGCATAGGTGATTAACTGAAAAATCAATCCTATCGATTGGTCAGACTAGCTCCGCACTCAATTCCTGAGTATGGTAATGGCAGAATACTAGCGGTGCTTGTCCCACGAGATTTGAGGATTCTAGTTTGTACAAGTGATCCATTAACTGCAAAACAGTGAGGACTGATGCTCCTCTCTAATCATGAGCCCCACTGTACATAAGTCACGGGTGCAGTACTTACCTCCGTATGAGATCTTGTAGTAAAAGTACGCCATGATGCCTACCCCCACCCACATCTCCTGATAGGCCTTGGTGTAGTATGGGGCCACCTTCGTCCACCAGGCCGAAAACGCACCACCTGCCATCTGTCTGGGAGTTAAAAGAATAGGTGTTAGACAGCAAGAGGCCTAAGACTAAAGGGATAATTAAACTGCATTTAGAAATGAGCATATTATAAAGACTAAAGCTGGGGACACACTACAAGATTTTCACAGTCTTTGCAGATTTTGAAAAGACTTGGAGCACACACTACACGACTGGCTTCAGTAGATTCTTGTAAAGACTGGGGATCACACATTTAAGGACTGCAGCAGATGAGGGAGCACACACTACACAACTGCATCCAAAGTCGGCTCAAAAAATTCAAACATGTTTGAATTTCGGCGACTGAAGTCGGGCGGAGTCTGTTCACCTCACACACTTGCTGATTCCAGTCTGTATCACATCACACACTAACAGATTCTGCGCCGACTTGTCATGACGACTGTCCCCAACTAGAGCTGACTGGCGCAGACTAGCCCCAACTGCAAATAATGGGTAAAATATGGCCAAAAATCTTGTAGTGTGTCCCCAGCTTAAGCTGAGATGTCATAATCTACTTCAATATGATATGTAAGTTTCAAACGAGCGCGAAAATCCAATAGGTGTTCACAAGCCCAGTTGCCTGCGAGTGAACTTGCAAGTCAGGCAGTTACTCTGGAAGCAGATGAACTCTAAGAAACTATAATTCAAAACAAGAGAAAAGAAAAAAAAACGGAGAGCAGAAAAGGTAAAACAGGCAGTTTAACTTATTAACACTAGTTACCTTCTATGTCAATTTCACCAACATCCAATATTGAACATCTTGCACTTTTCAGCTACTTACATCGGATGCGTCTCACTCGCACGCATGCGCATTTCAGCTAAATAATACCCACGAATCGTAGAGTAGTAGGAACTCTATCGCCAAATATTACTAAACCTCAAGTATACATTGGAAATTTAGGTGAATTTCTTATTACCGTCATAGCTAATAGTCTTAAAACCTTAAGTTCGCCAATTAGCTAGCTAGCTTGCTAGCACATTGCGTTACTATGTTTCAGTGAACTTAAAAACACTACCCATGAAAATTCCCATATTGACAAAAGCAAAGTTAACTCCGGGTAACCATCACAATTAAAACCTGAAAAACGAGGCTCTTCCGACGTTCCTGGCCTTGGCTGCCCGAGTCATTCATTGAGTTAGCTGTTAGCCCATAAGCTAAATGCACACACCAACAACGATTAGCTTGATAGCTAGCTAGCCACATTAGGCCCCTACAGCAGTTAGCCTAGCAATAAATTATACAAGTGAGACATCCTGTTTAAACGACAGGGCAGATTTTTTTGAAGCTCCAAGCTACGGCATTAGTTTTCTCAGTATTCTACAATCTGTCATGAAATGCAAGTTGTTTAATTTGTGCAGAAGAGGCCAACACTCACCTTGCCAAATGTTCCTACACTGCACTGCACACAGAGCTGAAGGGAAGGTCACCACAGCGCAATGTGCCGAGGTGCGTTCTGGGAGGACACTAATAATGGCTTCGTTGTGGGTAATGCGCCTTCAGCGCCATCAAGTGGACGCTTGTGTAAGCGGTACTTTAATATCAATTATGTCCGACAGGTCGTTCTGTTGATTTCTTCATGTGTAATTTTTATTTCAAAAGATCAGCGGAATAAAATATGGATTGTTGATGTTTTCAGCGAGGGGCCAGCGCGCTTTTGAACATCCAGTTTCAACTCAAGTTTGAGCCATTTTTTTTTCCCCAATGCGGTCTATTTTACGCCCTCTGCTGGATTCATCTTGAAATGCACACATCCTACCTTGAAACCTTGATGCTGTGTGTTGCTACCTTCCTCGCAGATTTTTGTTCAGATTGTGCGGAGGAAAAGGGTATGTTTGGCGGCGAGGATAAGTGCAGTAGCTGCAGTCCCTGGACGGACAACTTTGGAGGAGCAGTGGAGAGCTATGAAGGGATTTGGGACATGGGGAACGGAGGATAGGTATGAGACAGAGAAAATGAGTGGGTTAGATAACTAGTTAGGGTTAGGAACTAATAAGGACTAAGCGAATTCTGAACGCTCCCAAATCTGAACCAAGGACAGGATTTATAAGACCTGTCTAGGTTTTGGTCAGTGCCGGGATCCAGGCTATTCAGTAATACCGCATCGTGGAACAACAACTCCCTGGGGTAGTGATTTTACAGGGTACACCTATCGGACAAATGCGAGTCAAATCATTGTAATTAGATTAATCTGAGGGGTTCCAAATGATATGGAGATTTGCCAGCGTCCACTGCGTTTGACTGAATCTTCCTCTTTACATTTGTGGATCACTGCAATAGCAATTACAATGATAACCTCAAGAGGGCACATTTGCTGTAAATGGCACAGACTTCAGAATTTAACTCTTTTCCCCATAGATTCCCCTTACTTTTCCCCATGATGACTACAAATGACGACCCTAGGGGAGGCAAGGGAAAAGGTTCATTGATATACATAAAGGAGTTATATGTAGTCATCATGGGGAAAAGAGTTATCGTTTCAGAAAAGCAATGGTGTACAGTAAAGGCTGGTATTGATTTCTTTAGATTAAGTGCATCATGGGCTAATGTAGGTAAAACCTGGGAAGAAGGGATATATATGAAAGTTTCTGTCTCTCTTGTTCGACTGCAAAAAAGTGCAATAATCATTTTCCACGACTCAGTAATTACATGCAGCACTAAGAAATTGTATCTTTTGTAAAATCACACACATAAAAGCCCCATAAGCCATACAGCAGGCAGAATAACATACCAATCTGACATATGCATATGACTTTTATTTATTTATTTACTTTTCTGAAGGTCTTTGGTATAGGCCCGTGCCATATCACAGGTTCCAAGATGCAGTCAGCGAAACAGAAGTAAGGATGCTCTGGGATGAGCAGTAAACCCACATTTCGGAAATGACTGACACCTCAGCGAGGGCTATATTATGGAGATGATTTATTGAGTCAGATGGATCACTGCACAGTGAAAAACTCAGGACCCTCTCAGATCTGAAACATCAGCTGCAGAAGGAAGAGCTGCTTTAGGTTAGCTCAGTGCAGTTACCCCGCTAACTCAGCGATACTGACTCACAGCCAGTCTCTGCAGTTAGGCTCAGCACAGATATCTCCGGACACTCCTCTGACTTTAATCTCTCATTCACATTTAATACCTCTACTTTTGTGCCTGCCATTGTTTAAGCCTGATAGACTATATTTGCATATGTATTTATGATAGCATGATCGATACAAGGCCAAACTGTCACCATGTACATCGCAGGCTTGCTTTTGAAATGGTTCCATGTTGCTGACTGTTAATCATGTTAGCCTTTGTGTATAAAGGGCAGGATCAGGTTTTTCTTGATTTATAGAGAGTTGCTAGAAAGTTTCCCTTACATGCAAAATGTGAAACATTATCACCCATCTTATTAGATCTGACCATCACTGCATGGATTTTGGATATATTTGCAGTCTTTCCAAAGGCCAGGACCAACAATTTCTTGAAAATAACAAAATCAATACATTGCACAATATACTGTATGAACAGTGTGTCATTCTTTATCTTGATTTATTTTCCTGCATTTGAAATAAGCTTAAGGTGACTGTGTCACCACTAAAATGTGTGTTATCAACAACATAATTGTATTGTGGTAATTTGCATTACATTTTGAAACACAATAAAATGAACCTTTCTGACCTGTCAGTCAAGTGTAGAGTAACTACCAATCAGATTGCTTTATCTTACTAAGGTCCTACCCCGACAGCACCGCCATTGTCCCACATTCAATGCAGTCATGAGCTGTGTTTAAGAGCCATTCCACGAGAGATTGACATTCGGTGTGCAGTTGAACCCCCTGGAATTGAATGAAACTTGGCACATAGGTAGACATGAGTGTCTCACAGAAAAAGCCGAATTTTTAGGTCTGTATTTCACTGTGCCTGCCGATAGCGCCATCTGGAATCCACTTAAGTGGCTCAGTTTTGCTGTTGACACCACATTTTACATCAACTATCATGACTTAAGGGTACACAGTACCAGATATGTTATACTTTTATCATGACCTGTGACACTTCAAGTCCGGTTAGACTTTAGCACCACATCAGCGCCAAGCTGGGTTACTACGTTATTCAGCCAGAATTATTTGTGAAATAATAATAAAAATTGAAAATGGGAATGGAATAAAATAATACCCCAGACATATACCAAACTAGAATGCTTTATTATATGTTTACACACAACAAAAGCAGGTTTCAGTGTTAATTCTAGGATTCCCTAAGGTATGGTGCTTGGGTATGAAAAAGGGCACAGCAGTCGCATCTAGCCAGTGGTTACCCTGATAAAGGGCACAGAGGTCCTAGCAAGCAAGTAGCAGCCTGCTAAGAAAAGGGCAGTTCATTTGTACTGGTAACTTGCATGCCTTCATTCCTAACACCTGGCCATGATGTCTAGCCTACGGGATGCCCGCTGGGTGGGAGGGTGGGGTTTCTTTTACAGACTTCCCATTTCCGTGCGTACCAAGCCATGGGTGTTGACGCAACTATTGTGCCAAATAGGCTGCAGCCCTCTATTTAATTCAGAGACAGTCAAGCTCACTATCAACGGCCTGTAAGCAGCCCTGTAGAGACCCAGGATGCAGTGTAGTAGGGTTTGCCTTGGGCTCGACTGGCTCCGTGGTTAAAGGGGACCTAATATGCTATTTTTCCAAGTTTATATTTTGGTCTTTGACTCCCCTAGAGTACTCTTGATCGCGCAAAGTAAAAAAAGGGTACTTATTTCGCTTATACTGCCATCCTCAAAAAACCCCATTTGTAGTCCATAGTAGTCTCTGCCTGAAACGCCTCATTGGGGTGGCTCTTCCGCTATGGCCCCCACTCCCCGTGTGCCCACTTTCTTCTGACTGGCCAGCTCTGTGGAGGGCGGATCTAGGCGGGACGAGGCTGCAGAACGCAGTTTTCCTGAGTGAAACTGGTAACTCCCGAAGGAATCGACGGGCATATTCTGCAATCTAATGCAGTACATGTGTATAGATCTAATGAAATTAACTTGTTCTAATAAACGCAACGGCGAAAGTGGAGGATGCAGTGCGAAAATCTGGCAGCTCAAGCACGAATTTGCTATCGGCTACAGTTTGCTACGGCAACAGTTGGTGAGTACAGCGGTTTTACTACTCCGTAGCTCGGATGCAGGGAAAGCTAGAATCCACCCCATATAGACACTTTTGTAGAACAGGTCGACATGCCCAAATGTAGACCGGAGACCGTAGAAATCCGGTGGGTCTGAGTTTAGAGGGAAACATGGACAGTGAGGAGCAGCTAAAAGTGGACCAACAGCTTATGGACTGCTTCGGTGTGTATTAGGACCTGCTGGTTCGTGTGCATAGCTGTGGTGTGTTGTTAGCGTGGAGAAACGAACAGCTTCCACGCTGGTATATGACGGAGGGGCGAAAGCTCCAAGCTAAACGGCCTTTTTGGAAATTGCCCGTGGTAATGGTTTACTTATTGCTTCGGAATGACCAGTTTTTCCTCACGGAAAATGGGCGCATTATGGATAGCGTGCGAGAGCTAGACAGAGCTCCGGTTATGTCATAAACATAATACAGGTTTTACAGACCGTAAGTTCCGTTGCTTATGTGGAGCTAGTGAATCGATCACTTTTACAGGAAAGAATTTAATATTCAATCGATGGCAATGCAGCGTTTGTTATACCGGACACGTTATAGCCTGTGCGCTTCCCTATTGCTTTCACTGGTAGTATCAGAGAGCTTGCCCAGACATTGGAGATGTATCAGGCTGACCCCGGTCATGGATAAGTAAAGTGATCGTTTCATAAGCACCCAAAAACGCACCCCAAGCTCTGCAAAATCTACGTCTGGTCTAACTGCAGCCCAACTCGGCAGACACATACAGCACCTCTCCGTTTAGCTTGAACTGTAGTGGCTACAATCAGGCAACGTTATGATGAAACTGTCACATTGATGCTTACCGAAGTAACACAAGCATACCGATCATAATTGCTGCATATAAGTTAACCAGAAACATTTTTAATTTGCAGAGCACGCGCACTAACATGCAGTAGCTGATAAGCGGACATGACTTTGAATGTAATCTGTCGCGTGAAAAATTTGTTTCGCGTCCGGTGTGAAAGCTGCTTAACGTGCCCATAACGCCTGTATTCGCATCTTTGCATTGACTTTGAATGTAGCTAATCTGTCGCGCGAAAAATTCGTTTCGTGTCCGGTGTGAAAGCGGCTTGACGTGCCCAAAACGTGTATTCGCGTCTTTGCATTGACTTTGAATGTAGGCTAATCTATCCCGCGAAAAATTCATTTCGTGTCTGATGTGAAAGCAGCTTTATGGATAGTACGCGACAGCTAGAGAGAGCTCGGTTATGTTATGAACATAATACAGGTTTTGCAGACCGTAAGTTCCGTTAGCACGGACAAGTTGCTTATGTGGTGCTAGCGAACTGATCACTTCTACAGGAAAGAATTACCTATTTAATCTCCGCCTTTTTCAGCTTTTTATTAGCCACAACAATTTCTAAAGGGGGATGAAATTATGTCAAGGTAGTGCAGAGAAATCATTTGTAAACCGGTAGAGCTTCTGCATTTCGCATTGCTTTCATGGTAGCACCAGAGAGCTTGCTCAGACATTTGTGAAGTATCCGGCTGATCCCAGTCATGGATAAGTGAAGCGATCACTAACTGTAGTGGCTACAATCGGGCAACGTAATGATGAAACTGCCACATTGATGCTTACCGAAGTAACACAAGCATACCGATCAGAATTACTGCATATAAGTTAACCAGGAGCACTTTTAATTAGCACGACACGCAAACTAACATGCAGTAGCTGGTAACCATAACCACAGAGACAAACCCTTGCAATACAGGTTTTACAGACAGCAAGTTCTGTTACTGTTCACAGTTGTACCAAGCATCCAAATTACAAACACGTATTAAAAGTTAGCTTCAAATGAGGTTTATGTTCACACACCTTCTGTGGAATTTCCCCTGATCTCACTCTTGCATATTTAGGACACAAACATTAGCAACAGTAACTTGGCTACGTTAGCCGCTGTGCTACAGCCACAATCAACTGGCTATCACGTCAGGTTGACTTATGCAGTAAAAGCAACTTGCAGCTTCTGTGTCTGAGTCACGGACAGTCGCGACCGATACAGGCTTTATCTTCAGATATTTTACAAAGCCTGCGTTTGAGGCCAGTTGTTAGTGCTAACTATCGCTAGCGATCCTGCTAGCCACCCGTAACATGTTAGCTTCACTTACATTATTTGCTGTTATATGGTTACTTACAGCTTGTGGCTCCGAGCACTTGATCGATGCAACTGCTTCAGGTTTGAGAAGCAGCTGAAACGTTTATCCTGTGTCGAATTATCCTTTATTGACAAAGCTGTCTTTGGTGAAATGCTGAGCACAAACAGCTAATGTTCCCTTTGGCCGTGGCTGTTTGCTGCCAGCAAACAAAAAAAGCTACCCACTGATTTCTGGTGGCATCGTCTTTTGGAAGAGAAATATTTGTTTTTCTTTGCGTCCAAAAGTAAACGGACTAGTAGCTTTGGGAGAGATACTGACAAAAGTGCACCTCAAATGATCTGCGGTTCTTCTTTTGTATTTCCAAAAGTGTCAACGCTACTAAGGCATAGTATGATCTGCCGTTGTTAATGCCTGCTAGAATAGTTTCCGGTGTGGGCAGGTCCAGCGCAGTGGTTGGCTCTGGCTAAGTCTGTACTAATTGGACGGCACAACCTCACGTCAGGTTTTGCCCAGATCTCATGAAGATCTCAGGAGGAGCTGTTCAGAGAGGAAATCACGCTCACGAAATCACGTTCTTGGATTACGGCAAAATCCCTGTATCTTATGTTTAGAAACTTTTCAGATGTTGAGCATGGACAACCAACATTATAACATTACTAATATGTATCAAAAGAAGGATCAGCATGTTAGGTCCCCTTTAACATCGACCCAGATCCAGTGAAGAAGGCCATGGATGGCTGCTCAAGGCCAAGGCCAAAGAGCACCTCTGGTGCGCACCACCAGGTGCCGCCAACCCACAATCTAATTCCAAAAACAGATTGATGGATAGAGCTACACATGCTGTGTTGACATAATTTTGCTTTGGATAGCATGAAAAGTAAAAAACAGTATTAACTTTTGTACTATACATTGTCTTCATGTGCACAGTTGTGTGACGAAGATTTTTTTTCTGAGTTCAAATTATGGACAATTATTTTATGTAAGTGTATGTATACTGTTGACGCATGTCTGCATATGTTCTTACGGTGGTACGCCATTTACATTAGTTCTTTTTTGGCATTTACAAATTTTGGACTGGTCATGTTTTATAACGTGCTGTATGTTTCTGACTGCGCTGTACCCGTACTTGGTAATAACCCATGTATTGTGTGTTTGTAATGCTCACAGTCACCACCAGTTAACAACCAAACAAGCTTTATACCAAAGGGATTACAAATTTTATGCATAACTGTGTATGTGCTTCATATATTACAAAAGACAGAACTTTTGTATATGTCTGGGAATATGGAATGTTAGGTCGGTAGAACATTAGCTCTTTAGAGCGCCACCCTTAGTCAGAAAGCTATATACCCAGCATAGCGCCAAACCAAGCTCTTCACTTTCTGAGGAAACTAGCAGTGTATATCACAATTCAAAAATATTCTTTGGTACATTGCTGGGGATGGCAAACACTTGCATCCAGCCTACAGTGCCCCCTGAAGGCAAATTTTTCAGAGTTTTGATGTTTAAAATCATCTACATTGAAAATACTACCATTGAGATTTTACTAATGCTGTAATGTACTCCAAAAGACTATGTATCCAGAGAATTTCAGATCTCCGTCTTGCAAGGTAAACAAAATAATGCCACCGAAACATAGGCACAATCTGCTATGAAATGGTTCATTTTGAGTTTTCGTCCAACTTTGGCTCCGTCTAGCTGGAAAGTGTAGATACTACCAAAGAAATTCTTAATATTCCTGAAAACAGAGCTCCAAAAGCACAACAAACAGCATTTATCACCATGGAACATATCTGGGTTACTGAGAAAATATACCGCAAACATGCACCAAAATCAATTTCGACCATTTTTCCAGCCATCCATTGCACGAACCCAGCAAGATACCGAGGGAATATTAACTGAAAATGATAGTTTTGTAGTGAGTAAACACATAATAAAGCATTCTAGTTTGGTATATGTCTGGGATATTATCTTATTCCTATTCCCATTTTCAATTTTTACCGTGATTTCTCAAATAATTCCGGCTCAATAACATAATTACCCAGCTTGGCGCTGATGTGGTGCTAATGTCTATCCAGACTTGAAGTGTGACAGGTCATGATAAAAGTATAACACATCCGGTACTGTGTACCCTTAAGTCATAATAATTGATGTAAAATGTGGTGTCAAAAGCAAAACTGAGCCACTTCAGTGGCTTTCCGGTGGCGCCACTGGCAGATTTCTTGAGATATGAACCTAACTCCGTCTTACTTACAAAAAATATTTTAATTCTTAGAAAGCAACGTTTCGGTCGAAGACCTTCATCAGGCCTGATGAAGGTCTTCGACCGAAACATTGTTTTCTAAGAATTAAAATATTTTTTGCAAGTAAGACGGTGTGCAGGAGTTTGTGTCTTGTATTTGGCGTTACGCCTCTTTTACGCACCCGTCCAATGTTATCGATGTGCGGAGCTTTTTTCTACTTTGATATATGAACCTAAAAATTTGTCTTTTTCTGTGAGACTACCATATCTACCTATCTGCCAAGTTTCATTCAATTCCAGGGGGGTCAACTCCTCAACTTCTTCAAAAAGTGCCATTTTCTCACGGAATGGCTCTTAATAGGAGAGGTGGTTGACTTTTTTTCGAAAATGGTTCTTGGATGCGCTTGGGGAACGTGTAATTCTGACAAAAGAAACCCTGCCCGGCAACAGGGGGCTCCCTTCCTTCTTCCTTCCTGTGTGGATAATAAATTTTCCACTGCACAGCCCAATCATATATTGTAAGATACTTCCTTAAAATAAGCACAGCATTGTTTATTAATACTATGTTTCAAAAATGCACTGGCAATTAATGAACATATTTTCATTTTCTCATCAAA
Source organism: Gymnothorax javanicus (assembly GCA_029692085.1). Classification (NCBI taxonomy): domain Eukaryota; kingdom Metazoa; phylum Chordata; class Actinopteri; order Anguilliformes; family Muraenidae; genus Gymnothorax; species Gymnothorax javanicus. The sequence goes on along the minus strand of CM056198.1, from coordinate 7,155,462 downwards.
AATTTGCTCATTCCATTTGTTTCAATGCGCTCTACTTCTAAAACATTTCATCACTAAACACATAAAACATCCAAGAAATTATTATATCCATACAGAATGCCTGGACAGTAATCGTTCCTGAGTTTAATACCAAGTAAAGAAACTCAGAGTTTGAGGTTGTCATCGTAGCTGGACTCTAGAATAGGAATGAATATTTAAGTGATTCCCCGCTCCAGAACATTTTATGAATAACTAGTGAGGAAGCTTCTGGGTTTGACAGCAAAGTCAGCTGTTCTCTTTCTGATGATGCAAAAAGAAGACTGAAAAAAAAGACTCCATACATTTGGGAACATTTATTTTCGCATTCATTTAGAAGTACAGTCAGTGCAAATGGTCGAGTCCAGGACTACAGAACTACACTGAACATAGCACAGGTTTGACTGGCCAAAAGTCACGCACAACAAATCCCTCTACAGCTCCACTGTAGTTGAAAACTGTACCTAAAAACATGAGTTTGTGATGAACCTTATAGTGATACAAAATCAAACAGCTGCAGTTAGTAATACATTAGTGATATTAATCAGTACATTGTTCATTTATTTTGTGCCGTGGTACACGCAAAAAAGAAACATTATTCCACAACTCTGGCTCATTTTCATATATATACAGAGTATATGTATAAGTTTACAGTTAGACTGGGATAGAAGAAGCCCCACTCGCATCCCAGTGCGATAAGCAGTTCTAGTCTATAACTGCACTAGAAGCTGGAGATTTCACCACACATTACAGTAAAGTCTTCCGCATTGCAGAGACTGGCAGAAGAAAGAGAGAAAAAGTAAACTACACTTAGAAAGATATCAAATAGTATTTCTTACCCAAGACTCATGACTCCATGCACTTGATAAGCGACACAAAAGAAAAAACACATCAAAGTCTTTTTTTTTTACTAAACTGAAACTTCCATCACTAGACTGCAGTGCTTGAGATGAAGTGAATTCTGTGAGTTTATTCTACGGTTATGGGGACGAGGCGAGGGGCTTCTCAGGTGCCACGTGGCTTAGATTTTTTTTTTTTTGTCGTAATTACTGATAAAAGGGTGCCAGCGGTGATGTTAAACGACGTTACTCTCCGGTAACAGATGGGGGACCAGCAGCCATTATCCAGCTCTCCCTGGGAGGGGCTCATAGCCTTCCTGCGGGGGCCCCCCGGGGCCCCATCCCACTATTCCTCCTTCCGCTTGGACCCCGGAATCTTCTCCTGAATCCTGTGAGGTGACAAGTATCCAGATGGAGTATTAACAGCTCTATCAGTATCATCAATACACAGATTTATCCCATAAATGATGAAAAATCAGTGTGATACGATCAATGAGATTTCTCGCATCACAATTGGTCAGATTCCCTTCATTGGCAAATACAGTAACATTACCAATCCTCCCGCTGGTAACCGTCAACCATCGCTAGCATTAGTTTCTAGTCTGTGGTTAATTCAAGTCAATGGGATGAATAATTCGCAAGCTAGCATGCTATCGCTTTTTGCCATTAAAGTAATAAGTTATATGAGTCACTGTTACCATTGAAACTTGAATTTATTAATTTAATGGCGAGAAGCGTTAGCATGCTAGCTAGAAAATTATTCATCCCGTTGACTTGAATAGACCGCCCACTAGAAGCTAACATTTTTCTTTAATTTTACTAATAATATAACGCCGACATTTATTAGATAAATAGGATCTTAAATTGGTGAGCCCGAGACATTAAATTTATGAAATTCGAGAGGTCATTTTCGCCAAAGGCTCAGAATAAATGAAAATTACAATTCTTGTTTGATAAATATGATATCTCGGGCTCGCTCATTAGAGATCCTCTATTTATTGAATCAAGGCCCGTGTCCGGACATGTCTGTCCGCTGTTATTTGACTATCATCACTTTAGTCTCTGCAGCAGAGGAAATTGTCAGCACTGGCTAAATGGCTCAGCCAGGGTTCCTGTAGTGACGCAGGTGCTGTCCACACGAAGTAATTAATTTGGCTAACATAATTTCGTGAGGTAATCGGTTTCCTCAAAACACTTGAGCGCATCACACTATCTGGGTTTGAGGTGCACTGTAATAAGCCAGTTTTCAGATTGACCACGTCTAGAATGTATATAATGCATAAAGGGGCACTCTATGCTACATGCTAGCCTTGTGATGTCAATGAATGGAAGTCAATGCACAAGGCGCTAATTAGCTTATTTTAGCCGAGGTTAATTGACTTCTATAAATATTCCCCAAAAGTTTGGCATGTAGCATGGAGTGTACCTTTATTAAAGCCGGCTAACTACTGAGGTCATAATAATGGCAGCCTATGGGGAGGGAGGAAGTGCTTACTTCGCCATGATGCTGCTCACATGGGTCCGGACCAGGCCCAGATACTGATCAATCTGCGTCTGTAAAGAGAGGCACGATGTAAGGGGTCGCCCGAGGAGTGCTCCAGGGGCACCGAGACTCACAGGGAAGAGGAGGTGATAGAGCTTACCTGGTATTTCTCATAGACCACAGGCATAGAAAACATGGACACCACAGCTGAGGAGACAGAGAGAGAGAGAGAGAGCAGGAGAGAGAGCGGGAAAGAGCAGAAGAGAGAGAGAAAAAGGAGGGAGAGTAAGTATCAGCGTCTGAGTGTCTCCCAAATACATCATTTCCTCTGAAATACCCTATAAGCCCAATACAAGGTGCTTTAATATATACATTCACAGTGTGTGTGTGTGTGTGTGTGTGTGTGTGTGTAGTAAGATAGAGGTTCTTACCAAGGATAAGCAGGGTTAGTCCATTGAAGAGCGCACCCACATAGGTCAGCAGCCACATCAATACTGCGAACTGAAGCACACACACACACACACACACACACGTTGGATTGATCTTTGTTCAGAATTATACTCTTACCAAAGGAAGTGCATGAAGAACTCAGTCAGAGTCAGCTTATCAGAGTTACATCAGGTACCAGGATAATATGCAGACAAATTAATGGTAGCAACAGTTAGCAAAATTAATATTCCATTACATCTAATTCTATTGGTGTGCCTCTGAGTGTGTGCATGTACGTGTGTGTGCGTATGAGAGTGTATGTGTATGTCAATGTGTCCATATAAGAGTGCAGGTATACCTGCACGTGTATGGGAATGGGTGCATATGAAAGTGTGTGTGTTTGAGAATGTGCACGTGTTTCAGAGTGTATGTGAATGAGAGTGCATGCGTATGAAAGTGTGTGTATTGGAGTGTAGGAGCGTGTGAGTGTGTGCACATGAGAGTAAAGGTGTATGTGTATGAGAGCGTGTGTATGAAAGTATATGTGTGTGAGAGTGTGCGTGTGTGAGAGAGTGTATGAGAGTGTGTATGTGAGTGTATGTGTAGCAAGTATGTGCATATGCGTGAAGGTGCATTAGAGTGTATGTGTATTAGTGTGTTTGAACGAGGGTGTATGTCCATGTTAGTGTGTGCATATGAGAGTGTGTGTATGAGAGTGTGTGCATACAAGAGTGTATGTTTATGAGAGTCTGCGTGAATGAGAGTGTATGTGTATGTCAGTAAGTGCACATGAGAGTGTGTGTGCCTGTGAGTGTATGTGTATGAGTGTGTAAGCATATGCGAGCGTATATGTATGAGAATGTGTATATAGGACTCCGTATGTGTATGAGAGTGTTAGTGTACGAAAGTGTATGTGTATGTGAGTGTGTGTGCATGAGAGTCTGTATGTGATTATACGTGCATGTGAGTGTATGAGCATTAGGGTGTGTGTATGAGAATGTATGCGTATAAAAGTGTATGTTTATGTCAGTGCATGTGCATGATAGTGTGTGCACAAAACTGTATATGGGAGTATGTATAAGAGTGTGCAGTGTATGAGAGTGTATACAAATGACATTGTGTATGAGAGTGTGTATGTGAGTGTATGCGTATGAGAGTGAGTTTGTGTGTTTATGTGTATGATAATGTGTGTATGTGAGTGTATGCGTATGAGAGTATGTATGTGAGTGTATGCGTATGAGAGTGTGTATGTGTTTATGTGCATGATAGTGTGTGTATGAGAGTGTGCATGTGTTTATGTGCATGATAGTGTGTGTATGAGAGTGTGTATGTGAATGTGTGCATATAAGAGTGTTTATGTGTGTTTATGTGTATGATAGTGTGAGTGTGTGTATAAGAGTGTGTATGTGAGTGTATGTGTATGAGAGTGTGTGTGAGTGTGTGTATGATAGTGAGTGTGTGTGTATGATAGTGTGTGAGAGTGTGTGTATGATAGTGTGTGCGTATGCGAGTGCGTATGAGAGTGTATGTGTATGATAGTGTGTGTGTGTGTGTGTGATATTTTGTGTGTGTGTATGATAGTGTGTGTGTGTGTGTGGATAGTTTGCGCTCTGATCTCTGACCTTCAGTGAGTCCACCAGGTCCTGCACCAGGAAGAGGCGGCGCAGCTCCTTCAGGCCGCTGTTGATGTAGCGCTGAGTTTTAGAGGCGTAAGTCTGCATCTGCTCCTGAGACAGGCACATATCAGAGTCCAGATACGACCTGCGCCATGGCAACACGGAGAGAGAGGGGGGGGAGAAATAGAGGGTGAGAGAGAGAGAGAGGGAGAGAGGGAGAGAGGGTCAGTCTGAGACGTTTCTGCCCAGACATGTGTTTACACACTCAAGCAGACACACACACACACACCCACACATGCATATGTACACACATGTGTGCACACAAATATCAGAGGACAAACACAAACTAATATAAACGCACATACGCTCACACAAACACACGAAAACATCCTAAAAAAGATTCACTCTCACAGACCAATGAGACCAATGCCCATGTGCCATACACACTTCATATACATACATCCACACATACTACACACATGCAAAGACCTACTAACAAGCTGTCACATACAAACACACTCTTTCACACTCTCCCTCTCTCTCGCACACACACTGCCTCTCTCTCTCTCTCTCTCTCTCTCCCTCTCCCTCTCCCCCTCCCTCTCTCCCTCACTTGAAGGGGTGTCCCTCGTCGGTTTTCTGTACGGCCTGCAGGACGGACTTGTAGACGCGGAAGCTGATGGTGGCGGAGAGAGTGGCGAGGGCGAGGTAAGCGATGACGCTGACCACACTGAACTGTGTCAGAGAGAAGAGCAGCAGCATCACGCTGCCGAATACCGGGCCCGTCTGCTTCAGATCGCGCCAGTACAGCAGGTCCATCGCTGCGGGGGGGGGGTGAGAGAGCAGCGCGTCACAAACACTGATTTCAGGTCAGTGATGCAGTTACTCTGTATGAGATATGCTAACCAGCCACTTACACTGATCTCAGGTCAGTGATACAGCTACTGTATGTGAGACAATCTAACCAGCCGCATCACTAACTGATCTCTGGTCAGTGATACAGATACTGTATGTGAGATAATCTAACAAGCCACACCGCACACACTGATCTTAGGTCAGTGATGCAGCAGCTGCATGTGAGATAATCTATCCAGCCACATCACACACTGATCTCTGGTCAGTGATTCAGATACTGTATGTGAGATAATCTAACCAGCCATACCACACACTGATCTCAGGTCAGTAATACAGCTTCTGTATGTGAGACAATCTAACTGGCTGCATCATATACACTGATCTCAGGTCAATGATACAGACGCTCTGTATGAGATATGCTAACCAGCCGCACCACACACTGATCTCAGGTCAGTAATACAGCTGCTCTACATGAGATATACTAACCAGCCGTGTTACTCACACTGCTCTCAGGTCAGTGCCACAGTTACTCTGTATGAGATAATCTAACCAGCCAAATTACACGCTGAAGCCAGGTCAGTGATATAGCGACTCTTTGTGAAATAATCTGCCCAGCCTCATCACACACTGTTCTCAATTTATGGGCGTAGTTACATTATATTAGATAAGCTAACCAGCCATGCAACACACACTGTTCTCAGGTCAGTGATGTAACTACATTTTGTGAGATAATGTCACACACTGATCTACACAAAATCTACACAACCATGCCTCAAATCCATCTAACCGTTCATCCATCAAGGCCACGGGCTTCCTCACACACCCAAAATCAACCGCCTAACCCCTGGAGATCTCAGGCTGATCCCAGGTCAGCAGGGAGACATGGTCCTCACAGCGCGTCCCTGCGTCTCCTCCAGTTTTAGGGCCATTCTGGTTTTACTCACTTTAACACATCTCATCTCTTTGATTTAATAGTTTATTATTTCATCTTTATTATTTTATCATTATCTGTTTTCTTTTTATTGCCCTGCTGTTCCTTCCTGGTTTTTCAAACTTCAATACATCTGCTGTCTTCTAGCATTTTATTACCTTTTTACACACTTCATTTTTCTCTTCTTGTCTTTTTTTTAATCTTTATCCTGCCTCCGGTATTTCCTCACTGCAGATTTAATAGATTTATGAGCGTTTTCCTCAGTTCCTGTTTTTTTCAGGTTCCTTATAACATGGCCCTTTATTGCCTGCTGCGGGGCAGGTGGTGATGAAGGGGTATTGGTTTTTTATTAAGTCAAGCACTTTGTGCTGCATCGTCTTTCTATGAGAAGTGCTGTACAAACAAATTCTGAACGATTGATTGACAGACTGATTGATTGATTGGTTTATTGATTGAGACACCCCAAAAGGATAGCGACCTCATCATAAGCAAAACCGCCTAAACTCATTCCCCATCTTGTTTTTTTTATGGTTTGTTCACATTACCTGGGCAAGGTCACTCAAATCTGATTTTTTTTTTTTTTGACTTAATGTGATGTTTTCAGGACTGTGCGGGCACAGAAATCCGATCTTGTATCTGACCTTCAAATCAGAATTGAGTCGCTTTCACATGTGGTCCTAGATGGGATATAAATCTGCTACGTGGGCATACAAAATGAATGAGAATATTTGGGTTGGAATACATGCGGCTTTTTGCCTGTACGGTGCCGAGTGCTGTTGAAAACATAAAAAGCTAACCATCTGGCCTTTTTTGCCATCTCTACCTCATTACGTCCAGCTGATAACCTGTTTTCTGTCGTCAAGGGAAAAATCTCATCCATACATACGCTTCAAGTGCATCCATTTTCTAGATGTGAATCAGGTTTTAATAACATAAGTGCTCTCACAAACATGATGTTTTTGTTGATGACACAGATAAGCAAAATGTAACGATGTCCACATGCCTGCTGTTCTGGACTGCACATGCATTCACATTACAGATAGAGACAGGTCAACTTGTAATTATGAATATGAACTGTCAAGAAGGCAAATCTGATCTGTGCAAAAAAATCAGAATTGAAGAACAAAGCTTGTAATGTGAATGTAGCGTTTGTTAAAGACCTATGATTGCAACGATTGTTGGAACAAAAATCGAGCAGACACGATGAGCCCTCAGTACCAATGCTGAGAACCACTGATTTACAGGGCGATATCATCCGCAAACAGCAGGAATGCCATCCCAGTGTCCCTAGACTGGACACGTTCTATATCTTGGCTTCACCTGAAGACCCAGTCCATGAACGCCAGGAAGAACAGGGGAGACGAAGGCCACCGTTAGCAGAGTCTGACACAAACGTTCATACATCATGACTTCATGCCAAGAGCACAGACTCTACTCTCACTCTGGATGTACAGGGCCTGTATGACTGGCAATATCGACCCCAGCACTTCGTACTCCGACAGACCCACACACATGATACCCTCTGAGGTAACAAATCCACAAAACACATATAGACCAGATAAGTATATCTCCATGTCGCCTAAAACATCTGTGCGAGGGTGAAATTCTGGCCCTGAACAGTACAGAGGCTATAATTTACACCAGTGGCCACCCACCATGTTCCTGGAGATCTACCATCCAGTGGGTTTTCACTCCTGACCTAATTTGTAACACCTGATTCAACTAATTAGAGGCTCAGTGCAGATCTGTAACGATCAAATCATGTGTTCTTTGTTCAGGTTGGAGTGAAGACCCACAGTATGGTGGATCTCCAGGAGCATGATGGGTGGCCACTGATTTAGACTAAACGATGGGCAGCCGAGCCGCGCTTTACGTCATGCAAATGAGATAATCGAATCATCGCTGCCAGCAGTGATCGGTGAGCCAATCCACACGCCTCGCTTGTTTAGATCAATGGACTTGTGCCGATGTTTTGCCCAGAGGTGTAGTCAAATGATGAAGATCTATGGTAAACACAAGCGTGGGCCCACAGTTACATGCAGGTAACAACATGAATGACTGAGCTACACTGCAACACAGACTCAAAACATCATTTGTATTGATGTTTGTAAAATGCTGTTCAGGACTATATGGTCTGGCCTTAAATTGGACCCTCAACTCTTAAAATTAATTGAGGTACTTCATCAGACAGATAATCTGTACTGTCAGTAATGCTTTAAAATAATGTAATGAGGATGTTAAGATGAGGTAATGATGTTCAAGTACTTCAGTTATTCATGAGAACAACATGTAATTATTTGTATAGCTGTCAGCCAATAATTAATGCATTATTTAATACTTATTCGTACATTAGCATAAAAGGGATATGCTTATAATTTGTTAAACAGTACACTAGCTGTTTTTTTATTCATATATAAAGTGGCATTAAGTATTGTGGTTGTAAATGGTAATTGCTGACATTTAGGCTAACGTCTCATTATTCAGTCATCATGCCAAATGATGAGAACTTCATCGTGCTCTGTTCAGTGGCTCCTCCCCCATTTTAGTTTGATTGGTTAACAATAGTGCACCAATCATTTTCCAAAGAAAGGGCGAGGCCAAAGAAAGAGGCAGAACCTTCATTTCATCACACAGAACCCAAATTGTTCTCAAAGAAAAAAGGTGCCTGAAAGCAACTAAAATGTATGTCCTCTTTAGCCCCAGTTACCAGCTGGTGTGGCCATAAGCCCAGTAAGCAGCTCCAACGTCCATCCAGTCCCCACCTGCCCACATTAGGACAATAAAATAGCTGAGCCTGGGTCATGTGACCTGTACAGTACTTCTCACTCTGAATTAAGATTACAGGGTAAAGGCACACACTTTAAACACCATGCTCACTTTCTAATATGACATTACATTACATTGCATCACAATTGCATGCCATTTAGGTGAGCATGCACAGCGATGAATGTGAGAACTGTAGAGAGTGCATTCCTGCTTCTCACCCATTGAATGCTGGGATAGATTCCAACCTAATCAAAAACCCAACCACAACCAACCCCCCCCCCCATTTTACCAGTCACCAGTCTGTAAAGATTAGGTTTATCCGGCTTGCACAAAGCTTGACACAGGTCAAGAGAAAAAAGAGAAAAAAAGAGAGAGAGAGAGAGAGAGGTATGAAAAGCGACTGACCTTCTCTTCTCATGGCCGGAGAGGTACAGAGGCTACTGCTGCAAGCTCAGACAAAAGGGAGACCCCACCCAAATACCCCTTTGCCCCCCTCTGCCAAGATCCCACGCCATGATCCACCGCTCACTCGCACATACTCAGTGCGTCCCACATCAGGGACACAGCGAAGCAAGTAATGATATAGAGTGCCAGGGAATTATCGACAGTGCCTTAAGCAATGGGTGAGGATCTTTGATACTCTCTCTCTCTCTCTCTCTCTGTCTCACTCTCTGTCGCTTGTTCGCTCCTCTTAACGCAGCACGGGTAATGCATTATTCATAAGCAGCATGATTTCATCCCGAGCCCGTGGGAGTCGTGCGCATGCCCTGTGATTCTAACCGTGTGATGCGAGAATTCAACACATAGAGCTTAACTCCAAGCCTGCAAAGTCTGTATATAAGTAAAAATCTGTATGTATTTAAAATGCATGTGCACATACTCAAATATGCAGGCTTGTACACACACACACACACACAAGCACACACACACACACCCAGTACAAAAACGTGTGAGATACATGCGCTCGAGGTGCATGATCGCATCGCTACGGTAACAAAGAAGGGTATGCTGCGTTTGGCTGGAGGGCCTGGAAGCAGTTGCCATGGATACCAGGCTCCGGTCCCTCATTAGATAGCTGGCTGACAGATAGACAGAGCCCTGATAAAGGACTGCAGTCGGGGTCTCGGACAAACCATTCCACACCACCGTAATGAGCACGTGTGCCGACGGTAGGTGTCTGTTCCACTTCGTCACGGTGGAAAAATCCAGATGCCTGTCAATCTCAAGAGTCAAATATTTAGTGGGCTTCTAATATTATTTTCATCATTGTCTTGTACATATTATAAAACGAGGTGTGGCAATTTGGCCCATTTGAAGATTTGCCAACTGGAGAGGACAATATCAGTTGTCAAGCGAATGCTAACGGAAAACAAGATAATATTTTCCAGTTGAGAGAAAACCATTATATTTTAAGTCTCCTTACAAAATAACAATGTTCGTTAAGACATGTTTTCAGCATATGCTCAACACGCCACTGTTTTAATATTTAAATAAAAAGACGGACAGTCATTTACAGTAATACATGATTCTAAGACAGCTCCTGTCCAGCTTGCTAACTGCCAGTATACATTCCAGCTGCAATAGCATTCATGATAGCTTAACTTATCTTAGCATTGTCGCAAAAAACTCCCTTTATCGCATGTGTACTTATCAGACATCACAATTTTGCTTGCTTTATTGCTTTAATAACAAGGACAACTGATTTTAGTCAAGAAACACAGGCATACTGTTGGCTGCGCTAACAAGTTCAATAGCATTAACTACACAAAGAAGAAGACTTTTTTTTCTTCATTTGGCTCTGAACTAACAATTTTAGGTTCACAGGCAAGCAATTCACATGTGCGCAAAGTGCATAATTAAAGGGTAGTTTAAAAGGCTACATTTTTGTCTCCCCATTTTCTGATGACTGCAGTTTAACATGAAGTTTATCTACTTCAGGTGATGTTTAGGATAAATGGCTTTGAAGGACTAATTAGCTGTATTAAACAGTTTCCTTCGTGCAGGTAAGCGAGAACTTTCAGTTTCTACTTTCAAGTCGAGGCTTTTGTTAACTTTTTGGGTCTAGTATTTGCCTTTGTGAACATGAAACTTGGAATTTTGGCAATTTAAATTGAGGGAGACATTATACTGCATGGCTGAAGATAAGAAACAATAAAACAGAAAGATGCGTAAACTAAACCTTAGATTTACAAAATAAACTGCTTAAAACATCATTTAGTTTACTGGTGAGGTCATTAATCACCAATGGTCTGGTAGCCCATGGAAAACCTCAACATTTGAGGATGAATATCTATTACCACAATGAAGAAAAACACCTGTCCTATAAAACAAAAATACTCTTACCCAGGCAAGTGAGGGTGTTTCAGCGACAGTGGTCTGCATAATTCATCACAAACAGAAATATAGAGACGACACTGCGACACGCAAATTGCTGTTCAGCTGCAGAAACGGGGGGCCAGTTTACAACAAGCAAAGAAGCGCCACAAAAAACTGTTCAGGCTTCTGGGAGATGGTAATGAAGACAAATCTAGATGTCATCTCTGTAAGCTATTTTCGGTCCTCTCCAGATCCTGACTAACTTACAATGCGCATTCTGAGCATAAATATGCAGTCCACACAAATGACCGATGAGGGCATCAGCAGGACGTTAGTTCAAGGGGGGGTATTTGAGTTTGTATCCATAGCTGTGACCCTCAGAGGAATTTAAACAACATGGAACATGACAGTAGTGTAGTTCTTCTTCCATGAGGCGGGATGAACCTGAACTATCTTAGATATAAGAAGCCTTTTTGCTTTCCTCTCCAGTTTTCTTTGACCTTAGAAAACAATGTTACAGGGGTCAAGAGAAAATTGCGGGGAGATTTGAAAGGTACCTTGGGCATGTTTGAGAAAAATCGAATGCCCTTTCCCTCAGTATGTCATGAGCTTGATGGTGAAGACAGCCTTCGCACTTTATCAGAAAACTTCGGGACACAAATGTATCCTTCGCAACAGCTGCAAGGGACTGTGGTCCATATTCGGTTTTTTATTTCTTCCGAGGTTAGCCCTGTGTTTCCTTGCTGGAAGGAAGCAACAAAGGAGCTAATTACCTCTTTTCCGTCAGAAAATACATAATTCGGCGTGCCTTGTGCATGGCTCGCAGCAGCACTACTTTCGATTCATGTCCGTTTGAGAGGAAGGTTCCTTGCATTTTAGAGGATTCAGACATACCTGTGGAACGAGTTTTTCGAATGAAAACTGCCTAGGCCTCAGCCTGATGTCAGCAGGGAGGGTCACCACCCGTGCCCTCTCTCCTCATTGGTCAACGACATGCCTTTATCGAGAGACCTTCTCAGCATCAACAATTCTGATTGGCAGTGACTCATAGTGGTGGACAATGAGTGAGAAAGTGACAATGCAGGTCATTTCTACACACCATCCATAAAGCACAAGAGTTGAACCTCGGAGACCAGCTGAAGAACTCGGTGTTAACAGGCCCAGTGACGAGAAAGGCAGACGTGTTTCTGAAGTTTCCGTGCAATCCAAGCATAGTCTATTACGCCACTGCTCCGTCATTCACCTGAGTCACAATGACTCCACAAACTGCAGAGCCAAAATGGCTGCCTACAGCAGCGAGTTTTCATCGGAGAGGGAGAAGGGCAGGCAAAAATTGTGCTGACTACACTACAGTGGGGAAGTGACATCATCTGGATTGGCGAAGACAGACCAGACATCAGGATCAATACAGTGACGACCGCAGCCTTTTTACGGCCAGAAAACGCTCACGCAACAAGATTTTGAAACAGAGCTCAATTCAACACATAACATTCAAATAATTTAAAAAGCTATTGATTAATTGCTTTTTCATCTCTCTTGATACATCACAAATAATCTTCCATATGACTCTTGAGATTGTATAAACCATTCTGAATCGCACAGCTAATCACAACACAAACACTGAGAATCACACAGCACAGGAAGACAGTTTCACCTACAGCAGGTGACCGTCTCACAGCCATGTGGAAAACAGCCCAGTTATCGAACCACAACACCAGTACTGCCAGCTTAGACCAACTGTTCCTCAGGTGAGGGCACTCGCAGAGTTACTGTTATAAAAGTGATAAAACAGACACACACACACTGAAGACAATAAGGAGTGGTTAAAATTTGAGCTATTCCACCTTCCCATTATTACGCAGGAGGATGACACCTTTCAATAGCTCACAAAGAACTCTAGAATGTTCCGGCCTTTGGCAACACTGCCAATCCTTCAAACCAGGAGACGTGACCAATAGCGTCATCGCACGCAGGTGCTGTCACAGCCTGGGTGGCGGGTTGGATGATGTTGTTTATGCGAGGGGTCTTAACTTGGGTCGTCATTCTTGTTTAGAGTAACACAGGTGGGAAGTCACCTAGAGGTCTGTGGACCATGTCATCGCCACTAAAACTAAATACTCACACACCACAGCGAGAGGAATTTAAGCAGATGACAATGTACATCACAAGAGTCTAGGTCCTGTTGAAGCATCACATAAGGTCCTGATGACAGATATACATCTGCAATATTTATTCTACAATTTTGTGGAAACCAACTACAATGTCTCAACTAATTTAGGTCAGGGTCGACTCTACTTTTCTCTGGAACAAAAGAAGGGAAGCAGAAGGATATATTCATGCACACACACACACACACACACACACACACACACACACACACACACGGGCATCTCCTCTCTGCTCTCTGTAGAAGGTTCCGGTATCCCTGACTGTGCTGCAGCTGAGAGAGGCTTGTTCAGGCCCAGGTGGACCACCTGTCACCGCCCGTGTAGCCTGAACGCAAAAGCGAATTCACTGGGATAAACAGAAACACACACAGCAGGTGGGAATTGCGATGCCCTCCTCAACATGGCAGCCAGACCTGGCCACACCCCTTAGGTAACAGCAGGTTTTTTTTTTTATCTCCATCACCATGGCGATCAAGCAGGCAGCCCAGACACAAAGACGGACCTGGGGGAGGGGGGTGGAGGAGGTGATGCAGGGACACAGGGTGGGGGTCTCTCTCTCACACACACACACACACACACACACACATATGCACTTACACACAAACACACACACACACACACACAAACATGCACACATGCATGAGTATTTACACACACAGACACGTGCACACACGCACTTACACACACACACACACACACACACAAATACACACACCACCGCCCTACAAGCGCAATGCATAAATTACACACACCATTGCCCAACATGCACAATGATAAATAACAAACACGCTCTCACATACATAAGACACACACACCACTACCATCCACGTGCAATGCATACATCACACACGCACACACACCCTCACATAAGCACGCACACATGTACACCACCGCCCTCCATGCAAAAAGCATGAATCACACACATTTGCGCACACTTACTGACAACACACACACGCACATCACTGTCCAACAATCGCAACGCATGAATCACACACACACGCACACACACACACGTGCGCACACACCCTCACATAAATATACACACATGCAAACCACCGCCCTCCATGCAAGATGCATGAATCACACAAACACTGACATGACACACACGCACATTACTGTTCGACACGCACAACGCATGAATCACACACACACGCACACGCCCTCACATAAATATACACACATTTACAGCACCGCCCTATGTGCACAGTACTTGAATCACACAAACGTAATGACAGAGCACCAGGAATGCAGCGAAAGATGGAAACGAGTGATGGTTTCGGCAGGGGAGGGGAGGTATTCAGAAATGGAGAGAAAATGGGGAGAAGAGGGAAGAGAGAAGAATACAGGATATGAGCAGCTGTGCCCCCCCCCTTACACACACATACACACACGCACACACACACACACACACACACACACCCACGACGGGTGGTGATGTGGGCGTGCCGACGCTAGGTGTGCCCCTCGGCCGAACCCCCCCCCCCCCCCCGTCGACAGTCTGGCGACCCAGTCTCGCACCCGACGCCGAGAAAACAACATCGTCCTCAAAATACGACGACGCCATCCCGTTCCACACAAACAAGCAACTATGCCATCCTCTTCCACAACATGCGCCTGCCCCCTCCCTTCGCTAACCCTCAATAACACACTCGCATCGCCTCAGCCTTTGTCTGTTAGCGAGGCTGACGGTGGATCGATGGCGTGGAGCGACAGAACCAAAGGCCCACCATAGATACGCATCCCTGTTCCTAAGACGGAGCTCGCTGTTGTACACGAACGCACAACCCTACACACATACACACACACACACAAAAATGCGCACAAAGATACCCTGGCATTTCCAGCTGCTGCGAGAACACTCCATCTTGGTCGAGTCGGGGCTGGCCTGCATTGCTGAGGAGACGGGAGGATTCAGTGGAGGTAATGCCGCGCGACGCGCTCGCTAGCTCTCTCTCTCTCTCTCTCTCTCTCTCACAAACCCTGCTGTATGAATGGCCGATAATGGAGAGAGGGAGGGAGAGGAGAGAGGGAGGGGGGGTAGAGCTTGTTTAGCATGCAGACCGATGCTGCAGGAAGGAGGGAGGGAAGAAAGGATGGGGGGAGGAGCAGGGGGAGAGAGCCAGGGTGAGGGAGGGGGAACAGCCAATGAGGGCAGAATGTAAACACTGCAGTCTCAGTTGTGGCCAACCGGTGGTGAGGGAGGCGGGGCTCCTGTGTTGAAGGGGAAGTCATAGAGCTCTGTCATGTTATAAGTCCCGGTCCCCGCCTCAGAGCAGGGGATTGTGGGAGAGGAGGGACGGAAGGGGTTAATCAGTTGTTTTCATAAATGTTTTCACTCTTACTCTGGGCATTTTTAAAGCCCTGAGTTAATACATAATCCCGACAGGCCCGCGAGAAACCCAATATCCAACTCCAGACACCAGGTTTTGTTGCTTCCTCTTGAACTCTTCATACGCTTGTCACTGAATCACTGGATTTGTAATATTGTTGACCTGACATGTAATTAAGGTGCATCCGTGTATCTGCATATGAGCATGTGTGAATCCATGCACACACTACATACTGACAGGCTCAATAATTCACAAATGTCCCCAGAAAATGGTCATTTATCAGTAAAAATCTATTTTTGATTAATTCATTCTTGACTAATTTCTGAGAGATTGCCGAACTGCGCACGTCAGACCAGAACGTTCAGATTACATTCATAGGATTCCTTATGATCGCGGATTATTTCTGAACATGAGTTATTTTTTCCACCGAAGGTAAAAAATCACAAAGGCCAAAGCACCTGCACCAGAGGACAGAAGGAAGGGGTGTGTTTGGGTGACATCATCACTGAGGGGGCGGAGTTTGGGCCAGCCATCCCCTCCCCTGCTGGTCCTCACTTTATAAAGTCACTAATGAGCACAGTTCTCGAGTAAATATGCAAACAGAAACATACTATTTTCTGTATTCCTCCATTTAATCCTACAGCTGAGGCCCTCCTGGATAATGAGTCAGGGAGATAAATGTTGTTTGAACACCTGCTCACCTGATTTAAAACCCCAAAACACAGATCATATGGAAGTGGACTCCCTGAGGGCCAGGAAAGGCATTACCACAAAATATATAAAAAATTCTGCATGTCCAAGTGCTGTAGAACACATTGACTCCCTACAGTTGCATTTCGGCAGGCAATAACCTCATCTGCAGGCCTAGAAATTTAAGTATATCATAACAGCTAAAAGCAAAGTAGAAAAATGAGCTGGTGTTCCGCTCGGCTTCTCTGGACGGATTGTTTAGCATTAACATTGCATGGTATAACTGTCGCTCCCAGCAAACCTCTTAAAACCCCACAGCACCCAAGATATGAATACCTGATTAAACATTGTGGCGGTCGCCTGCGCTTCTACATACACGGTGCTATGCCTTGGGCTACAGCCAGCACAAAGCACCATTTTGATTTCTGAACACTCAATTGTAAAGAACAAGGCGAGCTAAAGCTTTTCCATGCAAGAACCAGTGACCCACTGTCTTCTCTCATGAGCCAGCAGTGGGTCTGGACCTTCACAGAATCTGTTCACTTAACGCAGATGGAAGGTGGGGTTAATGGGGGAAAAAAATCACAATTCCCAGCATGCTCCTTTAGCGAATGTTAGCAACTCCTGTCGTGCATAAAGAAGTGTATGTCTAGAAAGTAAGTCGTGCAAGCAAAACCGAACGGGATAAAAAGAGGACTGGCCTTGCAGCATGTCCCGCGTGTTAATCAGGTTAGTTTTTGACAGAGGCCTTGAACTGTTGCCTAGCAACAACATAAATATACTGGCTGCTGGTAAAAATGAATGTTCTCTTCTCATCAGCAGAGATGAGGTACAGCAGTACTTCATTTCCTCAGCGTTTTGTCTGCGACAAACATAAGTAACAGAAATGGAGGCACTCGGAGAGCGCATACCTCTGCCAGCAGGTTTGGATCCACTACCCCTTATAATCAGCTGCAGCATCCTAATCCGTGTCCGGATTGGCCCAGAAATTAAATGAACACTACCCATTAACTGAGTCCACCTTCCCAAAAAATTTCGTGATAATCAGTTGAATAGTTTTTGTGTAATGCTGTTGACAAACACACACACACACACACACACACCCAAGTGAACACAATCACTCCTGGTAAAGATAAATACAGTGCTGTGAAAAAGTATTTGCCCCCTTCCTTATTTCTTATTTTTTTGCATATTTGTCACACTTAAATGTTTCAGATCATCAAACAAATTTTAATATTAGACCAAGTTAACCAGAGTAAATAAAAAATGCAGTTTTTAAATGATGATTTCATTTATTGAGGAGAAAAAGCTATCCAAACCTACCTGGTCCTATGTGAAAAAATAATTGCCCCCTAAACCTAATGACTGGTTGCGCCACCCTCGGCGACAACAATTGCAATCAAACATCTGCGATAACTGGCAATGAGTCTTTCACATCGCTGTGGAAGAATTTTGGCCCACTCTTCTTTGCAGAATTGTTTTAATTCAGCCACATTGGAGGGTTTTCAAGCATGAACGGCCCGTTTAAGGTCATGCCACATCATCACAATCGGATTTAAGACCAGACTTTGACTAGGCCACTCAAAAATCTTCATTTTGTTTTTTTTTTAAGCCATTCAGGGGTGGACTTGCTGGTGTGTGTCCTGCTGAATAACCCAAGTGCGCTTGAGCTTGAAGTCATGAACTGATGGTTGGACATTATCCTTCAGGATTTTCTGGTAGAGAGCAGAATTCATGGTTCCATCAATTACGTCAAGTCTTCCAGGTCCTGAAGCAGCACAGCAGCCCCAGACCATCACACTACCACCACCATATTTGACTTTTAGTACGATGTTCTTTTTATGAAATGCTGAGTTTGTTTACGCCTGATGTAACTGGATGCACGCCTTCCAAAAAGTTAAACTTTTGTCTTGTCAGTCCACAGAATATTTTCCAAAAAGTCTTGGGGATCATCAAAAAGTATTTTGGAAAATGTGAGATGAGCCTTTGTGTTCTTTTTGGTCAGCAGTGGCTTTCGCCTTGGGACTCTCCCACGGATGCCATTTTTGCCCAGTTTCTTTCTTATTGTTAAATCATGAACACTGACTTTAACTGAGACAAGTGACACCTGCTGTTCTTTAGAAGTTGTTCTCGGTTCTTTTGTGGCCTCCTGGATGAGTAGTCAATGCGCTCTTGGAGTCATTTTGGTAGGCTGGCCACTCCTGGGAAGGTTCACCACTGTTCCAAGTTTTCTCAATTTGTGATTAATGGCTTTCACCGTGATTTGCTGGAGTCTCAAAGCCTTAGAAATGGCTTTGTAACCCTTTCCAGACTGATAGATGTCAATAAATTTGTTTCTCATCTGTTCTTGAATTTCTTTAGATCGCGGCATGATGTGCTGCTTTTTGAGATCTTTTAGTCGTCTTCACTTTGTCAGACAGGTTCTATTTAAGTGATTTCTTGAATCAACAGGTCTGCCAGTAATCAGGCCTGGGTGTGGCTAGTGAAATTGAACTAAAAAAAATGTGGTTAATCACAGTTAATTCATGATTTAACAAGGGGGGGGGCAATTACTTTTTCACACAGGGCCAGGTAGGTTTGGATAGCTTTTTTCCCTTAATAAATGAAATCATCATTTAAAAACTGCCTTTTGTATTTACTCGGGTTATCTTTGTCTAATATTAAAATTTGTTTGATGATTTTTAAACATTTAAGAGTGACAAATATGCAAAAAAATAAGAAATCAGGAAGGGGGCAAATACTTTTTCACGGCACTGTATATGAGACCATACATACATGCTTTCCTGCTTCTCCGCAGTGTTCCAGTCTGAATTACCACAGAGTAAGAGAGTTTTACCCTCGGCCAATCAAAGACAGTGACGGCATCCCTACATACATGAAAGTCCATAATTACTGAGGCAGTGTCATTGGGAAAAAAAACTGCACTTCCTCAATGGCTCTTGCAATATGGAAGTTGACAGCAACAAATTAAATCCCATGTCTCAACCTCAAACGAGCAGTATGTAGTGTTTTCAAATCCAATGCAATGAAGTACAGAGCCAATAAGAAAACATTATGTCACTGTTTAAATACTTAAGCATCATCTTCTGATCTTCCTCTCTCATCTCTCTCAATCTCCCCCCCTTGCTCCACCATCCCTCTCTCGCTCTCTCCCCTCCCCCCTTCTCCCTCTCTCTCTCTCTTCCTCTCTCCAGAGACTAATCCTGAGATAGGGGCAGCCAGCACACTTTCACATCGCCATGGAAACTGAGGAGGTGAGTGTTACAGCGCCAAACATCCTGCCCAAGCGCCACTCATCGCAGATTCAGCCAGCGAATGAGCCATCGATCACCCCTCAGAACCAGCCCACGCCTCCTGACTCCTCTCTGCCTGAGCGTGTGTGATGGCTGACAGATGTCCATGCTAATTGCCCGCATGTTATTCTCGTGCAGTGAAGTCCCTGGATAGCGAGAGTCGGGACAACTCGAGAATAGGAGCCATTTTGTTTCCATCAGGTGAAACTGAGCCATTTTCTTACAATGGAAATCATTGGATTTTTTTCTTTCTTTTCTAGGAAGGAAGATGTATTCATGTCCAGGGGAAAACAATAAATCAGCCAGCAATGGTTTCGACCAGCATAACAGTAGCAAATGTTCGGACACAAAAAAGAGAGAACAAAAAAAAAAACTCATTAACTTTGAGACGGTGCCCGAAAACGCTAAGGAAACAAAATGGCTCCAAGACCAAATTTTTTGGAGACCTCATGTCAAAACTCTCCCTGTCTCGGAACTACACAACATCAATGGCGACCCAACCCCGTTCCTGGAGATTTTCTCTCCAACCCAATCGAAGCACAACTCGTTTTACAGCAACAGATCTTGTTGAGTTGCTAATCAGTGGAATTGTGGGTGCCAAATTAGGGTCGGAGTGAAAACCTGCAGAATGGCAGATCTTCAGGAATAGGGCAGGTGATCACTGCTGCGCACCATACAATCGAGCTGAATAAAAGTGGCTGGGATTGGTGTGAGATGAAACAATGAGGTAATCTGATTGGTCAGGGGTTTCAGCCCGACCACAGAGTGATTACGGAGCTTCCTTTGTGCCACGGGGGGCGCTGCAGAGTGAAGTTGCCTTCAGGCGTCGACTTCCAGGCTGCTCAGCCTGTCAGGCTGCGTAAACGCCGCCCCCAAGTACAGCCAATCAGATTGCGAGCTAGAGTACAACCAATCCGCTCACGAGGCAGCCTTTGGAAGCCTGTACTCGGTAAGTGGGCTCAAGAACATCAATATTGTTAAAAACGAATGCATTTAATCGTCTTTTCTCATTAAAGAACCTGATTAGTGAGGTAACGTTAGATATTTCGGCTATTTTGATTATGTTAACCAATGCAAACAAGTGCTTTTTTTGTCTTACAGTTAACTTATGGACCTAACCTTAGCTAAACAGGTCATACTTGTTAACTTAAACACTTCTACAATATAACTTCAAGTATAACTCTGTTTGAAACATAAAATTGGCCTACTTGTGAGATATTTTGTTCAATAAGCTGTTTAGTTGAGCTTCTTAAAAACTTCAACCGCAAGTTGCTGTAACGTTAGCTGCCTTCAAGGCTGATTGTAGAGACTAGTGCCTTCCAGGCTGGTTGGTAGGCTGATGATTTCATCATATATATATATATATATATATATGTATTTGTATGTGTGTGTGTGTGCATGTACAATTTCGATGCCTTTAAGGCTGACAGTAGAGACTCCCTCAGCATTACTAAGGGGGGTCTCTACTGAGTTGGAGCCTTCCAAGGCTAATTTAAAATCTTCTATTTTTCAGCCCATAGATTTACTACAGTTCGAAACCAACCATGTTACCTCAAAAAACTGACTGAGGTGTTGTTGCATATTGACGTTGTCTTTACTTTTTACACTCTTTTAGGAGTTCAAACGACTTCTTGGCGCCATCGTGGAGCCCTATCTACCCACCCTGCTAAAACAGTAAAAAAAAAACAGCCCCAGCAGCCACCCCAGCACCCACCCTGGGCCCTGATGCATCTGACTGAATATTATCAAAGATTATACAATATGAAATCAACATTAGCCTTCTAACCAGCCTGCAAGGCACTAGTCTCTACAATCAGCCTTGAAGGCAGCTAACGTTACAGCAACTTGCAGTTGAAGTTTTTAAGAAGCTCAACTAAACAGCTTATTGAACAAAATATCTCACAAGCAGGCCAATTTTACTTTTCAAACAGAGTTATACTTGAAGTTATATTGTAGAAGTGTTTAAGTTAACAAGTATGACCTGTTTAGCTAAGGTTAGGTCTATAAGTTAACTGTAGGACAAAAAAAGCACTTGTTTGCATTGGTTAACATAATCAAAATAGCTGAAATATCTAATATTTCCTCACTAATCAGTTTCTTTAATGAGAAAAGATGATTAAATGCATTCGTTTTTAACAATATTGATGTTCTTAAGCCCACTTACGGAGTAAAGGCTTCCAAAGGCTGCCTCGTGAGCGGATTGGTTGTACTCTAGCTCGCAATCTGATTGGCTGTACTTGGGGGCGGCGTTTATGCAGCCTCATAGGCTGAGCAGCCTGGAAGTCAACGTCTGAAGGCAACTTCACCCTGCAGCACGGGGGGCAGGAGGAGCACATCTGCACAAAGCATTCTGGGAGCAGAGAGGTGTGGCCACACCCCCATCAGCTGTGAGGTCATCCTCCTTCCACTCAGCTGAAACAGGAAGTCAGATACATGCACAGATGACAAGTAAACATGAAAATGGAACCATAATGACTTCCTGTACTCCAGTCACACCGTCCTGAAGGAGAGACATTCGTCCATCAACAATCAATTAGCAGTGTAATTTAATATGACTCTAATACCCAGACATCTGATTGAAACCCCCAGAGCAACAATAAACTTAAAGAGCTGTCATAGAAGATCAGGAAATCCATTACCAACAAACACACCAAACCTGTGTGAATCAGAAGGTTGCACTCTGGGCTTGATTGAGTTACTGCATTAAAGGACTATTCAGCCAGTAATGGATACATAGCTTTTATTTCTTATGAGTTGATCCATTAACTTTTTGACAGCTGAAAACAGCTCTGTCATTCAAATGGCATATCATATACGCAACTAGCTCTATATATCATGAATTAAATGCTGTCTCTACCTCTGCCTGATGGCTCAAATTTCTAGCAATCATTGTCATAATTTTGAAGGACCCTGTACGTTAAGACCCTGATAACAGAGCAAAATCCTGACCAGCCAATATGGACCATGACAAATTAACAGCCACAGTGACACTCACACCACCCTGACCAAAGCTATTAATCAACCACCAGGCTCAACCACACTAAAATCACAATAACAACACAAATGCGCGCGAGAGAAATTAACCACAATCAATCTTCACCCTGAGGCTGAAGTGTGTGTTTATAAACAGAGCTCAAGATAAAGACCTCACTCCCCAGCCCGCCACACGTTAATAATGAATGCATGGCAGGAAAATGTGCGGAGATGCGGTGGCACCCTGGGCTCGTGGAAATCTAAAAATAGGACTCTTTCAGGAGCTCTTTGTTCCACTACAGCGATAAGCACAGGCAGCTAATCACCGGTTCCATGCCGAAATATGTTTCATATAAATATGCGTAACTAAACTAGATATTTATTTTTTCACTTTTTTTAAGTGTACGGCAAAATACTGTTTCAAGGTCAGGACCCCCACTACACCTAAAAACTCTCCACTTTAGATCCCCAAAACCCCCTTGTTGTTGTCTTGACATGGTCACTGTGGCACACTCTCAGCCAGAAATATGAGGACGTCCTTTGGTTTTGAGCTATTTTCCAATGAAATTCCACTTGATTCTTTTCTGTTGCCAGAATGACGATTCCCCCATACAGAGAGTTTTATACATGGCTTGTCGACATTGGTGTAGAAGAGCTTGAATGACAACAACATCACTGCCTGATTTCTCTTATGTTTTCTCTGGTTGGAATGGAAGCTAATCCCTGCAGCAATGTTCTAACATCTAGTGGAGAACCATCTCAGAAGAGTGGAGGCTGGGAAGGCAGCAATAGATGGAACAAATCCATATAAACGCCCATGTTTTAGGAATAAGACGCTGGATGAGTATGTGTCTACATACTTTTGGCCAAGGGGTGTGACTGTGATAAGGGTACAGATGCATGGAACTCTCTTTATTTAAGGGGACTTATAGTTAAGTATAGTTAACATTTTTCCAAGATATTCGCTTTTTAAACTAAGAAATATTATCAAAATAATTCTATTAGAAATTGCAACTTAAAACACTTGAGTTTCTGTAGCATCACATCAGTGGTTGCCATGGAAACGGTTGTTTTAATGAATATATAGATACTTAGAGAAACACAGTTATTGAGATAACTAAACAGTGTTTGGTTATAATTTCAGCTGTAATGTGAAGGAAAAAACATTCCTAATGTCACTACAGAGCTTTTTTTTCCAGGTTTCTGTGTTCTAGTATTGATTTTGACCCCCCTAAATCAATTTCGGCGGGAAACAGCTAATTAAATATGTATATTTTGATTTACTCATATTTAGAGGTACATATTGCAAAAAGAGCTCTGTACTGACATAGATCATCACAAAATGAAGAAAACTGCCAAATATGAAGTTAATTGGATGTACAGTTGCTGAGAAATCTGTATTTTCTTGTTGAAAATCTGTATTTTTAGAAAAACGTGATTTTAGTTCGGCAGTAATAATGTGATCAAAGTTTCACAGTAATGTTCTCAGGAGGAACACATTTATTATTTTGTTTTTAGTGGTTTTTAGGATTTTTTTTTTACCTCCTTAAAAGGCACCAGCCTCATAAGTAACTCCCTCTTCTTCAATCTGTGTTTCTTCCCTAATTTTACGTGCTTGTCGAGCGTCTATTCGTTTCTTTTTTTCAAGTTCTAGTGCGCGTTTTTCACTGTTTCACATGTTTTCTGTCCATTTTGTGACAGTCTTTCATTGAGTGTGCCCCTGCCTTTATGCCAAGTTTTATAAGAATGGAGGCAATGCCTCATTGGCCATCATTGAAGGTCACCCACACTCATAGCTGTTCCAGCCTTGAAGACAGTGTCCGTGACGAATGTTTCCTTCGGAACATGACTCCATATTACGGATTATTTGAAGGACCACTTCATGTTCTTGCCTAAAAACTAAAATTTTGAACCAAAATTGGCATTTTGCGTAGCTATAGGTCCCCTTAAGGTAAAAAACAGTTATTTGTTAATGCAATAACTGTATTAATATCTCAGTTAAATTGATGGGTATTTTAAGCATCTTAACGATTAGGCCTACTTATTTCTGTATTGCTCATTGGCAAACAGCTCCTGACTTTGGTACAAGACTCACAAAAAGAACATCAGCAAGATTATGAAATTGTAATTTAGTGTGAATTTAATGATGCAAAGCCAGTTAACTGGCCACTCCATATATTTAATTCTGGGCACACCCATTGACCCGCAGCAAAATGACTCACCACATGACTCACTTTTAATTCTTTAAGTGAAAATGCGATTACATCACCTCTTTTGTTTAATTAAACCTAACAATTGACCTTCACATAAATTAAGAGCCGGCTTTCACTATACAGTAAATATCAAGCTCTTGCTATCATTTGTGAAGTAAAGACAAAAAATGCCATGTGCAATAATATAATGGGGACGATCTGTATGTGCAGTGCGAGGCTCCGGTGGTACTCTGTACAGGCTAAACACAATCTGGCCTTCTAGACTTTTCTAGAGGGAGAGGAGCTGGTTCTGACTCAAGTTTATCTTTCCATTGACAATCAGGCAGTATTTTTAGAAGTCCTAAAAAACAGTCACTGACTCAAATCTCAAATATTCAGCGCAGTATTGTGCAGACAAAATTTCTAGTGTTTCAGGGTCAGATATTTTGTTAGTGAATTTTGAACATAGGGGAGCCCTTTCATTAGAAGAGTAAAATCTTCAATACAGTGCACAGAGTGATTCTCACTTATCTTAAATAAATATGTGCATGAACGACATATAGCCCTAAGAGAAAAACTGCACATTGTGAAACATTCTGAAATATTACATCAACAGGAGCTCCTTCTGAATTAATAAGTTACAAGTATTTGATTTTCTAGCAAGACTGACCAAATAGGTCATGAACAGCATTGATGTGTATTAGCATGTACAGTCCAAGACAAAAGTTTGGACAAACCCACATTCTTCAGATAGTCAATTTTTTAAAAAAGAAATAACACCTTTCATTTCACAGAACGTCTAAATCTTAAATCCATCGAAACCACCATTTGCAATAATATTGCTGAGGAAACTCAGATTTTTTTTTCTTTAACAATGACAGTCATACAACTATGAGAGTTCACACAGAAGAGCTGGAAAAAGGAAATAATTAATTCACTGGAAATAAATTTGTAATAGAAATAATTTGCCAAATATAGCTTAATTAAGAGTTCAAATAGTTTGGACAAAAAAATATTCTTCAACAAGGAAATTATTCCATTTCATCTTCTGCTGAATCATCTCTTGCGCTGTGCCATTAAGGTAATACGCAGAAGTTAAACCCCTTTAATTTCACTGAAAACTGAACTCTATAACATGAGTAAAGTGCGTCCAAACTTTTGACTGGAGCTGCAAATATTCGCTGAGCAAATGATTGGATAGAGATTAGTTGAACAGTGTACGCAAAACTGCCTGAACCAATGGTAATGAAAGAGAGAAGGTCTTGGGGTCACCAAAATCAATTCACCTCTTCTGCACCGGAAAATCAATTCACATGACAAATTAGGTCGCAATCCAGCCATTACCTATCCACATATGTTAAAGCCTGACAGACAACAGACACACAGACAAACAAACGGACAGACACAAAATTTCCCTACAATAGATAGAAATGGACTAATTAAGAACAAACAGCAGGTCTTTATAACACAGAGCTTGTTACTGTGGATGAAACAAAAAACCAGCATGTTCAGTGAGCCCAGGGGTTGAGAACCACAGGTCTACGACATTGCGCTCTATCACCACTAGAGGGTAGCATTCCTAATGCCTGAGCAAAACGCCGCTCATTATGCAACGGCATTTTAATTCACGCAATTCTTTGAACCACAATCTTTTCCTGCTCCAGCGAACAAAAGAATCAAATCAGCATTGATTTCTTTAAGATCGGATTCGAAGCTGAAATCCGTCGTTTACTCTGTAAGCTAATCCATTTTTAATGATTTAAAAAAATGTACTTAATACCTTCTCACAATGGCATTTTTGTTGCATCATCTATTCCAAGCATTTCTTTTTTGGAATTTTTCTGACAGGAGTGAAGGAGCAAGCTCTTAAAATCAAAAAAGCATCTTTAAAATGAGGTTTCCTACATTGAACAGCATTGGCATAGCAGTCTACATCCTGCGTTTGCATTGCAACGATTGTTACTTCTCAAAAATATACTTCAGCTTCATTATCTTAGAAGCAAAAAAAAGCACTGGGCTCCAAGCCACAGCTGAGTGTCGAATGAAACTGCGTCATTTGGAATTTAAAAGCAAACTTGAGTGACTGCCAGGCACTGCTGATGTCCCCAAATTGAAATCCGCCAAAACTGAAAAATTAAGCATAACCCCCTGAGAATCAGCAAACAATGTTAAGACGAGGAACCAGACCATATGAGGAAACTATGCAAACAACAGCATCATATGATCAGCTGACTACAGTGGCGAGAGACAGTAAAATTCTGCACACCCTGCGCCTCGTAAAGGTCATAAACAGTAACACTAGAACACACGGTCTTCACTGGGCCGTCTTCAGCCCCTGTCACTCTGTAGTCCGTGTCCTCCGTAAGTGATGCAGTGAGATACTCTTGACAGTCCCGTAGGAGTCTAAGAGGGTCACAGTGTCTGCAAAGGCTGAAACCAAGGCCCTGAACTCACAATCAACATTTCTCCATAACCAGAGGAGGACAGTCCAGATATCAGGAAGTATAAATCCTAACACTGATCACTTCCAGGAACTGGCTGCATAATTGCGCTAATTAGAAGCTCTAGTGACAGCGTAACAGATTCGGCAAACGGGTGAGATCAGCTGACTGAGTTTGCGGGTCGAAGAAACTGGAGTGCTGTTTGCGGTATGAAAGGCCTACAGTATCCTCACCTCTCAATGCTTAATTGTACGAAACCTGTTGCAGTTTACTTTGCCAAATTAGCAACCAAACTTTGATTGGTTCGGTTGCTCAGACCAAGAGTTAGAATAACTGGCCAATTAATTTTTGCTAGGATTATTGCTCATTGGATTACAAAGTTATGAGACATTTTCCAAAGCGCATAAAAGAAGACATGAAATTTCGAGATGTCTTCAGAAGATTCCGAACTCAAGTAGCTCATGAAACGGCAGGTTGCGTATTAGTCTGTGAAGCTTACTGTAATTAAAGCCTTTTGCCAGAAAGTTCTCTATGGTTTGATACCCCAAAAATCGCTTTCTCTTCAGATGTAGTCCCATGATTAATCACGCTGGTGAAAAAATGTTAAAAAGAGAGATCAAAGTCACAGAAAGTTTTGGATTTTTCGCATTTATTCAGATTATTGCCATCCTAACAATGTCACATCCATTATATAAATGTTGCCAATAGGCAATCACTCATTCATCATCATTTCTTAATCATTATATGATTCAAAAAGTTTCAGATTACTCAGTAACTAAATTGATTGATTTTTAATCAGGCAAATAAAAACAGGAGCAATCAAGCGTTGGGAGGTGAGGTTACCGCAGACCTTTAACCTCTTAACTGTCACCTGCATTTTCTCACGTGGCCCGGATTGGTATACCACATTTCAAATGCTCAAATGAAATATTCAAAATTTGTTTGAAAATTCCGTAGGGCCCTAATTAGGGCCCAGTGACACTTAACAGGTTAACCCATTAATGCCCAAATTTCTTTTCAAAGTAAAAGTTACCTTTTACTATCGGATATGGCGTACAATGAACATTCAACACTTATATTCTGGGGAAAAATATTTATTTTGTCATCGAGGACCCCAAGTATATATGTTCCTTTACTTAATGTACACAGATTGTTGAAAGCATAAAAATCATCATTCTGAGAAAAAACATATTTAGACAATGCTATAATCTCCAATTCTTGTCTTTAGTGTGATATAAAAATGTGCCTCAGTCAGAAAAAATGACGCACACACCTCTTGGAGCGTCACATAGTGCTGTTACAGATTCGAGAAATTCATGCAAATAGCGGCCCCCACCACTGCTGTAAAGGGAGACTACTCTCATAAGCACTTTTCCTGGACACGAGTTACTTCCCTTGATTAAGCTACAGCAGCTTAGTCAAAGTAACGCATTCACTTGGGTTACAGAGGTTAAAATGTGCCATGTCCCAGAAATGGGACAGTGGTCATTAATGGGTTAATACCACCGACAGCAGGCCACAGGAAGAAAGACACGACCCAACTCTTACTTCCTGTTTGGACCAAACACCCCGTCCTCCTCACAACAGGAGTCACTACAGCCCGACAGTATTTATGAACTCTCTGATCTACACACATGAATTCAGTAGGGGCTAAAGCCGTCACAGCCAATTAAAGGACCAAACGTGCTCACTGGCTGGCAGCAGATGCAAGTGACAAAGGAGTTATCATGGGAAATGCAGTCCAGACAATAATGGCTCAAGCCTATCCACAGATACTGCGGCCTATTGGTGGCACTGTTGAGTCAGTTGTACATATCAGACTGATGCTGAGTCTCAGGAACAGAGCACAATCAGGCACATCTCAGCATCATGCTTATGCGAGTGTGTGGCTGTGGATGTAGTCAAACCCTGTGACTATCTCACATACACTCATGAACACACACAAGCACACAAACACTATGTACACACACACTGGCACTTGACATGCGTGCACAAAAACACACACATACATAGGTACATATCTACAGATGCATACACACACTCACAGCATGCATACACACGCACGCGCACACACATACACACACACAAACTGTAATGCATGCACATATGTGTACACACATACAAAAAGACTCACACTGTGCACACACCAATTTATAAACATACACACACTCGTAACGCACGCACACACACACACACACACACACACACACACACAGAGTGCAAAAAGCTCTCAAACATAAACAGAGAAATACACACAGTACCACACAAGCACACACTCTGCGCCACACACAGGTGCAAACAGGTACTGCACGACAAACATCCATACGCTTTCCTACACATAATACCTTTCTATCAGAGACAACTCAATTGCACACACACACACACACACACACACACACACACACACACACACACCCAACAACATTAACAGCCACAGTTCAGCCTTCCATTATAGAGTGGTTTATGTTAATCCAGCATTTGGATTAACAGCTGGGCATTACATTATTACATGACCTTATGGAGAAAGGGGTGGGGGTGGGGCTGTGGGCCGGTGATGTCACGGACAACCCTCCACCAATCAGGCTGCCCGGAGTCCTCACTGACCCAATTCAGAGAAGAAGACCTGAGACTCCAGCATCCCAGCCCCGCCCCCCTCTCTATTACCACAGACAGCTCACCATCGCACTCTGCTTCAAATAAAAAAATAACGAAGCACCAAGTCATCGTGACTCGGCATTTTATTCCTGGCAGGAGCTACTGCTTTCTATTTGTGGATGTCCTCTGTCAAGGAAGCCTCACCTTACGCACACAACCATACATTAACACTGTATGGGCTCTTCCTGTAAATGAAAGATAACTTTATTTTGACCCACAGGGAAAAGTCAGGACGATTATAAGGGCTTGTGACTGACAGGGGACCCAAAAAATATTAGAGCACGTGGCTTGTGGTGATCATGGGGCCCAATGTGATGCCTTTCCATGGGGCCCAAAATCCCTGGCAGAGCCCCTGTACCCAAGTGACAGATGCTTCATTCATTCATTTTCTATACCCGCTTATTCCTCACTAGGGTCGTGGGGGAACTGGAGCCTATCCCAGCTGACTCTGGGTGGAAGGCAGGGACTCACACTGGACAGCTCGCCAATCCATCGCAGGGCGCACACACCATTCACACACCATTCACTCCCACACTCATGCCTTTGGACAATTTAGTGGCTCCAATTAACCTGACATGCATGTCTTTGGATTGTGGGAGGAAACCGGAGTACCCGGGGCAAACCCACGCGAACACGGGGAGAACATGCAAACTCCACACAGAAAGGCCCCACGACCTTCTTGCTGTGAGGCGCCAATGCTAACGACTGCGCCACCGGGCCGCCCTGTGCTTTTTGCATGTCAATCAAAGACCGATTCTCACTGGAAAACCTGCCCTACCAAAAGCCAAAATAGTTGCAATATTGTTGATAAAAAAGAGAGTTATTTTTGCATGACATTTTTTTTTAGCTTAACATGTTATGTATATTGTGGCAGACTAACCACAAAATAAAAGCTCAGCTGTGTTGCATCGCTATTGTATAAGTGCATCACTAATTTATGCCATCAACGATATTTGTTCATTCCAATTCATTTTTTTTTTTTTTTTTTGCAACTGTAGCTATTGTAGTTTGCTATTGTTGTGACCATATCGTAAAGTGAACCCGAAGACAAGGATGCAAGACTCCGTGAAAGCGTAGCCCAAGTTCCACATAAAAAGAAGGCAGCAGTAGTGCTTTGCAGCTACTGGGCCATGATGGTGGATGCCGAAATGCTGTTTTTGATAGCATGTGTGCCGCCCATTTGTCATTGGCTGAAGCCCAAAAACCAGTTTCTTCGTTCTATCACGGGTGGCTTGCTGTGGTTTAAAACACGGTGAGAAATTTTTACTTTTCGATCTATTTTCCTTAACCCTTTGAGCGCTGAATAAATTTTCAAGGAATTAAAAATGTCATTATCCTGAGCTGTTGAAAACCTATCATGTGGGAACTTGTTTAAAAGAGCTCCCCTGCTCCCACAGGGGAGCTCTTTTAAACAAGTTCCCACATGATAGGTTTTCAACAGCATCTGATTTTGATATCTTGCATCATTGGGCTACTATAGTTGCCTATAGCGCTGAAAGGGTTAACATGAAGGATTGCGGTTAAAAGATCAGTGCTTTTAATGTGAAAATTTCACTCCATCATTTTATTTTCTCACAGCAGAGGAACTGGGTCTGTTGGTTTCAGCCAATGAGAAGCCATCTCAGAAAGTGTATAGCCAATCAGAGCCAACTGCACATAATTTACAATACCTAAAAAGGGATTCTGTCGATACTTCACGGAGAGTTTTAGCCTGATTATTTGTAGACAGGAAGATGGCGGATTTTTTAGATACTACTCACCTTTCTGCTTATCAAAGCTCTGCAGGAAGGATGAAAATGTGACTTCCTGTTTCCTCCAGATCTCTCCTCCCCTCACTCGCTCGCCGTTTCTTCCCGCCCTTCTCCTCCGGGCTGGGCTCATCCCGCCGAACGTCCGGGGACACCATTGCGACCGATGGGGCCTGAGGTTTGGTGGCGGGGGTCCCCCCGATGTGGAGGGGCTCTAGAATCTTCTCAGCAGATGATTTCTCCTTCTGGGGAGCCGAGGGTATGGTGGGGGCCAGGACAGGCACTGCTGGCGATGCAGGGGCGGGGACAGAGGGGCCGTCGACCCGCCCAGACTCCACCCTCTGGTTTTTTTGGACGGGGAGACCTCCGACCCGCTTGGGGCTCTCCTCGGCAGCGTCGAAGGATTCGAGGAGGAGCTCGCTGTCCAGCTCCGCCTCCCTCTCCTCGCGCAGGATACTGTATTGGATGGAGGGGACGAGGGGCGTGGCCACAGAGGGGGTGGGGACCGGAGCAGTGTGGGCGGGGCTCGACGGCTGCTTGCGAGAAGGCGGGTCCTCCGACACCAGCTCGATCTCGGAGTCGCCGGACTCCGCGCTGCTGCCATCTTGGTCGAACATGGTGGACGGTTTGGAGGGGGCGTCTGGCTCGGTCTGAGCGGGCTTCACCCCTGTCTCTGCTGGGGGGCCTGGCGGTTTGGGGGCTCCGCCCATCGACGAGGTCTGATCCTGGGCTGAACCTACAGTGCCCACCCCCCTGGCCTGGAGGATAGGGTCACAGGGAGAATCAGACTCCTCTATAGATTGAGAGAGAGAGAGAGAGGGATGGGGGAGAGAGGGAAGTAGAAGAGATCGGAGAGGAGAGAGAGAGAGAATCTGTATTTTCTAAATGTTCATCCTTCTGTACTGCTGACTGAGCTCTTCCCGTACAGCAATCCCGTCTCTTGTGTGTCCTATTTTGAAACTCAAACCGCCACACTTTTTTTCAGATGCTGCGCGGTGAATCTAAACTGTAGAGATAGACAGTGGTATCTAAACTGAGGAAATAAACTGTGAAATCTAGAACATGGAATTCAGGTGGAATCTACAATATGGAAAAAGACTGAGGAAATTGAGCTGTGAGGCAATCTAGACTGTGGAAATAGTGTTGAAACCTCGACTGTGGAATCTAAACTGTGAAAATGGACAATGGAATCTAGACTGTGGGAAGTAAATTGGAGAAATTGACTATGGTACCCAAGCAATGGATATGAACTGTGGAACTTAGACTATTGGAATAGTTGGTGGAATCTAGATTTTGGAAACAGACTGAGGGACCTAGACAGTGGAAATAGACTGTGCACTTCAGACTGTGAAAATAGGCTGTGGAATCTAGACTGTGGTTCCTGAACTATGGTATGTAGGCTGTGAAAAGAACTGTTGAATCTAGGCTGTGTAAATAGATGATGGAACCTAGACAATGGAAATAGTCAGGACAAATAGTCTGTGGAACCTCCACTGTGAAAATAGGCCTCTACCTGTGAGGGGCGGGGTTGATGAGCTGGGGCTGTCGTCCTCAGGCTCGGAGAGCGTTACCGTGGGGATGCCCTGTAACCCCAGGCTCAGAATGCTGTTTCTGTCTGACACTGCGGGGCACTGAGGGGCGGGGCTCTCCGGGTCCATCTCTGTCAGCGTGATTTTGATTGGTCCGCCAGCCGCCAGGGGCCTCTCGCGCCTCGAGCCCGGCTGGTCGTCGAGCTCTTCGTCAGAAGGTTCCTCCACGTAAGGAAAGGTTTGCGAGCCCAGGGCGGGGCCTATAGTCTCCACCTCCATTGGGGCGGAGCTTTTCTCAAGGTACTGACCAATCCCGGGTTGGCTCACATCCTCCCAGCCACCCGCTTGCTCCTGCACAAGGGGGCGGGGTTTCTCCTCAGGGCTAATATCCATGTAGTTGTAGGCCTCCATCTTCTCCGATTCTAGAAGTTTCCGAGTGAAGTCCACGGACTCGCCTGGGGTCATCTCGATGCCCGAATCGGAGCTGAACATCCCGTGTGTCGTCTCTAGGCTGGTGACCCCGTCCTGGATCAGGGCTCCGCTTTTGGGGTCACTGACAGATCTCTGCTGGGAGGGGGAGTTCTGATTGGACAGAAGAGAAGTGTACAGGTCTTCCTCACCAACAAAGGTCTTTATCTTATCTGAACTGTCTGCAGAGAGAGAGAAAGAAGGGAGAGAGAGAGAGATTTTTGATTTTTAAGGTCCGATTTATTGAACCATTACATCAACAGTAATAACACAATGCAATACATATATATATATATAAAAGAACAGATGTCCCACAAGAATGTTCTTAAAAAAAGGGGGAAAAGCTAAAACATAAATACTAAACATATACAAAAACAAGACCTTCAAAATAACCCCAAAACATCTGGGAAATTGAACAGTGAAAGGTACCATAATAAAACCAAGGCGAAAAGAACAGGCAACATTTTCAACATTTCATACCCGTATTTCGTATGACTATAAACACACTTTTGTGTGTGTGTGTGTGTGTGTGTGTGTGTGTGTGTGTGTGTGTGAGAGAGAGACAGAGAGAGAGAGATGGAGAGAGGGGGAGAGATAATAAAAGGAGGGGGGAGGGTTGAGAGAAATAGAAAGCAGAAGAGAGATTTAGGGAGGTTGAGCGGGAGACAGAGAGGGGGATGAGATGGAGAGGGAGGAGGCAAGAGGGTTTTATAAACCTGCCACCCGGTTACATAACACCCCCCCCCCGCGCTACAGTCACAGGCAGGGGACGCTGACACACAGCACGAGCAGGTAGGACACAGAAGAGCAACTCAGCCCCAACACCCCCTCTAATAGAGGACAAAGATAAGCTACAGCTTACATCACTGTTAGTGATGACAAATCTCAGAACCACAGAAGAAGAAGAGATGAGTCAAACTGGCTAATTCCAGGCTGCATCCAAATAGTCAAAAAAAAAATTTACATCCCATCCCCTAATTCCTCACCACTTTTCTTTAACCTTTGTGGAAAACATCTGAAGGGAAACGAAAGGTGTAAAAGGGAATTCCTAACGGCTCAGGAAGACAACCGCGCTAATTAGAGAACCCAAATTCACTTAAACTAGGCAACGTGATCATGTGTCCCCTGCCCATCATATAGGTTTTGTTTTGCGATTGGCCACCGCCACATAATTATTTCCAGATCATTTTTGAGTTAGGAACTTTGCTTGGCAAAAAAGACTATTCGGACACAGCCCAAGTTGCATTTTTTTACCTCTTTTTTATTTCCTTGTCTTTTTTCCCTGCGAGACAAGAAAAATATATATTAAGAAAAGGAAGTGAAGAAAGAGGAAGCGGATAAGAATGGAGTATCTTTGCCCCTTCAATCAGGCCAAAGCAGCATCACAGGCCTGACAGATGCAGAGGGGCAGATCAACAAGGTTTTGAAAAATCATTTGTTACAGAATCTGAGCAAAGAAAATTCCTCCTCAAAGGCAGCTCTGGGATTTCCTAGCTCAAGGAAAGTTTGGACAATTCCTGTTTCCTAACTCCTTGAGGGCACATTTATTGGACTGGAATCTCCTAACTGAAGGTGAGCCCTGACAGATTTCTTGGTCAGGCAAAACGAAAGAGAGGAATAGTTCTGACGAACGATCGCAATATTAATAGCTCACTGAAAGCACAACAGCACTGATTACTGTTCCTCCCACAGCACCCACACAGTACAGGATGTCATACAGTAAGCGCTGTTCTGGTCCCTGAGCACACTTAACTCTGCATGAATTGACAGAAAAGGGGAGAGATACAATTCAATGAGTTGGATCACAAAAATAAGCAAATGAAAGCATTTTAGCACCAGAAGGGGCCTGGCTTTGAGAGAACCAATCAGGGCTTGTTGCTAAGCACCACGGTAACAATACTTTGAGGCATTACCTTAATTTGATGGGAGGACTGATACTATTATGAGAACAAAGCTTTCTGAGAAGTTAACTGCCACCCCCCTCCTACCCATCCACCCCCCCCCCACACACACACACACACACACACACACACACACACACACACAGGCAGGTTTTTCTATCCCCCTGGGGACTAAAAAATTATTTTTGCACCAAAATCTTATTAGCATCCCCCTAAACCTAACCCTAACCCTAACCTCAATCTTAAAGCTAAGCCCAATCCTAACCCACACACCCCCCAAACCATAATTCCAATAGCAACCCTAGACCTAAACCTAGCCCTAAGCCCAGAATTAAGCTTTGTACCCATGGGGACCCAGAAAAGGTCCCCACGAGTCATGGTTTCTCAGACTTTACTATTTTTGTGAGGTCTTTTGGTCCCCAGCATGATATATAAACAAACCCACTCACAAACATACGTGCATGCACACACACTCCCTCCCACACATACAGGCACACTCATGCACACACTCTCCTTCCTACAAACACACACACACGCACACACACACACACACACACTCACCCGCCCTCTCACACATAAACACATACTCATGCACGCACTCTCCTCCCTACAAACACACACATGCACACACACCCTCCCTCCCACACATACAGGCACACTCATGCACACATTCTCCTTTTCACAAACACACACACACACACACACACACACACACAGTCAGTCAGTTCCCTCCTCTGTTCTCTCCGGCGTCCTACATACAGCACCTCATTACGAGCACACCTGGGGGACTCTATTTATACCCTCCAGCTGCAGGGGGACTGCGGTTTTGTATCGGGGAAGCAATGGCATTTAGGAAGACCCTCATCTCATTGGCCTCCTCCTTCCCCGACACGCAGTCTCTGAATAAACTGCTCTGTTGTTGAAGGAGGACATTATGGCAACACAGTAGCTGAGCATCTTGTCGGTTCACATTACAGTCTTTGGTGCGGCCAGTCACCTCCACTTAGGCAATGTGTGGCCGTTACCTCCTCCAGCACTACTGCTCAGCATTAGCTAAGAGCCTGTGCAGGTTTATGTGCTACTGCCCAGCAGAAAGTGTATTTTCTTTCGGGCTGTTAATGGGAGAACGCCAAAGGCGAAAACACGTACTCTGCAGTGTCTTGGGTTTGTATCTCTGAGTCCTTGAGTTGCGCTTTGCAACAGAAGTACAGCAGACCGCGGAGGCTTAAGGGCCTTGCTCAGGGGCCTGTAGGCAGACCTCTTCCCAACTTAATCACTTCACATGTCAGTCCGAACCCCCAACCCCACCAGGAGCCCAAACCAGCGACTCTGTCATCAGGCACCTGAGCTATAGGTCCATCACCAAAAATACACCAGCCCGAATGAAAAAGTACCGTAGTTACAAGCTAGTCATCCAATAGTAAATGGATGGTATTTCCGCCACTATAGTGTAATATTACTATAGTGATACTATAGTTATTCAAACTTCAGCAATACAGTTGTGTGGACTATAGTAACATCATGGTACTGTTGACTGTGGTAAGACTGTAGTTATAATGTGATGATTATAGTACTACTCGAGTTATACTATGCACACTATAGTAATACTATAGTTATGCCATTAACACTATAGTATTACTAAGAAGTAACTATAGGATATTCTAATAAGGGAGGGGCCTTCCCCCTGAATCCCTCCGTCTCTCTCCTGATTCACAACACTACCTTGGGTTCATCCCCTGAAATGAAAAGCATGAAAAAAAAAAGCGTAGCATGTTCTCAATAGACCGTCCCTGGTTTCAAAGTGGCTTGCTTAGAAGCTCCTCCCCCTGGATCCATAACTGTGAGCACCACACTCCTGTCAATCACGTTACATCACTGCACTGAGCCAATGACAGATCAGAAAACAAAATGGAGGTAACAACACATTGAGACGAGCTGGGTCACAGCGCTAATTTTTCACTTCCTTCTTCATTTCCTTCATCTTTTTTCTAGCCTTTAGTTCTGGGAAAGGCAAGAAAAGAGCAAAAAAGAAGTGAGGATGGGGTATGTCAGGCAACTAGTGTATAGCTTTGGTGGTTCTGGCCAAACCTTGGCCAGGCTGGCAGAATAATTTGATTGGTAATGACTTGTGCATTCCCTGACATAAGGCAAATGGTCCTGTCCCACTTAACGGAGGGAATTTTGTCTGTTCTATCTCAGCCCTGCATGCACTTCTACAAACATTACAAAGAAAACCAACCCTTTCAGGGCCATTAAAGTCAAACACAGGGTCATAAACTATGACTTTGCATCCCTCCAATTCCGAAGACAACAGAGAACACTGCTGTTAAATTCACAACAAGAGCATGACCCCTTTTCATTTTATTTTATTTACTTATTTTTTTTTTTTTTTAGCCCTGAATGCTGCTCAAGGTTTACCCATTTCAGTTTATGTTGTTAGGTGCAGTGGTAAACTTCGGAATAATTTGATAGCTGAGCTTCGTTACCTCCTGCAGTATTGATGTCTAGTCTCACAAGAAAGAGGCAAAATCCAGTCATTTCTTTATAAAAATTCTATAGAGCTCAGCTCTGTTTCTAAAAGAATAAGGGCATTTTAATACATCAGTGTCTAGCTTCATGAGAGACAGTTTGTCATTGCTTACAGCTTTGGACATCCACAGCTCCACCAATCAGCACAGCCTTCATTGATCCCAAAGACAGGGAGGTGCTTTTCCCTCCGTCTTTGTAACCACTTAAAAACATGTGCCTTTTTTCTGTGAGTGGCTTCTTCATTGAAAAAAAAAAGGAGTTTTTTACATCTGTGGAGTGGATTTGGGGGTTGATATCTGCCTTTTCCATCAGATGATCTGGCTGTCTTTTGACTCGTAAACTTTGATTTTGACCTTTCTTGGGACAATTTCGGGGGTTCGGTGTTTTCTTTCTTTCTCTTCTTCTTTGATTGTTCATGTCTGTTTCATTCTTGTTTAAGGTAGTGAACCCTCGTCTGTAGTCATAGACGTTGTATATTCCATGCAACTCTTATTAAACTTCTTAATTTTGAATCGGATTCTGAGTTGTGTTTTTTGATAACAGTTGATGAAAAAGGTTACTCAGCCTATCAATGAATTCAACAATTTAATAGTTAATTGAGATCTTTGATAGCAATCAATAAATTAAATGGAATAAATTAATTCCACATGTTGGATAAGTGAGGTGTTTTAATAGTTGATGAACAAGTGTTAAGTATTCAGAGTGCCGGACGTTAAGCGAGGGCGTCTAACTCTTAAAATTGCCGAATTCAGAAATTGTTTATAATTCAGCTGAACTTCACTTCCCCAAGGGGTAATAGTAGAATCAGTGTAAGTCGGTGAAATGGGATCCCAGCTGCTTTGAATTTCAGTCTGAGGTTCCTGTTCCAGGTTCGGCAGGTGAGGAGAGCAAGGTTAACTAGTCAATTCTTTATACACCGATGAGCCAAATCATTTCAACTACACACAGTTAAAGCAAATAATGTTGATTACCTCGCAAAAATGACACATGTCAACGTCTGCAGATACACCACAGAGGGTGTATGGATCAGAGGTGCATTGATCAGGTACATGAGCACCATTTACTTGCAGAAGAGATGGCACCAGGATGCATTGTGGGAAGAAGACAAGCTGGTGGAGGGAGTGTGATGCTCTAGGAAATGTTCTGCTGGGAAACCATGGGTCTGGGAATTGAAGCGGCCATCATTTTGATGGAGCTGTTTTGGTAACCCGAGGGGCACCTTCACAATACCAGGCGGGTGGTTTTAATGTTGCGGCTATTTGGTGTATATGTCATATATTCCAAATATAAAAACTTCCCCAAAGCAAGCAACTCATCTTTCTTTACTCAAGATATCTTCTGGAAACAGAACATCCTAAATGATGGTGGATCTCAATCGATTTCTGGGCAAAAAATTTGAGATTGGAATGAGCCCGGAAGGTAAATCTAAACTGAGGGACACAGAGGTAAATATCAGGCCAATTTTCACAGTACAGCTCTTACAGCTGTCATCTTTTTAACTCCCAGCGATGGTCTGCAAACTAGAGATCAGTGTGCTTGGAGTCCCCTTGTAAAAGATGCTGGTAGAGCCTTGGTTTGGGTTTATTGTTGTTGAGCACTACCAGTATGTACCTCTGTTAAGACTGTAGTGCCAGCTTCGTGAGTCACATATGATTATAACATCAAAAAAAAAAAATTATTTTGTCTCTAAATGAAGAAGAAACAGTGCACATTTCAGTTACTTTATTAAGCAATATGATTATGGTTTCAAGTCCTTGTCATTATTTCATTTTATGTTAGAATTTGTGATGGGTCTTTGTCATCTGTAATTGTAATAACTAGCAAAATCTAGACATTGCAGACTGCACTGCTTGCGAGAGTTAAGCACAGGATTTGAGGATTTGAAGTCACATCCCACTTTCTTTAACCCGGAGATAAAGCTGATACCAGTCGCTGAAGCTAAAGCCACTTAAATTAGCGAGGAACTGCCTAAATCCCCACAAGAAAATGCATACAAAAAAAAAAACCAGAAAGGTGAAAGTGAGAGAGACAGAGAAATAGAGAGAGAGAGAGAGAGAGAGAGAGAGAGAGAGAATACATATTCATGGAGAGTCTGGCGAGCGCAGGGCTTCACTCAGAAAAGACAATAGCAGGAAAAGGACGATATTAATAAACAGACCAGAGGGATCAGGAGAGAACAGGAGTAGCCAGGATATGGGACCTGCGACTCCCTGTAAGTACAACAACAGTGGCCCCACCTCCACCGCTAACCCAAACATCCCAGAAACCCAACAGCACTGCGCCAGTAAATATAGCTGTTACCCAGCTTTAGCAAAGCTGGTTAGAGTACATTAAAATGCAAGGCTGTTGGCTGTCAGTTGACTCTTCCAGCTAAAAGTCCAAGTTTGATTTGGTGCTCGGGCGGAACAAAACCATACACCTGCTGCATCTGTCCAATAAGGTGTCATGTGACATGACTGAACGTTAACATGCATGGATATACAGTATTTGCAAGTATGAAATGTCTCTTTATATATATTTATAAGTGTATATAGTTTGAGTTCTTATGCTGTAATTCACTGTAGTTACAGTCTTTTAAATGTTGTGTGGACGTATGGGATCATGTTTTTGTCTTAATAAAAAGCTGATCACAATAACAAAATCTTACTCCCACCCTGGTGCATCTTGGGTAAGCAGTAATAATGAGGACATAAGCAGTGACGAATTCGCCACAGGGCCGCGGAAGCATGTTTGTCGGCAGGACGGCGAGCCACACACCGTCCCAGCAGATGGTCACACCGTGCAGGTGAGTCTGTGAACCTGGTGACCTTCAGCTGATGCCAGAGAGAGGCAGGAAGGGGAGGGGCTTATCTCACAGGTGCCAGTTAATCGTGCGATGTGAGCATCGGCCTGCTAGCGCTAAAAAATGCGGTACTATGCTGTACGTCCTGAAAAAACCAAGAGAGTAATTCAATCTCAATCTCAAGTATTCTAGGCTTACATT
Organism: Gymnothorax javanicus; assembly: GCA_029692085.1. Lineage (NCBI taxonomy): Eukaryota > Metazoa > Chordata > Actinopteri > Anguilliformes > Muraenidae > Gymnothorax > Gymnothorax javanicus. Next base: position 7,114,312 of record CM056198.1, on the reverse strand, counting down.
AAAATTTTATTTCTGCTGCTAAAATAAAATAAAATAAACAGACAATATTGCCAACAAGGTACAACCCAACGCAAAACATTGATTTCTATGTCTCCACCTGCCATAGCTTCATACACTCTAAAACATGATCTTCAGCTCCCACACAAAACTGAACTAATGTGACCTTGACCTATGACCCAATGACATCCAAAACCTCCTATTAGTTCGTCTACCCTCTGTGTAGAGTTAACATGTTTGATTTCGTGAAAATCGCCCCACTCCTTTGGTAGATATAGCGCAGACAGTATATTTCAGACAGACGGTGTAACGGACACATGCACTGAAGGACAACCTGAACAGCATGCCTCGCTTCCAGTGTTTGTGACGGAGGCGTAATGATGTAACCCAGCTGGACAGTAAGATTTACACTGAGGTGAAAAAAAAGTTTGAAAACAAATAGTTACATAAATAGCCACAGCCATAACTCTTCAGAGAAGGCTTTCCACCAGATGTTAGAAGATTGCTGCAGAGTTCTGGTCTGACTCCACCCTGAAAAAGATCAGGCAGGTTGCGCAATAGTATTCGGCATTTAGGCCCCGCTCATAGTCTGCTTTCCAGTTCATCTTAATCGTCTTTGATTGGGGTGAGGCCTCGGGTCTAAGCCAGTCGTGTTCTTCACCACCAATCTTCAAAAACCATGCATGAATCTCGCTCTTTGTGCAATGACACTGTCATACAGAAAAAGTAAAGGAACTTTCGCAAATCGTTTGAAACACGGAATGATCAGAAACACACTCTCTGCAATGGCACCAAGAATTTCCTTCAGTGGACCCAACAGGCCTTGCCTGAATCATAAAAAACAGCCCCAGACCAGGAGGCGTCTGACGCACGGCCCCGTCCATGCGCTGACTGGCACATCAACAGTCCACTGCGGCTGAACCCAAGTCAGCCATCCCACAGGGGAACACTAAAAGCCAGTGTCTGGACATGAGCGCTGCCAAGTTATTTCCGGAAACTTCATCAGTACAGCATTTCCCCCAGGAGCAGCGGCTGGAGAGACAGAACAGAGTCTTAGCTGGCCCTACTCAAAAATCCTGATCTCAGAATACATTTTTCGTTCCTCAAAAAAGGGACATTCCCAAACAGAGCCATTCTCATGACACAATTATGGGGCATACAAGCACCACCACAAATAACGCTAATGTTTGTACATACTGTATCTACTAGGAAAAATATAAACTTGAGTAGAAATGATAATCCTGGTCATCTCTGATAGGGAGAGGGAATGCAGTAGCCAACAGTCTTACACTAAACAATGACTTCATTTATCATTGAGATACAAAACTCTCCAGTATTCCTTTGAAACTGAAACACACACACACACACACACACACACACAGTACAAATACATACACATGCTAAGAACTGATACACAGCAATGTACACACCTTGACATGCAAGATACACGTACAAAATTTGCGCGTGCGCGCACACACACACACACACACACACACACAAACACACAAAACCACTTCAGAAATGACTGCAGCCTATTATCCAATCCAAGTATGGCAACCACCTATTTTTAAAAGACTCAGACACAGCTAGTTGCATAAGGCTATGTCAGCAAGTTCCCGAAAAATACAAAATAAAAGCAGAAAAGATGGAGGTCAACTGAGTGCAATACGAAAAGCACCTCCAGCGAGACTCTCCTTAAAACAGATCAAACACAGAGCTCTATCCTGCTCTAAGCTGATGAACAGGTAGAGGCAGTGTGAGGAACGGACCACTTTAGTCTAAATGTAAGAGACCCTCTCAGTCTTATTGTACGCGCATCACCTGCAGGCGAATATAACCTGACAGGCGTCATTCGGCGCTCCTGCGACAGCGACTGCTGCATGCGTCATTATGACCTTCAGCAGAGGTCGTTGGCTCTCTGCGTCATCAGGGCCAGGATCGCTTGCGATGGCGTTTTGTTCGTTCGCGATCACAGTGTAGAGAAACCAAAGGGAAGCCAAGTAGTGCCGTATGTAAATCAAATATGAGACGACATCAGAGCTGGATCAGTAACGCAATTGTTTTGGTCGCTTTTCATTTGACACGGTCAATGTTCATTAATATCTGTTGCTGCGCCTGCATTAGCCATGGACGCTAATACCTACCGTACACTAAAAGACTTTGAAAATACATGCAAAAGAGCAAGGTCTGACTCCCTCTCACATCAAAAGACAAAGTATCATTAAGTCCAGGAGTTTTTACCCAGACCATAAGATTTCGCAAAGACTGGGGATATTGCTGAGCACACCAATTGGTCGTTGACTATGATCACACCACTGAACTTCACTGTTTGCATGAACCAGGACTAAAGACTTCCGATAATATTAAATAGGATTGATTTTATTGAAACCTTACGATGAGAAAACAACTAAGTTTTATGACCACCTTAGAGCACCAAACATTCAAGATGATGGGACCGCACCCAAATTTGAGAAAAACTCCCATTATTCTTTTATTCCAATATTGCCAATTTGTCTGTGACGTTGAAATCTCTTCAGAACTCATTTGGTGTAAGGGCTGCATAAGCTCAGTCTGTAGAAATTGGGTCACGTGTATTAGCTGCGAATGAAAACCAGAGTCACTGATGGAAGCCCAGACAAACGCAGAGGCGAAACGAAAACTCCACAGGGAAAGACTACAAACCCACGCCCATCAAGCTACCCACAGCACCATGCCAGCATTACTAGCCTTCATTACTTTTCACACGTTACTGAGCATATCTGTCGTATTTGAACTAAGGTTAGCTCTGTTGCACCAGGCAAGGTCAATTGGGCACAGAAATGTATCTGAATCCGTTACAATTACGAGAAAGCCCCAGTTCTGTATGGTGTTGGCCATTGCCGTCTCCATGCTACAGGACTGTGGTGTCGTGTAGCAGAACGTCGGGTTGAGCAGCGTATCCTGCAGGTTGGAACTGACGCCTGACTTCTCAGGGAGTCGGATTGTCCAGAGCTAAATCTTTTGCCTCTTTTCCCTTAAAGAGGGCTGCACTGTTTTAATCAGCCACAGTAACGGTTGGTGAATACATTACGGTAATTAACCGTTTAACTAGACTGTGATGGAGTGAGAGTCTGGCAGCGGCTGTAATTTGCATCCCTGATTATTGGCTGGCCGTCCCGTTATCTCCACGTGTGTCTCTTCCTGCTGGTTGCCCACAGTGCACCAGTCACACAGGGGTACGGGAAACTCGCAACCTACTGCTTATACATACACGCCCATGTGCTGATCTGGGATCAGCCATCGCAACCTCAAGTGGAACATCTTTCACCACATGATAAAATGTATGCGGACACTTGCTCATCCAAAATCTCATTTCGTGCATCACGGGCATGAATACAAAGCTGGTTGCTCCTAAAACAGCCTCAATTCTTCAGGGAAGGGTCTCCACTACATGCTAGAGCACTGCGAGGGCTTGTTTCCATTTCAACCTGAAATGAATCAGTGCAGTTGGATGGCAATGTACTGTAAATAGGCCTGATAAACAGTTGCCTTACTGTGTTATCCTGATAATGTTTATTGGGGTTGGGGTAAAAACTCTATGTAGGCCAGTCAGGCTATTTAGTTCTAATCACAACAAACTATCTATAGGCCAGAATCGATGCATGAGGGTATTGTCAAACAGATATAAGAAAGGAAATAGTGTTCCTGAAATACTGAATCATCTGGGCAGTCAGTGCACACGACATAGTCAAGATTTTCCTCCAGTGGAACCAAGACATAGAGCCTGAAACACATAATACAGTCACAGAGCAAGAGGTGTCCAGATACTTTTGTCCATGTAGTGTTTGGCCATGGGGCGACAGCGCAGTATCGTGGTGGGATGCTTCACTGATAGCTGAAGAGTGGCCGGTTGGAGCCCTGGTGGGGTTTGGGTTCCTGAGTTGATCTAGAGAGATGGAGTTGGTCAGGACTCTCCTGTTGGACCCTTGAGCAAGACCCTTAACCCCAAAGTTGCTAGAGGGTCATTAACCTGTCTCTTTCTATCCCTCCTCACCTCTAAGTGTTCTATCTGGAATTTCTCAAAGGGCATCCCCGCAAAAGATAAATATGTTCTGAGTGGAACTTCCTTGGTCAAACAGAGCTGAACAAGGCTAGGGCTGGACTATTTCTGGTCCAGGGATAGCTGGTGGTTTGGCAGATATAATGTTAATTCCTGGATTTTAAAAGTGAATAGAATTTGCATTCTTAGATCTGCTGTCAATATCCTCGCTAATGTAATAGAAACTGTTTGCATCAAATCAGTTTGACAGAGCAGTGACCAATGGGGAGACTACTCCTAACCAGCCGACCAATCGAGTAACTTCATCAGTCACTCACTCTCTCCCTCAGACATGGACATCCATGGATGAAGGGCCAGATTGTGCCAGACTGGCCAAAAAAAGCATATTTGGGTCCTGGGGCTTTAGTTGAGGTCAGTGAGGTCACTGAACTGCAGCACACACAGAGACAGCTTCCTCAAGAAAAAACCTGGCACAGCCCCCAACCTCCCCCACTCCCATACACAAGCTACGATGCTGAAGTAGGCTAAAATAGACATCACAGTAAACAAACACGAGTACTCCTGCAAGTGCAAGTACTCCAAGTGCATTTCAACCTCATCCATTAGGGACCCACTGCACAGAAAAAAAAGAGTGACGAGCGCTTTGGAACGGCTGCAGCAGACCGCAGACATGAATATTAAAAACCCGCGGGGATTCTCAAATATGCAGTTCGTTCCAGGACACCTAAGTTTGTTTCTGTGCAAGACTTCCACAAGGCAGAGTGTGAACAGGCTGTAAAAGTGCGGAAAAGCAAGGTATAAAAAGCCAAAAGATTTATAAAAGGGATTAAAATGGTTGAAGTACTAAGGGCCAGTTTTTTTAAAGAACTTTTGCATGTGAAGAACCTTGAAGCGAACGCTGTCACAACTCACGTTGCGCTTTGGGCTGTCTGTGTTTAGTTTTGGTTTTGTTTCCGTGATTGATTCCAGTTATTCGATTACTGTCTCATTACCTACCCAATCCCTGGTTCATTCCTCATCCGTTCCTGCACCTGAACCTGTTTCCCATTGTAACTCATTGTCTCTGCGTATTTTAGTTTGAGTCTGTTTTCATGTCAGGGCCAGGCTATCTCACCTTGCCTCGAGTTTGTCGCCTGCTCTCTCCTGGTTTTCTAAAGCTCTGGTTTTCCCAGCTCCTCGTTCCTGCCTCAGCCTTGTGTGTTTGTTTGCGTCACCGTGCCCCAAGATTCCCATTCTTGAACTGATCTCCTGGTTGCGACCCCGGGTTGGATTCCTGACCTCTCTCTGATTGACCCCTGGGATCCTGACAGCTGCTGCCTGACCTCTGTCTGTCCCTGGACTTCTCTCCGTCTGGCCTACATGGTTCTGATTGGTTGTTCTCCACCTTTGACTGAAGGCGGTGATAATGAGGTTGCATTGTCCCAGTCCCTGGTTTTGCATCTGACTCTAGTGATTCTGATACCTGTGACACATGAAAAAGCAATAACATGGCCAGGGTAATTGTATTTGTAAAAAAAATATTTGGTGGCCGCTCTTTCATCTGAGGGTAAACTCAATCAGAGCTGAATCTTCAGTCTCTCTCCCCAGAATGCAGTCAAACTAACAGCTGGTGGCTGCACTATGGGCCCAATAGGACTTCCTGACCATAATCACAGAATGCCAACCTTCTTCAGCTCAGAACATCAAGGAAACACCAGCTGATATCATCTTTTTCTTCTCTTAATGCTATAAACATAAATCCTCTACACAGCACTGGTGAAAGGAGGAACAGAATGCAACCAGATCAGAGAATCGCATACTGTAAGGGAATTTGCATTCAAAGCACTCTGACATTCAAGCTCTTTCAAGTAAGAAAAAGCCCTGCTGAAATGCAATTTGATCAGACTTAATAAAAGACGGTTCTTTTTTTCGAGTGAAACGCTGGTAGAAAAGCCTCAGAGGCAAAATCTCTGCTTGTTCTGTGCAACCCAGATGGAAATTAAAGTTGACATCTCTTCTTAAACCATAGATTCGGACATCCAGACAGGATCGACAGGCTCTCACGCTGTGATATCAATGCTTTCTTCATTCACCGTCTAGAACAGAATTCGTAGAGATACGATCAGTTTTTTCACGGCGGAAATAAGACTTAGTTTCTTAAGCTAGATACGGGGTAGGATTGTAAAGGATTGAAGGGATCATTGACATTGACATTGTTGTTCATCATTATCAGTCAGAGGTCTACTGCTCTGTTGCTTTCAGTCACAAGAAGAGACAATTACTGTACATCAGTATCGGAAAGTTCAACAGTGTTCTCATTGCACGATTGGGAGGCTTTTGGGCATTGACTGAAAAAAACAAAAAACTTGAGTCAATCGTAACAAAGACTTACACTTAAACTTAAAATTGAATTTGTAATGCTTCTCAATAAGCTCAAAACTGCTCAATAAGACAAAAACACTGCCGATAATGGGAGACAGCATGACTGATGTCAAAATTTACTAATGATGCATGAAAATTTCACTTGGTAAGGACACACTAAATCAAACCAACGAATAATTTTTTACTTGCGAGCAAGATTTTTAAGTCCTATTACAAGAATAAAGCACTTGTGAAGACAGAGATTTTTTCAGTGTTTAAGGTAGACTTGAGGCTGGATTGGACAGAAGGTCATTGTCCAGTCAGGGTTATTAAGACAAGGCCACCTGTGTTCTGTTGTCTGGTCTAGTGCTGGAAAATCACACCACATGATTCCAGTCTATATCAAACTGAGAGCCTTTCAGTTCTGTTAGCGTACATAAGGGCAGTCTTTCTGTCTGTTATCCCGACTGCCGCAAAGAGGAAGTCCAGGTTTGTTGGAATAACAAAGCAAGCCTTCACTGGGGTATTTTTTTTTTTCATTGTTAGTGTTGAACAAGCTGAATATAAATAGGGCTGGAATTCAATGCAGAGTTTCTCTCTGGGGATACATCCAGCGTACAAGAAACAGCCCAGGATTGCATATCTCTCCCATTAAACAATACAATTATTGATTACTGGGTAACAATAGGCAGGATATTACCATGTTCCTACCCTCTATGGTATCACCCTCCCATCTCCAATATGGACCATTTACCCTAGTTCTGTAGCTCTAAAGAAACAAACACTTCATCTGCGATGTCATACAGAATATAAAATTATATTCATCCTGGGCCCAGAACAGTGGCCTCCAATATTACCTAAAAAGACCATACGATGACTGTGTGCTTTGTTCAAGCTCTATAACACTTACGGTTTTGTTCTCACAGCTCTACAGTTTATTCCTCATTAGCATCAAAAGAAAACAGCAATGATATCCAACCATACATTAATAAAATGCTTATTCCTAGTGGGTCACGTGCATCCAATCCCAGCATGCAATGGGCAAGAAGCCAGAACACACCTGAGACAGCTCAGCTATCCACTGAAAGGATTATGCACCATTCAATCAACTAGGGTCTGTTTGGAGTCTTGTTAGCCTGGCACACGTCTTAGGACTGTGGGAGGAAACTGGAGTCCCCGAAAAGAACGCATATAAACATGGGAAGAACATGCAGAGTCATCACATTAATATGTAAGGCAAAATGATTCACACTTGGCTTGATTTGTAGAGGATGAGATGAAGTCCTCCTGGAAGCGCAAAGGCTATGCTTGCACTGATTTGCCCACAGACCACAGAGAAACCACCATCTTTTCACTGCCAGGATAACTGTAGCTCCTGATTACTCCCTGAAAACCTTTACAGATTTACAGGCTTGAATCCCTCGGAGGGATTTATATTTTCAGATTTAGGACATTCTTCTGATTTGGAACCACCGACACTTCCACAGCCACCATCCCCCCCCCCCCCCCCCCACACACACACACACACACACACAATGACTAGCTTTGCAAAAATAACCTCTATAATTGAGTTTCTCATGGACCGATCATCTCGTGTTGCTCTCATGAAGGCTTGAGCATGATTTAGAGCACCCGCAGAACACCGCCTGCGTGAACCAGCATTAACATATTTCAGCTTCGGTAGAAAGTACATTATTAGTGCACTTGAGTGTTTGCTTTTGACACAGCGAATCCGGGTCAGTGGAAAAGGAGCTGAAACACAGGACAAATAACGCAGGTTTGAAGGACGCTATCTTCGGACCACAAAGAACTTAAGAACAAATACCGCTGTTGCCTAAAAATAGAGGCTATTCCAATGTTTTGATCCATGCATAACTTTGACTCAGTGAAATGTCTCTTCGTTTCACGGGCCGAAGAGCACGATTGTCCAGTGATGAAAACAATGGGACTGTTTTCAATAAGAGAATTTATGGGAGGGAGAAAGAACGGAGTGCGGGGTAGCTCCTAGAATGGTACAAAAGCTTCTCGAAAGTTCAGTCTACAATGAGTGCCAGAGTTGGTATGAAGGAAGAAGTAAAGGAAGAATATTTCTACTCCACCTATCCTTACTTTCCTGAGGTACAAACAACGCCTAACGATTAATGGCCTTGTTCCGATTCAGAAATAGGCCTCCGTTTTCATGGTGAAGAGACTCCAAAAAAAAGTATTTTTCGAATAATTAGAAAAGAAATAATCAGTTTTTCAAGAGCACCAACAGCTATTAAAAACGTTTGCACTTATATTAAAATGATTTACCATAACTTAACTTTGGGTTCCGTTCTCAAAGACCTTTTGAAAATCGTACCCCCTCCGAATCCACTGGCACTCTTGAGAGACATACCATGTCTCCTTTGGTTACATAAACTTCGCAGTCTTTCGGGGAGCACAGCCCGATCTATTATGCAAACCTTTCTCTCGCCAAATCTTGCTAACTGATAACTTTCTATTCCAGATGAACACCGTGAAGGACGGCCAAATAACATCCAACAAGCGGAGATAGATTCTGACGCATGACACACTGGCTAGAGATTTGTAGATATACGGTATTGTACGGCCACGTAGCTACCTTTTGTTATTATCGTGAGTGATCAACAGACTACGAATTTTTTCCATTAACATGACCACAGACGCACCATACTACAAATTTGGTTTAGTCACTAAACAGCACACTCAAATCCCCCGCAATTTTCCCAGCGATAAGAAAATTCTATTGCGAAATTGAACAGCGGCAAGGGCCCTTTCTTCTGCGTTGAGAGGTAAATTAATCTCAAGTGCAGTCCACACTTTAATGTGAACAATATCATAAACTGGAAAAACCCTCTTAGGTATCCATCAGTTCATGTGCAGAAAAATTATATCCATTTACGAATTAATTTTCCTGTTAAAATATAACTTAGTGACGTAATTTCAGCCTCGTAGTGTTTGGTCGGACAACTTTGCAGACATTTCTAAACGAACTAGTCCTAGAATTTAAAGGGACGCATAAGCTGCAATGGCACGCTGCTAGCTATTAAAATGTACTCATTCAAGCTGGATCACCACGCTTAATAGCACAACTTAGTTACTGATAGAGACGCTTTACACGCGTCTCTGCAGCCATCCTTCAGCAAGAGAAAAGTTGTACCATATTGGTTAGGTAGCGTAATAGCTCGCCAGGGAAACAGCGCAACAGCAAAACTAGAAAACAGTCCTATGCGACTGCTAGTAGCAATTAAATATGTGAGAGTTTTAAATTGATCGTTTTAATCTGATCCATGAATTATTACTATATTTCTCTTTTTACCTGTAGATGCAGTTTCCATGGTAACTGGAGGCCGTCTCTGATTGCTCTCTGGTTGACGGTAAAATTGCCTCGCGTTGATCTCGTCCTCCCGGCTTTTTGACTGGTGTCCATCTTCAGTCTCGTCGAATCGGGGCACGGTACTTCCAGCTCGACCCATCTGCTCAAAATCCTCCCCAAACCATCTTCCATTCGAATTAGTCTCCTCTCCCGTCTTCGCGGTCATGCTGTCCCGAGACTCGGTAAAGCGCGCGATGCACCAAGAATTAGGGGATCGCTGTGGATTTTAACAAGAATGGCTCTGAACAGACGCTCTGGTGTCTTTTTGACCACAGTCACTCCAACAAATTGTCTTTGCAAGGCTACACACTCTGATGAAGCATTACGGACGAGAAAATGGCTTGTTTAGTTCAATGTTTCGGCTGTGACGTCACCCTGTCTGAGGTTTATGGTAGGCACGGATTAAGGGTGGAAAGTGACATGCCATTAACTGTTTACTGTAGGCCTGAGCAACCTTACGCAATCGTGTCTGCAAGCTAATAATAATAATAATAATAATAATAATAATAATAATAATTACGCATTTGCCAGAGTAATGCAAAGGCACAGTCGGAAAATCAAATTCATTGTATGTACTGAGAAACCGAAGTGATTGCTTTGCATTTGGAGTCATTTTAAACAATATGTTCACATTTCTAAAAATAATCGCGTATCACTAATTGCAAGAAATGGCGGTACCAATATTTCATCCGCCTGGAAGGAAAAAATATTACGTACATTGGAGAGGTAATATATGCTTTAATTTCAGTCTATCGAGGGGAAATTATGAATTTGGGTTCAAAAACACGAGTTAGCTTGGGAGTGCATGTGCAGGAACAGAAAAAGTAAACAGACACTCCCCACCCACGATGACACGCCTACAGTGGCACCATCTTGTGGTTATAAATGTTACTGAATAAAATGATCTGACTGTATGAGAATAGTAGCCTACTGTTTTTAGCCTAATTTAAATTGCGGGTTCCAGGAAAATCATGGGCATATCACAGACACCTGCGCAAATTTGAAAATGTCATGATGTCGTTATATAATCTTTAAGGAACAATTAATTTAGACCGTGAAAAATATTGCCCCGTCATTGACCGTGCTGAGAACGTGAAGCAGGTCGCTTCATTCGTAGAGTTGTAAATTTACTCACACATCATTCATTGAACTTGAATTCCAACCTGTGTTTACTTATAAAACGCCATATATTAATCCGAGGGATCTTTCTCTGTCGCATTCAACACATCCTCAATTTATTAGTCAATCCAGTATATTTCGAAGGCAAATTGTTTCACCTCTATCATATTTTAAGCCTGTGGATTTCTATAAAATACAAAATCGCGTCAAGTTCTGTTTCAGTTAGGGTAACATTGATTCAGAAAGCATCATAATTAAACCCTGTGTGATTTATATGTTTTCTGTGGTCTCTTTGTATGATTTCAGCGCGAAGCAATTGTAGTACTATCTCGTTCTTTTGTACAAAGCATCTTTATTCAGTCAATTTGAAAAGACAGACCATGCGGTTCTGGGACAGATATGCTTCACAATATGAGTCGGTACTATTGAGTCCTGTTCATCAGTCATGCTTCCTTTCAAATCTTATTGAAATATCAGCACAATAGACAAGGCAACAAGCGGCTTATCTCGAAGGCTTGTCATAGCTTTTTCACTGGCGCAAACCTAACGTTGCATAGCGCCGTCACAGACACACAGGCAAAGCGTAAAGAAAGGAATTGAACTGCATAATAGAAAGCAGAGCCTACTGCCGTGTGCGACAGTGCGAGTGCGTGCCTTGAATTACGCATATGTTAGACTGAAGCAAGCAGTATTAAGTTGAAGTGACTCAGACTCATTACTGGAAGAGGGGAGGGATGCTAATGCCAAATTGCTAATCACTATAATTGTGTAAAAAGCCTTTGATGGACAGGGACGTTGTATCAACTGAATATAATGCATGTGTGTATGACGTACTGTAAAAAAAAAAAGAAAATAAATAAATAATAATAATAAAAATCTCTAAAATTGCGCGCGTGCCACAGCAAAGCTATAATTCAGATGTAGGGGCAAAAAGCATTCAGGACATCAACTTACTCATGACCTTGTATTTCCTGTTGCAGGAATACTTGTGAAAATAGGCCAGTATTTTCTTGAATTTTTAAAGGCATGTAATTCAAAATGTCCTTCTTCGATAACGCGAGGTTATAACTAACATATCCAGCTAATCTCGAAGCCGATCCAGTCTCAACGCCCTCGTCTCCCTCTGTTAGTCACTTCCTTCTCAGACTGGATGAAAAAAAAAAAATCGTTACACCGCGAAACAGCCTAATAACAAGCAGAGGTAGACTGGTAAGTGTTGGGTGGAAGTGCGGGGGACATTAGTTGCCAGAGCATGCTTGACCAAGCATGGTTGTTTTCTCTATTAAATTTTTAGTGTGAAATCCTGCATCGTAATTCTGAAACAGTATAACCGTTCCTTTCCCGGAGGGTTGTGCGGAGGTTAGCGATAATTTCCCAAACTCAATTCCCATACTGTAGTCAGCTATACAGAAGGCATGTGTGTCTTCAAATTTTTATTTATTTATTTATTTATTTAGCCGTAGATGTCACATGACAGAGCCGTCGGAGGTCTTCAGGACTTTGGGGCAGTTACCCCATCTCCTACAGGCCGTCAGAGTCCTGCCGCTGGCTTGACAGCTGATGACTCGACAATTTTGATGGTTTATGGGTCCTCGAAACAATCAACAATCATTTTTTGCGTAGGTCAAGCAGAAAAAAAAATATTGGAGGTATTCAGGACCATGGACAGAGACTGGGGCGCTCATTGCTAAATGCTGCTCATTTTGCCTTCTGTCCTCATCCGATGTGATACTGAGCCGCGAGCCTGAAAGATTTTTTAAAAAGTTTAAATTCCTGATTATTGATTTATATTATTGCTTCTTTGGTGTGTTTCGAGTTTTGCAAAGTTGGCTTTGAGTGTTCAGTCGCCCCTGTATTTATTTATGTGTTTTGTCAGTCAAAAGTTGGTGGGATAACCGAGACCTTTTGCGGAGTGTAGTATGTTATTAACTGTGTGTTTTCTCGGAGAGTATTTACAGTGGCTTAACTTGCGGAATTACTTTATAAATACAAGCACAATGCAGATGTACTAGTCCATGCTAGTGCATCACAAGTTACTCCCCAACTCTTAATCAGGTTTCCCTGACAATTTGCCGGTACCCATTTATACACCTGGGTGGAGTGACGTGTTTTCCCCAAGAACACACCGTGAAGGCCGTGGCAAGGACTTGAACTCAGGACCTTTTGATCCGAAATCAAGCTTACTTAAGCTCTGTGCTACCTCGTCCCCTGGAGGCCTTTTCGACCAGTAGACCTTGGAATAAAAGTATTGTCTGTGGGAGAAAACCAATTTTCCCACAGGAAACCCATGCAAATGTAGGGACATGCAAACTCATGCAAATTATCAAAGGAAGGTGGGGAATATGTAAGGGAGTGGCTCAAGAGCAGCTGAAGCTGGTTAATTAGACATGATTGTGAATTTTTTGTCTGAAATTGGCGGCAAACTTACCAGGGAGGGGTGTGGCCATTGAAAGAGGAGGTTGAGTCTGCCAATCAACTCCTTCATGTACATGTCCAATGGCCTCTCTTGCCTTGCTGGGGTCTACTCTGATTAGCTGTTTATTACAATGCCTTTTCAATTAATGAGCGAGTGAATCCGTCAGTGAGCGAATGAGTGAGATGGGCAGTAAGTGAAGTGGGTGGTTTGCTGAATGTGAATTGCAACAGGGTTTGTTTAAACCCACCTCTCTTTGGTCTTGAGGGCATGATGGATAATGCTGAATGCCGTCAGAGCGGATAAAAATATCTGTTCTTGAGGCAGGTGGGAATGGTCGGCATGGGAATGAGGGAGAGAGTGAGAGGATTATGCGATGTTTGCTCACCTTTATGGAGGAGCTGATCTAAGCCAGCTCTAATGAAGCTATAATCTGTGGTGCTGCGTCCATCCATTTCTGCTGGCTGCTGCCTGCTGCCTGTGTCCCAGTCACTGAATAATACTCATAAAAACAGCCCCATAAGCAAGTCAGAAGGAGCTGGGGGGGCGCGGCAAAAAAAATCTGGGGGGGGCGTAGCCCAACCCTGCACCCCCCTGTATCTGGCCATGCCCATAACATTTACATGCAGGCACACTATTATAAATTGACTGAATGTAGCAGTTAAATTAATGCATTGTCTCCTTGTTATTTTAGCTGTAACTAGAGTCCTGCGCGAAATTTAACTGTAGTTTACAGTTAACATACACAGAACTGATCGTAAAATTACAGTTAAAATAACTGACAAAAAAAAGGTGCAACTTCATGACAGTGTAAAAGGTAACAGGTGCAGGCAAAGACATACACACACGAGCTTACGCACACGCAAACACACATACACACACACACACACACACACATTGTAATATATACGCGCTTTCTCTCACGCACACATAAACACACAAACATTAATATTTTGGGTGAGTTACATAAGGATAAGTAATGATTTGGCGAGAGACGGAGAGAGAGAGAGAGAGAGAGCTGATTTCAGCTAAAGATAATTAGAAAAATGCGTAAAAAACATTGGACGCATTTTACTTAAAAGGGGCTATTAGAGGAGCCACTGATGTCACTGTTCAGCTTACAGGAAATGTAGGTTTTGGCAAAGCAATAAGAAGATAGATGTTAATGTCTGTGGCCAACAGCCAGTGAATCTGCCACTCTGATTAAGTGGAAAAGGTTGTTCCTGCATTGCATTAAATAAAACCGTTAATCATACACTCAACACAACGAGAACTCGTTAACTAACCAGTCTGTTTTTTCTTCTTCTTCTTCTTCCTTTTATTTTTCATGTACATTTGCTGAGAAAGACGAGGGGCGCAACCAAAAATATCAGCCAATAAAATGTCACGTCGTTGATAGTCGGCGTACATGCATTATATGCTGCGCCCACTAGATGTCCTCACTACCCTTTTATGGACCATACTCAGGAGAAGAACCGTCTCCGGAGATCCATTCAGCCTCAAGCCTTGTTATTGCCCGCCATTTATCCGTCCAGTCAGTCCGTATACAGAATACAGAGGAGGAAAGGTTTCCGCAACACAAAGCCGATTAATAACTATTGCCATGGACTTCCCTCTCCAAGCACTGGCCTTGGTTATTCAAGTACACGGCCCAGTCTGTATTAGAACTGCATCAGAACATTTAAAAAATAATAATAAAATAGAGTGCAGAAGAAAGGCTCTCTTGAACAAAAATGACATGCGCACGCACGCACACACACACACACACACAGTGAAATAAACAGAATTACTTCATCTTTTTCTGTGCTATAGGGGCAGCACAAATTGCGACAGCTGAGCAGTGAAGGCGTTACACTTAAAGTCTAGATTCAAATCCTGCTCACAACATCGCAGTTAAGAGGTGAGGCTACGATAAGATCCGAGCAGCAGTTGGGCCCTTTAAGCAAGACCCTTAATATTGTTGCAGCGGAGGATCAGCTTCTAATGAGTCTAATCAACTATAAGTCGCTTTGGGGGGAAAAATGTCTCTCTGTGAATCCCTTTAATAATAAATATTAAAATAATAAAAGCCCTCTGAAGTGTCTGGGATTGAAACTTATCAGTAAAATAACCAAGCGACTAAAAGAATGAATAAATGGCCGGAGGAATAGACAGTGGTATGTGTCAGGTCTCATTCCATTGTGCCTGTTTGTTGTGGTGTCTCTGTCTTTTCTGTGATGGGGTTTCTCTTAACCCATTAATGCCAAAAGTTCTTTTCAAAGTAAAAGTTACATTTTCTTATTGGATACAGTGTACAGTGAACATCTAACAATTAACTTCTGGTGGAAAATAATTATTTTGTCATCGAGGACCCCACGTGTGTGTCCCATTACAAATGTACACAGATCGTTGAAAGCAAAAAAAAAAAAAACAAAATCATCATTCTGAGAAAAAACAAATGTAGATAATGCAATAATCTCCAATTTTTGTTCTTGGTGTTGGATAAAAAATTTTTCTCAGAAAAAAAAATGGCACTCACCTTTTAGAGCACTGCATAGTGCTGTTACATATTCAAAAAATTAATGCAAATGGCGGCCCCCACCACTGCTGTAAAGGGAAGTAATTCTCATAAGCACTTTTCTTGGATGCGAGTTACTTCCCTTGATTAACCTACAGCAGCATAGTCACAGTAACGCATTCACTTACAGAGGTTAAAATGTGCCGCGTCCCAAAAATGGTACAGTGGTCATTAATGGGTTAATTTCTCTCAACTCCTGTCCTGGGGACTCACAGCCCAGCGCATTTGTGTTCCTGCTCAACAATAACATGCCTCGTTTAATCAGTGAATCATAATCATGAAGCTCTTGGTTAGTTGAATTAGGTGTGATAAACCAGGGTTGGTACAATCATACATAGTACTTTGGCTACTTTTTGAGTTAAGATACACTGTCGAAGATGATTTGCAGGGGGCAAAATTATACTGTAATAACAAAGAAATGATTGTTAATGGAAAGTTGTTTTTATAATCCACTTAAACATAGACGAGCAAAAATTATATTTGTTTTTTTTTGGCATTTAATTTTCATGGATTAGGCTATTTTGCAAGATAAAAATTACCCACAAGGTAATGCTAGTTTTCAGTATAGTTTTATAACAACTTGTTCTATTTGGTGAGCTTATTATGAATTGATACATCAATGATATATTACTTCATCAAGGTATCATTTCGCCATGTCCAGGTTGATCCACAAATCCATTGCAAAACATTGGTTTAAACACTGTTAATTTAATTCAACACAGTTAATTAGAAAGTTTAATGTCTTAAGACAGTGTTGCTAAGCAATGGGACCCCTGATCCACTTAACCAAGAAATTGATGATAAGGATTAACTGATTAACTGAATCATGCCATTGCTGAGCTTGAGCACAAATGCGTGGGGCTGTAGGTCCCCAGGACTGGAGAAGAGAAAGAGTTTTAATTGGTTGATGGTCTGTTCTCCTCATTTTCCCTCTTTGAATTCTTCACTCCTTATCTGCACCTGTTTCTTGTCTCCCCCTGTTCCCTCTGTGTGTTTAGATTCCTCTATTTCTGTGTTTGTGGTCGGATTGTCTTGCCTTGCACTTGTGTTGCTCTCTCACATTTATTCTCTTTCCCAAGTTCTTCCTAGTTCCTCAGTCCTCATCTCTGGCCCAGTGTCTCCTCATTGTCGCCCCTGCAGTCTTTTGTCTCTGCTTCGCCTAGTTCCAAGATCCCCATCCACCATGCTCCTGCTCCTGCTTGAACTGACTCATTGGCTCTGACCACGGACCGAACCTCGGACTTTGCTCAGCTCGCTGAGCTTTGCTCACTACCCGACCTTGGCTTACTCACCAACCATGTCCTGTCCTCGCTGCACTGCTCTGGGTGGCGACTCTAGACCCTGGGCCACTCACTTCACAAATAAAGCTCTGGTTTTCATATTGATGTCCTGTTATTGACTCCATCTTTTAATCCCTGACAGGTTAGTTTGAAATTAGACATGGAATATGTTGACAAATGATAGGATTAGGCCTTGTAAAGTACGTTGTAATACATTCTTGATAGTTCTGCTGGATAACATCAGTCAGTGCAGGATTTCTCTCTTGTTTACAATGACCTGTTGTTCATCATACTGGATTTGTGGATTGACTTCAGAAAATTTTGTTATTTTATGGTATTTTGCGGTGCTCAACAAACTTGCACGGAGTTGTTCGGACCATAATAACTTTTCATTCATGATGAAATGTTGTACAATGGTTATAATTATCTGGATCATTACTCCTCCAGATGGTGATATGGCGAGCTATTTGCAGCACATGCAAACCATATTTAAGCAGTTTTTACACTGTGAGCATTGTATTTCTGGTATTTACCAGCAGTTGAGATCGATAGCTGGAGCACTGATCGCACACGAGGCTCATAGCCAACAGCGTTCCATTTATGAGCGCATGGAATCGAGACATTCTGAAGCACGCAGAGATGTGTCATCTGGGTCTGCTGTGACTTCACCCTGAATTGCAGGATTACTCTCAAACTAATAGGAACAAGTTCCCAAGTCTTACTCTTGGTCTCCAGAACTGTGGCTGCGCCCCCCCTCATCATTCTAATCAAAGAATGGGTTTTCGCATTCACTTGAAATGGCATTACACTGGCTTTCTGTGAGTCTTGCAAACAAATTTAAGCAAGTGTGTGCTGTTTTGTCGAGCATTTAAAGTTCAGATTCAATGACCAATAATCCTGTACAAACAAACACAAAGTGACCAGTCATTCAAGCAATTAGTCTTAGTACTTCTGTCAATCAATCATATGATTGCTATTCAAGTGAACAGAGACAGGTAATTGTATGTTAAAATGTGAGAATTTTACCTATCACCGACGGCACGTCACTGGAAGCATTGTGGGTAAAGGAGCTCGCGCACTCAGTAATCATTGTAGTCATCGTATAAAACGGGACAGAAGCAAAGGTCGATAAGTAGCCTATATGAGCAACGCATGCATTCATGCATATTGCACGCCGGGCATGATGTTAATGTAAAAACAGCCCAGAGGGCTGTCTGTTCTGAATGGTTCTGTTGTGAGTTGGGCTTTCTTCCAGCTCATGTGTCTAGGAGGGCCTACTCAGAGGTGACCCGAATAAAATCGGTTAGGCTCTGTATGTACTTATAACTGCCAAAATATTTTGCTGCCATTTGTGAACTCTGGAGCATGCGGAAGTGCTAACAAATCCTATCTGTGTGTGTGTGTGTGTGTGTGTGTGTGTGAGTGTGTGAGTGCACGTGTGCATGCGTATGTATGTGTGTGTGTGTATGTAGGTGTATGTTTGCATGTGCGTGTGTGTGAATGAGAGTCAGTTTGTGTGTGTGTGTATGTGAGCGCATGTGGATGTGTGTGAATTTGCTTGTGTGTGTATGAGTGCTCATGTGCATGTGTGTGTGTGTGTGTGTGTGCATGTGTTTCTGAGTGCGTATACATGTGTGTGTGTGTGTGTGTGTGTGTGCCTGTATGAGTGTACATGTGCTTCCCCGTGTGTGTGTGCGTGTAGCCTGTATGAGTGTGCATGTGCATTTGCTTCTGTGTGTGTGTGTGAATGCGTGCTTGTGTGCATGTGTGTATATGTGCACCTGAAACACAGTTGCGGAGTCACCTTCACACACTCAGAGGAATAGTTCGCCTATTGTGAGGACCGAAACTCTTGATGCTTATGTAATCAGTCAATGCATTGCCATGTTTATCTGGGGCTGCTTTACATTGGGCCAGTGAGTCTGCATTGATAAGCAGTCAGAGACTCACACAGAAAGGGATTTGACCTGTGATGTACCTCCGGGGCATAGAGACATAAGTGCAACCCGAACAAAGACTGCTCTGCTATTTTATGCGCTCGGTCATTCACTGACTGATCCTTTCAATCTTTGAAATGCTCGTCTGCATGAATGAAAAACGTCAACTGAAAAAATATGCCTTATTTATGTATGTCAAAGGAGGATATCTTCAGATCAAATAGGAGGCCAAATTGAAGAATTCAGTATTTGTGTTACAGAAGATCCTAGCACGCAGTCGAAAACTTCCTTGTGCCATTTACTATCTTTTTTTAACTTCATATTTGTACACTATAAGTACAAGACAGTTTACGTCATAGACAAAGACTACAAAACTACTAAACAACAAAAAAACTACACAATAACTAATGTTTACTTCAAGCCTCATTCATCACAAGAACTGCAGCCGACACGCTCAAGGTACCCTGGGACCAAATCGTTGTTCTTCAGTCCTGATCCTGAAGAGCGACAGTATCTGCTGATTTTGTTGTTAATCAGCACTTAATTAACCCATTAAGCCCTAGGGCACCTCATGATGCACTTCATTCACATTTCTTAAAAAAATATATATATATATGATATTCATGTCCGCTCCATTTTTAAAGCTAGTGCGACGCAGACATCGCATCAGGTCTTAATGGGTTAATCACTGAAAACATTCTATTATACAGTTAATTCATCTAACTTGGCTATTTGAGTCCAAATTGATTGTTGATCACGAGGCAAAATCAAAAGCCAGCGGATCCTTCAGCTCTCCAGGGCCAGGAATATTGACCACCAGTCCAGACACTTTCTAATTTGGCATTGACCCCCAGTAAAATGAAAATCATTACCATGTAATCCTAAATAAACTCTGTGGAGGAACCATACAATAACAAAGCAGAGATTTAGTAAGTTAGTCGCAGTGACCTATATTGTGTATATCGTATTTCAGTTCATTTTCATGATTTTGGTAGAGAAAAGGGGCTGCAAACATAAAAAATCTTCACAAAAATTCAGCATTGAAGTTGTAAAAAAAAAAGAAATAATAATATTACTGAGAATTGAAAAATGGTTGGGGGTTAAAACTATACATTTCTGGGATCATAAACTCCTTGACCACAAGTATAATCTGAGCATTACATTCAAAATTACCTACTCTCTAGGAGCCAAATAAGACAGTCATGCAAGTGGCTCCCCGAACTCTGAGATCCCTCAAAAAGGCGCACTGTGAAATCATAAAATAATCATATAGTTAGCACAAATCAACTTTTGACGCATGACATTCAATATACAACCCAAATTCCGAAATAGTTGAGACAAAGTGTAAATTGTGAATAAAATCAAAACGCAATGACTTTCAAATCACACCAGCCAGTATTTTATTCACAATAGAACAGAGAGAACATAGCAAATCTTGAAACAGAGAAATTTTAAAATTTTATCCACAAAATGCGCTCATTTCAAATTTGATGGCTGCTACAGGTCTCAAAAAAGTTGGGACAGAGGCCTGTTTACCGTGGTGTAGCATCCCCTCCTCTTTTTAACACAGAGTGGAGGCGTCTGGGCATTGAGGAGACAAGTTTCTTGAGTTTAGCCATTGGAATTTGATCCCACTCTTGATTAATACAGGCTTCCTGCTGCTGGAGAGTTTTGGGTCTCCTTTGACAGACTTTTCTTTTAATTATGCGCCGAATGTTCTCAATCGGTGAAAGATCAGGACTGCAGGCAGGCCAGTTCAGCACACGGACTCCTCTACTACGAAGCCATGCTGTTGTAATGGCTGCAGTATGTGGTTTTGTATTGTCCTGCTGAAATACACAAGGCCTTCCCTGGAATAAATGTCATCTGGAGGGGAGCATATGTTGCTCTAAAACCTTAATATACCTTTCAGCATTCATGGTGCTTTTTAAAACATGCAAGTGTCCCACACTATTTGCACTGATGCATCCCCATACCATCAGACATGCTAGCTTTTGAACTGAATGCTGATAACAGGAGGGGTGGTCTTTCTCCTCTTTAGCCCCGAGGACACAACGCCCATGATTTCCAACAAGAATGTCAAATTTGGACTTGTCTGACCACAGGATACTTTGCCACTTCGCTACAGTCCATTTTAAATGAGCCTTGGCCCACAGAACACGGTGGCGCTTCTGGATCATGCTCAACAATGGCTTCCTTTTTGCATGATAGAGTTTTAGGTGGCATCTGTGGATGGCACGGCGGACTGTGTTTACAGACAGTGGTTTCTTGAAGTATTCCTGGGCCCATTTAGTAATGTCGATGACAGAATCATGCCAGTGAGTGATGCAGTGGCGTCTGAGGGCCTGAAGATCATGGGCATCCAATAAAGGTCATTGGCCTTGTCCCTTACGCACAGAGATTTTTCCAGTTTCTCTGAATCTTTTGATGATGTTATGCACCGTCGATGATGAGACCTTCAAAGCCTTTTGACATTGAGGAACATTGTTTTTAAAGTATTCCACAATTTTTTTTTACGCAAGCCTTCACAGGTTGGAGAGCCTCTGGCCATCTATACTTCTGAGAGACTCAGCCTCTCTAAGACATCCCTTTTATAGCCAATCATGTTACACACCTGATGCCAGTTAACTTAATTACTTGCTAAATGTTCTTTCAGCTGATTCTCTTATATATTGCTTTTTCAGCCCTTTTCCGCCTATGTCCCAACTTTTTTGAGACCTGTTGCAGACAGAAAATTTGAAACGAGCTCATTTTGTGGATAAAAATGTTAAACATCTCAGTTTCAACATTTGAAATGTTATCTATGTTCTATTGTGAATAACATATTGGCTCGTGATCTGAAAGTCATTGCATTTTGATTTTATTCACAATTTACACATCGTCCCAACTATTGCAGAATTGGGGTTGTAAATTATGATTTTCTGGTTGAATTTAGCATGTGTTTATCAATATAGGTGCAGTTAAACATCAGTGGTCACCAGTAACCTCTCCAAACACAAAACATGCCTTTTCTCCATGATAAAGTTTGGAATTTTGTCCATTTTTCTTCAGTCCCACAAGCCAACGCACATCCTCATTAAAGGAACTGCTTATTTAACAGTCAGAACAGTCACCCTGCCATGAAAAGCCAGCAGTTCCCACTTCTGAGCTCGGAACCTTATATAAACACTTTCCACACCTTATAAGGCACAAGTATAACTCACTAACTCGGTAATATCTAAAATATGCCTTATTATAACAAAATAGGCATTCCACTGTCAGGAAAAAAACTGCTATATTCTACCCTAGATTGAACAGGATAGTGCAATGAATGAACTAGGGAGTCTACCGAAGTCCTTGAGCTGTTGGCATAATATAAAAACAGAAGACCTTCCACTTGGCATTGGCTGTCTCGGGGCTTGGTACACAGAGTAACAGCCATTCATATCTTTATTCAGACAGTGACACATCATGGCTTTATCTCCAGACTCCTCCACTTAACCTCCAGTGGATTGTAAATCTGAGTTTTACTCAATTTGCAGCTGAATGAACAGGCAGATGTTCTATGTGCATTTCATTCATACTCAGAAAATGAGCATAAAATATACATCTTAAAAGCTAAATGGATAGTCAAAATGGGTAACTCCACATTCCCAGTCCTTTGATGAAATGAGGATGAAGATAAAGGCAGTGGATATGCTGTTGAGAGGTTTTTTGAGATGTATTTATCATGAAACCATTGAAATGCCATCAACACTAAACTGAGACTTTGCCAGAGGCAGTAACTGGCTCTTGGTTTTCTGCCAATGCAGATTCCCAGAAGTTAGTCAGTCTGTCGCCGATAATAAAAATAGACATTTAAACTAAAGGGCAAATTAAATGATTGGGCGAGGGCAAAAAACATACATAAATGACCACATGTATGCACACACACACACACGCACGTATATATGCACAATAACATGTAGTAAGTAAATGTAAAATACAACGAATGGAAGACTCCTGAATAATGCAGATTGAAAATACAAGATGTTCATTGTTTTTAAGGATATTTATATGATATGTATAGGCTGCCAGGTTGCCCATTCTGTACAGGCATTATCCCTGTCTGTAGTTGGGAACAGAATTCAAACAATAGCAGGTCAGAGCAATCATCTTTTTTTTTCACGGGTAGTTCAGCTGAAAGGTTTGTGCAACTCTTCAAGAAAACCTAAGGAATCTTCAAATATACTTCTTTTTAAACCTCTTCCACCCTGGACATGCCATCGGAGGGATTATAGTCCTGCTCTCACCTGGTATTAAAGCAAAGTAATTCTCTAAACCCGTTCCCATTTACGTTTCCTAATTAAGAACTAGGTGTTAATTCATTCAGTTGCGAGGATCAATCAGTATAATCACCGTCCATTTCCCCTTAGCTTGCATTATTGTTCATTCCAATAGTTATCAAGCATTTTCCTATTCACATTAATGGTGACATGAAACGTCAATGTCTTTCCAAGTGTCTGAATTCCTGTAGCTCACAAAAAAGTATATTTTTTCTGCATAAGTGTCTGACTGGCATGATACGCCAAAAGAAACGTCTTAAAAAATGTGTCTCTGCCAACTCAGGTCCGCGTATTAAGTTTGGTTCTGTAAAAATAAAACTGTCCACGACCATTGACATTACCATTTTGCAGATTTATGCGCAACCTGTTTCCGATTAAGAATTGAACGATTAATTGAATTAATTTACCGGGCAAATAAGCAACCAATAAGCTGCACTGCCATTGCTGATTAAGACAGCTCTGTTTCAAAGATGAGGGCGACAATATGAGATTGCATGAATTACAATTAACTGAAATTTCTTGAAATTCTATCTTGAATATAATTTTTTATGGTAAACTAGCAACCTGGCGCGTAGACCATACGCGCTACTTTCTCTTGCGGCCTGGCATCTGTTTTTTGGGATTCAGGACTCTTGTGGATGAATTGGCTTGGGATTCAGTACTCTTGTGGATGAATTGACTTGGTCATGTGATTCTTCTATGGAAACACCATAGCAACATGATGGCATCATAATGGTGCATTGTTCACTATAATATAAAAGCAAAGTGGACTTTGGTCACGTGACTGAGTCATTTCCAGGCCATTTTCCACTGATTGGCCGGACACACACGCATACATGCACACAGAGTCCACTCAGCATCTGCTTTAAGGTGGCTGTCACTGAGACGCTTTCTCTTGTGGTCTGGCATCTGTTTTTTGGGATTCAGGACTCTTGGGGAGGAATTGGCTTGGTCACGTGATGTTTTTATGGAAACACCATAGCAACGTGATGACATCATAATGGTGCATTGTTCACTGTAATATAAAAGCGAAGTGGACTTTGGTGGCCGGACACACACGCACGCACACAGACTCCGCTTCGCTATTATATTATAGATGCTGCTGAAGATAGTATTTAGATAAAGTTTAGATTTTGTTTCTAATTAATGAATTAGATAATTGCCGTTCACACAATCTCATATTGTAGCCTTCCTACAACTTTCAAAGAAGCTGGACAATGAAAACCCTATCAATGATTTTGTTACCTTGAAAGTTTGATGCATGGTATAGATCTAAAATGATTTTAAATGTTTGCCGCGCATCAAACTTTCACAATGCACTGATAACCAATTTTCTAAATTATTCAATTACCAAGGCTTCAATGTAAGAAAAATTGGTAATTTAATAAATTAATTATCATCACATCACGACAACTAGTGTGTAGCTGTGCTTCCCTGCAAATGTAGGCCGCTGTTTTGAATGCTGAAAGCATTTTGATTACATGCAATCTTAAAATAAATTAGGTCGCACAGCTGAGAAACATTGCAAAAGTGGGAGATCGAATTCAGAGAAAATACTGTATTCATTAATATTTTTTTCCCATCCCTACAATATCCAAGTACATTGTAAATGTAGCCAAATGGTGATCTCTGTCATTTCTTAATAATTTCTTAATAATTACAGGATTATATATTGGTCTATATATTATTCAGTAAATAAATTATCTGATTACTGATCAAGCGATCTTAAACAGGAACAGCTTGAAAGCAATTATGCGTTTAAGGGTAGGAGACTCATGGCACACCATTGGAAATCCCACAACTCCAGCATTACTGCCAGGGGGATGTTGGGCTTTAGGGTGTCAATGTCCTTGTGTGTATCATATACCTTTTTTGTGCATGTAAAAGGTCTGCATTAGAAAATAACCCAAAGTCACCACCAGAGGATGTTCTCGCTAACACACAACACACTACCTCAGAGCTGCCTGAAATGCCCTAATAGCAGGTTGAGGTTTTTTGCATTTGCAGGAAGGAGGTGGCCCGCACTGCGCATGTTCAACAACTATGACTCCTCACATGCAAGAACGCTGTATTCATTGAAAATTCAAGCAAACAATTCCTTCAAAGAAGGATATATTCTTCGGAACATTTTGAAAAGAAACACTCACCCAACAGCTATTGGTAAGCGAAAGCCACAAAAAAGGTTAAATCGTACATAAACTTCCAAGCATGTGCAGTGGGCCACCTCCTTCCTGCGAATTTAAAAGACCTCAAGCCCAATGGCATTCTGCCATTTTGTCCTACAGTTGGTTATGTCACCAACTGAATTTTCATGCCAGGCAGCTATTTTGGAATTCCCTCGATTCAAGTGGGTTACACCCACAAATGCCGCCACTTAGAATGTGCGTTATAAAATCCAATTTGTATGAATTTCCAAAGAATGAAGAAGTGAAGAGGCAGTGGCAGTTTTGTGTTACTGTCATTTAACTGAGGACTGTTTCCTGAATTGGACACAGTTCAATGCTGGATATTCTTGATGGTTACTCCTGAAAGATGGAGCTGTGCCCCTTTCGTTAGGACCTGGAGTAATGAAGCCACACTGCTTATGCTGCACTAGCAAAGCTCGTCGCCTGTTCTGTAGTCATGGTTGGTTATTCTTGTCATGTCTGGGGACAAAGCTCCCTTGTCTTTTTGCTTGTTTTGTAAGGCTTGCGCACATACTTGAAAGTTAGTATGAGTTCTCAGGGACATTTTGTTTTCATGTTTGGTTTTTATTTCAATGTAGTAAGTGTAATGTTAACTCTGCTAGCTTTGCCATTTTTCTATGGGATTTCCCATTGGATTCTGTTAGCATCATGCTAAGCGAGGATTAGCATGCCCTGGGCTAGTTAAACTGGAAATCGGTTTGCAAACAGTATTACACTTATCAGAAACTCTGAAGCAGCAGATCAAATAAGTTGGAAAATCAATTATTTTTTCTTTTATTTGTGTATGAAGCGCACATGACTGTTTTAGTTGTAGTTTTTTTTTCAAGAATTCCACACTCATATTGTTTTGAGAAGTGCCCAAATTGTAATTCTAGGAAAAAGATATGGGACTTGAAATACAGATAAAGTACAATTGAAATACATATTTTGTGTATAAATAAAACTGTTAAAAGCAAGAGAGAGAAAAACACAACCTGTTGCCTGTCTCATTATTTCACTGTTGTTCGCAGAAAAATATAATTTGGCCACAGTCCCCACACCTGGAGCTGAAATCTATTTATGGTACTGAGTGTGAAATTTCCAACACGCACACGAAGCAGTGGACCAATGATAAGCGAGTGGTCCAACTGACCAATCACAGCGCACTGCGCTTTTCTGGGGGGCAGGAGTTCAAACAGAATTTTTCAGGTAGAGGTGCTGCAGAAATGGCCAGCATGAGAAAATTAAAGTGTTTTTTAAACATTGAAGAATGCATACCTATTCTAGTAGACCCCAAGAATACAAAAATGACCATAAAAAGGAGCATAATAGGTGCACTTTAATGAGAAAGCATGTAAGAGAGTACAAAATTGGATTTGGTCCCAAAGAAGCCAACCCCCTAAATGTCCACCAGCACCACTCCCAGCAGAACTGAAATATGAAAAGGAGAACCTCTGTTTAGGTACAGCAGTGCAGTGCTTGCTCGACTGCTGATGGCATGATCCTGCAGTTCACAGCTTTCTCGAGAACCGCTCAGCTAAACAACATCACACTTGCCACTGCCCTTCCTTGGGTCCTCAGCAATGCACCCACCGGTGTGAGGTCGGTCGAATGAATGGTTGTTGAGACAACTAAAACACATAAATGCATACATACTGTACATACATACAAACAGTGACTCTGCAGTTTATTTAAATAACAACACTTTACTGTGATTTCGCTTTCACCCAAAATGACTTAGTTGATTTTGGTTTAGCCGGGACAAGTCCATCTTACGCAAGTGCCCAGGGGCTGCACTAACTGGGACATGAACCAGCAACCTCCAGAATCCCAGCCAAGCTCTTAAGGCAACGACCGTCCTCAGTTCTAACCTAACCTATAATTAGCCGTGAGAAACATTCAGTGTGCTGTAGCTGCTTGCTATTGCCCATGGGTACCATCCACCAAGGACCACATCTAACAGGAATAACTGCACCGCAATGCTGACCAGTACCCTCTGCTGCCAAAGTCCGGTAACACAAGATACGCATGCAAGATTTGCATTTCCGATGCTTAGTCGCTTCATGTTCAAGAAGCGCTCCGCTTCGGTAAGAAGCTACAGTTTTCATAAGTTTTTTTTTTTTTTCTCAATGTTTTTATTTATTTTTACACGGTTGTCTGTGCTGGTACGGCTGCTGAGAGATGTTCACATTTCACATTCAAAAGAAATGCAAATATCCGACATTCCCTAGCAATTTTTTATGCGTCATTATTTGTACTGCTCAGCCTGTGCGCCACTGAATGTACAGTATATGTGTTTGTGCTTAGAGGCTAAATTTATGTAACGACAGAATAATTTGCTGTGGTTGTTTGTACCTGTTATATAATGTTCCAGTGCCAGTTAGCAAGTGATTTTTATTATGTACATGGTACACTAAATTAACACAGAGCCAGCAAGTGCTCTCTGAAATATATGGGAATCATTGCACTAAGGAAACACAAAATGTACTCAGCAGGATGCCTACTAAAGAAAAGAAGGCAAATAAATACATGGGTGTTTTCTCTTCATTGTTCACCTATAGTTTATAATGCAGCACATTGGGAAAGAAAAAAGTAACAAAAACTTGTAATTGGATGGGCACAGGAGGTCAAGACCTGAGGTGGTCTACAATCCAAATCCAATGAATAACACGACTGTGGTACATCGGACTAAACAGAATGTGCTCACATATTTTGAAAAATTCTGACAAAAGAACCAGCATAACAAATTCCAAACTAGTTCGCGCAACACTGCGTTCTAACAGGGACACCCCCAGAGTGCAGTGTTAAAGACTACGGTTCTCATGACTCGCAGTGAATTTCCAATAATGATGAGAAAAACCCCATTGTTCTGAATGTCGCTAGAAGAACTCTTCGTAGAATAGGCGACCAATCAACAGATTGGCCTACTATATGAATGCAACTTCATTACCATTTGTATTGCATGCAATACACATCCTCGTGAAACAACATATTTAAAACACAACCACCTGCACCACGATCTCAAATGCCACATGGTCACCGGTGTAATATCTGGTTAGAGATCAAGAGGCAAGATGGGAGAAATAAACTTTCTTTTAGCACTCACATAAATTATATAGATTATTATCGTATCACCCTTATGAAAAATTACTATAGTTCCAAGCTAGTTATCCTACGGTAAATGGGTGGTATTTTCCCCACCATAGAGCAGTATTACTATAGTGATACTATAGTTATTCAAACTACTGCAATACAGTTGTGTGGATTATAGTAATATCATGGTACTGTTGACTGTGGAAATACTATAGTTATAATGTGATGACTATAGTACTACTCTAGTTATACTATGCAAACTATAGTAATACTATTATGCCATTATACTATAGTATTACTAAGAAATAACTAGGGCAAATGGGAGTATGCAACCTTTTTTTTTTGTTGAAGAAAAAACGCCCCAATCTTCTTTATGGTAATCAAGTATTTCCAGTGAGACAAATATTTTACTGTTTATCCCATATTAAATTGCAGTAATCAAATAATTTTAATTCGGGTAGGCTGAACGTGGCTGAAATTTGTTTTCAAGAGCACATAATCCAAGCAAAAACAAACTAGATTGAACAAGCGCAGACATGTTCTGGACCTGTAATTTCACAATCGTTCTCAGGGTTGAATATAAATAATTTCTTAAACTCGTGCAAAATCGCTTTCTCAAAACAATTAAAACGTAAACAGGATTAGTCAGCGAACAAAAACAGGCAAGAAAACAACAGCAGAATAAATAGCAAGATCAGTTGTCACTGATCGTAGGCTTAACTATACTCAGAAAACTGCATCCTCTTCCCCTCTCCTTCCACCATACTCCTCAACAGAAAAAAGCATACGAGAGGAGGAGAGTACATTTTTTTAAGTAGACACACCCCCGTATCTCTTGCCGACGTCACTGACTTTTTAAATATCCGTTCGAGTGACATTATCTCAGTTTTGCAAGACAGTTCTCAGAATGCCACCTGATATTCCCAAGCAAAATCACATTTATATGCTGGCATACAGGCAACTGCATGCCTTTGAATGGGCTTATTACGCTCCGCCGAATGTTCCAGTTATGCTGACGTAATATTTTGTTTAAACGGGGAGATGTATGATGTTCGCTTTCTTAGAATATGCTGTGAAGGTAATTACAAGCTGCAGTACAATTCGGGCTGTATCAAAATCTGTATTCCCTGCGACTGTGTCGCTGCAGAAAAAAAAAAATAGCGTTCGCAGCAGTACAAAGGGACACAAGAATGATGCAAGAAGATGTGCAAGAACAATGCATTATAAACTGAATGCAACGGGTAAGCCGTCTTAAAATAGGCGTGCAACATTTGCACACGATAAACCGACGGCGTCCTTTCACTGATCTGTAAATCTGCAGCAATTGAAGCAGCAAGGATCGGTAACATTGAGATCCTAGCACACAAATTCCATTGCAGACCATAAACTGTTTTTTGCTGACACACAACGCTGTGCAGACCAGCCCTCTGATTTATTCCTGTTCAGCTCAGTGATGATGTAATTCTTTCAAGCACGCAACCTGCTGTATGTACATCCGGGTCCCTGTGCTATCGTTAATAGATGCTTGCTAAGGTTCTCTCACGGAGGGGCTGGGGTTGAGCTCTAAGGTTAGGGCTTTTTTTTCCTCAAAAATACGCTGGCCAAATACAGCAACAGACTTGTTGATGAGATTAGAAAACAATTTGTCGTCGCCACACATGTGAAAGTAATGCATCCCTGGCTCACCAGGAACGGAGAGCTAGTCTCTTTTTCAACCTGAATGCATTGAAGACGGTCTCGCCCCCTCACTAGCTTTCGCTCGTATCTTGTCTCTTTCTTTCGGTATTTCTTTCCGCAGTGGCGATTCCTTTCGCTGCTGCCGCTTTTGTGTCTTTTTTTTTCATATAAAGCAGAGCTCGTTCCGGATTTGGGTAAGTTGTGAAGTGCGCCAACAGCACCATACTTTGCTTCGAAATGATATCTGTAGCCGAGCGCTGACTAGCTTGTTAGCAAGACGTAACAGTCTAGCTAGGCCGTGTGCATGCTTATTCTCCCTAACCAAGTTGCGGTACCGCTTCCGCTCTGAGCCACACTTCAGCCAATCAGATTGTACCTAACTAGAATTATTGACCAATCAGATTGTACGTAACTGGAATTTCCCCCCCTAATTTGGTTATGAGAAATAATCCTGCAGGCCGCGTAAATACCATGATAGGGGGCGCTTAAGCCGCTTTCACACCGGACGCGAAGCGAATTTTCCGCACGACAGATTGCATTCAAAGTCAACGCAAAGACGCGAATACTCGCGAAACGCGTGTATTCGCGTCTTTGCGTTGACTATGAATGTAATCTGTCGTGCGGAAAATTAGTTTCGCTTCCAGTGTGAAAGCGGCTTTAAAGGCCTCGGGACATCAGGCCTACTGACGCAGGGTGTTTATCTCTGATTTACATTACGTTCGCTCTCCAGTTCGAGAGGCAGCAACACTGGGTTGCGCTTATGTAACGACTTAAAAACAGGTTTGATTGCTAGTTAGTTACCTTCTTTCGCCAGAAGGATAGGGTTATGCAAATTTAAGAATTGTGTAATACTCGTTACTAGCTCTCTAGCCAACACCAGATAAGCTGACGTCCTGCCAGTAGCCTACTCCTGTCCGATTTTGATAGGTTAGCTAGCTAGCTAGCTAATCGTGGCTAACAGCTAGACAAACAGTTCAATTAACCTTGCTGACAATTAAGCTCGCAAAATGAGACTAACGTTAGTCGCTAAAATTAGCGGGCCTTTTAAACTGCAAGCCGCGAATGTGGCCATCCCTGCGATTGACAGCTGTCAGGGGCTTTCGGTGAGCACATTAACTAACCCTGCGGTTGTATTGTAACTAATTGTGCCGTGGACTAACTAACTAGCTAGCCAGCTATCTCTTCTAACTCCCCTTGCCACCAAACGCTGGTTGTGGCTGGTGTCGAAGCTAACGGAGGGGGAAGCTTTCTTGTGTGCAGAGCTGTTAAAATTATGCAGCAGCTATTTTAAACATGCGGCCAGTTGTGCACTAGCGTTAAGTTATAGCGAACTAACGGCCGGGGCGACTGCCGTTGTCTTATGTCAATGGAAGAAAATCAATAGGCTACATCATTAGCCAGTTTGCTATGTAGCCAACTTAGCAGGAGGAACGTTAGCCTGCCTTTTCCGGAAGTTCTCAAAACAACTCGACTCGCAGTTGGTCCCAGACGAGTCATGTTAACGTTTATATTCAATATAGCGTAACAACAGCTTTTTATATTTAGCTGTGTATCACACCGGACGCGAAACAAATTTTTCAAAACGGATTACATTCAAAGTCAATGCAAAGACGCGAATACACGCGTCTTTGCATTGAGTTTGAATGTAATCTGTCGTGCGAAAAAAAAGTTTCGCGTCCAGTGTGAATGCGGCTTGACTCTCTTCATCTTCTTAGACGTATTTATTTTTATCTTTTTTTTTGCCTTATTTGTTAGTTTGTCGCTAATTTCAGTTTCCCATCCGCGGCAGTTATGAAAAAGCTGGCTTACTTTTGATTTCTTGGTCCTTTGGGTATGTGTGATAATGGTTGCATAGTTTGACATATTTCTAAATAATTTAAACAAGAAAAAAGTGTTGTGACAGGGAATGTTCGATTGAGGCTGTTCTCTTCCTGATTCCTAAATATTAGTATTAAGTATTTTGTGGTGTTAATACCATATCTGTGACTTGATGTTGCATCAATTATCATTTTCAATGCTTTAGTTTAATCTATGAAAATTTATGTCTGCGTGGGCTTTTTGTTTTAAATATTCTATTTAACTCAATAAGACATTCTTTTCTAAAGTTGTAAGTGGAGAACGCAACCCAATTAGTCCCTTAAGAACATTTTCTCTTTGAAATGATCAGCACCTCTTGTTCCTTGTTGTTTGTAATGTCAAAAGACTGGAATTGAGTTTTGCTACTTTAGTGCCATATCAAATTAAATCATATTTTGGAAATGTGATCTCGTTTGGTTGGTTAACATATCACAACATCTCTTGTCCATTCAGACCAACAAATGCTTTCAATTTCCTTGCTGCCAAGTTGTACTGTATTGCTTTGTTTTATGAAACTCTGGATAGTGCTTGCACCTTATCATTCCAGGTCTTGAAAACTCCTGACACTCTGCCCTTCTTTTTACATGACCTAGAGATCCAATCCATGCTGTAACAGCTCTGTGGGGGGGTAAACACACTTCCTGGTGTCTTGGATTAAT
The DNA here is from genome assembly GCA_029692085.1 of Gymnothorax javanicus. Taxonomy (NCBI): domain Eukaryota; kingdom Metazoa; phylum Chordata; class Actinopteri; order Anguilliformes; family Muraenidae; genus Gymnothorax; species Gymnothorax javanicus. Next base: position 7,081,496 of record CM056198.1, on the reverse strand, counting down.
CATTGCAGCCCTAGTTCATGCAGAACGAGGCTTTGAGGCTGCTATTCTGGAGGGCCACGATCTCTGCTGGTGTTTGGGGATCTCCTTTCAATCAGCAAACGATTTAGACACGGGGTCTGTGGCGGGGTACGTGGTCTGCACGTTCTAAATCAACCCTTTGTTGCATGACTCTTTTCCACTTTGCCTATTCAGGGTGTTGGGTGCTATGCAACAAAGGGTTAAGCACTTAAGTACAGGAACTCGTGAAAAACAGACATGGTGGCCCTCCCGGGGTTCAGCTTATGCCCCCCCTCATTTAGAACCTTCTAACCCCTCGTTTCTGCTGTGTCGTTTTTTGTCGTATGCATTCCCTCCCTTTACTCTTAGGTTGTGGAAAAGGCGCAAAAGACGACAAAATGGGTGCTTTTTTGGACAAGCCAAAGATGGAGAAGCATAACTTGCACGGCGAGGGGAATGGACTGCGCTTCGGCCTCAGCAGCATGCAGGGCTGGCGGGTGGAGATGGAGGACGCGCACACAGCCGTAATCGGCCTGCCGCATGGACTCGACCTATGGTCGTTTTTCGCGGTGTACGACGGGCACGCCGGCTCCCAGGTGGCCCGGTACTGCTGCGCCCACCTGCTGGAGCACATCACCAGCAACCCGGACTTCCGCGGCGGCGACCAGGAGCCGTCGGTGGAGAGCGTGAAGAGCGGCATCCGGACGGGCTTCCTGCAGATCGACGAGCACATGCGCGCCATCTCCGAGAAGAAGCACGGCGCCGACCGCAGCGGGTCCACGGCGGTGGGCGTGATGGTGTCGCCCAAGCACATCTACTTCATCAACTGCGGGGACTCGCGCGGGCTCCTCAGCCGGAAAGGCAAGGTGCACTTCTACACGCAGGACCACAAGCCCAGCAACCCCCTGGAGAAGGAGCGCATCCAGAACGCCGGCGGCTCCGTCATGATCCAGCGCGTCAACGGCTCGCTCGCCGTCTCCCGCGCGCTCGGCGACTTCGACTACAAGTGCGTGCACGGCAAGGGCCCCACGGAGCAGCTGGTGTCGCCCGAGCCGGAGGTGTACGAGATCGAGCGCTCGGAGGCCGACGACGAGTTCGTGGTGCTCGCCTGCGATGGCATCTGGGACGTCATGGCCAACGAGGAGCTCTGCGACTTCGTCCGCTCCCGGCTAGAAGTGACGGAGGACCTGGAGAAAGTCTGCAACGAGATCGTCGACACCTGTTTGTACAAGGTAAGGCCGGCTCGATAAAGAAGGGAGTGTTCGGTCAGGGAGACGTGGTGTTTGTGTGTGCGCGTTGTTGTTGTAGGGCTCATTTGTGGCTCTCTCGCTCTCTGCTAATGGACACAGTTAGCATTTTAAACTTTGAGCCGAGCTTTATCTGTGTCAGCCCTTTGTTTGCAAAAGATAGAAGAATTAGCATTGGCTCGAGTAAGGGTGGAAATGGCATTTCCATTGCTTGGCAGTTTTTGCCGTTCTAGGCCAGACTGGCATTATGGTGACATGATCTTGCTCAGGCTTATCAATGGCTCTGATAGTATAGTGTGCTTCTGTGAGGTGAAAAAGCTGAGACTGCTGTGCATTGGGAATGTTTTTATGGGGCTAATGTCCCTTGTATTTAATGTTAGAACTAATTTTTATTTGGCTGAAGCTGTTAAACACACTCTGTAAACCTTGGACATGTTTTAGCAGTGGCATATCAATTTGGGGGCAACGACTGTCTGAGTTTTATTTGTGTGACCAAACATGAGCGGTTATTTTGCTCTTAGAAAAAGACAGAGAAGGAGTGTCCTTTTTGAATTTGTGCTCGAGAGGGGCAATGGTTTGGCCCCAAATGGCTCTGTTCTTGAGTTTTAGTCTTTAGAGCTGGAGTCGTCAACCTTATCCCGAAAGGGCCAGTGTGGGTGCAGACTTTCGTTTCAGCCATGGAATTACCATCTCATTTCGCTCTTCAACCCTCTACAGTCTTTGCTGAAGACCTTAATCAGTAGAACTGGGTGTGTAACTGCTGGATTGGAATCGAAGCCTTCACCAGATCCCGACAATTTGTGCATACAGCCAAGAGCCCCTGTTCTGTAGCCGTTACTGCGGAATGGTGGGGCCGGAGTAGATGTGAGATTTGATGTATTTTCCCCCTTCTCCCCTGGAACAGGGAAGTCGGGACAACATGAGCGTGGTGCTGGTCTGCTTCCCCGGCGCTCCCAAGATTTGCCCAGAAGCCGTCAAGAGGGAGGCGGAGCTGGATAAGTACCTGGAGAACAGAGTAGAAGGTGGAGTATCTAAATAAACTAACCAGTAGCTGCGCTCCAACAGGCCTCTTACTAATGAAGGGCTGTCCAATTGGCTTTCTCCTGCAGCCAGTCAAACACGCCAACAGTAACTAAGTTAGTTTCCATGTGGTGATGGGGATGGTTACAATGTTTAAAAATATTCTCTGATCTTGGTAGACATGTTGCGCATGACATTTTTACCTTCACCAAACAAAGTTGGCTGGAGGTTATGTGATCGGTGCCGTTTGTTTGTCTGTTTGTTTGTGAACAAGATAACTCAAAGTAATGAACAGATATGTCTGAAATTTTGTGGGTGGGTCGCTATTACATCAGGGATGGACCCTATTGATTTTGACCGCGATCAGTGAAACAGTATGGCCGCCACGGCAGCCATCTTGAAATCCTGTGACACGCAATAACTGAACTTTGCTCCCACTCAGCAAGATTAGGACTGTGCTGCCTTGGCGGAGGTTTGCACTCTAGGAGTGCCTCTTGTTGTTTTAGTTTTCTGAAAGCTGCATCAGGTTTTTGGCCTTTGTGATGAAGTTTAATTAACAAAATGCAAAGAGACCTGCACTGACGAGCTACGTGATGCATATGCAGACTGAGTTCATCTTGCCCGTAAAAAGTCATAAGTGCGATCTTGCTTATGTCATATTTTATAATACCTCTAGAAAACGAAAGCCGTTTATGACAAAGTTTAAATGGTGTTTTGAATTTTCTGGCTACAAAAAAGTACAGAAATCAGCTGTATTTATGGATGGCCTCCATGCGGTTAGTCTCTGGAATAAGTATAGGAATACAGAGCTGGTTTTATGGGAGCAGGTTAAGCTTAGTATTGGACTAAACTGAGTTTTCCATGGTAATCCTCCATTCAAACTTGAATTTATTCTCGGATTACGTATATTTAGCATTTGTGTTGCTGGTCCATGATGTGTTTTTATAGTCGCAATGTTAATTATTTCCCCCCCCAGGAGGGAGGGGAGACATATTGTTTTTGTACGGTTTCCCGTCCGCGTTGGCGTCCCCACGGTTTCCTGGCTGTAACTCGGAGACCATTTAAGATGTTTGTATCAAGCCTTGCACACTCTTTCAACATTGTATGTAGATGTGCCTTTTACTGTCTGTGAACATCAATGGGTGGGGGGGACATTTGTTTTTTTGGCCTAAAAAACAGTCTCTAGTTTTTAAATGGTTTTATTACTTCTTAGCAATTGGTGCATTAGCTGCTAAGTATTGGATCTTATCATGCATTGCAAAGAGATTTGTGTGCGTCACGGTTTATTTTTGCAGTTGTTGTATTGATAAAATTTGGCCTGGAAACCTACAGGTCCATTAACATTTTGTCCAGGTCCATTTTGTCAAAAGTTGGACTTGCAGGATTTATAAAAAGAATTCTTTGCAGGGTTGGTTTCCCTGCACCAAAGTTATTAATTTTAGATGTGACCCCATTTTCTAATTGGGAAACTCTGTAAAATGAAGTTGAATTGTTTTTACTCGCATTGCAACTTGTCGCAGTAAACAGCATCATTTTTAACATATTTCTTACACTGGAAAGCAGATTTAGAGTAATTACCCTTGAAGTTTATTAAAATATTTAAAATATAGCTACAGAGGAATGTGATAAAACCCAGAAAAAAGTGTAGAACAAATATGTCTGAGGGGTGACAAAATTGATGCTTTATAAGCTTTTGGAATCTGGTACCCCATTGCAATTGTAACTCGCTTGTCGGGAAGGTAGGGGGTGCACAGGGGACATCCCAAACATTTTTTAAATGTGTAACTGAAATCTGGTGCTGCGATTAGCATGCTAATATTTTTGTACGTAATGGGAAAAGTAATCTCCAGTTGAAACTTGAAGATGCATGGCCTCTAGGAGGGAAGATTGGATTTTGATGCAGTATTGCTAATTACATTGACACCTCGAGGACAGTGGCATTTTCTTCCTGGGTGCCATTTTAATTACCTTTTTAAAAATGATATTTGGGTTTTGTTTCTGGTGTAACAGGATTCAGGTTGGCACTGCTCCTGTCAAGACTTGACTCATCGTGCAGTGGCTAGTCTTACTTGCTACCGAAGGGTGTGAACAAGTCACTGTAGTGTTGTAGAAAGTTACACAGTGAACGGTGGTGCGTTTTAATTGGTTGATACCTGCCTGTCGGCGATTGGATGCCTGTCGCATGCAAGCCCCACCCTCCTGTCAGTATCAGCGTCAAAGTGAAATAAGCCCGCGGCCGCTTCACGGTTTCGCGGGGATTCCAGAGTGACGTCTGCGCTTTCGTTATCTGGTTGGGTGTGACGTGAATCTTAAGCAGCGCAGTACCCGGTCTTTGCCTGCTTACTTTCTCCATTGCAAGGAAGGCAGACCCGCGATGGTTGCACGCAAAGTTGGATGCAAAATTGTTCCCATTTTGAAAATGAGCAAAAAAACAAGTTTTTTTCAGGATGAATTTAACCTGAATATCGAACACAAGAAAATGTACTTGAAGGTGAGAGAAATTTGGACCAATTTTTATTTTAAGTTGCATATGTTTTCATCTTTTTATGGAATTTGTTTGGAGCCGATGCTGACAGACTGCTTCATGCTGCATAATTATTTTCAGAATATACTTAGATATGCATCATGTAAGCACCTGCTATGTTCTTGTAAATGTGTAAAGTACTCGTACAGTCGATCTACTGTATGGCTAGATTGAATCCAGATTATATTTTTTGTTAACCTGGCATAGTATACATGAAATACTGCTGCAAAATTCTTTCTCTTTGTTCCTGTGGTTAATATTATTTGTGCTTTAATTGTTAGCTTTGTTGTAGTAGCCTACAATTGTTGGCAGAAGTTGGTTAGGAATGTTTTGCTGCTTGTCATTTTATTCTAGCATTAACTTTTGGCCTGCAGTGCAAGGGCGGAGCCAAAGCAGTCTCCTGGGGTGGCAATGGCCAGCTCTGAAATTTGATAGGCCACCCCAGGTGCCATCCTAAAATTCTAAACTGTGATTCGCTATGATCAGGTAAAGAGGCGGGACCGTATTTGGAGCAAAATCAGAGTGTGCATTACAAACTTGTCCCCGCCCTTAACTTTTCCGTAACTCTTTTCCCCATAATGACATGTATATATGACGCCTGTATGGACCTTTTCCCCATTGGTTGAAAACGGGGGTATCCCCAAAGCGTCAAATGTCGTCTTCATTGATACGGCCAGGGTCGTCATTTGTTGTCTTTATGGGGGAAGGGAGGGGGGAGTCTATGGGGAAAACCAAACTTCGTAAACCTTAACATCGCTTACATCTCGCCCGTTTCTTGGAAGAGATTTGTGTGCAGGGCGGGTGTTTTTTTTTTTTTTTTGTTTTTGCATGTAAATGCTGCAGACTGAGCAGCAGAAGGACTGTTGACAGGTTTAAAGTGATGAGCTAGCGAAAGCAGCTTACTGTATTTCATAACTTTACCTGACTGTTCAATCGACGCAGCAGAAACCGTACGTGGTTTATACAGCTGATCTTAGCCCTATAACTTATGACTAGCTGAAATGGCGCTTTCAGGCAAAAATTCAAAATATTGGTGTTTACCCTCGCTCTCTCCTCCTGCTAGCGGCACAGACCTGTCTGAAAATGACCGTGTGTGTATGTGTGTGTGTGTGTGTGTGGTGAGATGAGTTTGTGAATAGTTTCGCTTCAAACCACAATAATCGCAGGATGCAGTGGCTGTGAGCTGAATATGAGTCATGACTGTCTCTCATGTACGTGTCACACGCGGGGGGATTTAGAACGGAGTATTTTTACCTTTGTGCTGTAGTTTTGAGACGGGTGGATCCAAAAGAAACTGCATTATTGCCTTTGTAAAAAGTACAATGTAGGCATTACAGAGTTTTTACACTCACTCCTTCCTCACTCTGAAGATGACTTCCGCTCAGGTTGTCGAAACGTCAGATGCCAACAACAGTCTTTTTCAAGACTATATTATACACCCGGACGATCACACAATACCAACATCGTTCACACCTGGGTTCAAACCATTCGCTCTCATACGTTCACTCGGACGTCAGAGCGAAAAACTTACTACACTTTACACCTCACTTGTAATTAAGATCAGACAGACACGACAACAGCTTTGGTTCAACCACCGCTGCAAAGACCTAGGTCTCGTGCCGGCTGGTCTTTGGATCAAATCGCCACTTAATACCCGAGAGGCGATACGAATAGTGGAGTCTACGAGACGTCGACTGATCAAAGCGCGTATTAACGGCAACCATCGCCGACTGAAACACTACAATACACGCTCACAACACATACATCACCAGCTCTCACAGCTTTTACCATTACACTTACTAGACACAGTACGTGATATTGCTGACAAATGAGCACAAAAGATTGCCACTATATGCCGGACGAAACTCTCAGACAAACTCAACAAATTACGAATACGACGAGACAAGAAACTGCGCAAACACGACAACGATTGGGTAAGAAATATTTCTTCCCGACCATTAGACGAAACTGAAACACGCATACTCTCATACAGACTCAAACATTCCATTGCACCTAAACGTGTACCTATTGACAACATTGTTTCTAGTGTTGAGGCAGCCCTCTGTTGTCAGAGTGACATATCTGAGCCTGAAAAGGATAACATTAGGAGCAGAATAGCATCAGCTATTCAATCCACTCCCGGACTCCACAGCAACTTGACCAGAGACGAACACAGAGCACTGAAACGACTCAAAAACGATGACAATATCGTGATACTACCTGCTGACAAGGGACGTGTTACTGTTGTCATGGACAAGATTGACTACTTTGACAAAATGGACTCACTTCTTAAGGACAAGAACACACATGAACGACTGACCAAAGACCCCACACCCTCACTACAACGTAAACTTAATAATAAATTACTTGCACTCAAGAAAGCAGACATTTTAGACAACAGCTTATACTATAGACTTCGGTGTTCGGTTCCTCAGACACCCAAACTTTACGGACTTCCTAAACTACACAAGCCACAAGTACCGATGCGACCCGTAGTGTCTTTCTGTGGGTCTCCTACTTACGAACTGTCCAAATATTTAACGACCATCCTACAACCACTCACAAACGACTCCACACATCGGTTACAATCTATTGATGACTTTATTAATACCATTTGAACCAATCGTATTCCTGACAATCACACACTTGTGTCTTTTGATGTGAAATCGCTGTTTACCAGTATTCCACTTCAATTGACATTAGATTGCACTCGCGCCGCCATCACCCAACATACACATGACATACCACTACCCATACCTACGAACGACTTCATGGACTTACTCACACTCTGTCTCACATCTACTTATTTTCAGTACAACGGCAAACACTACAGACAATTACACGGCACAGCCATGGGCTCTCCAGTTTCTGTTGTTGTAGCAGAAATTGTTATGCAGGACATCGAGAAAAAAGCCCTTGCGACATACAAGCAACAACTACCTTTTTGGCTTTGCTACGTTGATGACACTATCACAGCACTGCTCAATGATGACATTGAAACATTCCATGACCACTTAAACAAACAGAACTCTCACATACAGTTTACCAAAGAGATCGAAGAGAACGGTTCTATACCTTTTCTAGACTGTTTGGTCATTCATAACAACAATCGCTTACATGCTACTGTTTACTGTAAACCGACCCACACTGACAGAATGCTTGACCAAACATCATACAATCCCACATCGCACAAGGCTGCTACTTTTAAGACATTGACTCGACATGCACAACTTGTTTGTGACTCACCCAACAAACTACGCGGACGAGTACGAACATCTGCAAAGTGTGTTTGACAAGAACAATTACGATGCGGATTTCGTTAAACAAAACATTCATAACAACAATTCACGCACCAACAGAACTGACAACAAATCTATAGCTACCGCTACCATACCATACATCAGAGGTACCTCTGAGATCATCCAACGCATCTTACAACCATATAACACACGAGTCGTTCACAAACCTGTCACGACTTTAAGACGTTTATTGACTAACGTTAAAGACAAGGACTAACCACTTAACAGACAAGGAGCTATTTACAGCTTGTTCCGATTGTGACGCGACTTGCATTGGTGAGACTGGTAGGAACCTAAACATCCGACTTACAGAACACAAATGCGCCACTAAAAACAAAGACCCCAAAAATCACATTGCCGAACATCACAAACACACTGGACACAGCATTGACTGGGACTCCGCCGATTGCAATACATATTGCACAAACTGTCACCAACGCCGTATACTTGAAAGCTGGTACACAAATTTACAAGAGAAACCACTCAATCGTTGTCAGACACTCCCTACACCATACAACAGACTAATTAACGATTTAAACACACCTGCAACACAATGAGTAATGCCTCCACACGCACCTGACATTCATTTCAACAATATTTCTGATTGAGCCAAACGTATAAATACCGTCTCTGTCTGTCTGTTCCTTTCCTCACTCTGAAGATGACTTCCGCTCAGGTTGTCGAAACGTCAGATGCCAACAACAGTCTTTTTCAAGACTATATTATACACCCGGACGATCGCACAATACCAACAGAGTTTTAACAGTGACATAATTTGTGTCGTGACGGTGAATAATAAACAAAGTTTACTTTTTCCGTGCTAGCTCAGGGTGCCTGGTCAGGGGGTTTTTGAAATGGACCTCAAATGTAAAATTTGACACCCACTTGCACTAATGTCAATGGAAAAGTTGCATCATTTGGATTCAGCATTGTTCGCAATAGAGGCCTTTCACAGAATGCTTAGAATGCTTGTTTATTCTCCATGTTGGAAGATGTAACTGTTGCAATGTGCAGAACAACAATTGTTTTGCATTGATATATGATATGTATATCATTATTTTGGAGTTGGATGCATTTTTATGTTCATATAATGGGCGATTCCGAGGTATTTTGACAAAATGTCTCCTCCGTGACAAGACACTAAACCGTCCCCCAAACAACTTTCTGTTGACGTATTAAAACGTGTTTTTTACAATTTATGGGTGTGATAGTGCACTACTATGGGAGAAAAAAGCTCCATTTTCCCCTCCGTTTCCATTTGGGGATCATTTTAGTGTCTGTCACAGAGGGGACATTTGGTTGACGATACCTCAGAATTGCCCAAATGCAGATTTCTGTGGCTTGACCAATGAAGCGAAACTTTACGGACATCTTTCAACCGATGAGGACGCTGAAGTTTATATAAATTGTTGTAATCCATCATCAAATATGGCCATCAAGACAGCTGTCTTAAAAATACAGTTTTGACCCATGTGTAAATTTTTGCAGCGATTCAGCTTGAATTTGGTATCTTGATGCCAAGCAGAAGGACTCAACTCATGTATTTTGGTTTTTTCTGTTTGTTAAGTTTGACCTTGGTTTGACCTCTAAAATCAGACTAGGCCCATGTATGTCATAAAAAAAACTGTTTGCCGAAAATACTTTGATGCTAAAACTTGGCAGGCATCTTGCAACCAATGAGGGCAACTAATTTTATGCATTCTTGCAATCTGTTTTCAAATGTAGCCGCCATGGCAGCCATCTTGAAAATGCTATTTTGACCCATTTGCCAGTGATAACTGCTGCAATTCAGCTGAAATTCGTTGTTTTGGTACTAAGCAGCGTGATTCAGCACAAGTATTCTGGACTTTGCTGTACTGTGTATTTTGACCTCTAACATCAGACCAGCCCCTAAACATTGTCAACAGACAATTTACTATTTTGATAATTTAATAACAAAACCCCCCCCAATTTTCTCAAACCCTATGTTTTCAGATGTTTTTTTTTTTTTTTATTTGTTTTTTCATTTCGGCATGATTGTACAGTCATTCCATGACAATTTCAACACAACATGTTTAATCAAATGTAACCTGCAATCAGTAATATTACATGAATGCATTACAGTATATTAAGCAGACATTATCAGTCATTTCAACAATATTGCACCGTTAGGGTAACCTAACAGGAAATTGCCAACAATTATCTAGTTTGGTTAAAAAAGTTGAATGTTGAGGTGAGCTGCAGTGCAAATGGTACCATTTTTAATGTCATAAATTAGATTTTTATTATGAATAAAAATTCAGAATCTTGTGCCATGTGTTTTTGCTTGCCATTGAGTCATACATTAATTCTCTTGCCATAGCAGTGCACCCATAGTCATGGGCTACATCTGTAGCATTTTTTTGCTAACAGTCTGACTGGGTGGAAAATTGGTTTCTTTTAATGCGCTGCTGAGCATTTGGGAATTTAATAATGATTGTGTTTTTAATTGCACCAGTATTGCTTATTTGTTCATGAATGAGCTCACAGCCTCTGTGTGTGTGTGTGTGTGTGTGTGTGTGTGTGTGTGGCGCTGATTGTTGGCGAATTGGCTCCTTGGTGCGTTGTTATTTTTACAGTTAATGGACTTGCTTGTAATGGGAGCCGGCTTGCCGCTGTAGCACTTTCTGAATGGTCTGATCAGCGTGGGGCTGCCATTGTGTTTTGGTCTGAACACTGATTATTTCTGCTGAAAGTGTTCAGCAGAACCCCTCAAGTTTGGCACGTTTTGTCATAGGTTAACCCTCACAGCACTAAATGCAGCTCTAAATGTTGCTCAGTGATACAAGATATCAAAAATCAAAGCTGTTTAAAATCTATCACGTGGGGACTCATTTAAAAGAGCTCCCGCAGGGGAGCTCTTTTAAACGAGTCACCACGTGATAGGTTTTCAACAGCACAAGACAATTTATAGTTTTAAAAAATTAATTTCAGCGTTCTAGGGGTTAAATTTAAATAGACTTTATTGGCTTTTTAATTGTCATGCAGTTAGTCCTATTAACGAACTGAAAGCAAAGGTATTTTGAAATGTCTGTTCAGACCTGTTAAGAGGTTACATAGAGGCATTTTATACCCAAGATGGCTGCCTTCACGTTCCTGTCACCTCTGGGTGGATTTTGGTGGCCGTGGCCACTTGCGGTGCAGTTTAAATTCTAGTCTAATGAACTACCTTCCTCTCTCTTGAGTATCCCGAATTTCCTTGTCTGCGCTTTAGTTCTGTCACGGCTCTTACAGACCTCATCCAGAAACTCTTGGAAGATTGAGGAGCAAGAACATGGTTTCAGACAGCGAGGAGGAGAGCAGGAAGTGACCGATGCCATCTTTTGGGAGGGCTAGTGTAGGGCTGGGCAATATATCAATATTATATCGATATCGTGATGCAAAGTAAAATATTGTCACAAATTTGGGATATCGTAATATGGTGATAAGAGATAAGTGTTGGCTTTTCTGGTTTTAAAAGCTGCATTACAGTAAAGGGTTGCATGTTTCCGCTCTTACTAGACCCTTGTAGCTATTGCCTGCACCTGCTTGGTCGTTATAGCAACATTACTAACAAATGGCTGTCAAAAATATCATTATGTAAATATTTTGTTAAAGCACCAACATGTGTCTATATTATATCGGCAAAATATCGATATCGAGGTATTTGGTCAAAAAAATCAAGATTACATTTTGTCCATATTGCCCAGCCCTAGGCTTGTGCGAATCTCAACCAGTGACACCTGACATTTATCAGCCAATGAAGAAGGGGACATGGGGAGTAAATTCACTCAGGTTTTGGGGAAATTTTCATGTTTGATCAGTCTGGGGTTTGTTTTTAACTCAAGCTTGAGGAAGACCGTGCCTCCACTAGCATTGACGTAAATGGCTTAAAGCCTGGTCACAATAATGCTTCTCCAGAAGTCTGTTTAAAATTGGTTAAATGCCGTTGGCTGGGTTACACAAATGAAATGTAGCATTGGTGTATGAATGTTGAAGGAATTTTTATGTGTTGTTGCCAGTGGTGAGGGATCCTCTGTGGTTTACAGCCATCAGCATTGGGAGAACAGCGGCTCCAGGACTCTTCGTCCCCAGAACATTTGCACCCAGACTCTTCGTCTCTGGGTTGTTAGTCCCCAATAATGCTTTGCCCTCTTCCTGCATTATAACACCAACCCTTATATCATGGTGATCTGTCTGTCGTCCGTCCGTTCGTCCATATGTCTGTCAGCAATGGTGGCACGTTTCATAATTGGGGGATGAAGAATCGGGGGATGAAAAAATCCGCGGGGACAAAGAGTCCAGGAACGAAAAGTCCTCGGGGACGGAAAGTGCAGTAACCGGAGAACAGCATATGCAGTCACTAGGAAATGGAATCGCGAGTGAAAGACTAGCTGAGCCAGTAAAATAAAGAGGAACTTAACCCTTTAAACCCTAGCCTGTTTTTTAGACCTCTGCTTAAAAAATTGCATACCCAAATTGAAAAGGGCATATCTCTGCAACCATAAGGTCTATTTGAATAATTCTGGTCTCAAAATGAAGGGGACACTTGTGAGATTTGTTCAGATGTGCAAATACTCTTTTTTTTTTTTTTATGAACCTGTTTCTGATGTTGCTGTTCTTTTGCTGATATCTCGCAGATGCTTTGGAATAGAGTAAAGAGGGGCTCATCATTGGAATCTGTGGAGTCTCTGGTTTCATTTGAGCTATTGGTTGTGCATGTGGCATAAAGCAGCAGAGCGATAGCATCGAAATTGTGGCGAGTGGGTTAACTAGGTGGCGCTGTAGGGATTTTGTTGTTTGGTAATTCATTTCCTTGGTGTCGGAATTGTGTTTGGAGCATGTAAAATGGTTTATATATTCTTGTAGCTGAGGTTCTGCTGTTTAATTTGATGTGCAGCATGACTATATTGTGTCATGGCGCGTGCTTCTTTTTTTGCCGTTTCTTCTGGTGTGTTCTCAGGCCTAGGGTTTAAAGGGTTAATAAGGCTGTATGGGAGCTGGGTCTGTCAGGTGTTAAAGGAACAGCTAACTGTGAACAGCTGGTGCCGTGAGTGAACGGTCCATTCAGTAAGCCCATATCCAGTCTCTTCAGGCAGCCAACGTGTGCAGTTTGTTTCTGTCATTGAGACAGTTGAGGTTACTCTTAATATGAGAATTGACATGAACTCTACGATTGTCAGTCTGTCGCATGCGGATCAGTGGAATAGTTTTCTTCTTCTTGAGTTGTTGCCAGTCAAGTCGCACGATGGAATGCTTGTGGAACGAGCAAATCATCAATGAATCGGCCATAATTTCAAGACGCTTGGAACTACTTGCGAAAAACCAACAGCAATTGTCATTAGAAATTCCCGTCCGAGCCTAAAGAGTATAGACCTTGTAATTTTAGGATTTCTGTGCTGTTCTCTGTGTTTTTGAAGTTTGTCGGCGTGGCGCACGTTCGGAGGCCAGTCACACTTGGTTTGTTTGTTGTGACCTTTGCTGTAGAAACGCAGGGAAGCTCATGCGGTTTCATCTTAAATGTGAACAGCGATGCTCGTGAGGATATGCATGTCCTGAATAATTATTCTCAGCTCGTTGGTGTTTTTTTAGCGCAGTGATCAGATTTGGATGTGTTCCAACCACAGCTGTGTGTGCTTTTTCGGTTAAAAAAAAACGGCTCTGTGGTGATGCGTCTTGGTCCTTTGCATTTTTCGGAGGGCGCTCAGGTCGTACACCCCAAAGCTGCGTCCTCAGGATTTACAGTCTAATATTGGCGAAGGCTCAGGAAGTGCTTCTCAAAGGCAAGTGCTCTGCATAGACCAATTACCCCCACCCCCCCACGCACACACACACGGATAGCGAGCGACTTGCTGTGATGTCATTATGAATAAAAGAGACCCCCCCCCAGTCGTTTCCCTCCTGTGAAGTGGTGATGACTCAAAGGTTGCTATGGCAGCGTGAGCACTGCGTGTGTGTGTGTGTGTGTGTGTGTGTGTGTGTGTGTGTGTGTGTGTGTGAAAGAGAGAGCGTGTGTGTGTGTGAGCGTGTGCGTGCATGCGCGCTCTTCAGGGGTGCAAAGGGTCACGGAGGACTCCCTGTGCAATAGTGATGGGCAAAAATGAACGAACGAATCTTTTTGAACGACACTCTTTAGGGTCCGATATGTACCGGATCAGCCTGCCAAATGACCGAGTGCTGAAGTGAATCCCCGACTTCTCCCACCAGTTAGCCTCGCCCACTCGTACTGTTCACAGGCTGCTACGGTACCCATATGGAGCTTTTCCACTACGTGGTACCGGCTCTGTTCTATTCTACTCTACTCGCCTTGGTACCGGGTACTTTTTTGGGGTTGCTTTTCCATTAGAGGATAGTACCGCCTCCGTGGTACCTGCTCGTCATTGTGACGCAGTATGTTACTGCCGCGACGGCATCCTCATTTATATTAAGTTTACTTTTATTCCGTCGATTTTGTTAAATATTTATGTGTTTAAATCAGGGCACACGCACTACCGTCACCACGTTATGGCATTTAAGTCCGCGAGTATTTAATTGTAATTTCTGTTTGACATCGTCCAGATGCATAGGATAGCAGCTGGTGTTGTGTCCGATTTGGTTGCGTATTAAATAACGTAGCTTACCACCTAAAAAGCAAAGCAATAATATCCGTAAAAGGCAAAGAGTACTCATAGAAAAAAGGCAATATATTCTCAAGGCATCTGTGTACCGTCAGTATTCCATAATGTAACTACAACCCCTGGCAAAAGGTATGGAATCACCACACACCGAGGATGTTAACCTTTTTTCCTTCATAACAAAGAAGCAAATTACACATATGACAAAACAATTATTGTTTATTAGCTTGACATTCAGGCTTCATGAAACATTTCACTCTGAAATTGAAGGCAAAACACGTAGAAAATGCGCAAATAGCAGGAGATGGCAGAGCATTATAATTTATCGCTGTACGATGCGTCATCTCATCTGATACCTTTCCTAAGTACATAATGCTTCATCAGCACTCGTTAAGTTATTTTCCGCGCAATTTTCGTAAAATAGGGGCCGCATAATAACTTTCTCCAGGGGAATTAGGGGAACAGAATTAGACACAACACCGTTGCTTCTAATTTCGCTACGAACAGGGTCACAGACAAAGAACCCCGAAAGGTCCGGTACATTTATATGTATCAACTCGAAAGAGCCGATTCTTTGAAATTAATCGAACTGCCCATCACTACTGCACATGCGTAATCTCGTGTGATCATTTACCATAAGTCCCACACTAGCAAATACATTTGTGTCTGTGAGTGATGAAAGCAACTATTTAACATGAACACGCACGTTGGCATATGCGCTGGTGTACTGTGTACGTACGTCTGTGTGCGCATCCTGAGACTGACCTCGTACTCGCACACATGCACGCGCGTTTGATGTAGAAATTGCCGTAATGGTATTTCAGCTATATTGAGTCTGTTTTGGGATGTTTTATGTGTGTCAAGAACAGAGCCTTAATGATTGGTGAGAACCTCCTCTTCGCTTGCATTTCTTATTCCTCTCTCTAGGTAGATGTGAATCAGTGATGATTGTGTTTAGTTCACCCTCTGATTCTCTGAATCGATGTCAATCTGTGATTCGCGTGTTCAGTTCACCCTCTGATTCTCTGTGAATTGATATGAATCTTTGATTCCTGTGCCAAGTTCACCCTCTGATTCTCTGAATTGATGTGAATCTTTGATTCGTATGCCAAGTTCACCCTCTGATTCTCTGAATTGATGTGAATCTTTGATTTGTGTGTTCAGTTCCCCCTCTGATTCTCTGTGAATTGATGTGAGTCAGTGATTCGTGTGTTCAGTTCCCCCTCTGATTCTCTGTGAATTGGTGTGAGTCAGTGATTCGTGTGTTCAGTTCCCCCTCTGATTCTCTGTGAATTGATGTGAATCTGTGATTTGTGAGTTCAGTTCCCCCTCTGATTCTCTGTAAATTGATGTGAATCTTTGATTCGTGTGTTTAGTTCTCCCTCTGATTCTCTGTGAATTGACGTGAAACAGTGATTTGTGTGTTCAGTTCCCCCTCTGATTCTCTGTGAATTGACGTGAATCAGTGATTTGTGTGTTCAGTTCCCCCTATGATTCTCTGTGAATTGATGTGAATCAGTGATTCGTGTGTTCAGTTCCTCCTCTGATTCTCTGTGAATTGATGTGAATCTGTGATTCGCGTGTTCAGTTCCCCCTCTGATTCTCTGAATTGATGTGAATCAGTGATTCGTGTGTTCAGTTCCCCCTCTGATTACCTGTGCATTGATGTGAATCTGTGATTTGTGTGTTCAGTTCCCCCTCTGATTTCTGTGAATTGATGTGAATCTGTGATTCGTGTGTGCAGTTCCCCCTCTGATTCTCTGAATTGATGTGAATCAGTGATTCGTGTGTTCAGTTCCCCCTCTGATTACTGTGAATTGATGTGAATCTGTGATTCAAGTGTTCAGTTCCCCCTCTGATTCTCTGTGAATTGATGTGAATCAGTGATTTGTGTGTTCAGTTCCCCCTCTGATTACCTGTGCATTGATGTGAATCAGTGATTCGTGTGTTCAGTTCCCCCTCTGATTACCTGTGAATTGATGTGAATCTGTGATTCGTGTGTTCAGTTCCCCCTCTGATTCTCTGAATTGATGTGAATCAGTGATTCGTGTGTTCAGTTCCCCCTCTGATTACCTGTGCATTGATGTGAATCTGTGATTCGTGTGTTCAGTTCCCCCTCTGATTCTCTGAATTGATGTGAATCAGTGATTCGTGTGTTCAGTTCCCCCTCTGATCACCTGTGAATTGATGTGAATCAGTGATTCGTGTGTTCAGTTCCCCCTCTGATTCTCTGTGAATTGATGTGAATCAGTGATTCGTGTGTTCAGTTCCCCCTCTGATTCTCTGTGAATTGATGTGAATCAGTGATTCGTGTGTTCAGTTCCCCCTCTGATTCTTTCTGAATTGATGTGAATCTGTGATTCGTGTGTTCAGTTCCCCCTTTGATTCCCTGCAGAGATCATAAAGAAGGAAGGGGAGGAAGGAGCACCAGACCTGGTCCATGTGATGCGCACGTTAGCCACCGAGAGCATCCCCAACCTGCCACCAGGGGGCGAACTGGCCAGCAAGTGAGTTTACATTGCATTGTGCAAGGCTTTCGTGTTCAATTTTGCAGCATTTTAATCTTTACAATATCAAATCTCAGCAGAACTCTCTTGTGCTGGGACTGCTGAGCAAGGGGGAAAGATTTTATGGACGCACCATGGCTGGGCATTTCCTGCCCTTGTTACTCCCCTCTCATCCATTCCCCCTTCCTCCAGCCCTGGTGAAATAGCTCTAACGAGCCTGCGAGTGGCGGTTTTAAAATGGCTGACAGGCTCAGATGGCAGGCAGCTGGGCCCGTTTCACACCTGAGCAGTGCTGTCGCCGATATCTGCCTCCGCTTCAGATCGCACCGCCTTCGAGTCGTAGACACACTGACTGATTATTATTGAATAACCAGGAGCTGATGATTGTGGCCCAGTAGGCCAGTATTATAAAGCAGCGCATGAATTATACTACGGCCTAGCGTCAATTGCCATGGTTGCCCCCCTGTGTGGCTGTAATGCCTGACTACTCAAATGGCCAGCTTGGCTTGCCCTTTTTTCAAGTGGCCGTGGTGCCCAAAAATTACCCAAAGTGGCGATTTTCGACACAGCGACTGAACTGTGCAGCTCCCGTCGTCACGCTGTGCGGGACTTCTGAGCACTTTGTGCGACCAACGACACGCCCACTCACTCATGAATACGGCAAAGTTGTGTGAGGTTGGTATCCTACAACCAGCCATCCTTCCGGCTTGAGAAAAATCAGCTCACATTATGTTTTAAGCACAAGCAATTAAATACTGTTGGTGTCAAGTATAGATTTGTTTTTGGGCTGGGTGAAAACGGTGGTTGTATAACTTTCCTCGACAGAAACTAAACTTTGAGGGCGAGCTGGAGGGAGCATTCGCGAACAACGTTAGCTTGTGCAGAGCGTCCAGTGCCGTGCCAGACTGCTCAGCAGTAGCGGTCGGTCGGCAGTAACAAAGGCCATCGGAAACCTCATCTTTCAATGCTTGATAACCAAATCCTCTCGCAGTTTACTTTTCCCGGGTAGCAACAGTTGCTCTGACTAATTTGTAAAATGACGGCATTCTAATTTATTTTTGATAGAATTGTTATACATTGCACCATAAAATTAGAGTGTTTTCTTCTGCAGATAAATGACAATGTAAAATATCAATGTCTTTACAATTTTTGCTCATGTAGCTCGTGAAACAGCACAGATTTGCGTAAGTTAGTTTGCGAGGCTCATTATGCAATAAGCCCCGAGAATCCGTTCTAGATTCTGAATGTAGTCATGGCTAAAGGGCGTTGTCTGGCATGATGCACAGCTGAGTGACAACTGTAAGGATGGCGAAAATAAATGCCGCAAAGTCAACAAAAGTTTTGGATTTTTGCTTTTATATCATCATCCTTTCAATGCCAATTATATAAATGTTGGCAATAGGCATCCACTTTTTCATTATTATTTCTAATTATTGGTCATGTATTGGTCTTGATTGTTCTGTTGATAAATTGCTGCAAGTTGAATAAAAAATGTAACAATTTAAAAGAATAATAAAATAACGGTTTTCAATGCGCTCCTAATCATGGATTTATACTGTATTATCTTCATACAAAGTCATTATCACTTATTTTTCTTGCAAAATTGATTAATTTGGTTTTGGCCGTGTTGCCCCAATTTTTAAAAGGCCAAGTGGCCTTGCCCTAAAAATAACTTAATTTGAGGCCTGATAAAGCTACTTTTATTGAACAGAGACCGTTAATTAAACCCGAAACGCTATCAAGACCTTACAGGTGTTCTTTATAGTGTGTAGAGTAGCTAGTTAACCCCTCAAACTCTTGATTTTTTTTTTTTTTTCGCTTTAATTTCCCATGAAAAATTGGGGTGAAAAAAGCTTTTTATGTCCCTGCAAATGAAAATGAGGCTCTTATCACGGCTCAAAATGAGCAATGGCTACTGAAATTGTACCAGACTGTATTATGTAAATGGAACCCCTTGTGATGTTTCAAGGGGCACAGGATCAGAACGGGTCTTTCAAGAGCATGATATCTTAGGGAAGGCTCTACAGCAACAATGTTAAGGCGATCTGATTTCACATTTTGTGAGACGTTGGGTAGAATGAGGACCGAATTGATGACGGGGAATTTCTGTGGCGAAGTGTAGTTTAACAATTTTAAATGCAGATTTTGTTTAGTTTGTCAGATTTTTTTGTGGACAGATTTTTAATGAAACTTAACAAGCACTGTGATTCATTCTCAGTGAGCTCTCTACAATGTCTGTGGGCTGAAGTTAATGGACGTCTTTTTGACGAGATGAATATTAAATGAATATGCAGTACTGTGGACAAGTGCAGTGAATTATAGCAAGCGATTGTCTGTTAGGCTGCTGGTTCTCTCTGGGTCCTTCCTGTTGGCAGCCATTTTTGTTTGCAGTGCACTGCCTCTTCTGTTGAGAAAATTGTTCATTAGCTTTGGGAACCGGTCGTGGCGAACTGTAAAAAGTTGATGAACTTTGGGTGCAAGCGTCGATCAGAGGCTGTCAAAATCGCCATGAATTTGAATTTGCGTGGTAAAATGCATAATTGGTTAATATTTGAATGGAAATTAATGATTATTAGCATAGTAAAAAATAATCCTCCCATTGCCTAGTACAATATGGGTTTTGCTTGGTAGCATTCAGTGCACTAGCCTGCAGTGTACGTTATCGGCCACATGAGGGCAGTCATCGGCCACAATGTTCCCAGCAATGCGTAGTATATTAAACTTGGTGCTAAATTTGCTTACAAAACATACATGGAATTCTAAGTAGGAGGGCCAAGACTAACAACCATCCCAGTTCTCAAATTTGCTTTTGAATATTAGAAATCATTGATTAAAAATGATTATTTTAATACGATTCCCTTTGTGTCTGTGTCTGTTCCACTTGCATTACAGACGGAGCGTGGTGGAAGCTGTATATAATAGACTCAACCCTTACCGGAGCGAGGACACGGTAAGCTCCACCCCCCTGTCTGCTGCCAAACTGTAGCCCCCTCCTATTGGCAAATGGTGAGACCTCGAACCAATCAGAAACTTGCAATTGCTTCCTCATATGAAACTTGCTGCACCTGTTACCTTTACTGTCTCTATACCAATATATTGTATATGATTAGCCACAGCTTGAGCTAAAGAGCTTGGTGTGTCATGCCTGCTAGTCTTGTCAAAACGATGTATTTTTGGCTGAATAGATTATGAATTTTATAAAATGGTAAATGTGTGCTCTTAAGATTGAAAACCCCCTTCACCGTGTTTACCTTGAAAAGCACTGCTGAATGTTTCTTCATGAAGCAGCTGTACTGCGCTGTCCATCGTTTTTGCAGGCCTATAGCTGAGACTGAATTAGTGTTTTTAAGTGCTTGAAGTGTTGACATTATTGTGCTTTAATTAAGTTCTTTAAAAAAACTATCCCCATGGCTGTCTTTCTTAATTGAAAAAAAAAAACATTCACGTAACAAATACAGCTGACTGTATGCTGAAAACTTAATGGTGCCTTAAGTGTGTTTTTCACGTACCGTGCTATTGATGTTTGTTAGTACATCTTCAAAGGAAAGGAGCCAGGAGATGGCCGAGATCATGAATTAAAAAATAATAAAATTATTTATTGGCTAATGAATCTCTATTCAAAAACAGTCTCTAGTTTGATGAGTGTTCTTACTTGCAGTTTACTGATCCTTTGCTAACCTGTAATTACACCTTTTAAAATGCCTGGCCCACCTTCCCTCGATTTGAACCTCAGGGGTCGTCGCCATTATCTGAGCACTACTGTACTCCCTCGTCAATTGATCTTGTGGATGGAATGTGCATGCCTGTGTCTGCAGGCACCGCTTATTTGAGCACCTTTTCGCCCTCCTGCTCTTTCTGATTGGATGTCCCGTCATAGCTTAACGTCCCCCCCTTTGTTTGGAGGTGTAGCGCACTTGCTATGTCCTTCGTCCAGCTAGCACTTTGGCACTGGCTGTCATTAGTAACCTGGTGCATTCTGGCCTCTCCCTCAGCCCAAGCCACCGATTGTTGTCATACACAGCCACAATGTAACATCTGATGCTTGCAAGGTCTACTGTCCCTTGCTGTTGGAGCATATCATGCAAGGGCCTTTCTCGATGATAGTGCGTTGAATTTTTTTGTGGAACTAATGTCAGAAGTCATTAAACAATGAAATTAAACAAACGTAATGATCTAATGGTGCAACCCCAACTCAAAAAAAAAACCTTTGCAAGGTGTTGAAAATGCACGAGCAAACAAAAAGCAGAGATGTTTGAATTTAATTTGACTTGCATTTCAAGACATTTAATGTTTTGTCTGGTCAACTTAAATTTATTTGTAAATGCGTATCTATTCCACCATTCAGGCCTGCTACGCATTCCAAAAAAAAAAGGTTAGGATGGGGGCAATTTAGGATAAGAGGTTAAAAAAAAAAAAAAAATGAGTGCTGGTATGATTTGAAACTGCTAATGTCAGCAGGTGATTGTAATCAAGATTTGGTACAAAAATGGCATCCAGGACAGGCCTAGTCCCTCAGGAGCAAAGATTATCTGAGAATCATCTAGCAGCCCTCAAACGCTTGGGAAATTCATCAAAATGTTTAAAAACGATGTTCCTTAAGGAAAGATGGGACAGAATTTGGATATGTCATCCTCCATACCATTCAAAAATTCACGAATTTTTGTGCGTAAAGGGCAGGGGCACAAGTTTAAACTCTAAGCTGTGATCACCGATCACTCAGATGTCACTGCTTCAAGAATTGACATTTTTCAATCGGTGGTATAACCGTGCAAGAAAAGGCATAAACGCACACGGATGGGCAAAGAAGTTGTTCAACACTTTGCGAAACCTAAAAAAGGCCTGCATTAATTCCTTTGATTCATCGCTTGCGAGCCATTTGCTCTCGTTTGAGCTTCGGCAAGAATTTAGGCCCAAATGCGCGTGCCCAGCACCAATGCTAATTGGCCAACAATCGATCCTACCGGCATGCCCAGCGGGAGACTCGGTCCCCTCAATGGTGTAAAGTTCACTGATATTTTGGTGGAACTTATGCTGCCTTCAAGATGACACAAAATTGCATTCTGCACACATTACAATTACAAAGGCATAGCTGCATGTAAAAGGAGGTTGTGGGTGCTGGACTAGCCTGACTGCAGTCCTGACTTGCCCAATAGAGAACGTGTGGAGCATTTTGAAATGCAAAATGCAAAAAAGAAGTGCATACCTGGGACTTGTTCACAGGGAGCATGGGACAAAATTACTCCTGAAACATTTGGCATTTTCAGTTCCGAAATGTTTATTAAGTGTTGTCAAGTGGAATGGCAACAGTTAAAAGTGGTAAGTACTGAAATGTCCTAACTTTTTTTGAGATGTGTTGCAAGACTTAAAATTGAAATGTGTCCATTTTGCAAAATCAATAAAATTAATGTGGTGAAACATGAAGTAATGTACCATTTTATAGTATTTTGCGTAACACACGTCAGTTGTAAGGCCAGGTGTGTTGATTGCTTCAGACTTTTGTGGATAAACTTGTGGTTTGATGGTCTAATTTCGATTTTTTTTTTTTTTTAATTTCAGGACTCCGCCTCCACCGATGACATGTGGTAACAGCCCACGCGATCGCCATCGTGTTTTAAACACAAGCCACCTGACCCCCCCCAGTCCTACCCCCCTCTTCTGCCCCCTCACCCACCCACCTGCCACCCATCGTTTTCTCTCCCTCCCTCCTGGCTCCGCCCGGCTCTGGCAAAAGAAGGGAAATGGCAGCCGGGCCTGGCGAGGTGCCGAGGAGAAGGGCCCCCTGCCGGAGTCCCCCGCTGCCTGCCGCAGAGCGCTAGTCTGCCCAGGGAGCTGGTGGAGCTCCCCCCCCCTTTCTGGATTTACCCCCCCACCACGCCCCCCCACTCCCACGAACCCACTTCTTCCCCTGACCCAGGTAAACTGCAACCACCACCAAGTGAGAAACTTCGACAACAACAGCAGTTAATTCTCTTTTTTTAAAATCAATTTTAAATGATTCTTTGCTGTAATTAATGGGACTCGAGATTTGTTGTGTGTGTGTGTGTGTGTGTGTGTGGTGTGTGTGTGTGTGTGCGCGTGCGTGTGTGTGTACGTTAGTGTTTGTTATTTTTCTTTTTTTTTGTTTGTGAAGTGCAATTGTGCTTGCACGCTTGTATTTGATGCGGCTTGAGTTGGTTTCAGTAAAAACAAAAGGAAAAAAAAAAAGACGACCGGTATGCACGATCTGCCTTTTTCTTTTGGTCTGGACTGCAGCAGATATCTGGTCTGTGAGGTGAATACCGGCCGAACCCGAACCCTACCGCGCCCGAACCCGCTGTTCTCCTCTTTTAGTTTGTGCACTTTAAAGAAACGGGTAAATTATGAGTTCACGGCATAACAAGAGTGTAAGTCAGACAAAATCATGGCTCGTGACATCTGCAGGTTTTAATTTTATTTTGTTCGGTTTTTTTTTTTTTTTAGCGGCCTGTTCTTCTTCAGTGCGCATGTCTGTCTGATATGGGATTTTCCTGTTGTCGCGTGTTTTTCTCTGTAAATCGAATGTGAACGTGTTTGTCTTGACTGCTATCTTTCTTTTCATCCTTGGAACAAGGGGAAGTGGTTTTCAGAGTTTTATTACCTGTCAGAAAGTGTGGAAACCCTTATGTGTTTCTGTTGAAGAGAGAGAGAGAGTGTGTGTGTGTGTGTGTGTGTGTATGTGTGTGGCATTTTGTGTTTGGGACAGCTTCTGTTTCCGCGAGGATTTCAAGTTTATGGTTGGGTTTGGGGACACGCCCCTCCTCTCCAGGCCCTGCCCATCTCTGGCCTCCTCCTATCACATTACTCCCTATTCCTCAACCAGGACAACGCTAACTTCC
The DNA here is from genome assembly GCA_029692085.1 of Gymnothorax javanicus. Classification (NCBI taxonomy): domain Eukaryota; kingdom Metazoa; phylum Chordata; class Actinopteri; order Anguilliformes; family Muraenidae; genus Gymnothorax; species Gymnothorax javanicus. The sequence goes on along the minus strand of CM056198.1, from coordinate 7,057,437 downwards.
ATGCAACAGCTGGCCATGCTGTAGGCTATGCCCATTTATTCAGTTGTAAATATGTCTGTGCGTCGAGAACACAAGTGTCAGAACAAGATTCTTTTAAGGAGAATTGGGTTCTCGCTCGCACTCTCTGTCTTGGCCGGAAGGGTCGCAAGTTCTGTGGTCGGGGTGCGCTGACCTTGCCAGCGCAGCATTAACCGGGATATTGTTAATTTTTAGTTTGTGGGGAAGTTGTCTTGGACATGTTTATATACGTTACCGACAGGTGGGTCGGCTGTCGCAGTGCGTTGCTTTGACGCACTTCCCGGAGCTCTCCATTGCGTACGGCGGTATTGGGTGAGCATTCCGCTCTTCTCCGCCATTGTTCCTGAGTCTCAAGTTCCTGAATGTAAGCGGTGCAAAACGGCATCCAGGGCTGGCCGTGGGTGCGGCAGTTGTGTGCGTTTGATGATCGGTCTTTGTAAAAGAAAGGACTTTTTTTCTTTTAAGTAACCTCTCCGTGAAACTGGTTCTCCTACAGACGTGGCCTTTATTTGTTAGCCAATTTCAAAATCTTCACTCATGTTCTGTTGTATTTTTATTCTTTTTTTTTTTTTTTTACTTTTGGGGTGTGGGCTTAAATTGGGAATGCTGACCTACTATAAACTGGCGGTTTTGCTAAAAAAACAAAAAAAGTAATGAAATGTGCGAAGATGGTTGCTTAGGATTGTGGTACTTTTCCCTCGGTTATAAATTCGAGGTCTGGATTCGGGCGTAGAGTGCGGCCTACCAAAGAAAACGGCCAAGCTGTAACAAAAGTTTATCAGATGTCTACCTTTTTCAAAGAACCAGCCACACACAATTGAAAACTATTTTGATTTGTCTCTGGGTTTGTTACAGGCTCTGCGATTTTTTTGTAGAGGTGGCAATTTCGAACTTTTGAAACAGTTTTGAAACCTCTGAAACGACCTCTGTTTCGAAATGTTCCGAACTGTTTCGAAACCAGATTTATTTCAGTAGTGCACAGCCTAGTGGCAGAAACCTTTACTGCAGCTATTAAAACGTTTCGAAGTGGAACGTCGCTAGTCACGTGACAAAAGTTTTGAAACAGAGTCGTAAACCCGTGTCAAACCCGGAAGTTTCGATCGTGTTCGAAACAGTTCAAATCTGCGTGTCGAAATTGCCATCTCTATTTTTTTGAGTTTAGTACTGAAACAATGAAATGAAAAAACTCAGTGAAAATGTATCGACTTCAAAGTGTTGTGGTGCGAAGTTTAGCGGGAATGTGGCATGTTTTTGATTTTTTGTCGCTGGTTATTTGAAAAGGGTAGACATCTGACAAACTTCTGTTGCAGCTTGGCCGTTTTCTCTGGCAGGCCTGGAGTAATCCCGCTTCATCCGCAACTTCAGTGATCAATTTCGGCAAGCCTTGGCCGTGTGCGCGGTGCTGTCGTGCATTTTGACTGCCTCGGTCGTTATGCACGACAGCCAGGGGAACGCTGTAGCTGCTTAAATTTTAGGCTGAGAGGTAAAATGGATCGTCAATGGGGTTTGCTGGAACCCATGACTACAGCAAGTTGAACAGGGAGTTAGGTATTCTGAGGAAAAAAAAATCTTGTGATATTGTTGGCCCCCGAATACTATTGTCACACCTCGTGAATACAGGGTAATGATGCAGTTATGGGTGGGGAAAGAAAATTATATTTTAAGATGACAATCTAATGAGGTTACCCCATGTGCGCTTGTATGTGGATTGGGCATATACACCTGTCAAATGGGTTTTCAAAGAGTCGTTAAATGGTAGATTAGGATTTTACGGGGCAGGGTCACATTTTTTGTGAGATGAAAACTGCTCGCTTCATGCGCCCACACAGCCTCCTTGCGAGCATGCGTAGTGTTTGAGGGGAGACGCGTGCCTGAGACCGTTAATAATTAAAAAAAAAAAAAAAAGCCCCTACAGCCCCTACAAAAAAGACGAGTCTAAACTGTTTCACAGAAACAAAGAGCAAAGTAACAATGTCGCTGAAGTGTGATGATCACAGAACAGCTCGGAGAGGAAAGCAGTGTGCAAATTATTATGGAGTCTTTGTTTTACAGTTTATTTTTTATTTTTCTTTGCTCTCGGGCAGTTTCATTGAATGCATCTTTCTTACACTCAGATTAACTTAATCTTTCCCCCGTTTTTTGACACTATGGAACAGCTTCTGCGTTGACCGTGCAGTTCAGATGGACATGAAATTAGCATGCTAACATTACCCATCCGCCGTAATGCGGGAGGTAGGGTCTGTAGTGCCAATTTACCTGTATGCTAATGCTTGTCTCGAGCTGTTTGCATCCGTAAGCAGCGCTACTGACCCCGCGCGTTTTATTTTTGTACATGGGGAGCCAACTCGATGTCACACATTGTACAGTCTGAATACCCTAATTTTAGAAGCTCGCTTGCTTGGGGTTTCCTATCGCCGATGTGAGGTCGTGTCGGCCAGTTATCCCACTCTGAATGGGTCATTTTGAGATCAAATTAATTTCTATGCATTTGTCGTCTCCGCAAGCTCTCCATTAACCTGCTGAAGTTATGAAAATAGTTCACACTGAGTAATTCACACGCGTGTTGTGCTCATCTATTGACATGCTAAGACTTTTAAAGATCTCCTTTCTCGGTCAGTTGCCCGTTCCCTGCTAATGCCATTTTAACCATAGCGGGCAGGACATATACATTTTTTTATTTTATAAATGCATTACAGATGCTAAATTGCGTTGCTATATTTACATTTCGAACTGAAAACGAAGACCGCGTTTTGTACGATTGATGCTTCATGTCCGTGGGTGTGAGCGCTTTATCAGGAGGTGAACAGACTTTCAGTTATTACTCCAGATGCATGATTTAAACCGATTATCATTTTAATTGGGTGTGGGGATAAATATCGAACGGCAGGTTTTAAAAGCAGAAACATTAAGTGTATGTACGTTTCATTTTCTGTCTTTGGCGTTTTCTTTTCTTTTTTTTTTAACATGGAAGCCATACTGCGCGGAACCGAAAGGCAGGATTTTTACTTAGAACTTTCTCGAAAGGACGTCGCAGGTTCTTGCCTTAAAAAGGCACTACAATACTCTGTTGTTCCCGGCAGTTGAATTTCTAATGGTCTAGCACAGAAAACTACAATACCTCATAAACGTACAGTATATGCACTTCCTTGGTTTTTTCCGGCTTTCACTGGCTGTAAAAGTTTTTTTTTTTTTTTTTCTTTCCCCGTCGATTCCGTGTCTGTGTCCTGGTATTTTTGTTTTGGGTTTGTCTGATTTCATTTGACCTTCTCTATGTGCTTGTGAGAGAGAAAGTTGGGGTTTGCTTGTTCCTTTTATCGTTTTATATCGCTGATGTCAGTGCGCTCAGTCTATAAACGAGCGGTTTCGATGCCGCCCTCCATCCTGTATATCCAGCAAGATTTCATGGACGACAATTTCGGCAATTAGCTCACAGATTAAGATCTGGAGCGAATGTGTGCCCTGTGGTAGGACATGACTGACTTGAACATGGCGGGGGAGGTGCGTAAATAATCTGAATACAATATTCGATGTTTTTTGTTTGTTCTTTTTTTTTTTTTAATTAGCCCCCGTGTCCCGGACCTTTAGTATTTTGTATCAATGCATATTAAGTTGGATGTGCTCCCTGGTATGCGTTTGCTAAAACATAATAAAAATGATAGTAGTAATGATGATAATATTAATAATTATAATTATACATAAATAAGAAGGGTAACATGGGATTTCTGTTGGAAACACACAAAAATTCTTTATTCAAAATGTATGCTTGACTTGTAATTTATTAGGAAGATGTACCACTGTTGTGAGTTAAAAAAAATTCTAAACAAAAATTGTATTTGCACTGATTTGTGGAGTATGAGGGGGAATGGGTTTGGGAATTGTTAAAAATAAACAAAAATGTTGATGTGCAGCACTGGGAACCATCCGGTAAAATCAGTTACCAAGTGGATAACTGGGGGGGGGGGGAGAGAGAGAGAAAGTCACTCGTTTGGAATATGTTCTACTTTTAAACTCTTTAACGGGGATCATTGTGTGTTTCTACCCTGGCATCGGTATAAATTTTGAGCTGAGCAGAGGTGGGTCGACTAAGACATGAGAGTTGGACGCCCACTTCGCTGACCTTTAACTCACAGATAAGCTCACCGTTTTGCCTTACTGAATTAAATATCCCAGCACCTGTGGGGCCAGTTCCTTCGATTATGAAGCGACATGACTTGCTGTGTTGGTATTCGCAAAAAAAAAAAAAAAAAAAAAAACTCATTTTCTCTCTTGGTTGTGGGTATCTTCTATTTCTTTTTATCAAATGAGACATTTTAACTGATTTGTCTAAATTATTTAAAGTATCACCCCATAGAGACCTGGAAAGCACGCTTTCATTGCTCACCCTTTAGATGATATAATTCATTTTACAAATGGTAATTCAAGTCATGTTTAACAAAAAAAAAAAAAAAACAAGTAAATAAAATAAAAATAACCATTAAATGCATTCATTTCCGCACATGTCGGTACGCTTACACGCGCGTACACACATTTGCAGAAATACTTTCCTGTATGTAGATTGTGTAATGCTATAGTAAATTATTGTCTATGTTGTTTCAACAGCTACTTAGAGGTCTCTGTGATTGACACGAAAGCTCAATAATTGTATATTTTGTATTATGTACTTATTCCAAAGGAAAAAAAAAAGTTGTGAAAAGCTTTGTTCCCTAACCCCTGAAAAACTGTACTATTTGTTTGGAGTCAGTTGAACAAATTGCATTCCTCGCTTGTGAATTGTTGCTTTCCTTCTGTTCACTCTCTTTTTTGCCGAAAAGTTTGAAAATACATTTCTAGTTTGCAAAATGTGCCACTAAATAAATGGGTTACTACCTTATTTCCCCGATTGAGAGTTTTTATTGTCTGTTTTTAAGTGCTTAATGGTCTCTGCTGTATCAGTTAATTTCCTCTCCGTGCCAAAAGACCTGCCAGCTTTTTGTGCGGCCGCAGTCAACAGTGTTGAAACCCGAGCAGCGGGATATTAAAAATGTTCAATCTTTTTTATTTTTATTTTTTTTCATTTCTTTGGAGTGTTTTATCATTAATGTGTATATGGGAGAGCCAGAACATGCTTTAACTGGCTATTGATTGCTTATTGAATTTTTGAAAATCTTGGCCATATTAATTTTCCCATTTTCATGGCAAATTTGAAAGAGTAGTTCTGGCTTTTCGGTGTTTATTCACTAATGGATGGCGTAATGTACTATCCTGGTAATTACCCCCCCCCAAATTGTTGTTGGGAAATGATGAAGTATTTCTCAGACTCAAAAACACTTTTTTCCAAGCAGTGGACACCCGAAAGGTTTTGTCAGTTGGGCACAGTGACAAAACCCAGGGATGCCCATGTTGTCTGCACAACTCAATAACAGGAGCCATTTTGTTTCCATTGCGCCAAACCAAGCCATGTCGCACAATGGAAAGCGGTGATTTCTTTTGTTCTTTTCTCAGGAGGGAAACGCATTAATGTAGGGGAAAAACAATAAACCAAATCGAGGGGTTGTTTCCTCTTTATTGATGTGTCCTCTCCCAGTGAGTGTTGTAGCTCATGGACTTGCCCTCATAGACTGGCCCTGGATCATAAAGACCGCTTCCTTATGCACACCTTTTTTGTGAGTCGCGCTAGTGCTTAGCTACTAAGTGCTTCTACATGTATGGGCCCTACAAAGGATTGTCCCTCGACCAGAATATCTGCTGATACGTTTGTACTACATTGCTGAGACGCCTTTCTCCCATTTTGAAAATGTTTCTTCTAATGCATTGGCGAGTTCAGCTCTCGGGCTGAGGTTGTTGGTAAAACGTTCATATCATGTGTACTTGGTTGGATCCGGTGAGACCAGTCACAATGTCCTGAAGCTAGTTTATTATCCAGAGTAGCTCTCTCTTCCTTAATTTCACGGCGAGCCCCTTAATCCATCTCCACAGATCGTGGACGCCAGTGGACAAAATGCTCTATTTATGCATGCAGTTACAATATCCTATCAATAAGTTGGACATCCGAAACGGTTATTGAAAATTCACGAGGAAGAAGTGCCCGTAAACAATTTAGAATATGGACGAGTTAAGTCCCATCACTGTTTCCCAGGAAATTGAATTAAATTAAACTCCTCAGCCAAGCCTGATGTGCAAACTGCCTAATTTACTTGCCCATAGTATCTATCCAGCAGTTAATAAAAATGATCTCTTGCAACAGAAAAATGTTTTGCTTCGTTGTGACCAGCTCAGCTATAATAGCCCAAAGGTATCCCAATTAAGTAGTTTTGCTGGGGTGCTCGACAGTGGAACGGCAAGCTTTCTGTTGCAGGATGAATGTTATGACCATAAAATAAGCAATTTTTTTAATCAGTACATGTGCTGGCTGATGGGACTCTGAAGTGAAATTGGACAAAATTCTAAACTTTATCATGGAGAAAAAGCATGTTTTGGGTATGTGGAGTTTGTTAGTGTCCACTGATGTCCATCCGTGCCTATATTGATGAACTTGTGCTAAATTCCACTATAAAAACATTGATTTATATTGAGTTTCATGAGCCAAAAGTTGATTTATGTAAAAAAAATGTGATCATTCTCTGATTTGACTGCTCAATTTTGAGGGCTTGGAGAGCGCAGAGAGCCACTTTGAGAGTCATCGTATTTGGCTCATAAACAGTGGGTAATTTTGGATATCACACTCAGATGTAACACACTTGTGATCAAGGAGTTTATGATCCCGGAAATGTATTGTTTTAACTCCCAGCGATTTTCCAATTCAGTATTTATTTTATTTATTCTTTATGCTGAATTTTAAGAAGATTTTTTTGTGTTTGTGGCCCTTATTCTGTACTAAAATAATGACCGTAAACTGAGATATAATGTAATTCTAAATGGTCCAAGTGTCTTGTTTCATTTAAACCGTTTGCCCCCATGTGTGAAGCTCAAATCTTGAATTATAAAGCCTTAAATGGGGTAACGCATAAACAGCCAGATTCGCAAAGGGGTTAAGTGGCATGTGCTGCCAGTGCTTTGTTTCAGAAACACTTGAGAAACGCTTTTTTGTGCAGTTTCTGCCATCAGTCGATCTCCCTTTAGCGATCTTTTACCTCGTCTTCACCCAACAATAATTGAGCCTGTCGATGGAGCAGTGCTGTGCAATGGCACTAAACTCTCGTGGCTCTGTATTTGCATTACCGCACGTATAAGGTTACGCTGCATGGCCCAAAATATTGGGAAATTTGCTCATACGTAGGTGGCTGAATGGGGGGACGCGCTGCAATGGCCAAAAACATTTCCAGTTGAAGAAACGCGCTGCAAAACAGAAAAGATGCAAATTCAAAAACACGCAAACCGAAAAAGCGAATCCAAGAGAAAAGCGCTGCATAGCCACGTCAACACAAACTTACATAAAACATGCTTGGTCCACAATCCAGGGCATTAATATGGTCTCTTAACAGATGCTGTAAGAGCTACATTCTTCCCAGTAGGCTTTCTCCTGTAACATTTTGGTGAGGAGTTCCTGTTCCTGCAGCGACAGCACTGGTAATGTTGAGCTGTGATATTGGGCTGTTCGGGTGCTGTGCCATCAGTCTCCCCGTCGATCCCAATGGTGCTGGATCAGGTCTCTGAGCAGGCTGGTGAAGTTTGGTTTTCATCTGGAAAGTCAGGATCTAGTTCCAAGATTCTCCTTCAGTGTGACCCAGAGGACTAACCAGGGGTGTGTTTCCCGAAAGCACAGATGCTAACTTACATTGTTGGATTCATTGATTGTGTATGATCAAACTCTGCAAGTTGTTTTGTGAAACATACCCCAGAACTGTGGAAAAACAACCTAGGCTGGGAAGTGTGCAGATACTTTTGGCCTTATATTGCATCTGTCAACCTCTTTTTTTACATTACAGAATCCCCTTCATCCTTAAATAATAGTTTGGTTGCAAGTCAATGTTGTTGTAAAATGTTATGAACATTTGGAAAGCTTTTCATTAAGCTCTTAGTAGCATTATGAGTATTAATGCTCTGTCTATCCTTCTCTTCGAATCAAGGAGGCATAAAATATTGATTTTGAATTTGTATTGTGGTTTCTTCTCTTCCAGTACCACAGTCAGTACTGTGCTGTTTGCATTTTTTTTAGGAAGCTGCCATCCCAGCATTTAAGCAACAGAATACAACTGAGGTCATGCGCTTTTGTGTGGAGATTTGTTGGCCTTGTCAGATGCAGTAACTGCCTGCTGGGTTGGGCCGTCTATCTGCCCGAAACGTAATCTCTTTAATTGGCGTTGTGTCAGTCTCAGCGGCGAGATTGAAACTCCTAAGACTTGCTATGTCACCCTCCTTCTCAACGCAGATTAAATTGGGCTGGGACAGTTCGCTGGAGACATATTACTGCTCATAGAAGATGTCAACGCAAAAGCGACAGTGATGTGACCACGGTGAACCCCCAACAGAACATGGCTGCCACTAAAACTTTTTCACTCATTACTGCCTTAGTTTAAGTTTAGCCTTTGGTGAGCTCTTGAGCAGCAGTAGGCCTAGACTTCAGTCATCGTGGTTTCGTTATTTTATATTGTATTTAATGGGAATGGACGAACAAGGAAGCAACCGTGGTGAGTAAAAATGAACTTTTTCATCTTTATTTCATATTTAAGCTTTCACTCAACTTCTTTTTTTTTTTTTTTTTTTTTGGTTTGGTTGGTTTTTTATGAGTTTATCACTGTGTTTACTCCCAAGACAAATTAGTATTGTTAAAGCAATGCCGAAGCACTGACCATCCATTTGAGCAAAATTCAGTGCACGAGCTTTGGCCACATACAAATCAAGATGGTCCATTACTGGTTGAAATGACGCACAAACATGATCAACATGCTATTCAAAGGCTATTATTATATAGTGGAATACTATTGATTTATGTCAGTAATGTGTTCTCTAGTAATTGATGAAGTTGAAGAATCAGGGTATAGTTTGAGGTGTAATTCTGGATCTAATTGATCTTCTTGAGTTTTAAGGGGTCTTCAGGGTAAAAATTTCAATTTTTTTTTTTTTTTTGAAAATTTCAATATTTTTGATTTTCGCATAAATAAAGGAATGCAGCGAGATGCCAGTGAACACCAAGAATCTATGTTTTTCCTCTGCCTCAATTGTTACTTGTGACTTTAAATGCAAATTCCAAAAATCACAATTTTGACTGATTTTCAACCTTGTGGCATTCATAAAATCATTAATATTCATCTGATTGACTTGAAATTTGGACTGAAGTTGTATCTGTTGGAGATCTATGAAATGACATAGGATTTTCTAGATAGGTGCATCCCTAGGGGGTTAATTTTGAAAATGAAGCAAGTTGATGACAGCCATTTTCGTTATGGTTACATAACAGAGCTCATTAAATATTCATAAATGTTCCAAACAAAAAATCCTATGTCATTTCATAGAACTATCTTAAACCTTTCATATGAGACTAATTTGAGTAAAATCTGACCATGGGTTATTGAAATATCAATGCCACAAAATATTTTCAGTTTGCCAGTAAAGTGCCATTTCCATGGCAACCATGTAAATTTTTCTCAAAATGCTACATTTTATGATGTTAAAATCATGTCGAGTATGTTTATTTCTCAGTTTTTATTACATTATTATGGTTATTTCTACACTTTACCCTGAAGACCCCTTAATTCGATGGCCAAGGTTTGGACCAGCGGCAGATCCTGGATCAGCAGTTCTAAATGGGATTAACAATCAAAATTATTAAATGACTTCAAGTCCCTGGATTGTGCTGTGACGTTTTCACTGAAGCGTTAAAAATGTTGTCAGAAAGTGCATTGACTATCGTGCCTGTTTTTTGCAATCGGCATAAAAAAAATGCCCGTTTGTTTGAGGCACGGTTTTTGTTGGATTGAAAATCATCAGAAGGATATGCCAAACGTTGGCAAAAATCGAGGAAAACACAAAATCTCCTGGCAGTCCATACTCTAGAGGAGGAATGGGGGGGGTCGTGTAGGAATGTTGATTAAAGCAATGAATAGGAAGTCGGAGGAGTTCGTGAATGCGTTTGTGAGACGGCGTTTGTTGATGCGGTGAGGCCTCCCTTTATAATGATCCTGTTTAGGGTGGAATAACGGCGGGAAGACGGCTCCGCTGAATGACTGTCACTCGCTGCTTCCGTCCGCTCTGACCCCGCTGTCTTTATTCGCTCGTTTGCGACGACCTCCAGGGAGCGCCACCCTCGAGTTTCTGTACTGAACTCCCTCCTCGCCATCCACCTCACTCTGTACGCGTTTGTTACCGAGCGACAAATAAGGGGAAAAGCGCATCAATCGGGAAGCCCCGTGGGCGGACAATTGCGCTGGAGAAAAAGACATCGTCGCCATTATGTTTTACGGTCACAATTACTCGCCTGCATGTTTCTCGCAAAGAGTGCGGAGTGAGCGGGTGACCAGTGTTGCATTTTGTCCGCTGGTCCCCTCTTTGGTGAAAGTGGGGGCAGCAGGGACGCTCTTTTGTGTGAGGCACGTGAGGGGCCACATGCCAGGCCCCAGCACAGACGGGTCTCCGGCCTAGGGAGAGCTGGTGGGGGAAAGGCCAGTTGCCTCATGCCATTTTGTTCAGGTTCTTGTGGTAAGAGAGGTACAGTGAGGGGGATACTGTTAACGCATTCTCCTGAGTTACTGTGTGTGAGAAGCTACTATAGATCACAAAAATAACTTTTGCTACCACTACTGCCACTACTACTACTACTACTACTACTACTGTTATTACTACTTCTTCTTCAGCTTTTTCCTCCAAAAAAAAAGAACAACTGTTTGCTTGTTCAGTAGCCCAGAACAGATGAAGCAGAGTAGTGCAAAATGGGGTGCTCTGTGAAAAAGGACCCGCTCCTTCTTTAAATATAAACGCCTCATTCTGGGGTAACGCACATGCAACAGTTCTTATATTCAGGTGATTTTACACTGATGAAAACATACTGATGAATATTATACTCAATTTCTGCCAAGAGATCCCTCTAAATTGTGCTCACTGGTACTTTGATCAATAATTATAGCCGCTCAAACCGTGAAGCAAGACCTTGATTCATGCACCATGTGAATGTACATGATACTCGTGATGGAACAATTCTACTTTTATTTAAAAATACATTTTGGAATGACGATTCATTTGACACTTCACGGGGCCTTATTTATGGATTCTCATTTGTCTAATCTCTCCTCATCTGAACCTTTATCACAAAAAATGCCTTGTGAGTTTTTACAAAAAGTGATAAGGTGAATAGTGTCCTAGAATTTGAATCCACTTTTATTGGGCCCACACATCTGGCAGTTCGATAGTCATCAGGCTGATAGTCAACTAGACGCCATATCAAACGCTTCGCCCACCTCTGTTTCTCTGTCCCAGACCCACCAGTGCACGCTCAAATGACCCACATCCATAGGACTGATTGATTACATATTAACGCCACTTTCAACACTATGAGGTCGTCTCATGGCAGTTATTATACTGTTATAAATGTTGGGATTGTGCACTAATCACTCACTCATATCTATAGCAATTCTAAGGTCTCCATTTAGCCTGGTCTGCATGTATATGGACTGTGGAAGGAAACTCAAGGAAACCCACATCAACACAGGGTGAGACACAGGAAGGCCCCAGGCTGAGCTCATACGCACAACCTTCGTGCTGTGTGGGAATGGCACTGCACATTGTGCCACTGTGTCAACCTCTAAAGGACATCATTAGTTCCAGTGAGCGTTCTTACTGAACCATATTGCATATTTATTATCTATGTATGAAAACAACATCTCAGGCAAATGCTGCCCTGTGCCCACTAATGCCTGATTAACATAACAGATGTGGATTAGGCTCTTATGGATAATGACAGCATAATTGCTGCAGTAAGTCATGGTGTTGGGTCTGTGTGCACTGCGTTGGAGTGAGTCTGATGCTTGGGGGGGGAGTATAACAGGAAAATGCCTTAAATAAGTTTAATTTTGCTGGGTGTAAAGGAGGAAGTGGGTTACAAGCTGTCAGACTAGTCACTGACTTCATGAGACCAGCTCCCTCCCAGGATTGCAGAAAACATAATTGGTGTTTTAAAACCAGAGACACGAATCACACCCATTTGGGAAAATATTCAGATAAATAACAGGATTCAAGGGTTGTGCCCCCTTTATGCAGATGTAAAATTAGGCTAATCCTCAACAAAGTGTGCATGACCTCTATTTAAGGCTTCGTAACTCGGGATGTTAGCGTCATAGAGACAAGGGAAATGATTTTCGTGAAGCAAGACACTTTTTAAATCAAACTTTTGTTTATTTTCATAATTTTGGGACAATAGAGTGCCTCTAGTACAATGAAAGTGCATGAGAATTCAACACTGAAGTTGTTTTGAAATGAAATACTGAGAAACAAATAAAATGGATTGGACGTATAAATGATTTATTTCCTGGATCATAAACTCATTGACCAGAAGTGTGCAACATCTGAGTGTGATGCTCCGAACTACTGATTATCTGTGAAGCCAAATATAAGCTGTCTCCTACCTCTCCAAACAGCTACGAGTACCTACATGCTTTTTATGGGCATTTGTTTATTCATTCAAATAATGTGTTTTGGGAGACAGTCATCAATACCACATCCATAAGTTTTCAATAAGTGCTTAAACACAACTTACATAATTCAAATATGCAATGCTGATAAACTGTATAAAATAATGCTGTTCCATATTGTCAGGTTGAATGGTTTCATTGCTTTGGGCAAAATGAAAAACTACACCAAGGGCAGCAGAAAGGAAAATGATTTTTTAATCAAAGCATTTATCATTCTCACATCAGCCATGTCGTCCATTGTTAGTGGTACCATTTGATACTGAAATTCATGAAAGAACCAGAAGCATTCAGCTTGTACAATATGCTCTAAGAAGGCAAATGCTTTTTCATAACAGTATATAGAAGGCAGTGGATGCCTGCATTGTTAAGTGTGCCCACGGACAGACCTTGCATGGCCAGGGGATTATGGAATGGAGGCCAGTGTGCCTATTTATAAGAAGTGTTCTCTGTTACCGTAAATCACAGGATTTTACTGTGTAAAAGGCTTGGTCCTTGGGCATATGGGCATAAAACCTCAGCAATCTGAAGCCCTAGCTTATCCCTCAAATCTTCATGCAGATGGCTGGGGATAACATTTTATTTGTTGCTTTATTAATGCGTATAGCTTACTGAGCTAGGCCGCCAGAAGGTTGTAAATGCGACTAGAGGAAATGATACCGTAATTAGAAAGTTAATACCAAACAGACTATGGAACCCAAAGCCAGCGCTAGGCAACATTTCTCATTCACCCGGTTGACATTGTGGCAGTGAAAGCTGTTTGTGATCAAAGTAATGAGCCGGTCTCTGTAGTCATGGAAGTGTATTTTGTTTGTTGTACAGTCTTTGTGCATGAAGTGTCACAAGTTTTGTGGTGTTCATCTGGGGTCAGGGCTAGGGTTGATGTTTTTTTTTCCTCTGCCAAGAAGGTTATGTTTTCATCCCTGTTTGTTTGTTTGTCTGACTGTTAACAGGATAACTCAAAAAGTTAAGAACGGTTTGGCACAAAATTTGGCAGGATGATGGGTGGATTGAAGGTGACTATGCTGGGTATTAATGGAGTCAAAACTCATCCCTTCTCTGTAAAACTTTCAGTCTTCGAAATTGAAGACCCGAGTGCTAGAAGTACTGAAGTCACAAAATTTCCATTTTGAGAAAATGGAGAAACTTGACTTGGGTAACTGTGAAAGACATTTTCCCATCCTTACCTCGAGGTGCGTGAAAATGTGACTTAAGTACTTTTACCACTAGGCTCTTCAATTTCAGACTAAAATTCCCAATGTCAACCTGTGCTACTTTCAAATCTCAACCAAACCTTAGTGGTAAGCAGGGGTGTAATCTCAAATCTCAGAGGGGATAGGGGATAGAGGGATGACCCCCCCCCCCAATATGTGCTGTGATAAATGTAATGTCTGTACCCCCAATCATAGACTAACTTTCATGCACTTAGTGGCCAGGTAGCTTATTTATAGGATGTTTGACTGGTTGCTCCAGAGTTGCTTCTTGGAGCCCCTACTACGTCTGGAGAGATGAAGTTGGAAAACACTCTACCTTTGGACCCCTGACTAATCCCTTTTACCTACAAAACACTTTGGTGGGCTTTTCCATTCTAATATATTCTCCTATCTTCTCCTCTCTAGTAGCTTTCATCTCCTCCTGTCTTCTCCGTTTCGCTGTACCGACTCTCCTGTTTTGCCTTGGCAAACTCAAAGCCCGTATTACTGGTTGTGTACGACAACTGTTAGCACCTCTTACAACTGCAGCATGAAATGCACCAAAGGAAAGAAAAATGGCTGAATATGAGAACATTTAGTGGATTCGACCTCGCAGAAAGCTGAGACATAGAGTCAGTTCTTGACGTAAACTTATTAAGCACATTTATTGGATATTTAAATGTTGTAGTCTTTGAGTTTCATGAATGGCGCCCTAGACAAAGACGCGTGCAGCTCTCAATAGCGACCGGAACTCCCGAGCATAGGGAGATGAAAACAGGTGATGGGTAAACTTGACTGTGCGCGAGTGAGTGACTTGTTGTAAGAAGGCTCGTGCTAAACGTGCTGATGTGACTTTCTAATGCTGTTGTTTGACAGTACATTCAATTGGATCGTTAAAATGAGAAATGTGTAAAGTTGAATATTGCATGTTGACCGTAGGCAAGGATTTATAGAGCCGGCGTAACAGTTTCAGATTACCCCCTCATTCAAGTTACCCGCCTGAAATCTGAAGTTAACTTCAAATTACCCCCAAATTCAACGCACTGGGGGGTAATTTGAAGTTATCTTCAGATTACCGGGGGGTAACCCTAACCCAAGTTAAACGTACCGGGGGGTAATGTAAAGTGAACATCAGAATACCGGGGGGTAATCTGAAATTGGAACACCGGGTGTCAACACTGGGTTTCTGCTAAAATTGACATAAAAGGACACGGGTCCGCTACTTTTGTGCTGATCCGTTTTTATTCTCTCTGGTATTAAAGGGAATAAAATCAGTCCTCTTTGCCGCTATCTGCGCTCAAATGCAAGAATGTAAGTTCTACGAACACCCCTTAATGAAGATGTTATTCCTGATTCATTACTTAATTAATTCGTTCGTTTTCTTGCAGGAAGGGTCCGGTATGAAATGGCTGGTGCAGGCCATTTTTTGTCTTTCCTTGCGAAGGAGAATCAGGCAGGTACTAGCCAGGGAAACCTTTATATGTAGATAATTTTTGTGCGTATAAATTAGTGGAAGGTGTAACATGGAGACTACGAACGTCAACGCAATCTTTTACGTGTTACTCACATTAATATGATCTAAGACAACGGTGTTTCAGATGCAAAAAGGTTTTATTTATTTTATAATTAGTCATAACTAATTGTTTCCTGAACACCAAATGTGAGATGAAATAAATAAAACTGGGATCTCTTTTTCTTTCCATAGTGACAGATTTTTATTCTACGTATTGAATAAAAAAGGTGGACCGACTCTCATTACACTGTCAAACAGCCGTCCAAGGATAGTAAGGATTGTATTAAAACCATTATCTATCTCCTGAACTTAGAAGACGTTGGAATATAGTTTTACTTGGAATGGATTAGCTTCAGCCATATCCTAGCAATTTCATCGAGCCAAATCGACTAATCTAACTGTATGCCTCTCTCATGTCAATAACAACAACAGCGTCATTTTAATGAAAAACTTATTGCGTTGCATATACCGTCTTGTGTATGTAGCTACTGTGCGGTTGTAGGCTGTTATTATATCAGTTTTGTTAGCGGCAGTAGCAGTATTTACATGGTGGAGCTGTTGCTTTTATTGAGCTATTATCATAATGACGTCATGTTGGCTAGCCTCCTGGACACAATTTTGTTAAAATGCATTTGTAATGTAGATGTGTATTACAAATGACAAAATGGTTATTCGCGATGAACACGTCTCATCAAAATGATGTACAGTATTTCATCATGATGATCCTTTCGAAAGTGTCCTGTCTCATGACCGAAGTTACATACCCAGTTATTGGCTAATTAAACGTAGCCTTCAGTATTACCTAATGGACTGTAGGCTTCCAGAACACAACTCCTTGTATGCCCAAAGTTTTGAGTTATGAGCCACGTTAGCCGTTTTAAGTTACATTAGTGCGCTGAGCTTACAGGTGAAATGTGAGATAAAGTCTTGAAATATAAATGGCCGCAGTTCTACCATCCAATACAATGCTATACAGTATATTCACTTCTCAGCTCTTTAGTGACGTGACCCCGTTCTTAACCCATTTTCCGAGGCCCTTTCCAATCCTTTATTTGTATGTATTCATACGCAACGGAGTCGGCTTCATTATAGTTTGTGATGGGCTGTTCCACAAAAACATTTGTCACTTTCGCGAATCACTGCGGATATGTTCTTTTGATTGCAGGAATATGCTGGGGAATTTTTCGAGTGGCGATCCTTTCCTTGAACTCGCACTACACAACATGGTACTGACCTTGACTTTCAAAAGCAATCCTGGAAAAAAAACACCTCCGCCATTTTCATTTACTCGCTGGGTTTTACGCATTAATTTCATATTGAGACAGTCTAAATCCGCACGATTCTGAACATTTTCAAGACTGAAACTTCACAGCGCAGAACACATTTATTCTGTTTTGCCCATCAGAGACTGCATGCGAGTTAAGGATAATTATAATGAGCCTTTTGAATTCTTTGAGATTTAAAACCAAGTACACCGGGGTTAAATGTATGTAGGCGTCACACAGATCGCTTAAATAGCATATAATTGAATCTTAATGAATAACAAAATATATTGGGCATTTATAGGGTATATTCTGTTCGGCGAAGTCGTCTATATATTACAGCATGTATTTAACTAGACGTAATTCCTCGGGGCCACAGGACGCATAAATGAGCATCTTATTGCGCGGAAGGCAGTTCCATGACCCAAGCGACAACACTCCTGGAAAATAAATAAATAAATAAATAAAAGAGCCTGGAGCGCGTTCTTCAACTGAACCGTGTGGATCCTGCAACAATATCAGGGTTTTCCGATAGAATGAACTCTGCACTGTACCCAACCATGAAATAATCTGACCCGACACTTCAAACCATCTGTGCTATCCATCCGCCCTCTTGCTTACTATGTCAGCGCGCGCACAAAGCGTAGTGTATCTGATACTGAAGTCAAACAGCCGGGCGCACAACACTCTGCACTTATAGCCTAAATAAATCATTGCAATTCAGAGTTTAAATTATGGATCAATCTCAGAGAATTGGCCTAACGGGTGAAGAAGAGGTCTAAGCCCAGAGTACACGTTACTCGTAGAACTGGCCTTCAAAGTGAAAATGATGATAATAATAATAATAATAATAATAATAGCAGTCACAGCCCACCATTTTCACAAAAATAACTGCGCCCACGCGCGTATACGTGGAGGCGTGCCGATTTATAAGGCCGCCGACGCAATATACTGCAAGTTCAATGCTAATCTAAATAATTGTGCACGATGCAGATTCAGCTGATTTAAAGTAAGCTCTGTTATGAATCACACCCACTGTAATCCCCGGGTCAAGCTGGATGATTCCTCTGGCCGCTCTTGGTTATAATGATATTTCATATACCACATAGCTCTTCTGACTTGCCGTGACCGACCATTGGAATGTGCGACGTCTAAGCTCACTTATTCTTGTTAGTTTATTCGTGATTAATTTTTTTTTCAATGTGAAATTTGATTCCATCGCACGCCGCACAATTTTCCTGATGTTATTCGTTTTGTTTATTTTTTTTAATTAATAATAATAATAATATAGCTTTTTTAAATTCACTTTTGGGCAATGTCATCAATGTCTTAATTTGTGACTCAATAGAATTGTTGGGCGTTGTTGAATTATCCGGAGCTGATATTCCACGATTTATTGAGAATAGCCTACACCAATGCTGAGCTGTACAGTGGACAGGAGTAAAGTATGCACCGTCGCAGCTCTCGCCTGAGACTATACAGACGACAGCCTGGTCATTGAATATATTTCAGTCCCAATGTTATCGCATCGTTTTATCGTATTTGATTAAAGACAATGACAATATCGACCTACCGATAACAGTTAGTGAATGTGCAGGCTTCTGAAAGGGCAAGCATTCAACAAAGCGCAACCTTTGAAGGTAAATAAAACAAATCTCGTAATATTTGGAATGCAAAGCCTCTTTAGACCTTGGGGAGGTCCTGAAGTCTGTTTTCACCCATCGCACGTGATTGGTAAACTTCACTGTGATTGACAGGCACCCATGGAAACGAAGCAACCAATCTACCGAGTCCAATAGAAAATCGCTGTGGGTTGATTTTGTTATCAAATCATGACGATTCTGCACTACTATTTTCTTTACAGCGTGTAACCTCCGTATTTTTCGATCGATGCTGCCGTAGTCAGGCGGAGGGCATAATTTTCAGACATTTTGACGGTTTATTTACTTTTGTTTATTTATTTATTTTTTACTGTGGCGTTGCATTTTTGTCGGGATCCAGTAGGAGTGACCGAACGGGAGTATTGGTGTGACCAGAAGTGACCACAGGGTGAAAGAAAAGCCTCCATGTTTCAGCTGCCAATCTTGAATTTTAGCCCCCAGCAGGTAGCGGGGGTCTGCGAGACTTTGGAGGAGAGTGGGGACGTCGAAAGGCTCGGTAGATTCCTCTGGTCGCTGCCAATAGCTCCGGCAGCCAGTGACGTGCTCAGCAAGAACGAGTCGGTCCTGCGAGCGCGGGCCATCGTGGCCTTCCACTCCGGCAATTTTCGCGAGCTCTACCACATCGTGGAGAACCACAAATTTACCAAAGAGTCTCATTCAAAACTGCAAGCCCTTTGGCTGGAGTCGCATTACCTGGAGGCGGAGAGGTTGAGGGGCCGCGCCCTAGGGCCAGTGGATAAATACAGAGTACGAAAGAAGTTCCCACTGCCCCGGACGATATGGGATGGCGAACAAAAGACTCACTGCTTCAAGGAGAGAATCCGACATTTGCTTCGAGAATGGTACCTACAGGATCCTTATCCAAACCCGACCAAAAAGAGGGAGCTTGCTCAGGCTACTGGACTAACTCCCACACAAGTAGGAAACTGGTTCAAAAATCGTAGACAAAGGGACAGAGCAGCAGCCGCGAAAAACAGGTGCGTAATGACCTCAAAGCCCAGGTGATTGTTTGGCCCACATAAAATCCGACTTCATATTTTACTAAACTTTTCGTTCCTTGTGACCAGACGACTATCCTCTAACGCACTCTTAGACAAAAGGAACAAAAGTGACTGAACATGCAGGCTATACGAGTCACTGGGTTGCTACCCGATTGGTATATAAAATGGCACCCAAACCATTACCTAAAATAGAACATTATACCTACTCGGGGTTTTTCTCCTCAAAGAAAAAACGTGGGTATGTCGAGCTTTTATTATTGAAATTGTGAACAACAAAATAATCATTGGCGTTGTACATATCTTTCCTCTTATTCTGAGAAAAAAATTTAACCCTAAAAAACTAATAACCCTTCCATTTTTTTTCGTGTTATTTATCTCACGTCGCTTTCAGTTTGTGCTAAACATGCAGGTTTTACGCAATAGCCCAATTAATATTTTGATGAGCAAACATTAGAGAGTAGACGGCAAAATTTAAATTTCATGATTACTGAAATCTAAGATAAAACAAATGATCAATTTAGCCTACACTTTGTGTATTAAGTGACAATTATAGGCTGTGCCACGAATCTGACAAAGACTGAGATGATCATGAGTCTTTTCTTGCTTTATTTCTTCATACAAAAAATGAAATAAATAGCCCTATAACGTGTCATGAAATTAACTCCCTCTGGGGAGCTTTTGGACTTATCCGTTATGTTCGGCCTTCAGAGGCAAATCAAATAGGCTGAATAAATTAATTAATAAATGATGCTTGTTGACATGTTTCTGTATTTCGCAGTTGGAAAATATTATATTTATATTACGTGGGCTATTGACCTGTGACCAGCACAGTCGTTTGAAATAGCTTAGGTATAGCTTGCACATCCGTGCGTGATTGCGCTGACTTTACCGTCTCGTGTTTTGCAAAGGCTGCCGCAGGAAGTTCTCTCCCCCGGCACTGATCGGTCACTAGCGGAAGAAGACAGCGCTCTGGATCAACTCGGCTCTCCATCAAGTCCCGAGACCAACATCAGTCTCACGAGGAAAGCCGCGACCTCGGCCGTCTCCGTGACCTCCAGCGACAGCGAGTGTGGCATCGAATGAGAACTGGCCAAACCGGCGTGGAACCAGATATTAAGGAGTAAAATTCGTGCACATGCAAATAAATTGACACAAACTGCGAGATGAAGCAGCAGAGCCTGCCTTAAAGGATGGAACGAAATTCCAGTTTTATCCAAAAGATGCCAAATCGTCAAGCTCCACCCGAAATGGCCAACCTGGCAGCTGAAAACACTCAAGTCTTAACAATGAGCATTGTCAACTTCCGATTTCATTTTCTCGGTAGCCTTTTCTACTGTGGACGTCCGTATTAAAACATAAAATAAAGAGGGCTGCCTGAAATCAAATTTATAATTACCGGACATTTTGACATTTTACTTGACAAATGGCTCCCTAAAGAACGAAAATCAGAAAATCAGTCACCTCCCTTTACACTGCAATATAACGGACAAGACAACAGTGCAATCATCAGCGTGCCAATTACTGAGGCTATTTCAGCACCCTATTGCTTAATCCTTCTTTAAATTGATGTTTATTCGCTTATTTAGCTAAATGATCCATTTAGCTATCTTTGTGTGGAGTCGGAAGAACGCGTTTCAGTGTTGGTGAAAAATATAGGACTATTTCATTTAGTAAATGAAAAATAAAGACATACTTGCATCACATACGTGAAGATTTCATTTTATGGCAATAGATATTATTATTATTATTATTATTATTATTATTCATGCAACTTCTTGTAGAGATTGTAGTTCATTAGTAGCCTACTCGATTACTTTTTTTTTTTTAAATAGGACTCATTATTTAGTGTACTTATTTGATCTGGTTGACTTCTCTCATTTTTGACAAATCTTTGAGAGTTGGGTGCATGTGCTCAGTAATCTAGATGTCATTGGTTTATGGAAGGAGAGATCTTGTTAAACACAAAGTCAGGTTACTTTTCGTGTAATCGCCAGTGATTCGAAATATTTATGCTTCCATCATGACAATCAGAGAGGGTTAGCTTTATATGATTTGCCGTCCACGCAGATTTATTTCAGGAAATTTTTAGCTATGCTACTCACCCCGTGGCCATTAATTTGCTTTGTTTTTTTTTTCTTCCAAAAATCAAAGAGCGCGAAAATTTAGTGATTTATTCAGTGTAATCTGGCACAGATTGCAACACCTTCATTGAGCACTTTAATTGACCCGGTTCGCGTCCTATAATGCAGTTTGACAGCTCAAGGGTCACCGAAAGGACGATTCTCAAACGGTTGATCCTGTCTCCACCATAAAAATAAGCAATCGCTTTTCTTCCACAGTGACCTCCAGAATTATTGGCAGCTCGGACTGAAAATGCACTGAAATGCTGTTTTAAAATAAATAACAATAATATTATGGAGATAAACTCAAAATATCACGATGTGAAAATGTAGTATTTTATTAGTGTTCCAATGGAGCCATGCGTTTAGTTAATAAATTAGCTTTCACCACAGTTTAGGTTTCATGTATGACCACCCCTTGTTGAGCACTGGTGCAGCCAAATTTGGCAATGATCGCAGCACAGATAACACTCTTCCTGTACCGTTTGATAAGGGTAAGGCTCACATTTGCAGATCCTATCAAGGAAATTTTCTTTCTTCGGTTTGTGATTATCACATGCCCTCTTCGGTTCAGCCAACGGGTTTTCAATCAGATTGAGTTCGGGTGACTGTGAGTGCCGGTGCAGAATATTTTGGTGTCCTTTTAGATTTTGAGGCGTGGCTGGGGTCAGTGTCTTGCTAGGAAGTCGACCTTTGGCCAAATCTCAGCCTTCTTGCAGACGCAACCAGATTGCTCGCCAAAAATGCCCAATACTCGGTGAAATCAATTAAGCAATTGATCTTAGCCAGTGCCCCTGATCCTCTAGAATTAAAATGGCTCCAAAACATCACGGATCCACCATTAAGTTTCACCATTTGACGTGCCTTCCCTTACATGTGCCTCCATTTTGTTGCCAGATATGTTGCTGCTGAATCTGACCAAAACATTAAATTTTCGGTTCATCTGATCTCAGCACCCTCATAATTTACATTAGCTTTGGAAACAGGTGCTAGTTTCACTGTTTTGGGGTCTGAAAAGGCTGTCATTTTGCAACCCTTCCAAAGAGCCTCTAGCTCTGGGGGTGGTTTCTAATGGTGCTTCTTTTTTTTGTTGCAAAATTACCCTTCTGGTGCTTAGTGATATATCCAGTCGTTTTTGGATCTTGTAGCCATTACTAGACTACTATCTGTCTCATTTGAACAGGAAGTTCCTGTGTTTTCTTCATGATGCTGTATGAGAAAAGGAGATTTCCATGCCTGCTGTTGCAATGACACAACATAGCCCCTCAAAACTTAGATGAACTTAGATCTTCTTTACATTAATTTTATGGTTTTTGCAAAATATTGATTGGGAGGAAATTAAATTAATTTTAGTTAAAATGAATATTCTGTTTTGGTTTCATTGAAGAATTACAGTTCTGTATTTCTCTTGTTGCCATTTTGAGTTCATCTATCTATCTATCTATCTATCTATCTATCTATCTTTTCTATCTATTCATTCATTCATTTTCAATCCAGTCAGAGGTGCCCATTACTATTCTGGAGCCCACCGTCATAGTTCTTCTGTAGGCCTACTCTATGTTTGCTCATATTACAATTTTGCCAGAGATTCAAAGCAGCCGGCAACTACGATTCAACAGTGTTTGCCATACTGGAGCAGGCCTATCACTATCAATCAAATTAAAGGGTTGACGTAACTTCACACTCCTACTTCAGCCATATTTTCGGAGGCATTTGGCTTTTTCACTAGTTTCCAGTAGGCTATATTTCCACTCGCACAGAAAACAAAATAAGATGTCTACACGTCAGCTATATATTCAGAGCTTTCATATTATGCATTTAAATGCCTTTACGTGTCTATTTGGGCGAAATGCTGCTTTGAAAAAAAAAATCTGTTCCGAAAACATTGCGTCCCGTTGTTCATGGTTTGTCTTCCATGTGATTCAACAAAATTATTTCAGTCGTATATAAATTAGCTACATTCAAATGCAGAGCACTTCACTATTTAATTCTCGAGGAGGAATCACCGCTCAAATGTTCAATTTTAAATCTACATATTATTTTGTATAAATTGCCAAGAAGTTTGCAAAAGTCATTGAAATTTTATTTTAGCCGACGGTGAAACACACCATATATTAAGGTAAGCATTCTGCGGTAGCCAAATCGTTAAGAGCAAGATTTTAAAAAATACAGCTGGCTCTAAGAAATTAAATTTTAAAACGGACAAAAAACCATAAACACAGTATATTGGTGGTGGTGGTGGTTGTTGTTGTTGTTGTTGTTGTTGTTTTTTTTTATTGTTAGCTAGGAGTAGTTGTCGTAGAAGTTAGTTAGATAGTTGTAGTAGCCAAAAAAGTAGATGTGTTAATGCTGCTTTTTCAGTGCGTGTTCGTGTGTAAGATGGGTATAGGAGGCGTTTCCATGTGACGAAAAAACAAAATCGAGATTAGTGTGAATTATAGCAGGAACATAACCTAGGCTACTACTGTGTTCTGTTTATAACGACTGGGTTCGTCTTTTTGATGGTTATTTGATCGCGAGGACGACGTGGTGTTTGAAATTACTCCCTGCAAAAGGAGCAAGCTGTGTTTTTGGTGTCTTTCAATCGGTAATAAATCTACCGCCAAAATATTTGTTTCTGTGTTAAATTGAAAGAAGAAGTCCATTTAATGAGGAATTCAAGCTTTTTTCAGCTCGAGGACGGAGAGCATGCGCGTGGGCAAGGCAGAAAGGGAAATGTGAAAAGCTCTGTACTTCCTTTTTTCGCAGTCAGTAAGGCTGTCAAACTACTCAGCGCTAATGAGTGCTAATAATGGGATCTCAAGTCCCATTTTGAACAAAGGGAGTCCCCCTTGTTTTGTTTAGCTAGGCGGTAAATAGGCCGACGTTCGTTTTTCCTAGAGGACTACTTCTTTGGGAAAAGACACACACACACACACACACACACACACACACACACACACACACACACACACGCAATGTATTTTTAAATTCATTGTTTAATTATTATTTTTATTTACTAATTTATCATCTTTTTTTTTTTCATCAAGAGGCCGTGGGTGGACTGCGAAATCTACAGCTATTATTGTGTCCTCCCCGATCTTCCATACATTAGAATCTGCGTATTCAATGCAACTTACTTTCCGCATTCACTTCCAAGAGGCGTGCTGCAACAACGCGACAAGGCAAGATACCTGCTGCGCACTCACTACAAGGTCTTAAGCGGCTAAAAGAATTGCTCACCTGCATATTCCGGCTACTTAGGGAGCTCCATAATTCACTGGACGGTGTCAAGTTTTTTGTTTTGTTTCAAAAACACACTAGCACTTTAAGTTTGAAAGAACTCAATAACAGGGAGGTTGAAGTTCAAGTTCAGCTTTCATTTGAAGGTGTTTTCATCCGGTGGCTATTGAAAAAACCGTTCAGAAATGAAAGCGGCTTTTGAATGTAGTCCCCCCGTTTAACATAATGTAAATAATGCAATTATTTTTTAATATTTAGTCCTGTATCCTTTGCTTGTACTTGGCTGCTTGAAGTCTGCAACAAATAGACATCACCAGACACTATTTTCCCCGGTGATGATTAGTCAGGCCTGTACTGCAGGTATCTTCAGTTTCTGCTTGTTTCAAGGACTATTTTCCTCGACTCTCCACATGTTCAGTTGGATTCATAATGGTGACTGACTGAGCCAACATATAACAAAAATGTATTTCTTTTCAATGAATTATGGTGCTCACTGTGCATCCCCTCAGAACATGC
This sequence comes from Gymnothorax javanicus, assembly GCA_029692085.1. Taxonomy (NCBI): domain Eukaryota; kingdom Metazoa; phylum Chordata; class Actinopteri; order Anguilliformes; family Muraenidae; genus Gymnothorax; species Gymnothorax javanicus. The sequence continues at coordinate 7,032,335 of CM056198.1, read as the reverse complement.
ATTACAAGCAGAAATGAGTGGCAAGTTTATCTACTACAGAACATTAGACATAAAATAGTTAGCAGAAGTCAGCATTGTCTATTCTAAGATCCTAATGAGTGATTTGTGAATGTTTTTGGGCATATGGGTACGAGTTCTGATTTATACAGGAAAGATTATCATTGGCAATTCATAAAATCATCATGTGAGCATTCAAAATGTAAAATTGCGATTTAAAGCTTGAACAACTGAACAGTTACTGACAGACCAAAGCTAAACAAGTCCCACTTTACATGTAATGTTTGAGTTATAGTATTTTGAACACATGAGAATGAAATCATGACTCTGAAGGAATGTCAATGAAACAGGCGATGCAGAGCCACAGGAAGTGACGTGAAGGCTGCCTCTCAATATTCCTAAATTAAATTCTCATTTCCTGCGCTTGCATCCTTGCTATTGAACGCCATTTGGTCCAAAACGTCTATTTTCGCGTCCGCGTTAAGATGTCAAATTTCTGTGTCTTCAGACGTCATAAAATGTCCTGTTAACACACCATTTTTACACAAAATTAGTGTGTTAACAGGGCATTGTATGAAGTCTTAAGAAACAGAAATACAACATCTTAATTCTGACGCCAAAAAAGACGTTTTGGACCAAATGGTGTTCCACAGCAAGGACAGGATTCCAGTGTAGGAAATGAGGATTGAATTTAAGAGAATTGAGACGCAGCCAAAGAGACTCTTAGTAACATCACCTCTGACCAACCCATACGGACAAACCACACATGCCCAGTGTCACACTGAGGTTATTCTGTATTTCCCCATATTTTCCCCCCTTCTCGGGGGTGTGGGGATGAGAGTCTGTGGCAGTAACTGTGAGAACCTGCCCCTCCACCCCCCACCCCACTTAGACACACGGACACACACACACACACACACACACACAGAAACACACGCACACGCACACACGCACACATACACACACACACGAACACAGCCTTCAAAACAAATGCCATCCATTAATGCCATCAATGCACTCATGACCTTAAAAATACATTAAAATCCACACATGGATGGTTAATTGAAATCAACAATCTGTGAAATAGTAGCCGTCCATAATGAAGCCCAAGGATATCACTGATTGTGGTAAGCTTTGCACAAAGCAATTGACAAAAATGACTTCAAACGTGTCCAAATCACATATTATAGTTAAGACCTCTTGCAGTTATCTCTTTCAGAGGCGGTGGCACAAAGTGATAAACCAGCAGTGCCAGTAATATTTACAGCAGTGGTGCACTGAAAAAAGTGATTGCATAACAAACCTTGAGTCCGGAAAATAAATGCATTTTTAATTAAAAGTAGGCCTTTTGCCCTTGTGGGTGAATTTGATGTATAACCCCAATTCCGAAATAGTTGGGACAAAGAGTAAATTGTGAATAAAATCAAAACGCAATGACTTTCAAATCACACCAGCCAGTATTTTATTCACAATTGAACAGAGATAACATAGCAAGTGTTGAAACTGAGAAATTTTACAATTTTATCCAAAAAATGAACTCCTTTCAAATTTGATGGCTGCTACAGGTCTCAAAAAAGTTGGGACAGGGGCCTGTTTTCCATGGTGTAGCATCCCCTCTTCTTTTTAACATAGAGTTCAGGCGTCTGGGCATTGAGGAGATAAGTTTCTTGAGTTTAGCCATTGGAATTTGATCCCACTCTTGTTTAATTCACACTTCCAGCTGCTGGAGAGTTTTGGGTCTCCTTTGACAGGCTTTTTGTTTAATTATGTGCCAAATGTTCTCAATCGGTGAAAGATCAGGACTGCAGGCAGGCCAGTTCAGCACACGGACTCTTCTACTACGAAGCCATGCTGTTGTAATAGCTGCAGTATGTGGTTTTGCATTGTCCTGCTGAAATACACAAGGCCTTCCCTGGAATAGATGTCGTCTGGAGGGGAGCATATGTTGCTCTAAAACCTTTATATACCTTTCAGCATTCATGGTGCTTTTTAAAACATGCAAGTGTCCCACACCATATGCACTAATGCATCCCCATACCATCAGAGATGCTGGCTTTTGAACTGAACGCTGATAACAGGAGGGGTGGTCTTTCTCCTCTTTAGCCCGGAGGACACAACGCCCATGATTTCCAACAAGAATGTCAAATTTGGACTCATCTGACCACAGGACACTTTGCTACAGTCCATTTTAAATGAGCCTTGGCCCACAGAACACAGCGGCACTTCTGGATCATGCTCAACAATGGCTTCCTTTTTGCATGATAGAGTTTTAGGTGGAATCTGTGGATGGCACGGCGGACTGTGTTTACAGACAGTGGTTTCTTGAAGTATTCCTGGGCCCATTTAGTAATGTCAATGACAGAATCATGCTGGTGAGTGATGCAGTGGCGTCTGAGGGCCCGAAGATCACGGGCGTCCAGTAAAGGTCTTCAGCCTTGTCCCTTACGCACAGAGATTTTTCCAGTTTCTCTGAATCTTTTGATGATGTTATGCACCGTCGATGATGAGACCTTCAAAGCCTTTCGACATTGAGGAACATTGTTTTTAAAGTATTCCACAATTTTTTTACACAAGCCTTCACAGGTTGGAGATCCTCTGGCCATCTTTACTTCTGAGAGACTCAGCCTCTCGAAGACATCCCTTTTATAGCCAATCATGTTACACATCTGATGCCAGTTAACTTAATTACTTGATAAATGTTCTTTCAGCTGATTCTCTTATATATTAAATGCTTTTTCAGCCCTTTTTTTCCTGTGCCCAAACTTTTTTGAGACCTGTTGCAGCCAGAAAATTTGAAATAAGCTCATTTTGTGGATAAAAATGTAAAATGTCTCAGTTCCAACATTTGAAATTTAATCTTTGTTCTATTGTAAATAGTATATTGACTCATGTGATCTGAAAGTCATTGCATTTTCATTTTATTCACAATTTACACTTTGTTCCAACTATTTCGGAATTGGGGTTGTATTATTCCTGAGTTCTGAATTTTGATTGAAGGACGTCTCTCATGTTTTTCGTGAAGTTTAATTTGGAGTTACAAGCACCTTTTTATAAGCAAAATTCTCGCATGTTTTCATCGGCAGTCTGGAACCACGTTTCAGGAGAATCAACTTCTAATAAAACTCAATAGATTTCAATGTTCAAATTCAATGTTAATAAAGTGTACTCTTTCAGAGAAGATGTATTTAAAAGATCCGCGCCTTTAATCACACATCAGTCAACCTCTTCCTGTTTACTTGATTTGAAATCCGATATTTCATTGACTCAGGGACTTTGACAAATCGATTGATTGACTGCCTGGTCACTTTATATTTGCATAGCATTATTGTTCATGCTATTTGTAAAAAAAATATATATAAATAAATTGTGGGGTTAATTTTCATTTTTTCTTGATGTCTGATTAAAAAATGTTACTATGATAAATTGATTTTTCAGGAAATTTCTGATTTTTTTAAAATTAATATTTCTTCTTATTACCATCCTTACAAAGGCGTATCGAAGAGTAACGTTAGTTGATTTTCTTTGTCATTATTACCCATTAATCATTATTATTGGCCTTAATTATTTGGAAAATAAATTGAGCGATGGTTACTCCGGCGAAGTGCGTGGGAACAGGTTGAGATTAATCCTGCAATAAAAGGTGAAGTCACTGCCCATCCTGACGGTTGTCTCCGCAGTCTGTGTGTTCGCAGAAATGACCCCAACGCGCATTTTATGTCACAATTAAGGACGGGCGTTGAATGAGGGCCATTCTCCAGTGAGGGCTTTCACATCGCAAAGAAAAGAATCCGTTTAACGGTGGCGTTTCTCAGTACTTCGCTTGCGCCGTTAATCAAACGATTTTCAACCCAATTCTTTGCGTATGAATAAAAAAGAGCACCTGCATGAATCTTAAATTTCGAGTCTGCTGTTCCTCATTAACCCCGAAGTGGGAAACATTCTCAACACGGCTTTTGTATTTTAATAGTGTTTATAAAAAAGGTTACCCCTGCGGGGAACCGTCCAGCGATGTTTTGTTGGCCCATTTCCGAGCCAGCTACTAATCACCCCGACCTCCTGAAGGACTGTCGGAAAATTCTATGCAAACCGGGTGGGAGCGGGCTCATTTAACTTGGCGCTCCTAGTGCAGTCGCCTATTTATTCACCCCGCCCGCGCCCGCAGCTAATGTTGCGGAAGGGGTGTATGTGGTTGTCGCGTTTATATGTCACTTCGTTCCGTTAGTCGTCTGTCTGTCTGTCTGTTTGTTAGCAGGATATCTCAAAAACGGCGGCATAGATTTCATAAACTAGGCAAAAGGACATCTGAGATATGGGCCAAAGTACAAATCCAGCTATGCTAGCGGATATTTGAAGTCTTTCCAATGGGCCGGATTTCCAATCGGCGTGCTTTTGGGTTTTGCTGCCATCTGGCGGTAGAATGCAACAATACCCTACATCAGCCAAGGAAAATAACTAATGCACAGAGTTGCAGAGGTATGCGCTCTACCGAGTGCCCTTACCTCCAATTACCACATACTCCGTCTGCGCTGAGCAGCGCAGCGTCGCGCACTGCGGAGCAAATAGCTCCTATTCTAGTCAATAGCCTATTTGCATTTCCACAGTGCGCCGCGAAGCGTCTCTGGAGCATCCCAAAAGCGCCACTGTGCGCTTCGCCAGAGATACGCGCCTGGTCTATTTTTCAGGGACTTCGCTCCCCTTTCGCGTCAATTGACATAGACCAGATCGCACCAGACAGGAAATTAATAGCACCAAACGGGGCTCCGCTGCGTGGCGCGGCGCTCCAGAAACGCATCCAGTGGGCGGGGGCTCGCGTCGGTCGCTCCAGATCTGCGGCGCAGATGGAGTATGTGGAAATTGGGGGTAAAGGGCATCTTAAGTCGATTCTCAGACGGGACGTTGAACGTCCAATGTTTACAAGCAAATCACTTGCTTTTGTTGACATCTTGCATTGTCACATGACCAATTTCATTCATATAAACCGTAGAGATATATAATAGAACCAGAGAGAACGAGGAAGTACCTTTGCTTCAGCCAGTTAGCATGTTAGCTTCCTGTTTCCGCGTTTCCCAAGGATGCAATTTTGTGGCCAAAGACACTGAAGCTCCATAGACACCAATTGAAAAGTGCGCATTTTTTTCTTGCCAAATAAAGTGAAAACCAAAGAAAATGTATTCGGTAATCCTTCATTATTTTGCTCTTTGTCTGATGCAACTGTTTGATGTTTTCAAGAGGGCCTGTAAAATAAGAACTGCTACTTAGAGCTTGATGACAGCTCGTGCACGAGTTTGGTTGTCCAGCTGTTGCTCTGACTACAGCAGTTCAGCCAATGAGTGTATAGTGCGTGCACGTTCTGGATTAACAGCGTTGCTCATCATTTCCCCTCGAACACATTCGCCAATCCGCACAGACGACACATTTGTGCTATGTAATCAGATTGGCAATCTTATGAAATGGTGCCGGAAATAAGCACCCATGGAACGCCATTTTTATAGATGGCGTCGGTCAATTCCGTACTTCCTGGGCTGAAGTAGCTAGCCTAGCATCTCCCATTGAAAGTAATAGGGGTGGTACTTCCTCGCTCTCTCCAGTTCTATTATATTACCTCCATGATATAAACCAATGTTTTGTGTACGTGCATAGATAATCCTTCTATTTCGGTTCGTTTGCGCAGGTGCGGCTCGCTGATTGGCCGATAAACAAAAACAATGGGAATCGACTTTAGATGCCCTTTAAGCAATATTATATTATCCAGTTGTCCTAGACCACACATTTAAGTTTTGAGGCAAAGGTCAAAGTACTAAGTAACTGTTGACCAGGTTACGAAATTGACCCTAGTCTCGAGTCAGACACCAGATGATTTCGACAACGATCCCGCTAGGCGGGAGACATTTATTTATTTATTTATTTGTGTGACTGTTTGTACTCTACAGGCCACAATTCTGGATGGATTGTCTTCAAATTTGGTAGGGACAATCCTTTGGCGGAAGAGAAGAAATAATTAGTTTTTGGTGAAGATCCGGATCAAATCCTGGATTTTGGATCAGTTTGAAGATTTCGTGAGGGCGCAGGCGGGGTGATGTGGCCTTCCGGACTCACCCTCTAGCTTATTTATTTATTTATTTTACATACTGAAATGCATTTTCAAGAAAAAAGAAGAGATTTCATTCCCAAAAATGTTAACAGACTGAGCTACCTTATTTTTGGAGATGTTTCGCACATGCTCAATGGCGTACACAGAACCTGTACATGTATTGTTGGCCTCATCGTTTCCATGAAATACTATGAACTTCTCCAGAAAATAACTTATTTGATTGTAGAACATACAAATAAGGAAAACATAAATTCAGTTTGCCTATTGCATGAAGGTTTTATGATATAGCCTATTAGATTGAAAGATTTTGCATTGTTGTAGACCAATCGGCCTTAACATTAAGACTACCTGTAGGGGCCTGTTTAGGTTTCCTTCAGGCCGCTAGACTAGCTCCGTCAAACTAACATCCACTTGAATTCCCGGACCCAGGGTTCCCCAGCTGAACATTTCCCAGAGTAGCACACACTCCCCCCACCGACTTGTCTTCTTCCGACGGTGCATCCTGGTGCCATCTCTCCCCCAGGTAAATGGTGCACTCATACCCGCCGATGTTCATGACGTAAAAGAAAACAGGACTCACTGGACCAGGCGACATTCTTCATTCGCTCCAAAGTCCAGTTTCAATGCCCATGCTCCCATTGTACACACTTTTGACAGCGGACTACAGTTAGAATGGGCTCTCCCACTGGTTTGCAGCTGCAGAGCACTGTACACAGCAGGGTGTGACGCACTGTGTGTGACGCATTCCTCGTGTATCATTAAAATTCTCCATGACTCCTGCCACAGTAGCCCTTCGGTCAGTTCAGAGTGGACAGGATAGTCATTCTTGCCCTCATGTATCAGTGAGCCTTGGGCACCCAACACGCTTTTGCCAGTTCATCGTTCGTTCCTCCTAGGACCTCCGTCAGTGGGAACTCACCACTGCTGACTGGAAGCACCCCAGAAACAGGCCAGCACCAGAGATGCTCTGAGCCACTCCTCTGACCGTAAGTATTTGGCCCTTGTCAAAGTCACTTTGGTCCTACATCTCCCACATCCAATATTTTGACCACAAGACCCGCCGGGTTGCTTCCCGTCGATGACGTATGTGCAGACCTTGACATGCACCGCTGCTACAAGATAATCAACATGATTTGCTTCATCTGTGGGAGGTTTTAATGTTTTGGCTCATCAGTGCATGACTGTGACCCATTAGCGTTTTTAACACTGAATTATGTCATTAATTTGGTTTTGATCATTTGTGATGGAGTCGCACAAATCTGATATCGATGTTCGCGAACAGAGGCTGTTCTAGACCAGTTTTACTTGGGGGGGGAGGCAGGCCGGGGCCGGCTGTTTTGTAAGGGGAGGCACAATGAACCAGGTAATAAAACGAAAAAAGAAAAAAAAACATCCAAACACATTTTTGAATCTTTCACTATCTTTAATTGTGTTTTTTTTTTTCTGTGATGATGCTTTATACATACATTTTTCTCAATAATATACTTATTTCATACAAACATTTGCCTGCTGTACCATATTGGTTTCAAGAAACATTTTTGTGTTACATTACAGCAGTAGTATTCTACGGTTTCTGTGAATCTTGGCAACCCGTTCTACAAATAAATCAAGATTCAATGCCTTTGCCCTCTTTGACTCCATTCTTGGTACACCCAGATTGCTTAATCGCTCATCTGTTATTGTGGACTTGAGGCAAGTTTTCACCCATTTCAGAGTAGAAAAATTCCCCTCACATGAAGCAAAACTCACTGGGATTGCGACTGCTATCTTACAGAGTCTGAAGAGCTCAAAAAAAAAAAAAAAAAACTTCTTTATATGGCTCAATGAACAGAACCAGTGTGTTGGAGTGTCTGCATGCCAGTTTGTGTTTTCCTTTCTAATATTCACCTGAACTGATGTTGTTCATGACCCAAGTCATCAATATTTGAATCATACAAGCGAGCAAAGGAAAAAAAGAGCTGCCTCTTTCAGAAATGTTTCACTTTTTTTGTGTGTTTAGAGCTTGAATGATATTCATTATGGCACAACTTGGCTTTGAAAAACATCTGTTCAGCTTGTTGAGCATCTGATCAATGACTAGGTAGAAAAAGGCTGTACAAAACCAGGTCTTCTCTGGTTATGACTCTCTGATCAATAGTAGTCAGTCCACAGTGTTCACTTTGTTTACAGCCCTCCTTTTGTTGTCGTTTTGCAGCTGGCTGTGTGGCAGCATCACAATGCTCAGAAATGCTCAACACTTCGTCCCACTAGCTATCAAAAAATGCCTCCCGCCTGAAGTCAATCAGTGTCTGAACTAAAGTATCAACTAGCCTACTAAATCAACAGCTTTCGAAAATTCAAGTGCTGGAGACTGTAGCATATCAGAGAGAAGTTTCGTTTCTCCGAACGCATTACTGAGTGTCACGAGATGCACTATGAATTTAATATTTATCAGCGAATCGCGACCACATTTGTGACATTTGCGTTTATCAGTAATTACGCCCACCTTAGTTGTGATCGCCAGCCCCTGCGTGACGATGACGTGCTCCTGAACTGCATCCAAGCCCAAAGGCGACCTCTAGTGACAATACCCTGACAGAAATAATAATCGTGCTCTATTTTGAAACTGTAGACACACACACACACACACACACACACACACACACACACACACACACTGCTGAACGTTCTAATGGTTATAATCTCCACTGGTAAACTGAACGGTGAAGTTTCAGCAGACTGACAGAGTCTTGCGGTGATAACCATTGCAAAATCGGGAAACGGACTGTACAATGTTTCAAGATCCTTCACGGCGATACATTATTTTTTTTATTCGACCAACGTAAAATAAAAGTGCATGATGATCATGGGAACGAAATAAATACATTTATTAATAAATAGCAGAGAAACCGGAAAAGACGTTCCAGTACCGCGGACAGCGCAAGAATGCCTGCTGAATGTTTCCTGTTCCCCTTATCGATTTTTCTGCACCCGAGCAGCATATGCAGTTAGACCTTTGTCTGCTCACCGATCACAGAACTGGTTTCAGTCTCAGTGTAGTTGGTAGTTAGCTAAAAAAGAGATCACCCATAATCTTAAATATCATTCGGTCGATTAATGGTTCTCAATGCGACTTTTGTCTTTAATGTACTTTGTTGCAAATACATTGATCATGTCACATTCTTCTTCTTCATTGAAGTTTAGTCCAAATTGTCAGGTATGCGTTAGAAATTTTGACAGTTATTATACACAATTACAGCGCCCAAACGCAAACATCCTCTTTTAAAAATTGGGTATTGCATTAATGTTATTGGATGTAGCACCAGAACAAAGGCTCCTAATAAAAGGTTTATATGGACAGTTTAGGTTCGCAGCAGTCATTTTTTAGACGACGATAAAGAAACATAAAACAGCTTTGTGATCATATGAGAGTCTGTTTTTAAGGCCCGTATGCAAATTCAAGAAATAAGGGGGCAATGTTCGAAAAAGCCATAATTTCACAATATTCAACAAAAGCATTTCTGTCAGATATGCGAATCAAAATACATCATATTTGAGCATATTTTGACAAAACATAACAAAATGACAGTATCATGTCAACAAAACAGTTTCAATAATGGTGGAAAGTACTTTTTAAAATATCATGACAAAAGGGGGAGTCCTTGATTTCCACAACAATGCATATCTCTAAAAAGCCGGTGATTTACCCTTTCTGGCATGATCTGTAGATGATTTCGGGAAGATATGGCGATATTTATCAAAAATAAATTTCAGCTCCTCGTCAGGTTGTTTATCCGTCGGAAATTACTAAACAAGTTATAGATACGCGATTTTGGTATATAGATGCCTCATTGTAGATATTTCCTAGTTTCTGTATGATTGGAAGGTACCATTCAACACGTTCCAGTCCATTTCAAACTTGACATATTTGTTTTCACGGCTTGACCTCATTTCACAATAGGCAGCGGTGGAAAATATGTGGTTCGTACTATGAACCACTAGAGGGAGACAACGAAAAAAATAACGTCAACTGATATCTAATCCTACAGTTATTTTCCCTCTCTTGAAGTATGGGTATGTGGCCACATGATGGAGCCCTAAATTCATTGTGTAAAATACGAAGCGGGCATCAATCGACAATTCATTGTAATTAGTCTTTACTGCCGAAATAAAACGTCTGCTTCCTTCGTGCTTGAAGTCACCCCAGCAATGATTTTTCAGTAGTCGTAGAGTCATGTTATTGAACGGTTTTATTTTTTTCTTCACCAGTTCATTATGCTTTCCGATTTGAAGACCGCAAAGGAAAATTTTGCATTTTTGTACATTTTATATTATTATAATACCTATAATAATATATAATACTATTATATATTATTACTATATTTTATATATTTTATACCTTTTGCATATTTTTAAGTGCTTTGTTTCTAAGATCGTTTTGAATTAATTCATCATTTCTCCTCAACGTGAAAGTGTGACTCTGATAATTTTTCCATTGTGGTCTTCATTTGGAACGTACAAAACTGCTTTATGGATAAACTCTCTCAGATTTATACTTACGTGAGGAAAAATACAAGTTTTTTTGTTTATTTTTTTACCTCACAAATTCTTTTAACCTTATAACAGGTAACAAAATGATTGCATTTTGTGAGCAGAAAAGATGTGCTGTAAAGAATTCATTATTTCTATTATTATTATTATTATTATTATTAAGAGTAATAATAATTAATTTATTATCGGTTGAAATAGCATTGGTATGAGTTAAATGCATGTATGTATTTGTAGTGAGCACCACAAATCATTGTATAGTGACAATTTTTTGTTGGTTTTGATTTTATGGCTTAAATAAATCACCAGCCCGGAATCCAAAACATGCATTTTACTGCCTGAAGAGGAGACTGAGGGCAAAAAGTCCCTGAAACGAGCAGGAAGTGAAGATGCTGCAGTACAGGCCTGGCAGAGCAGGGAAGATACCCAGTGTTTGGTGATGTCTGTGTGTCACAGACTTCAAGAAGTCATTGCATGCAAAAGTTAAGCATCAAAGTATAAAAAATGATGACTTTATTCTACATTTCAGTTGAACTGTCTAGTTTTTTTATTTGTCCAAAAATGAGGCAGGACAATATACAAAAGGTGGCGTCATCTCTGAACCGTTCAGCCAATATGGATGAAGAACCCTGAAATTAAAGCTGACCGTCCGCAATTCAACCTCATTGTCACTTTATCCTGTCAAATTTAAAGTGCTAAGGTACAGAACCTATATAAAAATGATGTCACTATGCAGTGATTTAGGGTGCTTACTCAGTAAAGGTATTGCATTCCTCTGGCAAAGGCTCCAGTAACCCTTTTTTTTTTTTTTTTTTTTTTTTTTTTAGCAAACCAAGTAGAAATTTTTTAGAATGTTTGTCTCAATTCAGCATGACAACACTGTGGTTTTAAAGTGCCCTCTGAAAGTGTACTGTAATTAATACTTTCTCATAGTGCCTCCATCCTCCACTAAACTTGGAACATTGTATTGTCTCGGGACATGAGATTTGATCACCAGGGGGTTTTGGCATAAAGGTTATCAGTCCATCCAAGTGCATGTAAGATGAGTAGCCAATTACAACAGAACCCCCAAGGGACTGGACAGAGAATTGATTCTGGAATATTCATCATTTGAAGCGGACTTACCTGAAAGGGAATGTTACAATTCACAATTATCATTAATACCATTGTTTACCATTCTTTTCTCTCTTTCTGTGGTGTTCATAACCCCTTTAATAAATATTCTGTTTTTCATAACAATCAGTTTAATGTTAAACCTTTGGGAGATGACACTGACACAGGTTTTATCCTTTGTGGTTACCCCTTGGATACAACTTTCTCTATTGAATTTGAACCTATTTCATATTGTGTTGATTTTTGTTTCCATGTTTTTAATTGTGTATTTTGTGTTATGTTTAAAATCATTGTTGTATCCATAAAGCTTAATAAAATAAAAAATAAAATTAGAAAAGTATGTTCCGCAATTCAAGCGTTGTTGCTCGACACAAACATTCAGGGCGAGGGGTTCATCTGGCCATTAGCTGGAATGACAGCAGTGTGAAGCAGTGTTTTTGGTGTCGCGCAGTGAAACTCATAGCTTTTGTGCAGAGAATGTAGCCCAGGGCTGGACAAGCATCAGGTGTCTCTGAAACAGGTGTGTGTGCAAGCTGTCTGCGGGGGTCTCAAGGAACTACATCCAGGTGTGCAAACAAATTTTGGAGATCACCAGCAGTGCGATAGATTAGTATTTTCAGTCTTATTTAAATGCTGTGTGTGTAAACATTTGAGACAGTCCAATGCTATTTACTTATGCTATGGAATGAGGCTTTCTGCAGTTTTGGTGACAGTCGCACCAGCTGAATCAGAGGCAGAGGCGAACTAACCGGAATTGTACCAAGTGTGGAAAGTCACTATTTCACAAAAGGAATGCCATTAAAATGTATAATTTTAGGCATGACATATTTCTGGGTCAGATATTATGTCTCTCTCACTGACATGGTTACCACAGCTGGAGGCTAGACTGCCTGATGACAGATGTTCAGATTTCGCATTCATCTCTCTCTCTCTCTCTCTCTCCCTCCCTCCATGATATCACACACTTTAGGTCTCTCTCTTTTTGTCTTGCTAACTTTCTCTTTCTCTGAGTGGCTCTTTCTTTCTTTATCTTTCTCCCTCACAAACACACACACGCATACTCGACTCCACCACACGTCCTCACAGTCCTTCGGTCTAATGTTTCATAATTAGGCTACCTGACGCTGTTCGCCACTCTCAATTTATGGGCTGCGTCACGGATAAAGTCTTTTAATTTCTAGTATCTGACAGACCATCAGCTGACCACTGGTAGCCTATATGAGCATACTGAACTGCTCATTGTTTGATGATAGAGAGCTGCTAGTCTCCAACCAATCCCCAGACACAATAACAGCGAACAAATTCAGCCCCGCCCACTTTACAAACCTCCACAATCTATTGTTTTTTAAATAAATTTTCGGTTCGTCAAAATGCAGGTTCAGGTGAAGACATCGTCGTTAGCAGCTAGCTTGCTAAGGAAAACTAACGGAAAGAAAAATGTTCAGATAAGCTCTCCCACCCATGGAGGTAATATAATAGAACTGGAGAGAGCGAGGAAGTCCCACCCCTATTACTTTCAATGGGAGATGCTAGGCTAGCTACTTCAGCCCGGGAAGTATGGAATTGACCGACGCCATCTATAAAAATGGAGTTCCATGGGTGCTTATTTCCGGCACTATTTCATAAGATTGCCAATCTGATTACACAGCACAAATGGCCAAGAAAATGTGTCGTCTGTGCGGATTGGCGAATGTGTCCGAGGGGAAATGACGAGCAACGCTGTTGATCCGGGACGCGCACGCACTATACACTCATTGGCTGAACTGCTGCAGTCAGAGCAACAGCTGGACAACCAAACTCGTGCACGAGCTGTCATCAAGCTCTAAGTAGCAGTTCTTATTTTACAGGCCCTCTTGAAAACATCGAACAGTTGCGTCAGACAAAGAGCAAAATAATAAAGGATTACCGAATACATTTTCTTTAGTTTTCGCTTTATTTGGCAAGAAAAAAATGCGCACTATTCAATTGGTGTCTATGGAGCTCGCGCGTCTTTGGCCACAAAATTGCATCCTTGGGAAACTCGGAAGCAGGACGCTAACATGCTAACTGGCTGAAGCAAAGGTACTTCCTCGTTCTCTCTGGTTCTATTATATATCTCTATGTTCCCACCACATGCAATACTCACCATCGAGTTTTGTTTTCAAGAATCAGCGTTAAACCTATCAAGCTAGGGGCGAGAGATAGACGACTCAGCCGGTTCTGTTTCCCGCCGCTGGACTGCTTTGAACGGAGTGGCGTGCTGAAACGGTAGTTCGTTTACAGAATAGCGTGCTGCCTGGCGTCCCTTATGCCAGCGGTTCCCAAATCCGGTCCTGGGGACCCACTGTGTATGCTGGTTTTTGTTTCAACCACAGCTCCAATCTTAGAATACTAATGAGTTGTTCATTGTTCTTAATTGCACTATTCTTGTTCACACTGATTATTTATCCTTTTAAACCACATGTCAAAAATGGCCATGATGAAAAACATTTAATTGTGTGCTAAATTGGAAATTACTTCTCTAACATAAAAAAGTGGAAATTTGGAACTGATGACATGAATCTATAAATGGGCTTCTAGTTGATAAAATTGCAGACACAAGGTCATTAAAGCTAACAATTATTAGGCAATTAAGAATTCAGAGACAAAGCAAACGATGAGTCAAAATGATCATGAGTCAGACCTGTTAAAGTTCACTTGATTGGTTTCAGGAAAGAACCTGAACTCCTGCATTCAGAACCCTATTCACCAGATTACTGACTGATTGCAGTCTTGCATTTGATCACATAAAACATACTGCCACCTTTGATTGTCGTGCTTACATGGAATACATCAAAATAAAAAATATGAATGTTGGGCTTTGATATATCATGGAATGCACAGCCATTTCTGTCATAATGTGGTTTAAGGGGGTAACATGTCCCTCTTATCTGACAAGCAACTACAAAAAATTAAAAAAGGACAGCTTGTTAAAACTCTGGGATTTCTAATTGTGGTTGGAGCAAAAACCAACATACATCGTGGGTCCCCAGGACCGACTTTGGGAACCACTGCCTTATGCGGTCCATAAGCTGAGTAGATAATGAAATCAACGACGCTGTACCAACCATTGGTGCGGGAACCATCATCAGGTGAGGTGAATCAACACTGTATTCAAAGTTAGTCCGTATTTCTGTCTTTAGCTTGTATTGAACCACCGGAGGCTCAAATTTGGAGCTTTCTCTTATTTATGGACGCCCAAGAGAAAATGGCCAGATTGAACTATTTAAAGTAAAAGAGCAGTACGGTATATTTCCAGAAGGGGTTTTGAGGTTAAGGGCCTTATACAAGGGCCCAACAGCAGAGTTCTTCATAACTTTATCTCTCCATACTGAAACCCACCGAGTGCTTGAACCAGCAACACTTCAGCTTCCAATCAAGCAATATGACAAGGCTACCCTGTCGCCTTAAATACTTAAAACCACTTTCAATATGCAGTTGTGATAAAATATAGTTTAATTAAGTGACCACTACTGCTACTGCTGCGTGTGGTGAAATGTGATGCAGTAGACACTCTCTCTGATAAGTTTTCAATAACTGAGTCATTCAGTAATGAGCACTGAGTCAACTGGTGTTCCCAGCAGGTGGTTGTAGATGACGGCCTTTGACGAGAGAGCAATTAGCCACACCGCTAACCCCCTCTGCTCCCCCTTTGACTCCAGTACAACAGGTGACGAATGAGCCCGGGCCCCGGGGCCTCCACTGAGGAGATGGTACTGAGGACTGACGGACAGGTGATTGGGGGCCAGAACAGGGGTCATTTGCTGTCATCTCCCCACTGTCACGCCCTCAGGGTGTTGCACGGCAGTGGTGTCATGTTCCAGTGCGCACACCTGATGCTGATCACCGATTCGCCCAGGTGCGGCTCGTCACCTTCGCTACACCTTATGGAACATGGTGCGCTGAAAGGTTACAGGCACGCAGGTGAAATCATGCAAAATGACTGCTAAATCAATGAGGATATTGATATCAAAATTCTGAAAAAAAAAAAAATTGTGGGAATGGGATTGCAAATTAGTGGTCAGAAACTTTCCTGTTTACCATCAAATCAGGAATCAGAACAATGTTCTGCTTTCTAAACTCCTCAATCTTCCTCTTCTGTTTCTGAACCCTCTTGCTCAAGCTCTAACTTCATCTATATTTTTCTATCCATTCACCTTCCTTCCATATCTACCCTTCCTCTCTCCAATCAATCCTTCTCTCTCTCTGGTCTCACTGAAATTGCGTATTTTTACCTCTGCCACAACAAAGTTAGCATTAGGTCATGTGATCGATGCTGTTTGTTTGTTTGTTTGCGAACTACATAACTCAAAAAGTAATGCACGGATATCTCTGAAATTTTGTGGGTGGGTCGCTATTACATTGGGGATGGACCCTATTGATTTTGACCGCGATCAGTGAAACAATATGGCCGCCACGGCTGCCATCTTGAAATCCTATGACACGCGATAGCCGAACTTTGCTCCCACTCAGCAAGATTTGGACTGTGCTGCCTTGGCCGAGGTTTGCACTCTAGGAGTGCGTCTAGTTCGCATTGTTTCCTCTTTCCTTTCGCCTGACCTGGAGATCGATCAAGAGCCACCATTATTAATGAGATTGTAGTCCGGTTCATTGGATAGTTAGTTAGGGGTACTGTATATGCATGTATAGGGAGTACACCCTCCTCATTATCTGTCAATTCACTGCATACCCTCATATCAGCCAAAAAGCCATTGAAATACATAGGAAATACATAGGAGAGTTCACCCACTTTCGCCTTAATGAACTACCCATCAAGCTAATAGAGTATACCCAATTCTCCAGGGACTGCTACGTCACTGGTTAGAAAGTTTCTCACCTATACCTTAATGAGACCACCCTTTGTGAATGTGTTGTTTCCTCAAATGCATGATCAATAAATTATTAACCTGTGCATCTACCTCTCTCCATCTGCCTTGCATCCGACGCCCCTGTTCCTACCATCACTAGAAACTGACATCTGAAGGATCAAGGATTGTTCCATTTTGCTAATTAGAGCTTCATCGCTTTCCCCCAACTTCTACTTCTAGGAAGGAAGGAAGGAAAGGAAGAATGTGAGGAAGGAAAGAAAGGAAGGAAGGATATGATATATAAGTGATTAGACTGAGCCCTTGATCCCCTCGTCTCTTTTTTCTCCTCTTCACCTCCACGTTTCTTTTCTTTTCTCTTCCTCTAGCCTTAGCCATCACGGGCAAAATATAAATAATCAGGGCCGATCCCTGAGGGTTTGTACACTGTGGAAGGAGCGGGGGGGAGTGATATCAGAACTCCAGTGTTATATTTCTACTTCCCCTTCCTGTAATTCTGAGGGGCATTCGGGGCATTTTACACCGCGCACAGGGCGAGGCTGGCAGCTAAAGTTACACAGCCTGCTGCTCGGCTCTCTTCTCTAAGAAGGAAAGTCGGGGGGTCAGGAGGCACCAGTTCACCCATATTTTTAATCCATACATACAATCAGACTGTTGATTAGTTATACTATACAGCTTTACCTCTTGACTGAAGAGCTCAGCCAAAGAGCTAATCGAGGTGATTGGAGCCCAACACCAGCGAGGATTCTCACCACTTTCGGGAAACAATTTTCCGAGGGGGTGCTCTCGTCATTATGCCTGTTCATCAGTGCGTGTGTATGTTCATAACAAAGTAACAAATACGCATCTGCATTGCAATACCTGTTTGCGCCTCTAGGGGCTGCAGTGTTGTAAGAAACATGCACCGAAGGGGGTTTAAATTCTGCGATGTATTATCTCTGACTTTCTGATCCTTCATTGTACACCTCTGATGTAGCCTTGGCTAAAACAAATTCCCAACTCAGCGCCAAGCCAAAGGACTGCTATTTGCCATTTCTAGGTTACTCCATACCATGATGCTCACAGGATATCGCAGAGCTGTTGCTGGCACCGCATGGCCCCAGCAAAAACAAAGGACCCTAATTTGATGACCAAAACGCAGTTGGCAAACACAAGTGCAAACGGTGTCGCAAGTCAAAACTGGGCATGTCTAAATATATTTCAGTAATTCTGTGACGGAAGGTGACAGCGCAACTGTGGCGCTGTTGTCAAAGGGTTGGTTGAAGGCGAATTAATTGCCTGTGGGTGTGGTGAGGGTTTGCTTCCATTGAAGCCAATCAGATCAGCTGCTGTCATTCCCTCTAAAACCAGTGCATTAACGGCATAACGAACTGGAGATTTCATCTTGTGAAAAATGAGCTTCTAGTTTGCATTACTGTTGCTTCCTTAATCCTCTGTGAACTGCACTTTAATGTGGTAAGCGGTTCAATGATGTGAGGCGAAGAGGAAAGTGAAAATTCGCGTCAATGCGTTTTGCATGAACGCGAGCCATTTAATCCATCAACAAAACAGCACTCGTAGTATTAAAATAAGGGAGAGACTAAGGCTAATTATTTGCATCCTCCTCCCAAAGAAAATATTCTCGTGCAAAAATACTCCCTCATTCTCCACTTCCAATTACACCCTCCACCATTTTGTGGGTATGGTAGCCTACCTAACAAAAGTGAAAATTAAGAAGGAAAGAAAACAATGCAAACAATATGTGAACACATAGCTCCACTGGCTGAAATTAACTCCAATGAAGCAACCATATGGTAACAGCGTTTGTGTTAGAAGATGGTCTTGGCGAGTCAAAACACAAGCAAGGTCTTTGACACAAATTGCACAGCATCAGCTTTATTCATCGACACACCCCCTAATGTGCAGTTCATCCCACTGTGTTGCAAATGCATTTATGGCAGAGCTTGAAAATATCAAACGGGGCTAAGGTGATAAATATGGTGTTCCTGATGTAGGAAATTGTGAATGTGACCACCACTTGTGTTTCATTTACGAAGGCGCAAAAATAGAGTTCAAAATGCACTCGCAATGCTGCTGAAGGGTTGTTGAGGCATTTCAGTGACTTAGCCTTAGGGCCTATTCCACAAGGCAGGATTGCTAATGGGGTCAGCCATTTTAGTTTTTGCTGCTCATGTCCGTCAGCATATGTATCTCTTGATGCTGCCAGTGCTTGTTCATTTGTTTGCATTGATTTTATGTTTGCATGATTGGTTCGGTCTGACTGCTCAGGATTCAGGAATGGCTCAAGCAGGGCTGCTTGATATCCTGTCCCGGGCAAGTGTGAGACAGACAGACCAATTGTGGTTTGGAAGAAAATGGTTATTTTTCTCCCTTTGAATCTTTGTTTATGTTTTAAAAAGCTCACTTCATTCACAAAACTGTCGGAGTCACTCATTGTTATGAGGCATAAAATGGGTTCTTTAGGGGATTTCACCACAAGCACTAAGGTGGATCTTTCTTTTTTTTTGGGGGGGGGTTGATGGTTTCTTGGTGCGCTGCCAGCAATCTCCGGTACGAAAGGCTGAGGCACAGGTAAAAGGGTCACCACGGGGACTCGGGGAGTTTTATTCGCTCTAAAAAACAGCCATGAGAAGAGAAGAAAGATGGGAGTCTCACCTGAGGGTTGTAGTCTTTTTTTTTCTCCGCCGCTGAATGAGTCTGTCCTTTTGATGATGCTTTCAGGGGTATCGGTTTCGCGCGCTAAGCCGCGTGCATTCCCGAAAGACGCTTCAACTGTCGCTGCGAGGCTGGGCTACGTGAGCCTCGCGCCTTTGCATTTATTATCCGCTTTTTTCCCCTCCTTCCGTTTGAAGAAACGCTACCCCCAACCCCCTCTCTCTCTCTACCGCCACCGTCGACTGAGCGCATCTGGGTAAATCACTGCACTGGTTGCGGGTCGTTGGCAGTGCGTCAGCCATCCTCAAGAACCGCAATAATGGCAATGACTGACATTTACTGATAATGCGACGATTGGCGTGAAATTTGGTACGAGTGCCTTAAGGCACGAAGAGTGAATAAGGCAAGCAACCCGCACATTGTTAAAACACGGATACTACCATGTTTGTTGTCATGCACGTTATGGCTTTCGTGAGATACTCTGTCGCGGATTTATCATGCGGTGGAAAAACAGGGGCTGGCCGGGTAATAAATGAGCCCTTTATGATAAAAGTACAAGCGTACACCCGTGAACTCTGTCACAGTTCACCGGTTCTCCTCTCACCCCCTGGCTGAATAATTGTATCAATTAGCAAATGCAGATGACTGAAGCACAATAATTTGGAAGACTTTTACTTTAGGCATAAAAATGCTGCGGGAGTCCCTCCTCATGTTAGGCCTAAAGGCTAAGCAGCTAACCTTCTGCTGCAGGGCTCTGGTTGTTCCATTGCTGATTCCAACTCTCCGCTTGAAATGTAGTGCCATTTTTTTTTAACCCAGTTTCACTCTTAAAAATAAAAAGTTGACTCAACTTAAAAAAGTAAGATTACCAGCTCCAAAGCATTTTTGAGTGGTCTCAACTTCAAGTTCCAATTTCTTTCAAAAATGAGTTTGTGCAACCACTTAAAGATGAGCAAACTTACAAATACTTCACTGCTGGTTACCTCGCTTTTTTAAGTCCAGTCAAGTTTTTATTTTTGCAGCGTCTTGTAAAGGGATAATTATATGACATTGATTCATGTAAAATGTGTAATTCAGCACTGCTAATATCTTGCCATAATTCAGGGGATGAGATTGTAGCTGTGGTGAAGCCCGCACTATGGACAGGCGCCCTATGATCAAAAATGAGTTCCACTGCTCTGACTTTGAATCCCCACCATTTATAATTATCCACTTAGTTTCATGCATGGCAATGAACAACCTCTTCAGGCATATGAAGTCAAATGAAATGTCGCTTCCCATTGAATAGAATAAATAATTCAATGTTCGCAAGTCTGTCGGGAATTTGGCGTGGTCACCTGATCGACATACTTCCCCTACCCCCAAAGCCGAGGTCCGTGAAGAACCCTGATGGAGGCGGATTTTGTTACAGTTTAGGAGGCGCACTGGCGGAAAAGCGAGCGATGATCTAATACGAGGTCTGCGACGATAGAGTGGGCGAATAAAGGCGCGATGCAGTCCGCGCATTGTAGAACCCCGGTTGATCCGGGCTCCTAGCTGGCTTAGCGCTCTACGTGCGGGCTGTCCGACAGCAATAACATCCCCGCCCTCACCCATGTCCTCTCTCAAACAACCACACCAGCTCCTCTGTAAGGTCAGCGCGGCTTTACAGGCGTCCGTTTGGAGTCCTCCCCATGCTCTCCCCATGGTTATCAGCTACAATCGTGAGATAACTTAAAAAAAGAAAGCCAAGAGAACACGTACGAGTCTTGGCTCCCGGCTGAACATGGGTTTGAATACTGTGTTTTTCTTTAATCCAATACTTTCCTGCACTCCTTTGGCGATGCTGGTGCGTTTTGAGCCAGAATGGGGACTGAGATGGAAAGGCTAAATTTTATTCCCTCGTATACCCTGGCAAGCTTAGTCAAAACAAATTTGAATCCATAGCAGATGCTGTTTCAACTGGTATGCTGCCATCCCCTGTTCCTCAGTCAGTGAAGTGTCTGTGGTAAGCCCCCCCAAAATGCTCACCTTAAAGGACCAAATGCGCGGTCCTTTAATTGAACCTGGATGCCTGAAAATTCAGCTCACTTTACACGGGATTCTTGCACAGACGCTGAGTCAGTTTCTGCCACTCGTTAGCATTCGCTTGCTTTCAGCACTCAGTTAACTGTTTAAAAAACCAACAACTTGATAATTGCGTGCAAATTGACATGAGCGCAACATTAGATTAAATTAAAAATAATTCCTCACTAAATTACTGAGATTAGTTAAATAATGTTATAGGGGCAGCTATTAATGAGTGTGGATTAGTTGTTTCTGCAAGGGATCAGTTTTGTTTTTTTTTTTTTTTTTTTTTTTTTTTCTGGGCTCCATAACAAGTTATAAATGACACTCATTAAATCACTGAGGTGAGTTAAGTGCAGCCATCAATAGGTGTGGATTAGCTGTTTTAGTGAAGGATTCATTTTTTCTGGACTGCGGCTTTACAAGTTATAAACCAAAGCTGCCAAAATGCCAGGCTTGTACTATTATGAAACATTCAATTATTGCTCCTAGACACACTGCCAGCTAATTCCAGGATTGTAATTTGTTCTATTTGGCAGGTCAGTAAATTCTCATTAGCATTGCTTTCATTGGCCGAAGTGTGAGAGCTGAACCAATCAAGGACTGTTCCAACAAACTCGTGACAATGGAAGTAAATATTCCATCCGCTGTTTCCCGCCAAAAGCAGCGCATGAGATACGCGGGGTGAGAATCGCTGCTGTAATGAGATCTGAATGCCACGACCCTAAGTCACGGCTTCGTGTTGAAGAAGAGCCTCCTATACCAAAACTATTGTTGTCTTATGATATTTTGTTAACTTTTATTTCTTTAATGTTTTTTTTTTTAACGTGGTTTAAAAGTGTACTTGTTCTGTCTGAAGAACAAAATATCAGCTTGCTTTAAGTTACCATATTCATGAGGGGGAATTTTCTCCCCTCCTCGCCATATTTTATTCCTACTTTAGTCATATGTTTTCAGTCATACTGAGCATAAATATTTTAAAAAAAGTTTTAAAATGTCAGAAGTCTAAACTTAAGTCGAGATTACTTGATGAGATTGACTTTTTTTAGGTTTTCCCGTATCATCTTTTCTTGATTTTATTGTGATTAAAAGCATTTCAGTTGACCCACCCATAGTTCCAGTGTCCCCAACAAACCCCTCAAAGCACTCTGTTGGGGACGTCCTTTGCAGGTTGGTAAAAAGTATCAGTCATTTCAGAAATCCTGGGACAATGTTCACAACCTAATTTTTTCACATATATTTACATTTTTTTAATGACTCCCGACCTGTTGGTGAAGTGCTTTATATTGCTTGAAAGGTGCTATATAAATTAATTTATAATTATTTATTGTATTGTTATTCTGTAACTTTAAACCTTTGAAAAAAACTGGTAATAAAATAACAAGTTCACAGATATGCTTGTCAGTTATCATTGCCCCTTCCAGAGGTGTTGATGCCTAGCTTGTACGGTATGTTACCCTCAACAAATTCCGCTGGAGTCATAACCGTAAACGCTGAGAGAGAACCACTTGTGGCCCATAAATCTTACTGGGTATCATTAAAAAAAAAAAAATCTTCCACTAAGTTAGTTTCTCAGTTGATAGCTTCATGTTATGCTTTGATTCCGCCAACTTGCCGCACAGCCATTGTGGCTTTGTCCGAAGACTGGTTTCAAGTTTTGCTCTCAGAGCCTCAAGGGAGTCTTGTCCAGGTAACTGAAGAACATGCCTCCCCCCTCTCCAAACTCCGCTGCGTCAGCTACGGCCTCTTGTGCGTCTAACGCGAGGCTCCAGTTACATCCTATGCGACCCCACCGCCGCACCCCATTCCACCTATTAAAAAAATGTATGGAGTTCATCTATGTATCTATGTATAGACTTACACTTTCCCTGACCCTTGGTCACCTCGATTTGGTATGGCATTGGCCATTAAAAAAATCCCTTCTGATGGGAATTCCAGCTCTGTGGCCCTCTGACTGACCGTTCTGGGCATGCTCAGTCCGGACCTGATGACAGGTTTTACTGTCGGGTCACCTGGCTGCTCAATCACTTCAGGTTCATCCATTTCCAAAATTTACTACACCCAGCCAGTTCCATACAGTCATTTAAGCCAAAAAGGCTTTTGCGTTTAGTGTTTAACTGGGATACGAGTGGTTGGCAGTTCAAGATCCTCGTGGGCGAGGCAACAATTGGCTCTTTAGTCTCATCGGTCTCAACCAGCCACTCCTAGATGGCCAAGTGCATGTACTGTAGCTGTACAAACTAATTGTATGCTAACTGCGTTATCCACCAAGGGCGCAAACAGAATGTGATTGGTTGTGCGAGTGCATAGTGTGAAAGAGGAAAGAGCTAGTAGTCCTCAGGTGAGTCGGAGGAATGGTCAATGGGAGCAGGTCGGTGGACTTAAGAGTTCGCCTGTGTTCAGGGTGGGGAAAATGGGCGGGGGGGGGGGGGGACCCAAAAAAATAAATGACATGACCAAGAAGAATTCTAGCCTGTCTGTCTGTCTTACCAGTGCTAGCCAAGTCTGTTTGTCTGTAGCCAGGATGTTCTTGGGCACTGCATTATTTCCTCCTTATGTTTTAAATTAACCGATATATGAGTATTATCTCTAAGTGAAATGCTGGCTTTAATTTTACTCATTTCCTGGAGGATGAAGTGCAACTATTTTTACAGTTTACCCAATTTGTGAGCCAAGAGTAATTAGACATATCATTTGTGTGGCCTGTTTCAAGGCCAGCTGGGAGTTTCAGCAACATTACCTCACGTCGAATAAAGCTCACAAAAAATCTAATTAGTTTATCGTAGATATGGGGTTTGCATTTTGAGTTTTCTTCTCTATCCTTAAAACATGAGCAACAAGAAAAAAGTGTCAGTGCTGAAAAGCAGTCTAAAGTGTGGTCAAGCAATCAGAATACATCTGTGCCAGATATCAATATATTACAAAAGACAATGATTGACACTGGCGAACTGTGAGAAAGTAATCAGCCGGATAGCTCGTGGAACTGCGCAAGAGTGGATGAATTAGGAGCACCTTATTATTATTATTACTTGTGTTCATCTATCAACCACATCACACCTCAAAAACAGACCTGTGAGATTAGTGTTAGCCACATCATCATTCTATGAAGCAAGGAATCTTTGGTCTGTGTGTGTGATTGGGTGTCTTTCACATATCTCAACAGCCGTTCATCCAACCGACGTCAGACTTGGTGGGTGTGTTGCTGAGGATCACAGGAAGTGTTTTGTCGAGTTTGAAATAGGTTTGTTGCGCAGTTCTTGAGAAATTGAAAAGGCTGCAAGCACCAATACTGCTCAGGCAGCAATGAAATGTGCACTGCGATATTTAAAATTAAAAAAAGAATTTCAAGTACATTAAAACTGTGGAGTGATGGAGTAAACAGTTATATGAGCAGATCATGCAATAATTGATCCACACAAATGTCATGGAAAGACACGAGTGTTGAGGGAAGTAGGAACTGCTCATAATTTGCAGCACATCCTTTTCATTATAACATGGGTAACAAAGCATTATGGCTGGGACATGTATGACTCTCCTTGTGAAATATATCACTTGTCCTCATTGACCTTGTGGCTGACAATGTTAAAAGCACTATGAATTATCTACAGCATGAAAACGTTGTCGGCTCACAACGTCCAATCTAATGCCTCAAAACGGCCTCACCGTGCTATGTGACTAAGAGCCCAATTACATTAAAGAAGTTTTGAAGGACAAAAAGTGGAACGATCTTGACTGGCCAAGCTGACATTAATTGAGGCTTCTTGTAGTATAGGCCTGAAGAGCAATACCAGGGAAGATACCCAACTTCTGGTGATATACAGTGAATGGTCGACAGATTTCGACTGTTTTGAGGAGGATTTGATACCAATTACAAACAATGACCATTTATTTTCGATTATGTGAATTTGTCCTATTACTTCTGGTCTGCTCAAATCGTTCTTAGCCAAAGAAGAGTTGTAGATCCTTCCATGGTCACGTGATATGAATGTATACATCCTTTAACTCAAGCCGACGGCCTGGCTGCAAATGAACCTCATACCCTTTGTTGTTTTTCAGATCCAATGTTGTGGATTGCAGAAGCGAACAGGATCCCTATCCGAACACGTAGCTAAGAAGTGTTCAAAATTATTGGAATATTATACCAGTTTTGCTTCTGTAAATAATCTAGTCATGCAGTTCTCCGAAAACAGCTCGCGAACCTAACCGTAATTCCTTTGATAGAGAAATAAAAATATTCGCAAAAATACATTACAAAGAATGTAAATCGAGGTAAATATCGGGAAATGTACTGTACCGAATCAGAACAGTTCCTTTATTTTGACAAATGTGAAAATCCCCCTTTGCTTTATTTCATTAATTGTGTGCTAATTGAGCACGCAGATCGAAATTATGGCAGTATAATATTGCGCGTTCGTGTCCGCTTTCTGAGTTTAAAAATCGGACCGTAATAGATACCTTACACATCTTGTAAGCCTCAGTAGCCCGCCAATGAATTAATGTACTTTTGCACACAATGTAGAATGCAGTCACATCTGGAGCTAACGCGGTTTAATGAGCTTATCAATTTAATAAAATTTTCTTTCGTATTCCTTTTTTATTTCTTCTTAACAATAAGATAAAACTATATCTGAAATAATAAAACGAGTCGCGCACAAAGTGCACGGGAGGCATCGAAGTTCTCTGCATCATTGCAGCAAGACGCTTGGGCTGCTCTCCTTCCTCAAGACCTTTGACCTCAGGGTGAAATTTGATATGAGACTCGTCCCTGCGTGTGTGCATACCATAGTGGGCAATCGTTCTGTATTACTATTATTATTATTATTATTATTATTATTATTATTATTTCCTTTGGTAAAATTTTGTTGCTTATGTGTTGTATTTTCTATCATTGGCCGACTTTTAGTGAGGTTTGCAACTCTACAAATTTCTGAGTCTTACTCGCAATATAGGCACTAAGCAGTAATTCTGACCTTGACCGTGGCGCATGCATTCCTTTTCTCAATAGTGCATCACTGTGGATGGGATCGTCTGTTAAATGGATGCACGCCATTGTGAATTCAAGTTTTTATTATTCGTTATTTCCCAGTTATGTGTATTGAAATAAGCTGCTTTCAAAGCCTATGATGGAAAAGCTATTATGTTATAAAAATTAACGGTACACTATAGCGACATATTGACATCCAAATACCTGTTTAACAAGTATAGCCTACCCTGCATTCAAAAACCTTGGAACAGTCCGTTTTCCCCCCAATTATTTATAAGTCTCTAAATTAAAAACTTAGACAAAAAATATTTACAAGTAACATATTTGCACATTCCAAGCCCCATAGAAATTTTCCATTTAATTACACTTTAAATAAGTACACTTTCACATTTTTAGAAACTTTTAAATTAATTCAAGTTGACATAGTTGCGGTTGGTTTAAAGTTAATGAAAGAATATTTCCGTACACTTGAATGACTTGATTACAAGTTTATATAGAAAAAAAGATCAAAATCGCCGGCAAGATCTTAATTTTTCCCCCCAAATTGCGTAGTGATTGTGCCATGTAGTTTAACGACTTGACACGTGCCAGTCGAAAATCTGTGATTGTGATTCTTCTATTCCTACCATTCTAAGAAGGTCTACTAAATATTTGTTGGAAAACTCGAATCTCAGTCTCGCTTTAAAAAAAAATTAAGAATTTTTTTTTTTTTTTTGCAGTTCTTTAGGAACCGAGATCCACAAGACTGGAGGTTAGCGGTCCCAGCAAAGAGTCTTGCAGCTGGTGCGGGTGTCCCTGCATGCTGTGCATAGATTGTACGGCGCTAAGACTGGTCAGTTGGTAAGATGCGCCTGCCGAGTGGTTTAAGCTCCCTTGCAGTAAAAGCATGGAGTTCTGGTCAGGGCTCGGTGGCGGAGAAAACTCGTCCTCGGTGCTGGACATGAGAGATTTTCCGCCGTCCAGGGGAGATAACTGGTTCTGTTTGTTGTTTCCGGCGTTATTATTTTCGCTGTTTTCCCTGAAGAGGGACAGAGAAGAGAGATCATAAAATCTGTCATGAAATTTACACGCAAAAGTTTGCACCCTTGCGTCACAAGTTGTGCACAATTATGCTGTTTTTCTTTCTAAAAACAACAGTTTCATGGTCTGCAGCATTGTTCTCTGTTTTTTTTTTTTTTCATTTATAGGCTAGAATTTATAAATAATGAAATAATCTTATAAAGTAGGCCACAATAATTGTATGTCCGGAATTTCAAATCATTCAATAATACAGGGAAGTTTTATACAATAAGACTTACTGAAACGTTTAAAAGCATTCTGGTAATGCACAGCTTATTTTAGCTAAATTGTTAGGCATCAGGTATTACGATGCTCCTACACTCTGAATATTATTTATGATGTTATTATTAAAATATTTAGCTGTCATGTTGTGATTAACTATAATAAAAAGAACGACCATCTGATAATCTGAAATGCCGTTTGATAAATAAATGAGCACAACAATATACCTCTCTTTAGCCTCAGCGGCTCGGTCTCTTTGCCTCCTGTTTTTAAACCAGTTGCTAACTTGAGTCGTTGTCAGTCCCGTGGCTTCGGCGAGCTCCCGTTTCTCACGCGGGGATGGATAGGGATTGTGGGTGTACCAGTCGCGCAGGATGCCTCGCGACTTCTCCTTAAAACAGTAGCTGGTCTCCTCGCCGTCCCAAATGGTGCGGGGTAGGGGGAATTTCCTCCGAACCCGGTACTTCCCCACTGCGCCGAGCGGTCTCCCCCGGAGCTTCTCCGCTTCCACGTAGTGCGCCTTCAGCCAGAGCTGCTGGAGTTTTGGGTGGTTCTGCGGGGAGAACTGGTGGCTCTCCAGTATTTTGTAAAGTTCCCTGAAGTTGCCCCGGTGAAAAGCAACCACCGACTTTGCTTTCAGGACGCTTTCGTTCTTGTGGAGGTGGTCGCAAGCGGGGAGAGACCAGAGGAATCGGCCCAGCCTCTCCAGGTTTCCTCCTTGTTGTAAAACCTCGCATACGCACGCTACTTGCTCCTGGGTAAACCCGAAAGAAGGCAGCATTGACATTTTTAGTTTCCGACAGATTATATTCCCCTAGTGAAACCAATTTCCTTCATAAAACAAAATGATCGAATTTCGTCAATCCTTTGTGGTTATAAGTTCACTGTGCACAGGCCTCGCCGACAGGTTACCGACACCAAGCGCAGGTGAACGTAAGAGCTTGGTAAATTGTTCGAAATAACGATTTGTTCCAGTTCAAGTTCTCTTTGGATTAAGATACGTACAGACGGCACCTGATTGGTTCTGCTGTTGCCCTATGCCTTTGCAGCGAAGCAAAGCGAAGTTTGTGACTCCACTTCCTCCTTAGAGTTGAAACCGGAGTAGCCTCCCCTTCTCCTGTTTACCCATGGGTCTGCCAGTCACTGACCACCTCCACGTAATAAATTAAAATGAACCTTAAAGCCGTTTTAATTTTAAACCCCCTTTATAAATCGATATGCATGTGGAAAGGGCTGTTAAGCCAGAATTGAGTATTAGCTACTTGTTTTAATTGTCATGGATGTATTTTAACTATTTTATTTCCATGCAAAATTACAAAATGCTTTCTTCTTCGAGGTACTATTATTATTATTATTATTGCTATAGTTGTTTTTGGTGACAGAACCAAAAGCGCTTTCTCAGCTTCGATATTTTTGTTGTTTTATGGTGAAAATCAAATGTTGATTGAAATAACCTTGTGTGTGGTCTGTTATTGAGTGGGAGTTTCTCAAATAACCTGAATTGCCATTTCACTAGTTTGCCATTGACCCTGTAATTATCAGATTATGTGTGTGTGTGTGTGTGTGTGTGTGTGTGTGTGTGTGTGCTCGCCGACGCTCATGCATGTGTGTGCGTGCGTGTGTGTGTGTG
This sequence comes from Gymnothorax javanicus, assembly GCA_029692085.1. Lineage (NCBI taxonomy): Eukaryota > Metazoa > Chordata > Actinopteri > Anguilliformes > Muraenidae > Gymnothorax > Gymnothorax javanicus. Next base: position 7,003,167 of record CM056198.1, on the reverse strand, counting down.
TGTGTTCGTGTTCGAGTGGTCACCAGCAGATTCTTCCCTGCATTATGAAATATGTCCTCTACCGCGGCTTTATGTCACGGATCTAATGGCAGTTTATCTTCGTTGTGAATACTTTCTGCCCTGATTTTTTTTTCTTTTTTTCCCCTGTGTCTGCGCTGTGAAACATAAAACCGGACCATTAGTAAATGGGCTCTGTGTTCCGCGAGCTATCTGCCGTCCAACCGGCGTTTTAGGGCACGGATCACATTTCTCTATCTCCAGCTCACCCGGCAACGTGACACCGGAGCAACACGACAGCGCCTCTGCCTAATGGAGCTGCTTTTTCTGTTTTTATGTGAAAGTGAATGTCTACGTTGAAAACATTATTAATTTTTTTTTTTTTTTTTTTTTTTGCGTTGGCATGTACTGCCGTGCGTTTCTTTATATGCTGTTTGAGAATGTCTTCCTTTATAGATTGGCCTTTTTAATTTCAACCGTCGTTAAAGTCACCAATAAAAGGAAATATATATATTTTTTCCCTAGGGGTATTCTGAACGTGAAACTTGCTTTATCTAGCTACAAGCGCAAGTCATTGAATAGCCCTAAAAATGCTTAATTTACTTCATGGCAACAGTTCAAAATTGAGCTTGATAAATCCATCCTCTACCCAAGAACATTTTTCGACAGTTAAAGTGCTTGTGTAGCTAAAACTATGGGGCTTATCATTGGCTTATAAACATAAAAAAACCTTTCACTGAATAATTTGTGTGAATGCAAGTAAATAGATACAGTATTCAATAAGTATGCATCTAAGTGAGTATGTAAGTATATATTAAGCGAGCAAGTATGTTAAGTTGTAAGTGAGTCAATGTGTGAGCCTTTGTGATGGATCGGTGAGCTGCCCAGGGTGTGACCCTGCCTTTCACTCACTCAGCTGGGAGGGTTGTGCATCTATTTGTATATTTTGTAAAGTTACATAGGTTTATGAACATGCATACATGCTCTATTGATGCCTGGTCATCTGACTTCTCATTCTAAAATCATAGAAATTAATATCCATTTATTTTGTCGACTGCAATGACAGCCTCCAGTCCGATGGAAAGGCTTTCCTCTAGATGTTAGAACATTAAAGTGTCTAAAAAACACATTTCTTCTTTCCAATGAGGACTTGAAGAGCAGCTCATCTCTCTGTGCATGGTGCAAATATTGGGAATAAAATCATATTTTAGCCCCCCGACGCTGTCACTGACGTTACTCTCATTATGACATCACCTCATTCCATTACTCTTTGCTCGAAGAGCGGCCATAGAAGTTGATGATCCTCTGATTCAAGGTAATACAATTACGCTGTAAAAAAAAAAAAAAAAAAAACGTTGACTCAACTTAAAAAAATAAGGCAACTGAAGCATTTTTGCATTGGCTCAACTTCAAGTTCCTTGCTCTTTCAAAAATGAGTTTGTGCAACCATTGGGGACTTGGTTTTGAGCAAACTCAAAAATACTTTGCAGATGGTTGCCTCACTTTTTAAAGTTTAGTCAACTTTTGTTTGCATTTGTGTGAGGATCTTACAGTGTCCTGGCTGCTCAGAAACAGCAGTGTTGTGAAGCATAGAGTCATTCTCCAGCTGTCCTCTTGGTTGGCATCAAACCCAAAGCCTCCTGTTCTCATTCTCTCATTGGCCCAATCTCATATCCTCCAGCTGTTACTTGAGCAAAGCATATGGTTCAATTAGCACAGGGGTTTCACAGAGATCTGACTGGGATATTCTCAGACTTTAAATCATGCTGTATTTCTTTCTTTCAGTTTTTGTCACCTTGTAACTCTCAATTAGTCTTTTAAGATTATATTTCTGTTTTTCATAGCTGTGGTGAACTTTTTGTAACCTTGGCTCAATTGAAAATAAGGATCTATCTCTCATTTTGTCTACAAAGGATTAAATAAATAAACTGATTGATGGTGATATACAAAAGTATTTTCGGATGGAGGGAGGGGGGATGGGCACTGACAAGAGGCAGGATCAGAACTTTCGCAGAATAAGATCCCGTTCACGGGTTTTATTACCTCCGCCGACGAAGTTGGGGCGGAGGTTATGTTTTCGCCCCTGTTTGTTTGTTTGTCTGTTTGTCCGTTTGTCCGTTTGTCCGTTTGTGAACAATATAACTCAAAAAGAAATGCACAGATTAGTCTGAAATTTTATGGGTGGATTGCTATTACATCAAGGATGGACCCTACTGATTTTCACCGCGATCACTTAAACAATATGGCTGCCACGGCAGCCATCTTGAAATCCTATCACACGCGATAACTCAACTTTGCTCCCGCTCATGCACATTTGGATTGTGCTGCCTTGGTGGAGGTTTGCACTCTACGAGTGCCTCTAGTTAGTCATTGTGGTCAGACAATTCAGTTCAGCGACTAGCAGTGAGATTTCAGTGCAATGGGGCAGATCCAGAATCATAATCATGGCTCAGCCTTAATGTGAAAAACCAGGAAGTCGGTACGCCAAAGCTGAATCACAAAGAAAAAAATTGAAAACCAAAAAGCCAATAAGAAACCAAACACGGGTAATAAAAGCAAACACAGGTAACAAGACTGAAATCACAAACCAAGGAACAAACTGAGTTGCGACCAGGAAATCTCAAGAATCAAAGGCTGCTCGTAAGGAAGGCACAGAGGAACTGACGTAGCAAACCTGCACTGGACAGCTCTACACTGGGGTAATATATATGGAAGCAGAGTGACTAATTACAATGGGTACAGTTGTGAGAAGCTAAGGAGGGTGCAGGGAGGTGTGGCTACAAATGAGGAAACTAGCAGGGATTAATGAACTAACAGAACGGGGAAGGAGAGCGCTGAGTGAGGAAAGGGTAACAGAAGGCATGCAGAAACAGTATAAGGATGGGAATACATAAGACCATAAAACATAATAATTCAGGAAAACTAGCAAATACAATAAACAAATGTTTGAAATCAAGAAAATAGATATAATTTTTGTTTGTGGAACTCAGTTCCCAACAATGTCAAACTAATACATTGTGTATTGACTGCTTATTGAATTGTTCTTTCTCCTCCCTCTAAAATTCATATAATTTGCCCATAGCCAAAAAATATCAGCTGGCACAGGGGCCAAGCATGAATCAAATTACTGGCCAAGCATGTTAGTATCTGGGACTTAAGAGACTGAGGTGGACCAAATTACCCACGATGCCTCCTGTTTTTTAAAAAATATAGATTATTCACAAATGACTCCATAGCACTGTGTCTGTTGTTATTATCATCACTGTTATAATCACTTCCGTTCCTGAAGCCAACATAGACATGATTTTCATAACTTGTATTGCATTTCATGAGTAGTTCTCTATAAAGTGTAAGTATAATTTGATAAGATAGAAATCATCAGAACGAGGGTGTGAGAGAGAAAGGAGAGCTCGAAATTGCAATTTGCACTTAATAAAAATATAATATTATTTTAATGTAAATATACGGTGTAACTTAAAGTATGTTGAATGATAAGTACATTTTAGCACCTCCTTAATATTATTTCATTTCCGGCTTTGCGAGGTTTCAAATGGAAAACAAAACAAAACAACAACAACAAAAAAATATTTGTCTCAACAGGCATCCGTTTTTGTCCCGCATTTCTCCAGTGATATTTTGATTGCAGCCGAATCCTGGTTACAGGATTCATATTTTCAAGAGAGGTGCCTGCTGATTTATTAGAATGAGATGAGCAATCTGAATGCAACACCAAAATAGCGGTGGGTCTTTGAACGGTGCAGACCCCCGTAACCTATCACCTCCATCTAATTAGTGGAACGCGGAGGGATGGCGTACTTGACCGCGCTTTTCGGATAGCGTTACACACGTCTACCGGTCTGCTTGTGCTGAGCATTACACGCGAGCCTTGAAATTTTCGGAAGGTCACGCGCACGCCCTGTTAATAAACCAACACTTGAAGTGGCTCCTCCCCTTCGTAATTCACACAAATGCGGTTTATTGGGTCAATTTCTCGTCATGTTATTGTTCAGGCTGCTTCCAGTTTATTTATTTTTCTTCTTCTTTTTTCTGAGCGGGGCAATGCCCACTTCTAACATTAACAAGAACTGAGGCCAGTGTGATTGTTCATCACCCAGAAACAGCTTTGCAAAGCTTTTAGTCACCTCTAGCCTTACAAAATTTATGGAGACATATCTTTCAAGTAACCTAATTATGTTAGCAAACTGCATATTGATATACTAGTAAAGTGCTTATTTTTGTGCATTTATCTTAATGCATGTCCTATTGAAAGTTAAAAAGATGACCTAAAATTATTCAAATATTGGATATTATAGTATCGTTGAACATGCTACCCCTGCTGCCAAAGACAAATGACTTAATATTGATTGCCAAAAATTTGTCAACAGATAATAACTCAATCATTTACTTTATCAGAAATTGACTCTCTTTAGCCTGCTGTGCTGACTTCTGTAATTCCACTTTTGAAATACTGATGATAAAATCAATGTTGAGTTGTGGTTTCTGAGCAAGTTGCGTTTTGTTGATCAGCACTGGCCTAATAAGCTTTAGTAAATGCTTTGATAAATTGAGTAACTACATGGATGAATTGACTTGATTCCTTCAGACAAATTATACAGTATTTATCTCTTACCCCATAAAACCTATAAACCCATATACAGGTCTGTAAAATTCAGCTGCTGTATTCAAATCTGTGGAACTCCAGGCTTATTTTAAAGTTAAGTGGAAATCCCATGTTTCCAACAATCCCAGGTATGTTCTGCTGAATTACAGCAAAATGTGTATAAACTGATATATAGATATTGATGAAATAGAGTTTAAGGGGTCATCATATCTGCCGTTCAAAGAGGTGATTATTCAGCACAGACTTCCAGTTCAATTTGAATTAATTTTATTTGTATTGCACTTCTCATAGAAGGACTGTCACAAAGATGCTTTACAGAGCAATAAATGGCGGTGCTCAACAACAGATGTCTGCTTGTCCAGGATAGATGTCTGTAGAGTTTGGCAGTCAATCAAAATGCGGTCGATAATCTCTCGCACCACCGGCTTTGGCACCAGAGAGACTCTGTGCTGACAGTGGAGCTTCATCCTGTAGGCACTGTTTCACCGCTCCTCAATATTGCAGGAGGAGGAATCTGACACCTTGAAATCAGGTAATCTGATGCCCAGGATGACCCGGTCATCCGCCTGCAGGTGACTATGGGGTCCCTGTTCTTCACTGGGTGTTTTTGAGGACAGAGGCACCTTACATGTCAGGCACGTGTCGGCTTGCATGTCACACGTGTCGTTTGCATGGAAATTGTGCTTTTTTTTAATGAGAAGACAATCTTTTACAGTCACCACAGAGCAGTGTCAGAGCCTGGCTCCAAGGCAGTACAAAGATGAGAGGACCGCTCGTGACCATTTTGCTTATATTTATTGTAACCAAATATAATAAACTTAAGAAGCTACAAATTCTATGAATCAGAACTATCAGTGGTGTTATTGTGTGTGTATATATGGATGCAAAGAAGGTGTGATTGGATGGACAAGCAACTAAACACAAAAAAGCAAACCAAACTAACTGCTTAGCGAGAGAGAGAGAGAGAGAGAGAGAGAGAGAGAGATCCCAGCTGCTTATATAGCTGAGGAACAATCTCGCAAGTGTCAGCCATCAGCTGAGGCACTTCCTGTTCCCTGAAACAGGGATTAGCTCCACCCACACCAGACAGCCAAACCAGGAAGTGTGGAGCTGTCACAATTGCACCTCCCATAACACCTGATGGTGTTGGTAAACTGAGAGGGGGGACAGAAAATAGTCTAAAGGGCTCAGTTACCCTTGGAATGTGTATACTGGAATGTGAAAGATGCCAGGTTATACATACAAAGCAAAAATGTGCACAGTCGCCTGTTGTGCATAATTACAAAAATAGAAAAGTAAGGAGAATGAGGGACCAATTTACGTTGTTATCATAAGTACTGTATATTATTAAAGCAAGAGTGTGGTAGACCTACTTACAAAAGCAAGTTCACTTCATTTTTAACTACAAACAGCAGGACTGGTTCAAGTGTAATGATTCCAAGGCAAATAGACAATTCAAGTTTAACCCTTTGTCACATAGTGGTCGCTGAAGTGACCAAACTCACCCACTACCCTTATAAGACAAAGAGAAAAAGAGTCATGCAGCAAAGGGTTAAAGTTGGTGATCTGTTAAATGACAATCCTCATCCATCTCTGTTGAGAGTCAATGGAAAATACTGTCCTTAAGAAATGAAGACAAGGCGAGCCAGACTGCAACTTCACTTTCTAGATAATAGGGGGAGCTGCTGAGCAGTTGTTGTGTCTTCCCAGGGCACCTGCCACAGCTCAGTTTATCAAAGGACACTGAAGTGCGAGTTTTCTCCATAATCACCTGTATTACTGAGAGCAGGAGAGCCGTAGCTTTACTTTGTTTTTATGTTCTGATATTGCTGACATTCATCATAATAGCGTCCTTACCTTGTGAACCATGTATGAATTAGAGCCCCATTTTGTGATTGGCTCCAGTGTTTGGCTCCAGCTTGGCTAAGATGAGATCATACAAAATGCGTTCTTTTAACAGCTAATGTGGCAGCAGCTATGACGTCACTTTGAACCGAAGCGAACGTGCCGTAAAATGAACTAATTGGCCAAGCGGCTCCGTCGGATGATGTTATTTTTCAGTAAGAAGGGTAGTCTACATATACAGAAGGAACATACGATCCTCCTTGTCTGCGACTTTTCCAATACTTTGGGAAAACGGATCCATTACTGAAAAAAAAAAGTAGGTTTTCGTGATGACATTTCGACTTTGCAAATTTGCTGTTGTGATGAATCATCCGGACAGACTTGAGAGTAACTACAAATAGGACATTCTCTACGATAATGACAAACTCATTTGCTTAGGAAAAAGGCTACACGCACTTTTATGATAGAACATCTATTTTTGGGCTGAGTCTGAATATTCTCCATCCCCCCAGGATTTAAGCCTCAAATGTTCTTAAAATGTTCCTTTTTAGTTTTAAAATATGCTTAAAACTACCACTTTTCATTAATAGTGGCTGAAGACAATTTTTTTTTTTTTTTTTTTTTTTGCGTGATAAGTGAGTGTTTCAAGCAACTGATAAAGCTCTCTCACGATCATGACAGTTTTGAGACGAGTCTAAGTTCCTTACTTCTGTACTCCTTCTCACCCTCAGGATTCTCTTTACATGTTCTTAATTTTTGGGGAATTTTTCAGCCTCAAAGTTCTTATGAAAAAGAGTGTAACTGAAATCTATCCATATAATCACACCAATTAGCATTTGTGTAGATTTTCTGCCATGATTTTTTTTTTTTTTTTTTTTTGCAGAACCTTCAAACCCCATCTTCCTTTGCATATGGCAAATCAATTTGCATGAAATTTAAAACTCAGCATTTTCTGACCAAGATTTTTAAAGGCTATATATTAGGGGTGTCAAACTGGTCCGTTAAAGGGCCAAGGGGCTGCAGGTTTTCTTTCAAACTACGCAAAAGCAAACCTGATACAACTAATTGAATCACCTGATCCCAGCCTGCACAGTTGATTATTTGAATCAGGTGTGCTTCTGCTCAGTTGGAATGAAAACCTGCAGCCCCTCGGCCCTTTTATGGACCAGTTTGAGACCCCTGCTACATAGACAAAATTGCTACGTTAAAAGATGTGGCCTCAGGAAATGAGCTCTAACTCCTGAATCTAATGTTCAGTCATCAATAAACTTCAAACCCCTCATTTGCAGGCCATTAGACTTATGCCTACCAAATTTACTGTAAACAAGTCCATAGGTGGTGCTATTACAAAGAAATTATCAAAAGTCCAAAACCAGTTGCCCCATCACCTGAGAAATTTTGCATGCTCCAGGTTAGTCCAGGGTCCTAGGGATATCTGCACAGGGTTATTTTGCAAACAAGATGGTTTCCATTAGCCAATCACATTTCCCCATTCCTCCTGCTCTCTGTGCTGTCATGTATCATCATGAAACTTTACAAGATTATTTATGATTATTTTGGATGTGTGAAAGAACAATCAACCATGTGTACTGCCTCATATATTTCTGAAATTTGCTGGGGCTGGAGGGATATGCCATATCCTGTTCCCTCTTGTTTTAAAAAGTTAGGGGAGACCGGGGCTTGTTGTCACACTTTTTACACTTCTTGGAATCAATACATCATATTTAAAAAAAATGTGTACCAGATGAAAGACCAAAGTCTCAGGTATATATTTTGTATTCATGTCATTTTCATATCTTGTGTCAGTGCAGAGTTATAAGCAATCAAATAGAGATTGTCACCATGTGACAAGTTGCCCCACCAACGGGTAAGTTGTCACACTAAGATGTCACACTGGATTTTGCAACTAATAAAACAAGGACAAAATTATTGTTGTTATTTTTTACTTGAAAGTGAATAAATCTTAACATAAAATATTATGCAACATGCATTATGAAACATATGAAACTTAAACTAGTCCTGGAAGATATATTAAAAAAACTCAAACAAAACCTGACCTCACTAGTCAGACTCCTCATCTGAGTCGCAGTTCTGGCATACGTAGATTGATTTGCCAGGGGTGCATTCTTCATGGGCCCATCCTTTGCATATTATGCCCTGCACCCAGGTTTCTCCTGGGCGGCTGTTTCCAAATGGCTCTACACAGACCAGGCACAGGGACTCATCTTCTTCCGATGAGGAGTCATATGGAGTTTTTCTTTTTGTACCTGCCCTCTGTTTCTTCCCTGTGCTTTGCTTCTTTGGTATTTTGGATTTGGTTGCCTTGCCTTTCTTTTTGAATAAGCTTTTTTTCCCTTGTGCCTGCCTTTCAGCTTCAAGTGCCTCCTTCACTAGTGTGTCGGTGAGAATAGCAGTTTTTCTCTTCTTTCTCTGCTGGTTAACTTGTTTTCTTCACATGTGACAACTTACCCCCAAATGACTGAGACAAGTTGCCCCAAACTACCATGTTTGCTAATGCTAGCTCTAGCTTAAAGTTAGCTTAAAACAGAACAATGACTGAGGTATGACAGGATGCCTTAATATCTTCTCTAACAAGTCCACATGTATCACTGCTAGGATTTTTATCTGAAAGAAGCTTATTTTAAAATATATAAAGTTAATATTTTTTACTTTGGGTTGTGGAAAATGGTTAATTGGTGCTCATCTCAACTTACAATGTGTTGTTCTCTTCTCACACAGGACATGAGACCTGACCATGTAAAGGAAGAAAACTAGTATTCCACTTTTTAGTTGCACCCTCTAGTGGAGAAGATAATTGCAGTGTGACAACTTACACGTGTGACAACAAGCCTCTGTCTCCCCTACTTAATGAGTTAAATTTTCTCTCCCCCCATTTTTTTTAGCTTATTGGGCAAATAAGGTGGTGTAAATTATACTTTACCCCTTTGAAATAATACTAAAATATTTTTTGAGACTTGAGCTGCTTTCACACCGGATGCGAAACAAATTTTTCGCACGACAGATTACATTCAAAATCAACGCAAATACGCGATATTCGCGTCTTTGCATTTACTTTGAATGTAATTTGTCGTGCGAAAAATCTGTTTCGCGTCCGGTGTGAAAGCGGCTTTATTACTTGGTTTTGGTTCAGAGTAAACCCAGGGCCTTGGGGTGGTGACCCAACTCTCCAAGTACTTCCTATTGGCTGACTGATGAAAATGTTAGTTCTGCTCACACGAGGCTTGTTTTTCCTGGTTTCCCCAGGTGTGTGCTAAACTTTGCGGCCACTCTGTCCCAGGGCAATCCACTTAGGAAACTCCACTGATGCAACCGTGACCCCCCGACCTTTTTGTTCGCTGTTGTCTGTTGTTCCTTTTTGCAGTTAAAGCAAGTCTTCAGGATATGTATGTCAGCCAAGCAATTCAATAATTTCAATATAATGAGGGTGGCAAAACACGAAAGGCCTTGTTCATTCTGTCATGAATCGACTTCGAAATTCATTCCTTGCACTGTTATTTGCACAATTTTCTCGCTCTTACATACCGTCTCTTTCCCTCTTGCTCTCTTGCAAGGAACATGGCAACAGGTCAAAACCTAGTGTATGGCCGGACGGTTAATATTATCGCAATGCTGATTTCCATTAGTGCTTTAATGGTAATTTCCATTACGTGTTAGCACTAAGCTAACTCCATCACTCAGCTACTCCGTCAGTGAGTCACGGACATTCGCATGTGGCAAAAATAAGTGGCATCAATAAAAATGATAGTATCAATAATGTTATATAAGCTATTACATTGGTTTTCCCCTTTTTTGTATGCCTATGTGAAAATCACAGATATCATTTTCTTCTGAGATATTTGGTTACAGAATATATTGTATTTTATTGTATTCATTAATTCCCGTCCCTACTACAGAATTCCCCCATCCAAGCCCTCTCTATAGCTCAGGCCAGGGCCTGATGAGTGATGTTCGTAAGTGGCGGGTCTACATGGGCAATTCAGGCTCCTCAGGAGTAGGGACCAGGGTTAAAGGGCTTAATCAATTTCAACAGCTGGCTTTTCCGAGTGTTTTGGAATGTTCTTGAATGCTGCTGCTTTCAGTTTCCAGTCCTGACTGTTACATCACCAGTAGAATTCTCAGTTAAGAGCATTCTAATTGCACGTCTGTGACCTCACACTTTAATGGATTTGTGTTTCCTTCTTTTTGGCATGTTGACTGTGGTAAAGGGGAACTCTGGTCAGGTCTTGGGTGATCTTGACAGTGTGTTAACACGCATTTTGCTTGTAGGTGCTCTGAACCCGTCTTCATTAAAATCTAAGATGTTTCATGCACAGGGTCACTGTTCTGGTAGCTGTACATGGTTTTGGGAACAGAATGCACACACACACACACACACACACACACACACACTCCTGCCCTCTCGGGACAAGGTCTTGGCTCTCCATTACGGCTCATTTAAATGAGGCAGTTTGTCTTGATTACGGTCCGTCGTCCCCGGCGATAGCGGTGCTGGTGGTGATTTGTCATCAGGCGGAGTCTTTTGGGTTTGCCCCGCCCCTTTCCTCACTGCTGTCATCAGCACAGGAAGTCAAGGATTTGAAAGCAGTGCTTAAAGGGCTATTAAACTGCCCCCTTAAAACAACATGGAGTCAGATTCACAGGGTATATGTGATTCAATACACTTGAATGATTTTACCCATGTGTCAGTGAGTGTGTGCCTGCATGCATACAGTATGTCTGTACATGTTTGAACATAGCTGGAAGACAGAGATCACATGTGTATGTGTTTTATTGTCTATATTTTGTTCACCTTTAGCTTATAGGTGAAACTGGATTCTCTGGTTCCTGATCTAAGAAATTATAAAGAATGAAATCAATGTTTGTGAGCCATTATTCACTTCAGTTGAAAGATAGAAACTGTTACTGGTTTTTGTCTTCCTGGTATTCTCATATTATTCAGTTTTACTAAAATGCATTGCATTACTGAGATCCAGTAATGTAACTCCTGTTGGAAATGTTGAGTTTTCATATATTTTTTTCATTATTATCTGTGATATGTTGTCATTTATCATCATTTATAGTGTTATGTGTGTGCGTTTCTGTGTGCATGTGCGTGATTGTGAGTGAGGAGCTATGTTTGTGCTTCAGTGTGTGTGTGTGCGAGTCTGTATGTGCGTGTGTTTGTGTGTACGTGTGTGTGTGTGTGTGTATGAGTGTGCGTGTGTGTCTGTGTTTGTATACGTGTGTGTGTGTGTGTGTGTGTGTGTGTGTCTGTGTGCATGTTTGTGAATGTGAGTGAGGGCCTAAGTTTGTGCTTCAGTGTGTGCGTGTTTGTATGTGTGTGCGCTTGTGTGTTTGAGTGTGCATGTGCATGTGTGTGTGTGTGTGTGTGTGCCTGAGTCTGTAAGTGTGTGTGTGTGTGTGTGTTTTCTGGCCTGCTGAGTGTGCTGTAATCCACACCACCCATGGGGAACTTCCATCGGTCTTATTTTCTACAGGGGAGGGAGTCTTTGTCCTTGCAGCTGTAGGGGCCGCACATGTGGACTTACTGCCACTCAGAGACAGACACAGTTTTACAGTAACACCCATACGGACACACACAGACCTCCACAGCCTCCACACACACACACTCTCACAAGCACACACTTAAATGCTGTGACTGGACAGTGAGACAACAACTGACGTGTCTGAAATGTGCTTGGGCAGGGTGTTCTGAATAGGCCATTAGAGTCTGACAGCTGTAAACCGACCCCACTGTGGTGACACATAACTGGGCAGGTGTTGAGCTCACCAGCTCATTCCAAACCACAGAGCAAAAGCTTCGGGATAAAATGGCTGACATTGTGTGAAGCCCAGCCGATATGCTGGAGCCTATCCCAGAGTCTGATGGATAAGATGCCAGAATACAGCCTAGACAGTTTGCTGATCCATCACAGGTTAATGGTGGAATCAGCTTTGTTAAATCAAGGTTGTTATCAAAACCTGCAGAACAGTGGTATAGCCTGAACTGAAAATTGGGTGGGCACAGAACATCCCTTTACAACAATTATTAGTCCTGACTTGATCTCATCATTTTCCTTTATTAACAAGTCTTCCAATTATAAGAATAATCCACTCGCAATTAAAGACACACCTTTTTAATGCAATCTAAGCGTGACTAAATAACTGGCTAAATTCTGTTCAGAAAAATAATTTACTCAGAAGTAGGCGCATGCTTTACGAAAGGTAAACTTCTCTGGAACTTTCACGCTACCTTTTTGGCACATCAGACAATCAGGGACGTGCAGTCAGGGTAGGCAGTGACTTCTCCTTTTTTATCTCTAGATTTTGTCAACCTGTGTCCACGTACTATGCCTGATTGTCAATCAATTAATTTGACCTTTTTTTCTGGTCAATTAAACCTGTAATGTTTAAGAGATGATGGTGGCAAAAAGATTAATTTACCTTTATGCTTTGATTCGAGTCTGCAAGGAAGTAAATCTTAATAATTAATTAGGAAAAAATATCAACTCTCTCAGTAATTCCGTATATTGTTTTGATCTTTTGTTTTGTCGGATTATGAAAGAAGACTGCATAAACTCCCTATTTTTTTAAAAATGGCATTAAAAAGTACGTGTTTAAGGGGGGAAATATTATCGTAAACATATTGACCACACATTGAACGCTGCATAAGAAAGGTTTTAAAATGTGTTAATAGCATTGCGTTAGCTTCCTCTAAGCAAATATGAACAAACTTGCTGTCTCGTGAGCATTTTAAGTTTGATGCACTGAGCAATAATGTAGTGGATGGAATTGGCACGCCATTCTGCCGTTTAGTCTAGTAAATTAGTTCATCAATCCTCAGATTGCTAATCAAGCAAAGTCATAGAGTTATCGTTTGTTTAACGGTGAGGATTCTGCCTCCCCTAACTGACCTCCGACGGCACGTCACTGGAGACAATCTAACCTCTACTTCATGATTGTTTAGTTTGTTCAAATTAAATGAAAGACAAAGATTTCAAACACCTTTACACAATTTTGAATAGGGCTGATTGAAATGCACCAAATTGCACATGAAAATGAATCATTGTCATCTTAATTTAATCAGAAGAACCAGCAACACCGGATTATGAGGGGGTGTTTTTGGAGTGAATGTATTGTTAAAGGAGCTGTGTGACGAATACTGCACATACTCAGTACGTACATCCCAAGAAAGTGAATTTGCTTGACTGCAAGTCATAATCTGCTGCAAGATGGTAAAGCTCTAGGAATAGAGCGGGGCAGCCCTACTGAAAACCAACAAACTGAGGTTACTACCCCTCTGCTGTTTGAAACTTTATTGGTCCTCACCAAACTTTTTATTGACTCCTTACAATTTCACATCGACCTCATTTTCTGTGCCCCTCCAACTGTTCTTTGGTCCTCCACGGCTCAATACCAGCTGCCATTCAGGTCATTCTCCTCTATACACCAAGAATGCAGCGGGGTTCTGGGGAATTCCATGTTAAATTGACTGACAGAAGCAGCAGGGGATACGTGTCGAGGGGGTTTTTCGAAACAGATATCTGTCGTCGTTCCCATCGCTGCTTCCGCTTGTCGATATCGTGATTCGTCACAGAGGATTAGTCGCTCACTGGTCTGGGAGTTTGAGCAAAGCATTTCATTTGAGAACTCCCAGGGGTAGTTATAATGTAAAGAGGAAATTTATTAATTATTTACATCATCTCTTCTGTACTTCACTCACAAGGCCCCATACTGCTTTGGGAAATGAGACCAAATCGGCGGCCATTTTGAGAGCTGTCCCAAATCATTATGTGCTGATTGAGCGACACCTTGCAATTCTACCATCAAATCCACTCCACTTGCGCATTTATGAACAGCTGATGGACTTCTGCTCTGCTTAAGTGGTGTCAGTCAACAGTTACACCAAGTAAGTGCTCAAATAAACTGAACTGGGCGAGGACTTGATGAAACTTGCTGTCAAGAAACGCAGGCCATCGAGCACACTCAAATTTACATTCAGCGTAATTAGGAGGCAAAGTATTACTAGCTGTCAAAAGACAAGGCAGAATTGTGTGTGTTCAGTGAGTAGGCAGTTTGAGTGCTCTGCATTGTTGGTTAGAGGTGTAAATCTGTGGGCTTTTGAGAGGGGGTGATTGGCACTGTCAACTGCCTGGAATCCAGACAGTCGCTGTTTTGGGACGGGCACCATTAGAGAGGTAATTGGAATGATGACCTGGAGCGGAAGCTATATGGTACTATCAGGTATAGGGTTGCATTGCTTTAGAAATAAGTCGTCTTTATTTGTATCCTTTAGTGACTGGTTAGTGCCATCTAAAGGCCGCAGAGAAGGATTGCCATTCAATATCAACGCAATGCTCTGCAGGTAGTTCAGTTGCGTATTTACAGTCTATATGTCCACAGCCGCTTAATGCCTCAGAGGAACTGGTGCAGCGTTTAAATGCAGAGAAACGAATGTCACAGAGAGAGAGAGAGAGAGAGAGAGAGAGAGAGAGTAGGACTATGCTCTGTTGTTACGCGCGCATGAATGAGTGTGTGCATGAGTTTGTGTGAAAGTGCATGTGTGTTGATATGTGTTTGTGGGTGCATGCACTTGCGCCTCTGTGAGCGAGTGTTTGTATAGTTGTACAAACTGAGCAAGTTGCATGCGCGTGTGTCTGTGTAAGTGTGTGCGTGTGCAAGCATATATGTTTGCATACCTGCGCGTGCGCGCGCGAGCGTGTGCGTGTTTGTGTATGAATGCGTGTTGGTAGCTCAAAGTGGGTAATTACACGCATCAGTCGCACCCAGCGGTACCGCCCTCCCTCACTCCAGCTTGACTCAGCCGACCTCACGAGGACTCGGCCGGTGTTCGGTTACACGCGGCTCTTGGTTTTCTCGGGAGGACTGACCGCGTGCCCTGCGGAGGGATTTCATTAACAGGAAGGACATTCTCGAAATAGACTGCTTTCGCTGAAAAAAAGAAATAACAATAAAATCAATGTCAGACGGGTGGGAATTTATGATACTGGCCACCAAAAATTGAGCGAAGCGAAAGAGTGGGTATATTGTCACATAATCTGTTTTCAGATATCAATTTTTCGGGTGACTAGATGTGATGCTCTCATCAAGTTATCTATATGCATTAGTTGTTGATTTGCAGATATACAACCCCATTTTCAAAAAAAAAAAGTTGGGAGGCTGTGTGAAATGTAAATAAAAACAGAATGCAATGATTTTCAAATCACTTAAATGCTTTATTTAATTGAAAATAGTACAAAGACAACATATCAAATGGTGAAACTGGGAAATTGTATTGTTTTTTTTTTTTTTTTTTTTTTAATACCAGCTCATTTTAAATTTGATGCAAGCAACATGTTTCAAAAAATTTGAGACTGGGGCAACAAAAGGCTGGAAAAGTCATGTGATGCTAAAAAATTCACTTGGTGGAACATCTCACAGCTAATTAGGTTAATTGGCAACAGGTAAGTTACACCACTTTCAGAAGTAAACAAGGCGAGGACTTCACACTCTGAAAGACTGCACGGGCAAATAGTCCATCAATTTAAGAATAACACTTCTCAATATAAAATTGCAAAGAATTTGGAGATTTCATCCTTTATGGTATACATTGTCATTAACCTTCTGAGCGCCGAAAGTTTCAGGGAATTAAGAATGTAATTATCCTGAGCTGTTGAAAACCTATCATGTGTCAACTTGTTTAAAAGAGCTCTCCTGCGGGAGCTCTTTTAAGCAAGTTGCCACATGATAGGTTTTCAACAGCATCTGGTTTTGATATCTTACATCATTGGGCAACTATAGTTACCGATGGTGCTCAAAGGGTTAAAAGATTCAGAGAATTCAGCGAAATATCTGCCTGCCAGGGACAAGGCCAAAAACCAATACTGAATGACTGCGACCTTCGGGCCCTCAGGCGGCACTGCATTAAAACCAGACAGGATTCTGTCATGAAAATCAATGCATTGGCTCAGGAACGCTTCTGTAAACTGTGGTCAGTGAACAGAGTCTGTCGCTGCTCCCACAAATACCAGTTAAACTCAGCCATGCAAAGATTCAAGGTCCCCTATTATGCCACCAGGTGCACAGCTAATTAGCCATTATGAGCCAGTTCAAAGTCTCCCCTTCCTGACATCACAAGGGGGAGTGACCACCCAGAATAATGAAATCTGATTGACTGCTTGGCTGAAGGTGTTCAGTTATTCTTGCCTGTGGTTGGTTACTTCCCCATGTGATGTCAAGAGGGAAAAGGTTTTGAAATGGCTTGCAATAACTAATTAGCTGTGCACCTGGCAACATAATAGGGGACCTTTAAACCATGAATAGAAAAGATCCAGAAATGCCGCTGCCTTCTCTGGGTCCAAGCTCAAAAGATGGACCGAGTCAAAGTGGAAAACTGTCTGGGGTCTGACCAATCAAAATGAGAAATTTTATCTGGATATTATGGATGCCGCGTCCTCTGGGCTACAGGGGAGAGGAGGTATCTGGCTTGTTATCAGTGCACAGTTCAAAAGCCAGCATCCATGACAATACGGGGGTGCATTAGTGCACATAAAATGGGTGTCTTGCACATCTGTGAAGTGGACAAAATGTCTATTTTGAGAAAAAATAGGTCTCAGTATGTAATAGATCCATAAAATATGCTAATTTTTGAAGACCCCAGTACAAAAAGCACTGAAGTACAACCACAATTCCGAAATAGTTGGGACAAATTATGAATAAAATCAAAACGCAATGACTTTTAAATCACATCAGCCAGTATTTTATTCACAATAGAACACAAATAACAGAAAATGTTGAAACTGAGAAATTTTACAATTTTATCCACAAAATGAGCTCATTTTAAATTTGATCGCTGCTACAGGTCTCAAAAAAGTTGGGACAGAGGCCTGTTTACCACTGTGTAGCATCCCCTCTTCTTTTTAACACAGAGTGGAGGCGTCTGGGCATTGAGGAGACAAGTTTCTTGAGTTTAGCCATTGGAATTTGATCCAACTCTTGTTTAATACAGGCTTCCAGCTGCTGGAGAGTTTTGGGCCTCATTTGACGGACTTTTCGTTTTATTAAGCGCCAAATGTTCTCAATCGGTGAAAGATCAGGACTGCAGGCAGGCCAGTTCAGCACACGGACTCTTCTACTACGAAGCCATGCTGTTGTAATAGCTGCAATATGTGGTTTTTCATTGTCCTGCTGAAATACACAAGGCCTTCCCTGGAATAGTTGTCGTCTGGAGGGGAGCATATGTTGCTCTAAAACCTTTATATACCTTTCAGCATTCGTGGTGCTTTTTAAAACATGCAAGTGTCCCACACCATATGCACTAATGCATTCCCATACCACCAGAGATGCTGGCTTTTGAACTGAACGCTGATAACAGGAGGTGTGGTCTTTCTCCTCTTTAGCCCGGAGGACACGACGCCCATGATTTCCAACAAGAATGTCAAATTTGGACTCGTCTGACCACAGGACACTTTGCCACTTTGCTACAGTCCATTTTAAATGAGTCTTGGCCCACAGAACACGGCGGCGCTTCTGGATCATGCTCAACAATGGCTTCCTTTTTGCATGATAGAGTTTTAGGTGGCATCTGTGGATGGCACAGTGGACTGTGTTTACAGACAGTGGTTTCTTGAAGTATTCCTGGGCCCATTTAGTAATATCAATGACAGAATCATGCCGGTGAGTGATGCAGTGGCGTCTGAGGGCCCGAAGATCACGGGCATCCACTAGAGGTCTTCGGCCCTGTCCTTTATGCACAGAGATTCTTCCAGTTGCTCCGAATCTTTTGATGATGTTATGCACTGTCGATGATGAGACCTTCAAAGCCTTTGCAATTTGGCGGTGAGGAACATTGTTTTTAAAGTATTCCACAATTTTTTTAACGTAAACCTCCACAGGTTGGAGAGCCTCTGGCCACCTTTATTTCTGAGAGACTCAGTCTCTCAAAGACATCCCTTTTAGAAGCAATCATGTTACACACCTGATGCCAGTTAACTTAATTACTTGCTAAATGTTCTTTCAGCTGATTCTCTTATATATTAATTGCTTTTTCAGCCCTCTTTTGCCTGTGGCCCAACTTTTTTGAGACCTGTTGCAGCCAGAAAATTTGACATAAGTTCATTTTGTGGGTAAAAATGTAAAATATCTCAGTTTCAACATTTGAAGTTATCTATGTGCTATTGTAAATAACATATTGGCTCATGTGATCTGAAAGTCATTGCATTTTGATTTTATTCACAATTTACACCTTGTCCCAACTATTTCGAAATTGGGGTTGTAAAAAAAAAAGAAAAAGAAAAAGCCAATTTTGAGAAAATTGGGAAAATTGACTGAGGTGACTATAATAGATGTTTTCCCATCCTCCTCAGTGTGGGAAAATGTGACTGAAGTACTAGGCTCTACAGTTCGGGACCTCGGGAATCCTGCTGTTCTATGGGCTATGTAGGCTTGAAGAGGGAATACTTATTATTCAGCTAATCTTGTTCAACTGCCATTATTCAACTGGGATGTCAAAACTTTGGAGTAATTGAAGACCTGGGTGCAAGAAGTACTTTAGTCACAAAATAACACTTTTGAGATATTAAGGGTCAAAGTTTTGAAAACATGCTGCAGATACTTTTTTTTAAAAGATGACATTCAGTGGCGCCTGCTGCTAGTCCCAGGGGTTATACAAAGTAGACAGACACGTTTTTGTGGAAAAATAATGCTTAATAAAAAAAAAAAACAAGAAAATCAGTTTCGGACTTTGGTACTTCTTACCATAAAATGCCTGGACTTCGGTACTTATTGCCATAGAATGCATGGACTTCGGTACTTTTACCACACAAATGCCGTTTCAATCATTTTCTGATTGCCAAACAGTCATTTTTGCTACGCTTGTCACATGACACATACTAGCAGCTGATTGGACAGTCATGGACTTAGGCACTTGTTCCTGATGACGTCAAGGACTTGAGTACTTCTGCAAAGACTTGAGTATTTCTTGCACAAAAATTCAGTAGATTCAGGGAAGGCCGTATATCAGTATTGAGGACTTGAGTACTTATATTTGGAATTTTTGGCTTTAATGATGCACATGACACTCTACTTTATGGTAGTAGTGTCAGCTCATTTTTTGGAAAATGTGACTTAAGTACTTCTTGCTCCAAGGTCTTCAATTGGTCTTAGCATCATCACTGAAACACATAGGAACACCCCGACTCCATCATCTCTAGTTAACTGTGTTGCAGCGTCATATCAGGGATATGCTGAAAATGAAACCTCATTAACATTTTAAGAAATGTTTTGTTGCAGTTGTTAGTCAATTATTGTTCTTTTCTTTTTCATTTTTTAAAATTCCAAGTCAGTGTTCGAGAACGCCATCGATTTTAATTCCCAGTACTGCTAGTTACATCACCATGAAATGTTCTGTGTTTACTAATATCACTCTGTCATGGGCACATACTAAAAATCATAAAGATATTCGTGATTTTGCCCCTGAAAGTGTTATTAATGGTCACCTCCCACAAGCTGTTAAAAGCCTGTTGCCAACCCTGGTTGGCTGTCATTACATCATCCGCGTCCGCCCGTATCGTCCCAGTGATACATCTTTCCTTTGATCAGAAAAGTGTGCTACGCTCCAACAGTGTTTCATGACCACGCTACCACCATGTTCTCCAGGAAGAGAGATATTTTCACTGATAAATGGATGGACTGTCAAGTGCGATTTGAATCACATTTCACGTCACAGGCTGTATCCAGATAGGCCGGCAAAGTACAATACATTTTCCATATCTGATGGGAATCTTATTGTTCTTTTTTTTTCCCCCAAGCGTGGCAAAAATAAAACACAATGTAATATCCTCCAATAAAAGACGAGTCACGTGGCCATGTTCTTGCAGCCTTGGTCTACCATTGTAAACATACCCTAACTATTAAAACGACTAAGAGTGAACTTCAGCATGTGTCATTGACCGAGTGACGTCATTGACGGGACCGTATCTGGGTGCCAGGGCGTGACAGACTGTTTAAAGCAGAATATCCGAAACATTATTTTCAAGAACGCAGCAAAGAACCATCTCAGATAGCTGACGAGCACCGAGACTCCACCTAGTGGTACAAAGCAGTACTGAAATCCTGCTCAATATGACGTGATTCGATCTGGGTGCGCGTAACCAAGTATGAGATAAAGTCGTTGTTGACAATACGAAAACCCCAAGGAACATAAACATGAATCGTGAATCATCAAGATTATTTGTTATTTATATTTCATTTATTTTTTTTTTTTATTTTTCCTCCCCGCATTGGACAATGAAATCATAATTCCACTCATGTCCCATTGTAGCCATATCTTACTTTTGAAGTACATGAAAGTTTACTGCACATCTCCTGAATATTTAGCATAGTATCATTATATTAAAAAAAATAAATAATCCACGCAATTTGGGAGAAATCACTGACCAAAAGTACTAAACTAAGGGACTCTATTCCATGGATAGCAATTTCAAGACTACCATCCCAGATTGCCACAACTTGATATACTGCCACACTTTCACAATCTCCCAGAAGGAAGTCCCGCAAAGAGGTCCTAACAGGAATTGTAAGACTCCCCAGGACCTGAATGTTCATGTCTGGCTTGCTGGGGGTGCCCTGTTAGGCTATGGGATTGGCAGAGGTGAACAGTGAATTAAAACTACACTGTTTTCCCAGAGCACTTGTAGTTTTTCACGCCATGGGCCTATTCCCAAAAATAAAAATAAATAAAATTAAGTGTCCGAGGCCGGTCTCGACACCATCCTGAAGCCGTACCCAGCAGAGTGGTAACACCAGTGACCCCTGATTTGACAACATCTTAAGAATGGCTGATTGCCTGAAGGTTTACTGCGCTCATAGATTGACACATGTAGTTCCTGTTACCCCCTCTGGCCCTCCTTAATGTTCCCTAGGGTGCAAAGGTAATTAATGACCCTTCCAGAAGTTTCCTGTGGCCTACACAATGGCTAGAATAGTGTCAGTGACACACTTATGCCTTAAAGCAAGATAATCAACATCATGCTTTTTAAACAAAGAAAAAAAAAACACTCACGGTATTATCCTGGTATTTGTAACACAAACCCTTTGATGACTTTAAACCTGTCGCTCTACAACTAACGGATCATGCAAAGTTTCTGTAACGTTATCACCACATACAGCACACGTCAAGCCGAACCAATGTAAACACTCCACATTATCATTTTAAAATGCCAGCCTTTTTCATCTACCTGCATGCATGTGGATTTATGTGCTATTCATTAGCATTCATCCACATTCATCAAGAGCAGTACATAACGTCTTAAAGATGTGATGGGGTTTCAGGTGATGGGAGGTGACCTCTTGTTCAGTGAAGCCCTTGTTTATAGGTTACCAGTCCCACAAGGTTGCTGACTCGCCCAGCACAGGGGTTGAGTGGCAAAAACAGGACCCAGGTTGTCATCTGATTGACAGCAAGATATTTCACAGCACTTCGGTGAACAGTCTGTAATACACTAATAATAATACTATTGATTTATGGGAAAGAATGCATCTGACAATATGTGAACTTCCACTTGGGTTATAAAAGTTATATCAAAGGGACAATTAAAATTCAGAGTTATGCTGACCTCAATGTTTGGGCACAGTTAACCGCGCCAGATAAGCCTGCATGATATTCATTGACTTGATCAGACTCCATTGCCGGTAGACAGTCCAGAAACGTGTTATTATGGCATCCACCTACGTTATCGTAAAGACACGCCCCTCCGGAGCATTCAAGCGCTAGGATTGGCCAATCATCCAAGTGCCAGGATTTTTCAAGCCATTCAGCACCCAGATTGGAATCAGAAACACCTCCCTCTCGGTCGAGCCAACTCTTAGTTCTCATCCTCTCCTTTACGATCAATCTCATGTCTTGTTCAAATCGGGGTCTCATATCTCAACTATTGGTTTACCATCCTATAACTGGAATTGTCCCTCCGGAGACAAAATTAAACCAATAATCCACGCACAGGACTGCTTCCGCATTTCCCACCACCACTGGGACCATCACTGGGACTCTCGCACGACAAGAAGGGAGTTCATTAAATTAAACTTCAAAATACTTGAGGCTAACAATGAGTGACGTTTCTTTTTTCCGTCTGCCCTCACCGCATTGAATGTTATGGCACTCGCTAAAATTGTATTCTACAGCACCATCTAAAGGCAAAAAAGCATATAGCACTCAAGTATATACATGAATATAATACCACACTATAATACAGTGGTCTCCAACCCTGTTCCTGGAGAGCAATCATACTGTAGACTTTCATTCCAAACCTAATTCTGCACACCTGATTTGGCTAATTGGCAGCTCATCAAGATCTTTGACTGGGAAGTGAGGTGTGCTTTGCTGTGGTCGGAGAGTGAAAACCCTCAAGATCAGAGGTGGGCAGCGAGGGCCGTATCTGTCCCTGGTTTTCACACCAACTTCTGGCCTTGAATTAGTTGATAATCTAAATTAGCCAAACTATTTCTGAAATCTGACATTTCAGGCGCATTTCTTTAAATTATCATGAATGGCCAACAAAGACTGTTCTCATCTCCCCACATAGAAATATTTTCTTTGATCTAATCTTTGCACAAATCTATATTTGTGTATGCAATTAATTAACTCAATTAGTCAGGGTAATTGATAGAAATAAAAACCTGCATACACACCGGCCCTCCAGGCCCGGAATTGCCCGCCCCTGCTCAAGATGGTAGTTCTCCATGAAAAGGGTTAGAGATAAGACCACTGCAATAAAATGTACTTACTCCACCCACACCTTTTATAAAATATGACAGCATAAACAAAATGATTCCCGCTTTTCCCTCTTTTAAACAAGAAAAAGGAAACACGGAGGCAGACCGATAAATACCACTGTCAAACTACAACCTTGCTTTGGTCGCCTGTTTCAGATGTGGAAATAAATCAGGCGCATGACAGTTAATGCCCTCCTCTATAAACTGAGAGTAGGTCAGGGAATCAGCCCATTGGCCGGTGCGTCTCTTCTTCTCTAAATACAAGCCCCGGAGGTCCCGCGGCGGCAGTGATATGCTCCTGCTCCACACTGGGTCAGTGATGCCCAAAAGCTTGCGCACGTGACCAGAGATCGCCTAAAAAGAAGAAAACTTTATCAAACACTGAAAATTCTGCTGGTTCGCCTCATTACGTCTTTCATGGTAGAAACTGACGCATCTCTTGCATGCCTGACTCCTGCAGAGTGCTTCTACTCTGCCAAATAACAGTTGAGGCTTTTTCACTATAACGTTGTTGGCCGTCATCTGTAGACATCTTCCTCGGCCTATCAGGGTGTTTGCAAGTACTAAGCTCAAGAGTGCTCTTTTTCATTTCGCTAATAGTTCAACTTAGAACATCCAAAGTCTGTACTAAATCTTTTTTCTTATTTACTAGCCCTATAACCTCTAGATTGACTGTCATTGACACAACTCTGGCCAGCTTGATGACCCAGGCGGATAACAGACACCAATGGCAAACAAAAGCCTATAGTCAATACTGACAGCTGCCTGCCTACAAGCACTGAGAAGGCAGTCGAATGCACCTGATTAACCTGAAGCACCTGCAAAGTCATTTGTCCCAAGCACCAGGATTTCGATAAAGGGGAGGACTACGCGTAAAAATTGTCATGATTTCCTTGTGAATCCTAAAAGTAGAAAAATAACCTTCCATAGAAGCTGATAATCTGAATTGTGTATGCATATGCATTGTTTGTTTGCAAATCTGGGGGCAGGCCTTAACCCCATATTGCTCTTGCAAGGAATTGGGCCCTGCTTAGTTGAATTACCTTTTAGTCATCTTGGATAAAAACATCAGTTAAGTAATGTAATAAAAATTTGAATTTGAGTATAGTTTAATGGAAAAAAAAATCTATTCCCGAAGCATTATTTAGCTTATTGTACAGACCTTGTAGTCATTTTTGCATTACCCTTCTTATATCATGGAGGATCTCCATCAACTTACCTTCATATCTTCAAAGTCTGTGATTCCAAGTCTTGGCAGATAACGGCAGTTGACATAAATCAGCTTTTTACCTGTGATGAAGTTTTCAGTAAAACATTCCTGAGACAGAAGGAAAGGACATGAGACAAATCCTTAGCATGTCGTTATCCACCTTATTCCTGAGGGGGCTACTGTAGATATGACCATGGGTGCAACTTCCGGCTGAAGTAGTTTTTAGCGAGTGGCTAGTCAAGAACAGCGGCGTTTCTTTCAGTTAACTTGGCGATTACAGCTCGTTTTTTTTAACAAATTAACGTACTTTTCTTAAAATGTCCCTTCAGAGCTCCGGCACCTATTGTGCTGTTCGAGGCTGAACTAACAACCAGAGGAAGCTAAATTTATGGCTTGATCAACAGTGTTTTGAACACGCACCCAGAACATAGGGGACTGTCCTTGTGTTCAGCGAAACGGTTTCCATCGCCTACCTACAGAAGAGGAAGCCAGAATTTGGCTGAAAAACCTGAATTTGAAAAGACCCCCGAAAACATTAGGTGCTCATTTCATTATGTCGACAAATAATGATTCCTACTTTATGGCTAGGCTCAGACAGACCGCCGCAGAGGAGACGCCGGGTCCTCAGAAGCATTTTGACAGCAGTGCCAGGAGAGCACAAGGTATGATTTCACGTGTAGGGAGGACAGAAAATTGTTGTATTCGTCCGGTAATGCTAGTCAGTGTAACTAACGTTTCATCCTGTACAGTTTAAGATGAGGCTGTAGAAGTAGCAATAGTCTACTACAATTTGAAAATAGCTTACTCTGTTCCAAACAATAGTCTTGCACTCCAAACCTCATTTCACTAAAATTAAAAGTATGGGAAAAATGGATTCACTGTGTTTTACATGTTATAGTATTGGATTAGCTAGCAACTTAATACCGTATAATGTAGTTGGCTGGAGTAGAGCTAATTTGACTCGTACTGTCGGATGGCTTAATTTACTCTGTATAACAATCCATTACGTTTCATATGTAGAGCAATATTTACCGTTGAAATATAGTGTTTCCTTCATAAATATTCTCAGAAAGTACTTGTATATCTGTTTTAAGGTACATAAGGTCGTATACTACCTCCTTTAACAAAACGCGACTGACCTTGTTGCTGTGGAAGTACTGCATACGCTTCGGAGCTTTGTAGATTGTTCATAGCTTCGCAGTCTGTGGCAACGGAGTCGCTAATGTAGCCAAATGCGCTAGTGTGGCCACTGCTTCAGGTCGTTCTCCCATTCTTCGATAGTAGAAGGCAGCGGTACTGTAACTTTATCCCGTCTGAGGGCTGAAAGGTGATGTTCCCTCATATTATTTTCCAATCGCTTAAAAAAAGAGGATTTGCGTGAGTCGCTACCATGGTAAACAGTTCAGTGACAGGATGCAGCGGAAGTTGCGCCCAGAATTCGCACAAGGGATCATGGGACGTGAGAATAAGGTGGATAAGTCACTGTCTGTGCCATCTTTTCAGCTGCTTTGATGTGAAACATCCAGTTCAGTAGAAATTGCTTCTCTCAGTTTCCCTCCAAAGCTGAAGTGGTGTTTTTCAGTCTATCAGCATATCGTTTCAATCCGCCAGAAGTTTTGGGAAAAAAATACCAACATTTACTACTTCTGTCTAAGAATATGTTTTACAGATTTAAAGCATGCTACTAAGATATAGCCTTAAGTCATACCTAAAGAGTGCCATATGAATGAAGTTTCAGAGGCTAAATATTAAGCCATATGTACGTTTTACTTATATGCATTAAATCAGTTGTCTTTAAACAAACAACAGTGCACACAATTACCTTATACTGAGGATATCCTAAGGATTCTATCCATTTTGCCACGTCCTTGCAGCCCCACTGCAGGAAAGCATCCATCTTGGTTGTGTACCCGTTTCCCAAGCGACTGCTCCCATGGTAACCACCTGGCTAGGACAAGCACTATTCAGCTAAGAGTTAATTTAATTTACTAAGTAGTAGAAGTAGCCGCCGCGGCTCTTATGTTCTCTCAGCATATACTGCCTTTAAATGATTCTGCCACATGGAACAAGAATTCAACTTCTAAGGATTATTCCTTCTCCACACGATGTGACGTCTATCGAAACTGTGCTGACGTAGCTACCAGCATCAAGAATGCGCAGTTCGGCCTTGATAGTCATCTGACAAGAAAATTTTGCTGATGTTTATCTTATTACTCGATAGGACGATGCTGTATAGCCTGTATTATCTTACTCTCGGTTGATTGCAAACACCGAGGCAAATTTTACGTGCTTTCTACAGAATGTTTCTAAACAACACGTTATGCTTCTGACTGAGGATAACATTGTGACGTGACGTCAGAGCTGATTCTAGAACACAGGGGACAGCTGGCTGTAAGTGGCTAACTAGCAAGTTAGCTTGATAACTTTTGAATTCGACTTTCAGGTCGCCAGCTTTATCTTTGCAATAGCTGCTGGTCTAACTCGACTTGTCGGATTTACGTTTTTAAGTTTGTTGGGTAATGTTAGCTGGCCGAAATACCCAGCGTTAATAGTTCATTCAGCTATTTGATGATACATTCGCTGAAATCTTCACTGGACAGACGACAGCGAAAACACGGTCTGCAAGCGTTAGCTCGCTAATAGCAATAATGATCACTTTCGTCATAAATCCGAAGATCAGGTAAGTTGCATAGTTTCTCCATCGAGTTCTGTAGTCGAAGTGTGACTCAAGAAATTGGTGGTGATGTTAAAATTTTGCCGGTGGACAACTTGCTTTGGAGGAGATCCCTCACCGTGTTCAAATTTTAACTCCTTATCTCTAACATTCAGCTTGCTAGCCTATCACGTTAAAGCGGCTTTCACACCGGACGCGAAACGAATTTTTCGCGCGACAGATTGCATTCAAAGTCAATGCAAAGACGCGAATATCGCGTCTTTGCATTGACTTTGAATGTAATCTGTCGTGCGAAAAATTCGTTCCGCGTCCAGTGTGAAAGCGGCTTAACTCAACAAAGCAGATGTAGACGGGAACGACCTCTTGCATGTTTATATCTAGCCTCGCTAACTATACACGTTATCATCAACCAGAAGGTAGCTTGAAGAGGTTAAAAAGCTGCATGACATGTTTTTTTCACACCACACGGCGATTGTGGATAGTATCTCCGCAGCCTACTCTATGATGACGTGGTATTCCGGATAGTAGCTGTTGGTTCGTCATTAATGGATCGGTTTTAGAAAGTTCGCGAATATACGGTGCATCCTGTGTCTCTGTAAAATCTCGATTTGATGGGTACACCCTGGCACAGCGCGTTTTATATGCGCTGTAGTTTCTGTGCGCAAATTCTGTGCTTCATGTAAGCGGCGTGTTTGAGTTAATTTAAGGCTCAACGGGGTACGAATCGCAGCTTGGATACCGATTTATTATTGCACGTTCAAATTTGTATCTTTGATTTGCCTGTAAATAAAACTACGTAGTTAAGAATGCTATATAAAGTACGCACTTTGCGGAATAGAAAAGGTTATTTATTTACTTTAGTGATAATAGCGTTTGTAACAATTATGCCTCTGCATGCTTGGGCAAAAGTTCAGTTGGATCAATCAACTAAACAACTTCGAAAAGTAGCGAATACCCTGTATTTCTTTTGAAATGAAGTGCGTCGATTTTATTGTAACCTCCTCTGTGTTGCAACAAAGTCAACAGCAACAGTTTATAAAGCTGATGGTCTTGTTTTGTTTCTGAGTTTGGTTGGTAAATTGAACATATGAATAATAAATAAATTACTCGTGATTATGTTAATTTCTGAGATCACATTTTCACTTCATTAGCTGTGTCATGTATCTGATTTTCCATCTTAATCTTGCTGTCAGTAGTTCAGTGCTCCCTGCTGTTGCCTACAACACCAAAATGAATAAAGTTAAAAATGAGAATTAACCACTTTCAGTTGGCAAATTGGATGTACAGGGTGTTTTTAAAAAAAGTATTCCAAACTTAATCAACGATTATACTGTACAAAAACTACTGAATTTGTCATTAGAAAGAGCTGGTTTTACTCTTTTAATGACACATCACACTAAAAATAAAATTCAGTCGTTTTTGTGCAGTATAATCGATGATTAAAGTTGGGTATACTTTTTTTAACGCCCTGTAGTTAAGCCAAATGCTTTTTTTTTTTTTTTTTGCATGAATCTGGGGAAAATCAAAGATAATTTACTGTTAAGTTTATACTGAATAGTCTATGCCGTTCCAGCTTGTCTGATGTGTCCAGAAATGCATGTGCACTGCAATTTCACTAAACTGTGTCATCATATTATGCAAGAATGTGGTATTCAGAATCCGTCATTCAGAGGAAGGTTTAAGTACAGTAGTATTATGCAGCGGTAGGATTGGTCGTTGACTTTTGTAGGACTGGCAACCTCCCAAGTGATAGTCTTTATATTCGGTACTCGTAGCTGTGCTTGCTCTCTAACTCTGAGTCTTTCATCGTCTACTTGTGGGATTCTCTGTTGCAGATTGGAGCTGACTGACTTCGGCTCGCAGCTCTGACCTGGAATAACGGGGGAAGGAAATAAAGTCCCGCTTTTCCGCGCCCTGTCGAAGCTTTTAATAAGTTCCTTTCGGCATGGCGGGAATGGCCTCGCCGATGTTGCTCCTGTTGGTGGCCTGCCTTTTGGGGGCGCGCGGGGACTATCCGCCCGAGGCAGCGCAGTATAACAGCGGGTTCCCCGGGATGGACAACTTCCTCCCCATCGTCACCCGTCCCGCCAACGCCAGCCGAATTTTCTACGCCGTGATGTTTGACGCGGGCAGTACCGGCACCCGGATTCATGTGTACACCTTCATCCAGAAAAATCAGAGTGAGTCGACCCCAAGAGAGGTCCAATTATTGTAGGAATCAGGGCATGGAATTGACATTTTTTCAAAGAGGCAGTGTTTATCCCCCTCTGGCTGAAGTCCGGGGGCATTTTAGTAGTAATGGGTGCAAATAACCTTGCAACATCTCTGCTTTCTGGGTGGCTACTGGCTTGGAGACAGAATTGGGAGATTTGACAAAGCCCATCATAATTATGAGGTGGACAACTCTGCTGTGACTACTTTTGTGATTTTAAGACAACATTATCAGTTACAGTATTGGGATTTTGGGGCAGTTAACTGAATTTTGATGTATAATTACTTTAAAAAGCCCCCTGCATTGTGATTTTGGGGACATTTTGAGAATTAAGCAGTACTTTTGCTCTTTGACCTTTAATTTTCCGCTCTGATTGAAGCCCTCTCAGCACTGTAGGACAGATGTAGGTCACGTGACCTCATTGGTTCTACTCTCATTCTCTTTTGCAGATGAGCTTCCAGTGTTGGACAACGAGATATTCCAGTCACTGAAGCCTGGACTCTCCGCATATGTAGATGTGCCCGAAAAGGTGTGTTTTCACATCCATTATTTTTTTGTCAGTCATTTTCTCCGTGTGACCTTGAAGTTGACATTCTGCTCCTATTATGCGGTGACTCATTTCTGACGGCTGTGGTTGAGTTTGCTGTCTAGAGACCGAACGAGATGGCGAATGAGCTCCAGTAGCTTTTTGGCTGACGTAATGAGATCGGGATGGCCCACGAGATGGGCTGATTGTAATCTTGATGTTGTATGTCGGTGTCGCCATGGATGCCGGTAGGGCGGGGACACGGTCAGGCGGCTGTTGCGGGTGGCGAAGAAGACGGTCCCGCGGCTGGAGTGGAAGAGGACCCCCGTCATGCTGAAGGCTACGGCCGGACTCCGGCTCCTCCCCGAAGAGAAGGCACAGGCCCTGCTGGATCAGGTAGGCCTGCTGCACCCTGGGAAATGTAGTCCAAAAGATCCCACAGTGGGAAAGAGCAGGGCCTCGTTATTGTCTCCGGTTGGGCTCAGCTCGTATAGCACTGCGTAAGAAGCAGCCCCCCATCCCAAATGGAACTACGCTAAGATTTAACCGCGTTGCAGTGACTACGGAAGGTTGTTATGAAAACCGATGTAGTAGAAAACTAATGGCTGGATGTTGGTGAGAAAAACACGTCAGCGATTTAATAATGTACCTCCTACTGAGTAATGATGGCTTGTCTGTGTGATTTTTCCCAGGTCCGGCAGGTCTTCGACGAGTCTCCATTTCTCATTCCGAACGACAGCGTCGGCATTATGGATGGAACTAACGAAGGTACTGTCGATGGTCTTAAGTTTGGACTCATTGATCTCCGATTATAAGCCTCTGTTGGTGATACTGGCTTCTTCATCAGGCCTTTGAATAAAACTTTCTGTGTGATTGCCCTAAGGCACACCGCGTACAATAGGTGCCACTTAACTCCAGCCCTGGTGTAATGAGAGGCTGTGTTTTTGAACGGTCAGCAGTTGGAAAAAGGGTTTGCATTGCTATGGATGTTGCAGCGCTTGTCATTTCTTCATCCAGGTCCGGCTTTGGAAGCAAGACTACACAGATTTTTTTTTTTTAATCCCAACATCCCTTTAAGGACTGTGTTTAAAGAAGGGCTTATGTGACCTCATGGTGTAATTAGCCCAATTTGTCAGCACTCGCAGCCCGGGCTAACGTTACGTGGCGCCCCGCGCCCTCGGGTTTAGCCTAGTTTACATTGGCGCTCTCACGCACGACGTCCTGAATTCGCCGACGTTTCACGTTGAGGCAGCTATTATCATGGGGGCGTCGTAAGGCTCCAAAACATGAGTCATGATGCGTGGCCTAAGATCTCTGATAAAATGTCTGCGTCTTATCTGCTTTAGTGTACACTGTTTAAAAGGTGTGTTTATTGTTATTTGTGTTTGTTTTTTTTTTCCCCTGCTATGCGGATTTGAATGTGAATTTCGTTTTTCGTAATGTGAACTCTCTGTGCCCCACAGGTATCCTTGCCTGGGTGACTGTCAATTTCTTGACAGGTAAAAAGTCCCGTTGTATTGAAGCTGATTGACTTTAATTTGGTATTTCGAGCTGTGAAAGAGTTAAAAATGCTAGATTCTGCCTCCTCTCGTAAGTCCTGTGTTTGTTGGGACCAGATAACCCATGATATTACCGTGCTGCTTTTTGTGTTTTGCTCAATAATTACATTGAAAAAAATCTTACTAGCACTTTCATCTTTTTAAAGACTTAAAACACTTATTTCTTTGCACTTTTTCTCAGAAAAAAAAAAAAATCTGCCACCTGATTGGGACGAATCAAACTCATTGCTAGATTATTCCATGGGGTAATCGAAATGTCCTTACCCATCAACAAATCTAGAAATGAGTTAAAATCATCTCACATCAGTGGCAGAATTATTTTTCTGAGAAAAAAGGTATTAGAAATACGCATTTTAAGTCTAAATACAAGATTAACATGCTTGGTAAATTTTTTTTTGCACTGTGTTCTATGGTGCATTTATCTGCAGTTTATATTTCACATTATAATTTAAATTATTTCACAAGTTTCTAGTTGCCAAAATGTATTAGGTGTAATGGAAGGAATTTTGTTATAATGTACTGCCATTTTGTGATAATTGCGAAGACCCTCTGTGATGTCACTGCCGTACTTGCGGCTGCTGCGTCATTAGAATGATCAGTGTGATGGGTTTACTCCGGACAGTCAGCTTCCGTGTGGGTAATTGTGTCGCTCATTCAGCTGTTGATTTGTTCCTCAGGTCACCTGTACTCCAGCAGTAAACAGACAGTGGGCACCCTGGATTTAGGAGGAGGGTCCACCCAAATCACATTTCTCCCCAAATCCAAGGTGAATATTATTACTGTTGGTTTTGGTGCCAGAATGTTTCATTCCTGAGTATCGTTTGCCAAGTATGCTCACGTGCACCAACCTAAAATGTTTCCATTTCCTGTGACGGTCCGATGTTTCTCTCACAGAAAACCATTGACGTGGCCCCTGAGGATTACATTGCCACATTTGACATGTTCAACGCCACTTACAAGCTGTACACACACAGGTACTACTCCTGTCTGTTTGTTTTATTCGCCCGTGTGCCACACTTACGATGCCATGGCAACGCACATCTATGACACTCGTCGATAGAGAGGAGTATAACAAAGTGTACCGCCCCCTCAGTTTTCATATATTGGGTGTAAACTATCATTTAAGAATTAATATATGCATTTGAGTGCGTATGAATACAATCTACCCCGCTAGTGAAAATAAAAATGGCAACAAAAGGTATATGGATGCATAGATGTTTATTATTTGTTTGCATTCACACTCTTGGAAAAGGCACTGAGAACTTTTCATGATGAATGTATATCCTCTCTGTGAGGGAGAAATTTGTCCCTCAGTACTGTTGTAGTCTCTGTTCAGATGTCCTGGCTGTAAGAAAGCCGTGTGAAGCAAACACTAGTTCGATTGAGGAAAACAAGTGCTGCCACCTAGCGGCATTTGGCCGAAAATGCTTTTGGTGCTCTCGAGGATATTCAAAAAATATCGACTAGACTGGAGGAATGTTTTTGCTCCATAAACTTTCTTCTTTTGCTGGATTAATTTCTCGTGTTTGTCATATGAGGGCATATTCATTCAGTTTTGCAGTGACTTTTATTTTGTCTCTATTTCTTCCTTTTGACCAGTGAAATGTACAAGTTCTTAGAGATAACATGTTCTTCTGTTTTATCTGGAATGTGGCATTCTGGTCCATGTAGTTCTTTGTTTACACTGAAAAGTGCTGCAATTCACAATGAAATCGGTAAATCACATCAGAATGGGGATAAAAGTCAGGCTAGTGCCACACAGTACTGCTGCTCTGAACCACCTTTTGCCCACAGTTACCTTGGAAACGGCCTGAAAGCTGCACGACTGGCCACACTTGGCGCCCTAGGAGCTGAAGGTAATTAAATACGCGCAGAATGTTTTTAATTGTCTGACTGGTGTTCTTTTCTTTGTGATGAACACAGAACAGAGCTGTTCTATTTTTAGAGCGATGGCAGTCCATCAAACTCTATGCACCATGATATGAAAATGAATGTAAGAACACATGACTTTAAGAACGTAATTGCTTTTCAGCGGAGTCATTATATGCAGTAGTGTTGCTGGAGATTTTAAGTGCAATATTATTCACCTGTTAGTATTTATAATTTCTTAAAGCTGGTGAGGAATGGTAGCTGTCATGTCTTCATTGGTAAAAATACACCCTCAGTGGTTCTATGGGAAAATTAGGCTGGGGAATTGGGTTTGGTTGGATTTTCTCAGTCTTTCTGGGTCAGAATTACTAAGGCCGATTACATGGCTCATGCTCAGTGTGTCAAGCTGCAGACTGTAGGTTTATTTTTTTAAAAGTATTTTTGCACTTGTGACTCAATCCTGAGTAAATTTGCTGCTTAAGCTGTGGCTCATGATGCTAACTATGGACATTATTCATGTGATATAAGTGCTCTCGCTGCTGTAAACGTGATTCTCGAGCTCCGGTCATTAACAGCGGTGTGCTCCTGTTGTGTTTACCCCTGTAGGGTTGCAGTGGAGGGTTTTTTCGAGTTCCTGTCTGCCCAAGAAGTACAAAGAGGACTGGACCTTTGGCGGGATCACGTACAAAGTCAGCGGTGTGGACGATGGTCAGTTCTACCCTTGCTATTGAACCAAGAATCTTTTAAGTGTACTGGAATCCACTAATCCTTTAAGTTACATTTGTCACATTTTCACACACGATGAGATAAGGATGAGAAACATCTTTTATAGTTACCCAAGTCAATTTTCTCAATGTGGACATTTTGTGACTTTCAGTACTTTTAGCACTGGGGTCTTCAATTAGCAGATTCTATGGATCTATTATATGAAGAGTTTGGTTCCAAAATGCAATATATCCATTTTACTCATTTTGAGTAAATCAACTTTTTCTGTGTGACCGCCTATTGCATTGTATAGAGAAACACAAACTTTGACCATGAAAAAATACACTCTGTTGTATGCATTTCAAAAAAAGAAACTTTGCACCATGTGTAAGAAGCACAGGGCTATTGCTTTATGGTATTATCTCAAGTTTTGTCATTTTGGCACTTATTGCATTTTGGAACCAAACTCTTCATATATTCAAACCCTTTTTTCTCCAAATGTACATTTATCTGATTTGTGCAATTTTAGCACTGGGGTCTTCAGTTGATTTTGTAGTTATTTCCACACAGTTTAGAGTGATGCCTTATGGTGTAACATGAAATGATACATAACTGGTTATTTCATACACCATTGTCCTTCCTGCTTCGGAGATGTGCCCTCAATGTAAGATACGCTGTTTCTAAGCTTCTTGGCATGTAATAATGAAGCTTTGCGGAGACCTGTTCATTTCTCACATGCACAGACTCGCTGACGCAAACACATGCACTCGTGCTCTATTAGATTTGCTGAGCCTGACAGAACACTTGTACATTTGTCGTCAGATGCAACCAATCGGAAGTCAGCGACTGCCCACACCCCATGATTTGGTGACAGATAATATTATAGTTGACTCCTTGAATAATGCGTGATCCACAGCATGGTGAGTTGTGTAATAGAGTCTGGCCAAGAGAGCTGAGCTCGGGGTGTAAGGCTTTGAAAAAAAGGTCAATGTTTCCTTACGTGTGGTTAGGGAGGGTATTATGGGATGCCCGAAGAGAATTTGCTGACTCCAAACTCACCTGACTTGCGGCGTCCGTTATTATGTTTGTGAAACAGGAGGGTGAGATTATGGCAATTATATGTACCAACCCAATTACACCGGGGAGTACTGGCTCGCTGTTCATTATGCTCAATCAACAAGACTTAGAGGTCTTCACGCAGTGTTCTGCTATAATCCTCTGTATTTCCTGTTATGTCATGAACATCTGCTAATGCCTCCTGAAGGACAGAGTGGGGATCTCCGTAGTCATTTCATAAATTCATAATGTAAGTCTACGAGCCTGGTCTGGTTTGAATACAGTACCAAACATTTTTAAATTGTATTTGTAAAGGCTCCTGAATTGGTGTGATACTGAAAGCTTTAAAAAAAAAAAAAAAAAAAAAAACCCTACTTGGGATTTTGTTTCAAAACTGCATTTCAACTTTAGGATTCATTTCAGGATCTCATTTAAGAAGTAAGTATTGTGAAATAAGTATGAATACTTCTTAAGTAAGTATTGTTAAATAAGTGTAAATACTTGCTAAACTGAATATTTTCTGTGATTAAGGGGACACTGGATTGGCACTGGAAAATGCCGTATGGCTTTTCGTTAATATTTAAAGGAAGGGAGCCATCACTGCATGTGTGAGTGGGTATGTTATAGATATGTTGTAGGGGCCCCTATCGCAGTAATATCTGTGGCCCCCCTCAGGTTCCTCGGGGTTTAAGCGCTGTTACGAGGAGGTGCAGAAGGTGGTGAAGGGCGTGGTGCACCAGCCCGTGGAGCTGAAGGCTGGCAGCGTCTTCTACGCCTTCTCCTACTACTATGACCGCGCCGTGGACGCGGGGCTCATCGGTGAGGCTCCGACTGCGGGGTCCTTGGGAGTGGGACAAGGCTCATTTTCACCGTCCATTACTCTGCTAATTCTCCATTCTGCACGTTCTGTGAAGGTTTTAATCTCTGAAAGTTAAATGATAAAATTTGAAGGGAGAATTTATGATTTCCCACCCCCAACCCTGGTTTATTATCTGTCTCAATACTGGGTGGCTCTTCTTTCTGGGACAGCCTGCTTTTAATAAGCTTTGAAGTACTCTCAGCAGCGCCCTCTCTGGCAGAAATGAAAACTAACTGCATTCCTAACTGGTGTAAAAGTGCATTTGCGAGTGGTTTGATGTTTTAAGTGGAATTCCCTGTCTGACTGCCTGTGCTCTCAGATGCTGAGCGTGCAGAGAGATATGCTGATATGCTAACTTGTACAGTCTGCGTGGCTTTTGAGATTGTTGAGGGAAGCTCACCCACATTATGAAGAGTGAATTCATACACTAATGGCTGAACTTACATGGGCCTTTCTGCATGGACAGAAACTTCTAGCATGAGCAGAACTAATAAATGACTAGTTATTGGTCTTGTGATTGGTTTTGAAAGTGTGTTAAGGATTCTGCATGTGTTGTAGTTTTATTGAATGGAGCCCGGGGTGTCGTGTTAAATGTGAAACACCTGCTGATTGGGGCTTGTTCTGTAGGCGGCTCAGAGGGGGGAGCTGTAGAAGTCCGGGATTTCAAGAAAAGAGCCAAAGAAGGTGAGCATCTCTGGTGTGCTGCAGTATTTGCTTGAGTTTACTGATAATCAGTCACAACATCTCTGCAACAAATTAATGCTTAATTAATGAGCTTAATTAATAAATCGCACACGCACATATATAAAGACAGACGCATACATATATGAAGACCACAATGGAAAAATGATCAGTCACATTTTCACGTTGTGGAGAAATGGTTCGTTAAAAATTCAGAAACAAAGCACTGAAAAAATATGCATTAAATGT
Organism: Gymnothorax javanicus; assembly: GCA_029692085.1. NCBI lineage: Eukaryota > Metazoa > Chordata > Actinopteri > Anguilliformes > Muraenidae > Gymnothorax > Gymnothorax javanicus. The sequence goes on along the minus strand of CM056198.1, from coordinate 6,966,334 downwards.
ATAAAATATTATAATATTTAATATTTGAAATATACAAAAATGCAAAAATTTGACTCTTGTTGTTTTTCCTTTGTGGTCTTCATATAATAGATCTGGGTCGCTAATTGAATATCTACCAGCATTGCCTCAGGATTAATGGTGTTGCATGGTGTTACAGTTTGCAGTAAAATGTCCAAGCACCCCACCGTTAACCCTTTCCTGTGTATGGACATGACGTACATCACCTGTCTGCTGAAGGAGGGCTTCGGCTTTAAGGAGAACACAGTCCTGCAGGTAACGAATCGCGCAGCTCTGAGCCTCTGTTATCCTTATAGCCTGTTAGCTAGCGATGCTAACCGGATGGCACATGTCTGGATAGGCTCGCTTGGCCCTGCTCATTACCTAAAGGTGGCCAGGAGCTTGTTTTGGTGGCAGGGTGGCCTGTTGTAGGGTGCTTGACTGTTGACCTGCTGGTCGAGCCCTCACTGGTGCCTGGGATTATGACTTCATCTGAAAAGATGAAGCTGGGGAGACCCTTGTGATTGGGGCCCGTGAGCAGGGGCCCCGTAAATACCCTCCAACAAACACTCCGGGGTGTTTACTCCTGTTTCGGTCACTCCTTACCTCACTGTAAAAAATAAAGAAGTTGAGTAAATGTAAGAGTAAGGCGACCAGTTGCAAAGCTCTTTTGAGTTTGCTCTACTTATGGTTCCGGGTTCTTTCAAAAACAAGTTTGTGCAACGACTGGGACATGAAGTTGAGCAAACTCAAAAATGCTTTGCAGCTGGTTGACTTACTTCTTTTAAGTGTGGTCAACTTTTTATTTTTTACTTTGTTGTGGCTGTTCGATCTGGCATTTCTGCCAGGACATCCATGTTCTCTGTGAAATTTCCCCGGTTAAATAAGACTTAAAAAATAGAAAAGATTGCTCTTGTTTTGACTGGAGAAGGTGATGCTGATTCTTGAAACCATTTTGAATCGTAGTGAAGCGCAGGGAATGTTTTGCAGCTACGATAAATTCTATGTCATTTTAAGAAAAGTAAATCTGAAAAGTGTCTAAAGAAATTGGCTGCGATCAAACTGTTGCTCTCCCTCCCCAGCTCACCAAGAAGGTAAATAACGTGGAGGCGAGCTGGGCCTTGGGTGCCACGTTCGAACACTTCCACAAACTCAACATTCACTGAGATATCCGCAGACACTCCAGCCTCTTCCTCGCCGTCCCCGCACCACCTGGCTCTCCATCCGCGCCCTTGGATCCCGGGTATTATCAGTTAAACACTGCAGAAGAAAGAACTCTACTATAGCCAGCCCAAAATTAATGTCACTCTGTGGGTTTAAAGTTGTAATTCCTGGAACCACTCATGCAAACTTGAACATATTTTTGAATCAACTAGATTTACTGTTTAATTAACTGTTTATATCACGACGATCCTGTGGACACTCAATTTCTATAGCCAACTCCAGCAGCTACATTTCTCAGGCCCAGCGGCCATTTTGTGGCAGAATGCTCTCTCCTTAAATCATTAGGCTGGTAAAAGCAGTGACCAGATAATTATGCAGCGCAGTGCACAACAGGGTTTATGACGTTTCTTAATTATACTGACAGCTATTTTGACTGAAAGAAGAATTTTTGTATCACTTTGTAAGACTTTATTGTTCATAATGTTGGGTTTTCCCTCGTGACGGACCCTAAATGTTGAAGAATGGAGCTGCGGAACATCTTATACACCAGCCTGAAAGAGTACGATTTAACATCTTTTGAAAAGTATCGCTGTGTACCTTTCTTTCTCAAAGGTGAGCATAAGGAATTAACTTCAGCCCAGCTAAATGGTGAAAGGACGTGGACTGTTGACAGTCCACCCAGTTTATACGGAGAACTGTTTCCGCTCCCTGTAATTGCGTATCTCATGGTCACATGAGAGCGTAATATGCAGTTTTGACACCACTGACTGTAATGTGACGCTTAAGAAATACGACATCATCAAAGTCACACACGCAGTCATTTGGTGTCCACGCATTTGTTTTCAAAGACTGACATTTATCTTTGAGCGCCTCCCATGTGTGAATTAATGTTCGTCCCAGTTGATGATCCCCGTTGAAGATTGCTTATTGTGACAGAGAACACTTACACATGTCTACTTTTTTGTCTCTCTTCTGCGCGTTAAATACATTTCTAAAAACGAATACGTGTGAATTAGCACAAGCTAAATGAATTGGCATTATTTTCTTAAAATAATGCTGGTCTAAATCGTAAAATTTTAAGGGCGAAACTAGAGCAGGAATGCTCGGTAACGACTGATCGACGTCAGGTTTTTTTTTTTTTTTTTTTGTGCACCAGCTTGTTACGTTAATCCTTTTTATTTCATAAGCTCAAGCATGTCCTCGGCAGGTGTTAAAAGCGCTGGCTACGTGCGCACACTGCGAGTGTATCCCGAAGATTTTCCTGCTCCTGCTAGAGTGCAAGAATGAATCAGCTGAGTTTGTAACGCTGTCAGGAAGGTGAATCTAAGGTGACTGGTTGGAAGGAAGATGACCGTGCAGACGAGCCGTCTGGGACCAGAGATTAGCATCACTGCAACCGCCAATCGACTGGCCGTTAGCATTTCTGTCGCTCCGTAGCGCACTTTTCACTTTAATTGCAAATAATGATGCCAAGATTCCTTTGCTTTGCAGTGGTCAAGTGTCGTACGTATTCATTATTTTTGATGGGAAGGCTTCCTGTTTACGGTAACTGCTCAGGGGCAAAGAACGCACATAATACCTATTTTACAATATTTGCGCTTAATGAATATACGCCTTAAATCTGATTATGACGAATGCCTCAGTTTAATATATGGTGCTGCTAATTTTTAGCTTTTATTCTGAAGGGGAAATAGTCTTTTTGAACGTATTTAAATAATTGTAATCCAATGGGCTCTTTTTAATGGATTCGCTTTTGAAAGTTTTCTTTTTTTTAACTTGGACCTTTATGGTCAATTATTTATTAGACTGTGCAATAACCTACTGAATTAAATACTTAATGAATTGCTTCGTGACACACTATGCAAATTGCTGAGATCTCGCGAGTCTTAAGACCCTTGCGCAAAAACCCGTTAACGAAACTTTAACTGGTCTGTTCATACTTGCACTGAGAGAATTGCGGGCCGGAAGCTGCCTGCGTTTGTGTTATTAAATCTTTAGGAATAAACATCGGAATATTGCCTTACAATTCTAAAATATGTAAATTGCAGCCTGCATTTGAAGCTATCTTAAAACCAGCCAATATTTGTACACCGGTCTTTTCATTGACTGGTGATGAATAGGTTTGTTGTAATGGAATTAAAATCAAAATTTGACATTTCAAAGCAAGGAGTGTGCTATTCATTGAATTTGCTTGTTTTCTAATCCTGAGGTCTTGGCTTCATTGTGTTCAGTTGTGGAATATTGTCTAAACCTGTTGCTGTGTGAAGTGGGTCGTTACTCCCTAGAATTGCACTTTATCAGTGCTTATATGGTGTTTTAATATTCAGACATGAGCTTTCTCAGTGTGATTCAGCTACACTGATGCCAACAAAAAAGGTTTGGTTAAAAAAAAACTTGCTTTCATTATCAAGTGTGTAAAAGTAATCATTTTTGAAGCACAAAATGCACTTCTTTGGGGGAAAAAAAAAAAGTCAAAATGCTGAATCTTTGTTCTTCCCTGAGCTTCCAGTGTTCCATTCTTGCAAATTTAATTTTTTACACCAGATTTTATTTTTACCCCAAGACGAGCTTTTTGATGGACTAACTAACTGCATGGATACCTGCAAAAATGGTTTTGTTTTATACTTCAAATGCGCAAAGGCAAGCATTTTTTGAAAGGAGAAAGGTGCACTTCACTTAAACAAAAAATGATAAAATGCAGAATCTCTGTGCGACCTGTTGAGTTGCAGGCATTGACGCTCTGCCATCGGACTGCATGCATATGCTAATAGCGCCGCACAGTTTGCATAAGAGTTGAGAATCGCAGCGCTATGTCATGACTCATGAACATCACCATCACAGATTACAATAATTTTCATAATTACATTGTTTTTGAATAATTTATTTGGGATTTTCAGAGGATAAGATGAACAGCTGTAAAGAGAAACCCAAGACAGCAGTGTAGACCAAAGGCTCATATGTGGCAGTTGACTTCATATGAAAGAGTAGGGCAATAAGTGGAGCTTCTTTTTAGTGAATTTAAGACGCTGTTGTCTTTGGCAACCCTGAGGGTGTAATACCTGTTTCTAAAGGGCCAGAAGGTGAAATTAAACTAAATGGAATGGCAGCCATCACAGAGGGCTTCAAAATCTTTCAGAAACGAAATACTTATTCAGTGTAAAATGAAGCCATTTTGTCTCGTATAGTTTGCTGACCCCTACAGACCGTTCCTTCACCTTTGAATGATTTTATTTGTAGATTTCTTTTTTATAGACGTTAAAAGTGCTTTACAATGATATGGGAGAATCTTTCCTTGCCACGACCAAAGTGAAGCACCCCCCTGAGCGATACACAGCGGCCATTTTGTGCCAGCATGCTCACCATACATAAGCTGAGGTGAAGAGGGAGAGGACTATTTGCATAGCCGGTTAGATCAGGCGATGATGTCAAACAAAAAAATTTGAATTCCTTTACCACCTGGAACAAACACCCAATGACGTTGAGTCATTTCTCAAGCCCTACGAAAGTTTGTAGCAAGGACCTAGAAATCATTTACGTGTTAGAACTGTCCAGTTCTTCATTCCGCACTTACGAACGCTCCACTAGCATTAAAAAAAACAGGTGCAACAGATTTCATAAAAAGAGGTTGAGATATTTGGAACACAATGAGCTTTAAGCCTCTATGATAAGTTCACTGGTGCCCTTTTCTTTTTATGGTATTTCATTACAAAACAAAAACTAAACTGAACCTCAACACACACAGCCCCAGCATTGCTCTGGACAGCAGGTCATGGGGTCAGGCTTATTTTATGATTTCTATTTACTGGCTATTATATCATGGACACAATGCATTACTTGCTTTTCATTATTTCATTCATTTCTATTTTTCCTTTTTTTTTTTTTGGAAGAGAATTTCAAAAGGGCAGCATGAAATTTTCTGTTCGGAAACTTTGGGTTTGAAGACAGTCAGAATCGAACTGCACCTGTCCCCAAAGATTGCGGAAAGTACCAGAATAATGACATTTTTCAAAGTGCACATAATTGAAGGAGTAATAAAATGTTTTCTCACACACATTTTAAAATAATTTAATCCCCCCTCAAATGCAGTGTTGTGTTTGTATGTGACAAAAGTAACAGAGCAATAAAATAAATTTGACACAAAGAGGATGAAGACGCACGGAAAGCACAGAAATGCCACAGCAGTAAAACAAAGACAACTTTACTGTTTCCACCTCTGACAGTTCACCTGTCTGGGAGCGCAAGTCATCGCTGAATTATTCACAATAATAGCAATTTACAATGCAAAACAATGTATATACACATACATATTTTAAAAAAAAACATAAATAGAAAATCACACCACATGAACATGGGAGTTGAGATCATCTACTTCTAATTCCAAAATCACTCTCCCCCTTGTTAATGCATTTTGTCATTGAAAGGTTTGTAGGAGTAAAAAAGTTCAGTTCTTTGCAATAAAATAAAAATAAAAGAAACAAGAAATGCATTTTTTCCCCCAAAAAAGTTTGGGACATGATATGGTAACTTGGTTCATGGTTACGCAGTTTTAAGTGGTCTCTTCAGCTGACTCCACTGGAAGAAGCCGTGCTCAGAATTCAGCAGATGGACTGAAATGTCACGGTGCTTCAGTGTGTAGCATGAGGTCTTACAAACACGACTGAAGTTTTTCTGGCCTTATATCGCCATGCAAAAACCTCTGCAGTGCTCCTTTATTCTTTAACAGAGGGAGAAATTATGCTCAAATCCCATCTAGAATGGCATCACGGCGTTATGACCCCTGGAGCCTCTGGTACCTTTATGAAGAGCTCAGCAGAAACCTCAGGGAGCATTTTGTGGTGTCAGAGAAATGGTTCATCCTACTGGTTTTGACTGTTCTGTGGACATTCGCCTTGCAGTTTCGCAGACGGAGTCATTTGGAAACCACAGTGGAAGCGCTGGACAGAATATTTCCCTGATCGGTAGATGGACACGTGTTCATGCTTCAGTCGGTGTTTTGAGAGATTATCTTGTTTATAGACTGATTTTTATGTCCTTTGTAAAGCCTCGTCTGGCTTATGGATTGATATGGATCACCACAGACCAGTAGTTTTTCAATGGACATCAGCACATTGATTTTTTTTTTCCCCTCCTAATAAAGCATCACATGACCACAGCGAGGACGCATTTGCCAGTATAACATGCAGACTTTCAGAGACAAGCACCCCCGCAACTGTTCAGACTTACTCATAACAGAAAAATCAGCTTTGTCAGTCCCTGCCTGTGCCAATGCTCAACGCTCATGTGCAGTTTCTGGTGGATTGACCAATTGAGAAAAATGGAATCCGACAGGAGGACAGACAAACGGACAGGGGTTTCCGCATTTTACGGAAGGATTGTCATTAATTACCATCAAGAACAAGACAATAACAGTCTACAGTCATAACTCTGCAATCACCACAGTATAAAAATATTTTAATTATGTGCTTGGAGAGCAATTTTTTACATGTACTTTACAAGTCAGGTCAAAAACCATTTTTGAAAAGCAATTGTACACCAAGTGAATGGACTCGCTTGTTAACATCTCCAGGAAAGGAAACCCTCGGCATGCTGGGAAATCACGTGGCAGAGCCCCAGTCTTGCCTCCCGCCTGACTGCTATGAAAGCTGAGGTTTGTGTCGAGCTGGCGTGCTACAACAACTGAAAGATGATGAGGCCTGGGGCTGTCGAGAGGAACTCACTGGGTTGGTTGTTCAAGGACCAATGTAACCTCAGTAAGATCAATGCAGCCGTAGCACTTTCGAGCAAAGCCCGTAACCACATGTCGCTCTAGGGGAGGTAACTGACCAATCAATTCGCAACACTTACCATAAAAGTGTCAGCTAAATAATTAATGTCAAAGAGCACCGTAAGGGATAATATTTGGAATATTTCATCTTCTGTACACTTATTAAAGGTAATTATTGATCCCAGTTATTTTTTACATAACCGACAATGTTTCGACGCTGTCCACAGACTCAGGAGCATAAAGACATTGTCTCCTAAAGCAGGTGCTGCCAATCCAAGCTTAGGCACGATAAACCATAAAAATAATGTTTCTCAAATTCTGACCACTCCTCCAGCATGCCTTTAGCTGACAGCCAACCTTTGTTTAAATTAAACAAACTGAAATAAAATAAATCATCTGCAGGTGTCCACAGAGTCCCGTTCAGCAAACCCACCAAGCGCTCAAGCGGCAGCAGATTTTCCGAGCACCGTGCCAGTGTCCCTCAGTCCTAACGTTCCCACAGTCCCAAAAATATTGCTCGAGCTACGACCTTTGGAAACGCCATCGTATTGACTGTTTGGACCAATCGCCTCTCTAGACGTGTGGCATCAGGTCACACACCGTACAAAATGGCGGGAATAAACCCCCGAGAGTTTAGTAGCTGCATCCGGCCAGGTCTGTGCAGCTGTCAGTCTGTTTGCCAGTCAGGCGGGGCGACCATCGTTGTCCCTGGTCGCACGGCGGGTCTAGGGCAGCCTCTGCGGGGAGCACTTGACCTCGTCCTCTCCGGCCTCTGGCGCTGGCTCCAGCATCGCCCTCTGCAGCCGGCTCCAGACCTCGGGGCTGCCACTCCTCACTGCCTCCAGGAAGAGGGCAGCCTGGCCCTGCAGTCGCTCCAGCTGACCCTGGCTGCTGCGGTTCTGCCGGATCAGCTCCTTCACCCGCAGCGTGATGTCCAGCAGGCCCGACTGGCTGAGGATGTTGTACGTGTTACAGAAGCGCTTCCGTTTGCTGTCCTCGTCTTCGTCCGGGGGTCCCTCCGCGGCCCACATAGAGTGGGTGAGGGCCTGGGCCTCGGCGAGCGGGGACGAGGGGCCGGTTATGGAGGAGGACAGGGCGCACTCTGTGCTGCTGTTCGGGGGTTCCGGCTGCTTGGGCCCCTCTGAGGCCCATGCGACGTCAGCTGCGGTTTCTTGGGGCGCAGGGTGTTCTTGGGGGGACGGGGCCCGAGGGCTGGAAGGGACGGGGAGGGCCGGAGGGGTGAGGAGAACGACTCCGGTCGGGCAGCTCGGTTGTTTTTGTCCGGGATTGCGCCCCCACTGGTCGGAGGCCGAACTGCAGCGCTCAGTGCGACTGGTGCTGCCTTGCTCAGTTGACGAGCTGTCGCCTGGATGGGGGGCGATCTTGGGATAGGACTTAAGGATGGGGAGGTACTTCTTGTGTTTGGAGCGCCTATGCTTTGCGGACCCCCTCCTCTGCAGCGAGGGGTCAGCTGACACCATGGGCTGGAGGAAGACTACCTGAGGATGAGGAAGCACCTCGATCGTAGGCCGGGCGCCCCAGGGTTTCGGTGACGGAGGGGCGTCGTTCGGCTGCAAAAGCAACAACACGTACTTGCTTTATGACAATGTATTAGGGCACAAAAAATTTCACAGGAATGTAAGGACAGCAAATGTGAATAATAATCATTTGCATTTAAAAGCTAAGCTAATTATTCGACTATTTCACCAATGGATTTAAATGTATTTAAATCAGATGCATAAAAAATAATAGGCAGTAAACTAACAAGATACGACCGGCCACAGCAGAGCAAAACAAGACTGCAAGTTGCAACAGCTTCAGCCAATTTGAAGCACTGAATTCACACAACATCTCTAATGAGTTTATCACTGTCCTATTAGCGCCATACTAATAGTTCTATGTGTCTCTAGTGAGGGGTTTCAAGGGTTCTTCTAAGACCTTCAAAAAAGATCTCTCAAGTTACTAGTTCTCTTCAGCAGGTACATTTCCCTCATTCAGCTGACCTTCATCAGAAGTGACTTATATTTAATAAGAAAAAGCAGGGGCTAGGGTTGACGGCCTAGCCCAAGGGCCTAACAGCTACACTGATCTTACTGTGGGGGCATTGTGACTAGAACCACCAAATTTCTGCACTGAAATAAAACATCCAAACCACTTGGCTACAGTAACACTTACTGGTTACCCAAAACAGTTTGTGGACAACTACCACCCAGCAGGTTTCCATCTCAACCCATATTTGGTTCACCAGACCTTAATAATTGGCAGCTCAACACAATCTCCTGCTGTTGTATGACATGGGCTTTGCAAGGGTTAGAACAGAAACCCACACGATGGTAGATCTCCAGGACAAGGCTTGGGTAGCCCTGCACTCTACTCCTTAGGCCACCTACACCCACCTGCTTGAGGACCACGTTGTTCATGAAGATCATGGGAGACAGGCCTGAATATTGCGCCCCCATCACCAGTCGAGAAGCTCGGGGCCCTGAGAGAGACCCTCGCGTTGCTCCGTCCGAGTCCCCCTGATCCATCGCGCTCAGGTGCTCCGAGCTAGCATCTGCAAGGAACAGGAAGCTAACTGTCTCAGTGCGCAGAGGGTATCCATTTTATCCACCCCACAAAAGTTCAATTCTTCAAAAAATACTCGAGTAAAACGACAATCTGCTTCCTCAACGGATTAAAAATCAATAAATAAATAAATAAAAGTCACTGAACAGACTCTAAATCACGATCTATAACTGTCATACGTGAGGCTTAACACAGCTAAATGATAAACCTTACCCTCAGTGTCCTTTGAGAGAGCACATCTTCTTTTAGCAGCAGAAAATTAGGACAAGCGCTGCAACCCAACCCCCATCACTGCGACTCGCCACTTAGATTTGGGATTTGATATCACTGGCTCCTAGTCCTCTGAAGGACTATGTTCAAAGTTCAAAGGCATTCCACACAAGGTGCACAGACTATTTTTGCAGACACAAAGAACAATTTTGTGTAAAATCGACAAAGATTCATCAGATGGTCAGAGGAGTCTTCGATAACCAGGGAGACGGATTAATGTTTAAAGAATTCGGCGACGTGGCACAGTCGCGAAGCAACGGAAACCTTTTACTAATTTACAGCATCTGTTAAATACCACACCAGATGGGTCATCACTCCTTGCCAAAGCCATCGAGTTTAATGAGGCTCGCCGGGATCAGAACACCAAGTTTCCTGACGACATTTTGAACAGTGCACTTCCCAAGATTAATGAATACATTACATTTAGGTCCAGGTCCTCTTTGATTTTTGTATTTGCGTTAAGTTTAATTTTCTTCGTTGTCCTAAAAACTTGGTACCGGACACCAACGTGATCAGTTTCAGCACATGATGGCCAGATAACAGTTTCCTAGTTACAGTGTGGGTGTGGAAGCTTCTACTAGCCATAAACTCGTAAGTGGGCTGGCTAACACAGGCTAACACACGCTTCTAAATAACTTTGCAGTCGAGCGTCTGAAGTGCTGTTCTTACAATTGTGCGTAGCTGTTTGGGACAACTATGCTAACGTATTCCAAGCACTCAGACGTAGCTGGAGTTTTTCTTCAATCACCCCACCTAAAGGGGGAGGAGCAATGTTTTTGGTTAATTTGGTGGTTTGTCTGTCAGTCGGTCAGCAGTTATGCACAAAAACAGTTTGATAAAATTGGGCTAGATTTTCTGGAGAGGTGTGCAATGGTCCAAGGATCACCTGATTAAATTTAATCCAGTTTGGTTCAAAAGTCCAGATCAAAGTCACCAGAAAAACAAAAACTTGTTAACTATGTTTCCCTTGGGTGAGGCATGTTGTGCCGGGCACCACTCGTATCGTTTATAATTATTATTCCAATTCACATCAGCCAAGTGATTTTGTTTTGCAGTACTATTTCTGGTCAACTCAAAGTGGACAATCATGTACTTTCTGGATGTACCGATGAAGTTTGGACAGTGTAAAAAGACGTGTGGCGAGACACAGTCCTAACGAGGGTTTTTGCTGGATTTTGGGAGGATCCGTGGCGTTTTGAAGGCTTGAGACGAGATCCTAAAAATCCTCTTAAAGGAGTCTATGGGATGCCCCAGTGCCTACGATAGTCAATGTAAGAACCCGATTGCAAAAGATAAACTAGCGTAAGCAGGCAGGGTCTAGTATAAACCACGTTTGCACGCAGAGAAACAACTGCCTTGGAGCAGATGTTAACTTCACCTAGAACTGACCGCCTCCCCACGTTTTGTTTGTATTGCGGTGAGTCTACGTTAGATCGCCTGCCGGAAGAAATAGAAAGGACAGTAACATCAGACGCGGAATGACAGACCTGAGAATCCGGAGTCCCGCTCCGATTCTGGTTTGTGACCGCCCATCTTCATCGCGCTCGCGCCGTCGGAAGATGCTTTCTGAAGGCTGTGTGTGCGAATTCGCCCGCTCATCGTCGTTCCCGATCTCTCCAGCGTGCTACTCGTCCCTCAGGAAAATGACAGCTCCTGTGTCTGAGGCACCTAACGATGAAGGAATCAAAATTAAATCCGGTTACAACGACAGCACTCTGAATCAAGTCTTACAGCGATTTCTTTATAAGACCAAGTCTTTGCGATTTCTTTGTTAAAAACTCAGGCATGCTGAGAAAAGCTTAATCCATGCTTTTAAATAAAATAATCCCAAATTAAGGGCATGCCACCCTTCTCCTCAGAATACAGTTATTTATTGAAGATTCAGCACAGACTAAAAGCGTATGAATCATTAAAGTTAATTGTCCTGTTGAATTCAAATTTAATTTTCATTCAATTTGGACAGCAACAGAAGCCGTTACACCACGGCATCACTGAGAGCAGCGTTTTTCTGGTTGGTAAAACAGATTCTCCGGCCTTGTATCACATTACATTCACTTGACAGACACTTTTTCCAAAGTGACTTACGGTGAATAAATACAGACTTAGAACCAGCTGCACAACATATACAGACGGGTGACAAATTAACTGTAAAATCAACAGAAACGGCCTTAGTAAGGTGCTGGGCATGCACAGGCGGCAGCTTCAAAATGCCTAAATAGAGTCTACAAGTGCAAAGCGTTATTGTCGTGATGGAGTACATTTTTCACGAGATATGCCCCCATTTGGTGTTTTAATGATGGTGAGAGAGACCACTGTCAAACACGTTCCAGAATCTCTTGTACGAGTTCAGCTGGTTTGAAATTTAGAGACTGTGAAGGTGGTAACATATGCTTAGGATCAATTTCATACTCATAAAACCATTCAGTGACCCCTTGTGCCCTGTGGGGTTTGGGCCATTGTCATCCTGGAAGAGACCCCTCCCATCATGGCAGGAATGCTTCATCTGAGGATATATAGGAGATCACACAGAATCACTATGCAGTGATTTACTGAGACCCTTCCATCTTAAAGGGAAGGTGTGGACCCAAAACGTGGCAAGAAAATTAAAGCGTCTGCATTTGTTATGTTTGTCCATTAATCAGGTTGTTACCTTTAATTTGTCACCCGTAATTAGGTCAGATAAGGTATGATTCACACAACACAAGTCAACTCAGTCATGAACAGCAAATGTATGACCAGGAGTTACATTCCAGTCGAGTCAAAAGCAGAGCGATCCTACACACTAGGAACGGAGTGAAAGGCACCCTCAAAAAATACACCAGTTCAGACTCCACAAAGACTCACAAAAACTAAACCTGGGGGTGGTATCAAAAAGCATGACTCTTATAAAACATCTGAAATACTGCACTCAGTATAGTCCACAACAACTTGCCTCACTTCCGTGTTCCGGATCTGGGAGGGTTCCCCGTTTTACCATCTGCTCTTATCCAGCAAACTCAGGAGTTCTGTATTGTGATGTCAAACATATAACTCCCACTGCATGATTTCTAATGGCATTCTGCAGTGACCACAACAGTGTTTGTGCGGCTTTAACCGTTGTTGCTATGGCAATGGACGGTCCACTCCCTTTGCAGTACATCACAGTATCACACCAGAGGGGGGACAATCGTCGCAGTCAAAGTGGATCAATGAACACGAATTAAACGTACAATATACCTTCAATAGAACGCTGAACCCTTTTACACTTGTTGCTTAGGAATGTTTATTTTGAGTATTCCATAACAGCATGGCATTGCTGAGCCAATAAAGTTTAAATCTGCATAGATTCAGATGGGCTACGAGATTTTACCTGTATGTATAATAGATGTCACGTGTATAACTTTAAAAAATCCAATCATTCTCCCACCCGCCCCTTTCGCATAAATTTCTATCATTAATCATGCTGTAATCATCAACCCTCCAATTTCAATCATCTCTTCCACAGCAGGTCAAACCTTTGCACCCACTGGGTAATAATTTTTTTTTTTTTTTTTTTTCTCCGATGAAATGTTTAAGAATGGCGTTATTATGAGTATGTGCTCGACATGGATAACCACAACACGCCATATCACCATTTTAAGACGTCTACTTGCAGACTAGATCGTTCAATAATTGTCTTTCCCTGAAGGAGATAATTAAATGCATCCGGACAATATGTAAAGTTAGGGGTAGAACACCAGGGAACTAGCTCACCTAGTCAACACTATTTTCTGCGGGGCACAGATAATGACAGATTAATAGATGAATAACTGACACGCGATGACATATTACAGAAATAAATTATACACATTATGGATATAGATCGGGAGAGATCTCAATGTGCCAAAGCGAAATAATTTTAAGAAGACAGCTAAGTGACACCCAAGTTGACGCAACCTTTCAAACTCCGAACGCATGCACTGACTAGGCTGTGGGCCTCCCGCAAGGCAACACACGTGACCAACCACGCGACATCAGCTAAGATGCACGTTTTTGTGCAGCACAGTCGTACCGCACCGCAGCCAACTAGTTAATTTAGCCTGACGCAAATTATTATTCCGCAAACCCCCCAAGAAATGTGCAGGATCAAAATACACATAAATTCATGTACGTACCTGACACAACTTCGACCAAAATTTCTTTGTATCCCCGAATTTATTGCAGATTTATCAACTGTTAACCATGCAAGCTAAATTGGTTCGTTCAGCCAGCTGCGGACGGCTAATTGTGTATTTCTCGATAAATACTGAACGCACAGAAACAGAAAACAAAACACTTCCTTTAAATAACTATTAATTGCAACCAACATTAGCTTACTAACTGTGCGTCAAACCATCCCAGTCAAGACTCAGTAGAGCTCTCTCCGTGCAGCCCCGTCACGTAGCCAGCCCCACCATACACGATGCAGAACACGCGACCGCAATATCCAGCTAGTAAGCTAACTAGCCCACTGTAAACGGTCCACACACCACCACATGAGAGCATGTAATGAACAGTTTCTTACCTACGCGGAGTCCGATTTTTGTAGCTGCTGCAGCATTCAACCAAAAATTTAATTTAATTTAAAAATGAACACGAATACCTCAGTGGAACGACGCTGTTCATTGACAATACAGACACCCGCAAGGAATCCCTATAAACATAATCCTTATTCGGCAGATCAGGGCGTGACTAAACCGACAGGTCTGCATACGTCACTGCTTTTTCTTGCTGCGTCCGCCCATATATGACGTTTCCTGGACCGTCATTGGTGAACGTGAATGGCATCGAGCCGAAAAACGTGACTGTATGTTAATTTTATGGTGTTTCCAGTACATTGTGTTCTTCCGCAACTTGGTAAAGTATGGTACAAACAAATCAGCTGACCTGCGAGATGAGGACAGTTTGTTCTTGGTGTAAGTATATATTACGTAATGGTTGTCGCGCCAGAACTTTGATGTGTGGAATGGGTCTTGTTCAATGAAATGTATGAAAATGTCGGCATTTACAGGGTGTCAGCACGTGGCACAGCTTGTCAATGAATCAGTCATATTATTTTGCCCTGAACGGTACAGTATAAATAAATAAATAAATAAATAATATCCTGATATTTATGACTGTGTTCGGAATGTACATTTGACCACTCACTCAGTTTATATTCTTTGCTATATTAATCATTCACTATATAATGCTCTGAACAGTAAGTGAGCGTACATTAGAACACAGCCTGTGTCCTCCCGGTTTTGGGCAGGACGTCCTAGGGGATGGTTTGTTCTTCAGAAAATTTCTGTGATGTTGCACGGGCATAACTCATTAACATGACCTTCATCAAAATGTAAAGTGTTTTGTCAAAAATATTGCACAAATCCCACAAATATTACATAATGTTCTGTTCTCTCAAAAGAACAGTAGCCGTGCTTTTGGAGCTGCTGAAAAGTATGTTTTCTCTAGGGTGCTTTACATTCCCTGAATTTTCTGCATTCCGACAGCCTCCTCTTCTTAGTTTTCGCAGTCGCATCCAAGACATCCCAGCTGGAAAATCCAGCCTGAGCCGGTGGCCGGTAACCAGCTTGAGCAGGTTGAGCTAGGTTTCTGACAGCTGGTTGGCCAGGTACCATCTACTTCTGATGGCACCAGCAATCAGCTTCTATTCTTCCCTGCCACTTTTAACAGCTATCAGCTCATGCCTGCTTCTATTTTTACCAGCTACCAGATCCTATTTTTACCTGTTACCATTTCAGATTCTTAGCTGTTAACAGCACTGATTCTCACCAGTTACCATCTCAGATTCTAACCAGATTACCTTCTCAGGTTCTAATCAGTTGCCTTCTCAAATTCTAACCAGTTACTATCTCAGATTCTAACCAGTTACCATCTCAGATTCCAACCAGTTACCTTCTAAGATTCTAACCAGTTACTATCTCAGATTCTAATCAGTTGCCATCTCAGATTCTAACCAGTTACTATCTCAGATTCCAACCAGTTACCTTCTAAGATTCTAACCAGTTACCTTTTCAGATTCTTACCAGATACCATCTTAGATTGTAACCAGTTACCTTCTCAGATTCTTAGCAGTTACCTTCTCAGATTCTTACCAGTTACCAGCTCATGCTAGAGAGACCAGAAGCAGCTAAAATGAACCAGCTTATAGCAACTAGTTTTTGGTTTACAGTCAGAGTTCCAGGGGTTAATCCATGTTGACAATATTGTACATTTGCAGACAATCTTAGTACTTACATATATCAGTTTGATAAATTTTGATGGAAAGCCCAACCATGTTTTGCAGTGTGTACATAAACAATAAAAAAGTGCTTTGGTTCTAGCACTATTTTTTCCTAACCACCTAATGCGTCATCTCAGTCCAGAACAGGTACACCAGTATGGCCATGCAGGTCTGAAACCATAAAACCAGTTACATCAGCACAGCCAGGCTGGTCTGCCATCGACAAACCTGTTACACCAGCACTACCGCCGGCCTGGCAGCTGACCTCTCAACCATCTACACGTAACTGATGTACGTACATGCTGATCACCAGTTACATCAGCTTGAGCGAGCTCGCCCACCAGCTAAATCCAGCATGACCAGTTAATGACCAGCAGAGGTTTGACGCTGGTTCTAGCGGGATTTTTCAGCAAAATAGCTTCTACATCATTGCTGGAATGTTTTGTCAAATAATCTTTTCATTATTTTTCAATTACATTACAGAGTAGATTCGATGACAATAAAATTACTGCATACTTATTTATTTGCCACACTGCATTATGTTTGGAGTGTCCCAGTATCTTTTTTTATTACTTAAGCGGTGGAAAACCAAATATCACGATGTACACAAAAAAGGGCCAGTAGATGGCGATAACCTACTGCGTTACCGTCGGTGAAACTGAACCGTGATCTATCGGTTTTTGTCGTTTATATTTTCGAACATATAATTACAGGACAATTCTGCGGTCTGGCTATAGCACTTTTTTATAAGCATTACAGCTGAAGCGTGCATATTTCTTTATTACACAAGCCCATTATTGTTTTACACCCTACCAGCTCCATAATTTATAGTTGGATAGCCAGCATAAATGCAAGTTCAAGCCACATCTTTGTTTTTTGAGAACTGGTAGCCCCAATACCTAATGTGTACCCAGTGGAGGTTATTTTACGCTTAAATTGCCCGTACATGCCATTACCCATCAGCTAAACTGTCCCACAGGATTACAGTTCCACCTATTGAAGCTATTGCTCATTGGGCGTAAACATGATGGCTCAGACTGCCACTGCAGCACGCCAATTTAAGTATTGGTACAGTGAGACAAGTAGTTATTTAGTCTTTATAGTCCAGCATTTTACATTTGAAATGACATGATGAATGATTTATTAAATTACAAACAGGAAGTTATATGTTTTTGGGAATTTACATACCACACTGAAGTTTCCAATACATCCCTTTTCATGAATGCGGCCCGGTCATTTTTGGAGAGCAAAATGAAAAAGGGAGATCGGCTGCTCAGGTGATTTTTTTAGATGCAAGAAAGCCGAGAAAAGGTCCAGAGTTGCTTCGAGGAGTGGAATTTGAATTTGAAGCCTTGTACTGTGGTCTCTCGATGTGAAAACTGGTATCACAGCCAATGCCAGCACCAAAGCCCAGAACCAAAACATATTGCAAAAGTAATCACTGAGTCTCTGTCAGGGGCAAAAAAGTGGAAGATTCACAATTTTCTGGTATTTGTCGCAAAGATTACTCAGGGTAGATATTAATACCTTCACATTAAACCAGAGCCCATTTGCTCATTATATTTACTGACTGAACAACTCAGGAGTGCAGCTGATGTCTTCATCCTGTACCGGTCGTATGAAAGTTTAATTGACAACTCCTCACAAAGTAAAAAAATGTAACTAGCTCCCCCCCCCCACCCACCCATCTTGAAATTCAACATGCAACAAATTCACAGGATGTTCCGCGATCAGCAATTGCGCATGTTTCATGAGATTATGTGAATGTTTTAGACTGCACACAGGAACGGCCAGCCCTGTCCATTCAAATAAAATCTCTTCTCATCATTCATCATCTTCACAGCAAAACTCGATGGAGGCAGTATCTCACAGTGAATGTTCCTCTTCCCCTGTTACACACACCCAAACTCTGTAGAGAGGTATTACAGTTCCAGGAAAAGTAGACAGAGAATACCTTGCACCCTTTTATTTTACAGACCTCCACTGTCTCTATTTGGATAATAAATAGTTTTTTTTTTAGAATATACGTATACAATTATGGTGATAATCAATATTAACTCAATGGATAAAGACACTTATCAGAAGCCCAAAAACAAATATTGTCGTCTTCCTCGGTGCGAGACTCTAATTGTCATTCTTCAGCGTACAGCTGAAACCTGGGCCAGTCCTCTTGAGAACCTTCCAAAGTCACATGATGCAAATACGATCTCTCACTGGTGAACAGTCCCCCACCACAGAGACTCTCCGGCCTCCCTGCAGGAGCATCAAGCATCACTTCATCATGGCGGAAACCCTGTCCATCCCAGATGGAGCCAGATCCTCCAGGCAGTGCATGCGGACGGGCCCGGGGAAGGGAGCCCGACGGGCAGCAGGGCAAAACAGGGGTGGGGCTGCAGCTACCTCCGTCTACGTGGAGGAAGACACCTAGCGTACAACGGCAGGAAAAAACCAGAAGTAAACAACAACAATAACAGTACAACATAGTTAGATTACAACTATGCTGTCACTGGGGCCAGAACTTCCAGCAATTTGGTCTTTTGAAATCTGACCTCTTGTGGGGTGCTTTTCATCTTTCGAAAAAACCTTAAAATTTCAGAATGTGGCTCAAAACTGGACAATAGAAATGTTCATAGGGACTGCAATCAATTCCATTGAACAGAATCTGTTGATCATCTTTCAACATCCGTCCAGGTGTATATAATCTCAAACTCCCCCCCCCCCCCCCCCCCGCACTCACGTGTCACAGTCTTTCGTGTTCAGTCGCTCTTTCCTCTTCCGAGGCCTCTTCCTCTGCCTCGGCCTGCTGAAGAGCAAGACAACACAAATTACCAACTGTCCAAATTGCAGGAGTAAAATCCAGTAATCAAAAAGTAAAAATCCGGCAGTCTTTTTCTTCCTCCCACAAAATCGGCTGTTCCTTAATTAGTTCTACCTCCAAGATGAAGCAAATTCAGGCGTTTGAAATAAAATACTGGGGTGCTTAACTTTCTAGACCATCTCTCTAATCTCTCTCGAACAAAAACCTCATCTGCGTTTCATATTATGCTACTGCTAATGCCACACATCATATCATAAGTAACTGTCTTTATACTTTAGGAGAACGACAGGCAATCCCATACTTCTGCGGACAAACTGCTTGCATGTGTGTATCTCCAATTACGCCAGTACAGGAGTTTGTTTACAAATCCACGAGTGCAAAAATGCTGACCTTTCAGTTTTCAATGCGATGTTTCGCGGTCTGGTGGAGAGAAAGAGAATACCGCTGGTCAGTTCAGTGCAGAAAACAGAGGTACATGTTTACGTACATTTCAGAATTTAAAAAAATATTTGAATAAACATGAAAAACTCTGACATGAAAGTGCTGCAAGCAGTACCCACAAAGGAATAAGCACTTCATGGAAAAAAAAATGTGTGATTCGTGTTCTGTGGCAATAACCTTCCTCTTCTTTCTAATCTTTCTCTGTACAGCTATCATTCTCATTTTATGATCAATTGGTTAGGTACAGCATAATAACCACGAAACGGCTCTAGGACTCTTTGTCCCCGGACTTTATGTCCCCCAGAAATTTTCTGCTCTGCCCTCTTCCTGCATTTTAACACTATCCCTAACCCTAACCCTTATATCATGGTGGTCTGTCCGTTGTCCGTTCGTCCATCCATCTGTCAACAGTGGTGGCACTTTTTTATCATTAGCTGATGAAAAATCCGGGGACAAAAAGTCTATAGGGACGAAAAAATTCGGGGATGAAAAATCTGGGGGCGAAGAGTTCTGTAACCCCACAGAACATGCCAATTGAGAGTGTTTAGGTTAGCAAGCCTGCATGCTCTTATGGACTCAAACACATGTATGCACGCTTATACGCATGCAAAAACATTCACAAATAAAAGCACAAACACAAATAGGGCTCCTCTTACCTACATTCACACGTCTGGTGCTCCGTAAACGTCATCTCAACATACTCTTTTTCAAAAGCTCCCGGCTTGATTTTCAGCAGCTGACAAAACAGAGGGAGAAGGCAAAATTTAAACCAACAGTGTTGCGCCATCAGAGGTTTCGAAGGAATCCAGTAACCTCACCTTTAAATGTGACTGTTCTCAAGCAGTTCCTGTTTAAGTTTGCCTGATTAAAAATAAAACGATTTATTTACTGAGTAATGAAGACCAATACACAGCCTATAATGATTAGGAAATAATGATGACAAAGTGTTGCCAGTTGGATACACTCATATGACAGATGTGACATTATGAGGATGGCAGTAATCCAAATATAAGAAAAAATCTAAAACTTTCTCTGACTTCCATCTCTTGTTTTAGCAGTTTTTTTCAGCTGCATAATAAATCATAAGATTGCGCTTGATTTCTTCAGTGTTACAATCACTCAAAATAACATCAGAGGAGGAAGAAATCTTAGGTATATCGAGACAAACGAAACTTTCTGGGAAAAATAAGTCTTGCAAACTAACTTATGCAAATTTGTGTCGTTTCGTGAGGTACACGAGTTCAGAATCTTCAAAAGACGTTGTCGTTTTACGTCCTCATTTACGTGCGGAGGAAAACGCTTCATAACTTTGTGCTGCAATGTTCAATAATGCTATAAAGAAGTCATTTTACCCATTAGTCTCAGCAATGGTAGTAATCAGGCAAAGTAAACTGCATCATGATGAGTAATTAAGCAATGAGAAGTGAGGCTACTAAAGGCCTTGCATACCGCCGACAGCCTGCCATTGAAAACGATGGCCAACTGATAACGCAGCACAACAGCGTGTGGCTGGGTGATGGAACCTGGCGATGCCACATAGACCATTCGGCCCGACAAACCTCGCCACTTTCCTAACGCCAATGTGTTCTGAGCGGTTTGCAGCCTCACCCTCAGTCAGTGGTTCTCCTTCTCGACCAGCAGGGGCTGCTGTGGTGTAGCCTTTAATTTTAACCAGTCAGTTATGCACTTGGTGTAACTTAGCAATGACGCTAAATTAGCACTTAGCAATGGCGCTAGGGGTTGACTGGATGAATTATGTGTGTAATAGCACGGTTGGAACAATGCTCTGACAAAGTGCGGCGTCACTTTTGCTGGGGTCAACACTCACTTCCTTGACAATGGTTCAAGCTCACAGCATAACTACACATTCACTCGAACACTTAACACACGGCACGAAATGCCTAATATTTGACAATCAAAACATACTGAGGAATGCTGTCTGAGCTTTTATAATGAGCATATTTTGGGTTTAAGATGATCACTGAAAATAAAGCATAATTCCGTACACAGACACGAGGGCCATGGCGATAAACTCTGTGCAACATGCTGTGCAATTGTTTGGTTTGTTCGGCGTGAACCCGTTGCCGAGGCTGCGCAGGTTGACCTTGGGGTGACGTCACGACTTCGGCAGCGCATAGGCTGCATCCACATTGGCCCTCTTTTTGGATAAGGTCGAGAACCCCCGCCCCGGGAGGATGAAGAGGGACGGCTTTTGGACACACCTGAGCCGTGAGGTTACGGGTATGCGTCGGGTGGCACTCCAGGGTCTCGTCTCCGCAGCAGCCGGCACAGCGCCAGAGCAGCACGCAGCCCGGACTGAACATGTGCTCCACCTCCCCGGGGTATTCCTGCACCACCTCCACTAGCTTCTCCATCGTGCGGCAGGAACTGCGGCTCCACACGTCATCAAATCGCACCACTGCAGTGACCGAATGACGTTGGGGTCACGACTCGTCACTTTGCGTCACATTGCATTGTTATAGTCATTAACCCTTCTACCAGTCAAATGACATTTCCGTCACCACTGGCTTACTGGTCAATCGACCTCACTAATACAGCAACTGAAGTCTTTATTGTAACCACAGATATGGTAAATGAACTGCTTATACAAAAAAGTGTGTTATTTGATTTTAAGGGGAATAGTTGTAACATTACTAAAATTTTGTGGTTTATTGATTAAAAAAAAAAATCACCGGCTAGTAATCGACCAATAAAAGTGTTGAGGTGATTCTTTTATCCAATGTGACTTACATTTGATTATTCTAAGCAGAGATCAAATCCCCGTGGAGTAATATTGGTTTACAGGCCTTGTTCATGGGCCTTTGTGGCTCAAACGGCAAACCCTGGCCAACCCTAGCCCCTGGGGTAAACGGATACAGGATTACATCACCATTACCATTAATTAGCTTTGTTTGCTTTTCCAGACAGTGAATACTGTGATTTTTTTTTTCCATACACAGTGTGCAGAAAAGGACAACAGAGCACCTAATGACTTACAAGTGCTCAGTTTGGCTAAGTAGCTAGGGCAGCAGCTTACCTTCACTGTTGTGGACTCCACTCAAGAAAGGAAAATTCTGCAATGGAACCAGAAGGAAGAAAGGGAGAGGGTGCTATTATTATTATTATTATTATTATGTTATCCATGTAAGATTGAAAAGTGACATTAGGTCAGTAATTGATAGGCCTCTGGGGTAATGGAGAATTGAAATTGTCCGACCACTGACCCCTGTGGTACCTCACAGGTCAGTTTCATATAAAATTACTGTGAGCCACCAATAGCTACACTAAATGTTTGACAGTCCTGTTGAGGAAAAAAAAGTTAATAACTGCACCAGTTGTACCCAAGGAGTGATTAAGTCATTCCAGCAAAATATTATGATAACTGTCTAAAAAGTAGCATGGGGATCATTCATCACAAAGAAGCGTAGTCTCCATGTTATGGTGGTCCCAAAAGCCAGAATGATTTTCCTTTTCCAACATGATGCAATCGAATTGTTACAAAAGGAGAAAATTTAGACCAGAATGTGTTGAAAGAAGTAAACAATGTGCTGACGCATCATGCCTTTGTTTCATCTTTATTTATTAATTTATTGCAGAAATCCTTTCTATGCGCTTTATGTCGCCACCTAGTGGCATTGAACAGTACCACTATAGGCCGAAGGACAAATTCTGTGCTACTATTCGATCATATGACTGCGAAAAAGATTACAACACAATAGCCTTTTTCCCCTCGGGACACTTCCCAAGTACAATCTATAAATACTGTAATGAATAAATATATGCTTTAGAGCGGTCTCAGCAGTGGATTCTGTAGACAGTTGCGTGTGTGTGTGTGTGTGTGTGTGTGTGTGTGTGTTCACGTTTTTGTTACCTATTGGGGACCTTTTCTTGTATAAACACTGACCTTGTCGGGACCAGTCATCCTAATGGGGACCAAAGCCTGGTCCTAATACGGCAAAAGGTCATTTCTGAGGTCATGGTTGAGGTTAGGGGTCAGGTGTGAATTGAGTTTTTGTTAAGGTCAAGGTCAGGTATGATTTGGTTAAGGTTAGGGTTAGGGTTAGGGTTAGGCTGCCCATAATGAGTAGAAGTCAATGCAATGTCCTAACAAGGAAAGCTGCGTGGACTTGTGTGTATGTGTGTCTGTGTGTGTGTGTGTGTGTCTGTCTGTCTGTATTCATGTGTTTATTTGCTAGAGGGTGGACAACAATATATGTACATGCAGGACTTCTGTGTCCCAGTCTTAGTGGCTCAGATCCCACTCCTCTGGTACAGAAGGGCCACGCAAACCAGTACCCAGTTTTATCCACGCGAATGAGACTGTGATTCACCCTCAGATTGCTGGAATGCATTTTTTTTTTTTACCTCCAGCACATAAAATAAACTCAAGCACTGCAGAACAGCTGCAAGCGAGATGCGTAGACCATGCCAAGATGAGCACCCAGGGTGTATGTGGACATTATCGCGCCACACAGTCACCGCAGAACTCAAACAGCTGCACATTGTCTGTGGCCTACGAGGAAGGGCCTAGATGTCCTGAAGCCAGTGATAGGCCTATATGAGCCCGCCGTCCAACCAATCAGCAGTGAGACCCAGCAGCTTCAGAGGCTCAGTAGATGAGACTGGATTATTTAATAATCCTATTAATTGAGCTCTGTGATTCACTCAGTTCACAGAGAGACAAGAACCAGCAAGCTATAACAAAACAGTTCAGAGAAGTACCTACGTGAGACTACACCAGTCACCAGGCATCTCTGAGAATGGATCACGATTTCACTAGGTTTGGATGCACTAACATCAAAGCAAGCCACCCAACTCCTTATTCCAAGCATCAGTGTTAGGCAGGGAAAGGACATGGTTGTTCTTGTCGGGAAACGGCATGGTTGTTCCAGTAAGTTCCTTTTCTTTGGGATAAAACGCCAGTTTCAAGCTTGTCTCGGTTTGGCTTGCTGTTCTGTTTCATCTGCCAACCAACCACCCCACGGAGAGGCTCATATTGTCCATTTCATTTCTATGACCTCTATGTAATCAGGGGACTTGCACTGAGAAGGTCTTTCTCTTTCTCAATGACATCCTGGGATGACCACCAGGAAGAACAGTTGACAGCTAGAATAAAGAGAGATCAGTGGCAGCTGGTGGGCTGAAAATTGGGAAGGCAGAGAACATACCTTTAAACTAATGATTGGTCCTGACCTGTTTTCAATCACTTATTTATATTAACATTACGTAAACTCAGAGAACACTCAACACTATCAGTTCTCCCACTTAAGGTAAGAGAAGACATAAAGCGCATAATTTCGACGCAAAATTGTATTTCAATCAACGTTATTCACCTGTGGATTCTTGTTGCTAATCTTTATTTTCTTTGTTGTGATGTAAAACTTAAAAAAAAAAAAAATGTATCTATGGGACACATATGCTCCCGCTATTGTTAGGTAAAATTCTTACACTAGGTGTGCTATGTTGAATGAAATGTATGAGGGCACACCTGTTCCCGCTCCTAATATTGTGATGCTGCTTGACTCAAGCATTGATATACGACGAAAAAGGAGGCTTTTGCCGTTCTTATTTGACGTTGAGAGTTCGGGTTAAGCATTAGGGGTTAGGGGAAGGGTTCATTTTAAACTAGCGTCATATTGGCATGCCGAAAGCCTCCTTCTTCATCGTATATATCGACGCATGGTCAGATAGCGTCAGTATATGATGAGTCGGATGAGACTGGGCTCACCTGTAGGGTCCCAATAAGACATATGTTCGAGCACAATGAATTTTGTTCATTGGTTTTTGAGGACAAGTGTAAACACAACATCCACCATCAGGCAGGATGGATAGATGGACACGGAGGGTAACTCTATATGCCCCAAGCCATAAATATGGTGGGGGCATTAAAATCACAAAGTACAGGTTAGATAGCCCGCACTGCAGCAGGATGCGCTAAAAGTTAATGTCGAAGTTGGCAGAGTAGTTTGCCTTTTTAATAGAGTGGATGAAACATTTTTCCAAACTGAATGTACAATTTAATCGATGCACTACTGCATTAAAGGTGATAGCTACAAGTTTAAAGCTGGAGTTTGCAATTTTAAAAAAAAATCACTTTTTGTCATATTTGTTAAAACTGTTACAATACCTGTCAGTGGGATGTGCGTCAGATGATCTTTGAGAAAATCAGAGTCATCTGGCTCCATCTAAGTGCTTCTAATTCCTTCTGCAAGATTTCACCGCGACCGGTACAAAACAACCAATCAGAGCCAGGAGGAGTGACTGACGATGTCAATCATTTCTCGTGCACACGCAGCGGGCCGCCCCCTCCCTTGCGCTTTTAACCCATGTCTACGTCCGGCCTCTAGAGTTTAACCGAAGCAATGAATCAGGGGGCATGGCTTTGGTTTGAGACTTGAGGGGAGGGGGTAGGTTTTGAAGTGAGGCTACATTCAAATCTTGCTCGCTGTTCCAAGATTGCATACTCTAGCTTTAATTCATCCCAGCCAGTAGGTGTCGCACTCACACTCGCCCGCTCTCGCTCCAACCTTCAATTGTACTGGTTGCCAGGTACGCGCAATACTGGAGGTGGACGGAGAACAAGAGAGATGCCAAGCGAGGAGTCTTTCGTGGTGTATTAATTATTAAATCATAAATCCTTTCTGTGTGCCTATATAACGCCATTACTCACTGTAACAATCTCCTTGTAAAACATGTTTAGATCGCTAACTAAACGGCTGACTGACGAATGCCATCATATAACGATCTGGCAACCCCTGAGCTCCGCCTCACGTGACATCAACGTACTAATGCTGTAGGCGCAGAGATCATTTCATGTTGACGTTGCCAACGTAACCAGATGTAAATATTTATATATTTTGGACCCGTAAAATTTTATAAAACAATTATTTCTATACTATAATTTTTTTTCAGTAAAATTAATACTTTTATTCTGCATCCCTTTAGACGTTCTGTGGATGTATTATTTTTGAAAAATTAATCGTTTTGATGAAAAAGTTGTAGCTCTGACCTTTAAGAAGGAAAATACATGTTCAACTGCTCATGGATTATTCCAATCATTGGAAAACCTGTTGATTAAGATAAATGATTGAAAACAGCTCAATACGACTTATTACTTAAAAGGTATTTTTGTATCCTCCTCTGATTTGAGCCAAGCAGCTGCAACTGAGAGGAACAGGAGTAAAGCTCCTGCTCTTTGAGCATTTTTGGGGTGAGGGGCCTTGCTTAAGGTCTCAGGTCTTCCCATATTCGTCCCTCAATGTCGGAAAAGTCCAAATCTTTAACCCAACTGGGGGCTTGAAACTGCTGCTCTTCCGATACCTCACGACGCCCTACCGCTAGGCTACCCTATCTCCCCAGGCCATTCTGTGAGCCAGGGCAGGGCTCCCAGTCTGGTCCTGGGAGAGCAGAGAGACAGCTGGCTTCTGTTTCAGCTCAACCACATCACAAAGGCTTTTACCTTCCCCCTCCCCCCGCCACCCCAGACATGGTCTCACCCGCCATAGAGAAAGGTGGAGGGCAGTCAAATGGGATGCGCCAAATCTCCCGCTGAGAGGGTGGGGCAGTCAAGTCAGCTGCTCCATTCTTGGCACAGCGGCTAGGCTATGCGTATAAACTCACGTACACACCCTGTCTGCTCCCTCGCTCTCTCTCTCTCTCTCTCTCACTCTCTCTCGCTCCCTCTCTCCCTCCTTCTGTTAATGGGATCAACTTCATCACTGTCTAAACACAATACAGTTGCAAATCACAGAGCGGGACGGGTGACATAAAGTGAAAGAAAGGGGAGAGATTGAAAAAAGACATAAAGATAAGGATGTGAAAGAAAGAGATTAAAGCAGATACAAAACAGAACAAGGAGTGGCATCTACACTAAAAAAAAAAAAATGCGAGTTTTAGGTTTACTTCAAAATGGCATGTCAAGTTCCACACAGCTGAGATCAGTAATTCCGCTTAATTTTTTTAATCAAAATGTCATCAAAATCTTAGAATTCAATCAGAAGATACTTAAAACCATTGTGTGGAACCACTTGACATAACATGTTTAAGTATATTGAGCGATACATTTTTTTGAGTGGCACCTCACTAAACCAGCCGTACTGTGCTAAGTTTAACATGGAGAGATTTGCATTAGACGTCTGCTAATTGCGAACAGGAGCAGCTCTCACTGATCCTTAAACAAGGAGAAATGGGTATCGGCTGCAGATTGACTGGACACCCTGTGCACTGACTCTGATTACCCCGGGCTCAGAGCCCAACTCTGTCTCAGAGGGGGGAGTTGGGTTTTTTTCTGGTAAGTGGTCCTCTGTCAGAGTTTCTTTGGTAAAACGGGAGTTATGGAGAGTGCTCCACATAGCCAATTAAAACCACAACTGTGAAATTCTCTCATTCTTGCTGGCTGAGATGTCCGTCCCTACTGCGATGCTTGAGGACTCTTCAGAGAGCTGCTCGCAGGAGACGTTATGGTCAAACCCTAGCGACAGGTGAAAACAGCCCTGCTCAGCAACAGTCCGGCCCATGTCCTCGCCGTGACCCGATTGGATAAAAGAGCAAGCGTCCGGCTTCCAGTCACGGCCATACTTGGCAGTCGGTCAGAATGACAGATAAGGCTGCTTCAAGAATGATCAAGTGTTTTAAGGGAGAAGGATTATAGGTCGCGGAATCCAAGTGTGACTAAGTTCAACAGTGACGGGCGAGGGCAAATATTAGTTTTGCGGCACACGTGGCAAGCTGTAAATGCTGCTAAAGTCAACAAAGATTGACTCACGGTTGGTAATGATACGACTCCCATTATGACGACTGCATTCATTGAGTCCATTATGAACCCTTATGATGCAACAACGAATGAAAAAGGATAATTGTCTCCCTATTTCCCTATAGCTAGTCCATAGCATTGTTTCCACGATGCACTTGTGAAGCTCAATTAGAAGGAAATATCCTCATTTAAACGTCTAAATCTGAAAGATTTACCCAATAAAAGCCAATGGAACAAGTTGGTGTAATCCTTTGATAATTGGTTTGACGGCCATGTAAACGCTCCATCGGATTGCCCCTGCAGTTGGACCATTCTACGCAGGTTAAGTGGGCCGACGCACAGTGATGACATCATGACTTAGACGTATACAAACAAACATGTTGGCAACCAGCAAAAACACTTCAACAACATAGTTCGTCCATTCACAGTCAATGGGCCCAACTATGCAAGTTACCGTAGTGATTTCGGGAAACGCACCCCAGGATAGTTTTGTAAGAATTGAAAATAGCAAAACCATCAACACGCTTCAGTCTCATCCAGATGTGAAATCAGATAGGATGGCGACAAGTGAAGCCACAACACTGGCTATATGGAAATGATGGATGCGAGACAACGGACGTGTAAAGGCGAACAATCCAATTAAATCAATCACTTTCATGTAATGGGCATGTTCAGATTCACCAATCCGAGTACTGTAATTTGTGCAAATAAATGTAGCCACTAATTGCAACAGAATGACTCATATCCTAATTTTTCAGCTGCCCACTGCAATCCCCCCATCCAAGTTCTGGATCCAGGTTGACAAGGGCACAATTCTTCAAAAAGTACATATGCAAGTTGCATGTGAATTATTAGGAATTAAGCCCAGCAGATGACAGCCATCATCTACACTAAGCACTCAGTCCTCTCATATGTTATTAATTGCTTATTTCCGTATTGCCTTGTTATTGGCCTGTGGGTCGCTGTATTGGCCCGAGGCCGCAGGCTGAGGGCTAATACCGCGACCCAAAGGCCAATACCAAGGCAATGTGAAAATAAGCAATTTATAATATTTTTATTAATTGATTACATATGTTGTGCTATCATGACAATATTATGACTATGACTTCTGAAGTACGAGACTTCAAGACTCATTAAAGAGCTGAATGCTAGGTCCGCGACTGTCGTCTGCTTCTCTGAAGAGAGCGAATGCCACAGTTGCCAATAGTTACTTGTGCACGTGCTGAACTCTGCCAATACAGGTCAGACAATACAGCTCGGCCAGTACAGGTTGGCCAAAACAAGATATATTGGCAGGCCGTTTTTACTGTATGCGGGCAATAACATACATAACCAATTAATAAAAGAGCTTATTGCTATTAGACCTCTGTATTACCAGCACAAAACGTCTGCCTGAAAGCATCATATACAGCCCAGGCAACACTCACAGTTCAGTCACTAACCCATAGAAGAGACAAGAACAAGATATTTCTACGCCTTTGACAAAGACAATGTGATAAACTATAAAATGGCACGGTCAAAATTAGAGGCGCAACAATTAGTCAATTAATCGATGCGCTGATTGAATGAAAATTCTTTGCCAACTACTTTGATTATCGATTAATCATTCCAGTCATTTCAAGAATGCCGCACATCTGCTAGTTCCAGCTTCTTAAATGTAAGGATTGGCTACTTTTCTTTGTAAATTATGACACTAAACAAAGAGTCCTTGAGTTCTGGACTGTGGGTTGAGCGAAATTGTGGTGAACATTTTTCAATTTTTTTTTTTTTACGTTTTGAAGTCCAAACAATTAATCGATTATTCATGACAACTATCATATGATCAATTGATAATGAAAATAATCGTTAGTTGCAGTCCAAAATCTAAACCTATCAGCGCACAATTTTGCTCCTGTAGTTTGGCTAAGGATATTTTGCAGGGTCTTGATTGCAGCAAGTCTGCTCCTGATGTAGTTAATGCAGCATCAGACCCCTCCAAGGTGTGGCGCAGTGTCTCGCCGTAAACCCTAGCCAAAAAATAAATAAATAAACATACACGGATCTTTGCTCCAGTTTCAGCATTTCAAAAAACAGGAACCATTAAGACCAGAGGTACAGAAATGGAGATGGTTTCATCTGTGGCCAAAACCAACATCCACTTCAATTAACCTCGGGCAGTTCGTAATTAAACCACATCTAACATGACTACTGAGTTTACTTAAGAGCAGATGAATTTCCATCAATATGCTTATTCCTGGGCTGACGCTGATGTGCTCTCTTTTTTTTTTTTGGAGGCAGGGTTTTCTCAGGACAAGAGGTTGGGGGGAATCCTAAACCAGTCAGATTTTCATGACTGTAGCTCCAGGCAGGATTCAACAAAGATGATCCTCGGTTCTCGGCTGCCCTTGAGTAAACACGACCGCTCATAAATCAAGTCCTCCTCCCAGAAGTTCGGCGCAGCTTGCTCTTGGGGTTTCGACGGAAAAACAAAGTCCACCAATCATTCCTGCAAACGGATGAGTCAGCATAAAGAACTGGGGACCACTGCTCTTACAGATGATTAGAAAATCGGTTGGCCCAATACGTCTCGCTCAACAAACGTTACCTCCAATACCTGAATGTAAAACCTATGGTGTAACATTACCCCTAAGACCTTACGCGGGCGATGCATACAGAAGCCCACCACAGAGGTCAGGCCTAACGGATGCCGATATTACAATACAGCCCACTGTCCCTGGGTAAACTAAAATTACATCCAGATGGGAGATCAAAGCCTAGCAGATTTCCTGGTTGCCCACAGTGCCCCCTACCCTCCGGGAATGGCATTACAGCACAGAGGAGAAAATCCAGTCGACACAAATGCTGCCGCGACCGTCTCGCTTTCACATGGTCAACAGGAAAACAGCTGACTTTTTACACGGGGATTCCAATAAAAAGGCTGGTGTTTACAGTGACCCCGCAACAACATTCCACAGTTATTCACACAGTCCGTCAAATCACGACAGTGAATCTTGTTATAGGGTAAATAAGATAATATCAGTTTTACAAAAGAGTATAATATCATAATGACATGTCTCTGCTGCTTTGGAACATTCTTGTCTCAGATTATACTCCAGGCTGCAGTGGGCAGCATAATTATTGATATGCTTGACCTTTGCCTGAGTATCGTGATCTCAGAGTCACCGACGCCGCTTGACGGGTGACTTAGAAGCAAAAAGAAAATATGCCCATTTTCAGAGATTTAATGGCAAGTTACACAAAGCGCAAGTAGGGAAGAAAAGTGAAATAATACGGTACTGAATGCTTGACCTGAGTAACAGTAACATGCAGGAAGAAATTCTCAGAATCACTCACACCACAGCGCTTACTGGAAATTTACAAATGAGACAAGATTTGTCACAAAGGTAAAGAAGGACGGGCAAGAGAGGAACTCTTGCAGTTTGGTGTGTAAATATTTGGACATTGATGAAGTTATTGTAATTTGAGCTGTCACAGCATATTGCATGAATAAAAATGCTCAGGATCCCTACATGGTGCACACACAGCCTGGCCAAAAAAAAGTTGTGCACTATTATTTTTCTGGACCAGCTTTAGCTCTGATAATAGCACGCATTCGTCTTGGCATTGTTTTGACAATCAAATATAATGTCACAACATTTATTTCCCACCAGAGTTGCATTAATTTTTGGCCGAGATCTTGTGCTGACAACAAAAGGCTCAAACCACTCCGTAAAGCCTTTTCCAGCACATCCCAAATACTTTCAGTTGGTTAAAGTGGCAGCCAGTTCCTATGTGAAAATGATTCCTTGTGCTTACTGACACACTCTTTCACAATTTCAGCCTGAGGAATCTTGTTATTGTCATCCTGGAACATTGCCTGTGCTATAAAGATTAAAAAATCCATTAATGGGATTACCTGAATATACTGAATGACCAGGTTGTCTGCTGACCTCATTTTATTGCTGCAAATTGTTGTTGAGCCTAGATCAGACCAACTGAAGCAACCCCAGATCATAACACTGCCTCCATGGGCTTGTATAGTGGGCTCAATGCATGGCAGGTGCATCGCTTCATGGGCTTCCTTTCTTACCCTGAAGCACTCATCCCTCCAGAATAGGGTAGATCTGAACTAATTAGACCACAAGAACTTTTTCGAATTGCTCCACAGTCCAATCTTTACACTCCCTCGCAAATTGAAGTCGATTTTTTCCAAATAGCCTTCAGCGGCATAGTGCTGAAGTGTGTAGCACCGCTGCCTAGCAGTAATAAAGTCATGGCCTCATAGCTCACCTGGGGCCCCTATCAGTGGAGCTTTCATGATCCCCAGTATTTGCATGGCCCTCCTCCAGGCTACTTGGAAACTCAAAATTGCCTATTGGTATGAGTGAATCACACGCTGACATGAGATTAATGAAAGTGTCATTAATCAATCACGAATCAATCAATCCCAACTAGCCTCACCAATAAGGGGTTTTCATGTGGCCATGCGGCTCTTTAGTCCCAGTCCTGCAAGTTCTTGTTGTATTGCGCATGTGGAAATGCTCTTATTTTCTAAATTAAACAGCAAAGAGTTATAGTGTCAATTTTTTAGGATGAGACTTCACCAAACCTTTTAGTGATCGCTAATCATGATCGTTCTTGATTTTTTCCAACACATTTCCTCCATTAAGTTGACGGCTCACCACTATCTTTCCAGGTTTTAGTATTGCATTGGACAGCTCTTAATCCTATTCCAGTGAATTCAGCAATGTCTTTAGTGGTTTTCTTTGCTTGACGCAAGTCGCTAATTTGCACCTCTTAAAACGCAGTAACATCATTTCCTCAACCATGGGACACGTCATCTGACGTGTTTGTTTAAGAAATGAGAAGCTTCACTCCTCATGAGTCAGGGTTAAAAGAATTGTAGCCAACTGAAACATATTAATCACTGCAATAATGATTCGATCAGAGGCTCTTAAGTGTTCGCTTATTTAAATCTGAACGGCAACTTTTTTTTTTTTTTTGGTCTGGCAGCGTCGTATATGCTTGACAAAACCATTAAATTTAAGCTAAATGACTACACTTCACACACATCTTGACTGTTTCACTTCAAATTAATCGCGGTGGAGAACAGAACCAAAACAATGAAATCTGCGTCACTGTACAAGTACTTTGACATCTGACTCTACCTGTCGATGTCATTTCTAAAGGGATCCTGCACCTGCAGCACAACGGCAGCTCCGCAATCATCGACACCTGGTTCTCAGGGCAGAATCTTATGCATGTCTTCTCCTGGTTTTACAGCAGTACAGAATGATGAGGTCACAGCACAATAACTTGTTTTCATTACTCTGTTGATTAAGTATTTTTTTGCTTCCAGAAGACACTGTCACCGGCATATAAATAATAAAAAGTATGCTGTATACATAATTCCTTTCACACCTTGTAAATTATTGCAGACTGGGGACTATGGATAGAAAAAGGTGTACTTGTAGAGGTGGAGGAACAACATGTCGAACGGACATTTATCCTCAGTGCAAATGTATCCCAGAGGAGCAAAAAAAAAAAAAAAACCCCTTCCATGTGTCCAAATATTTCCCAAGAAGAGCAGATATTTTGAAATTACTTGAGAAGGATTAAAGCCAAATCACACCACTCGAGAAAACCCCTCATGCTGTCATGACTGACCACAAGGTCAATTTGTTATTTGCAATCCTTTGCAGAAGAATCTGTCGGGCGATTCATCCGAAGAGCACCGTACGGCGTGCAAATGGGAGTCGTTTCCCCGAACGCACGTTAAAAACGGTCGTTGCACAGTCGACTAACTTTTTTTATTTACAGAGTCCGTTACCGTGCAAGAACCATTAACTTTATGAATCCATCACTGTCGAATTCTTTATTTTTGCTAACTGACCCCATATTATGAGGCTTTTAACATTAAATTGCATTTTAATGATGGCCCTCAGTTGGCCCCAGTTGCTATGCACTATCTTTTCCAGAGAGCAGCCCTGTGTTCCCTTTGAGCTGAGCAAGTCCCAATACTCCAGGTGCCGTAAGGACAGGAGAGGCTTTACCCCCAGTGACTGACCCAAGATCACTGGCGAGAAGAGAGCAGAGGACGGCCAGTCCCCAGCTCTGGGACTTGTGCAACTCAGTCACTGATCCCAGGTCAGCCTCTGATGTACGTTCGCACCACAGCAGCGTCACACAAGCAGGAAGTCTGAATGGTAAGGGGCAGAGGAAACGAGGAGAGCGATGACAGGGGAGTGGAGCTAACATTGACGCAGGACCCCCGCATTGGATGGGAAATGCCAAAATCCTAGGGGGAGGGGATAGGGACACTGTCCAGGCGGCAGCCATTCCGGCTCCTCCGTTCCCAGTAACCCGAAGGATGAGCCAAAGTCCATGACCCCGGGTGATGTTCTTCTGAGTATTGGGACTGTTAGAACTCCTGACACTGGGCTGGACTGATCTTCGCACTGATTCTATTTAATTTTCTATTTAGTCAATTGTTTTTGCAGTGAACATCACTGTGATAAGGGGGCTCTGGAATACTGAGTCGAGTGTAGGATTCACTTTTTAAGTCTCAATACCAATACCAATACCGATTTGGGGTGTCAGTCGATACGGAGCATCGATCTGATACCAGCGTTCAATTAATAAGTCTTAAGCCTCACTACACTGAGTGCAAAATACTGGCATCATTCTTATATGTGTAAGACAACATCATAAATGCATAGATATAAATGCACTGAAGTGTTATTTATGAAAAAAAAAATGGTATCGATACCAAATCGGCCCTGTCACAGACACTTGATCCAGCTATTTCAGTCGGTGTCAAACTGATATTGGATATCAATATTAGTATTGGTAAGTCTCTGCTAGGTTGCCCAAAACGTAGCCCAAGATATGACCTTCGGTCACCAGATAGAGTACAGCAACAG
Source organism: Gymnothorax javanicus (assembly GCA_029692085.1). NCBI lineage: Eukaryota > Metazoa > Chordata > Actinopteri > Anguilliformes > Muraenidae > Gymnothorax > Gymnothorax javanicus. The sequence goes on along the minus strand of CM056198.1, from coordinate 6,931,441 downwards.
GGTATTTTTTTCCCTTCCTGACGACTTCTTTTTTTGCATATCTGCTGCACTTGAATGTTTCAGATGATCAAACTAATTTTAATCTCGCATGAACTTCGCTTAGACGCACAATCATATTCACATCAAAGAGGGGTTTTTATAAATGACCAATAAATCACAATTTTCTCAGATAGCCACCATTTAAATGCAAATTTGACCATATGGCAATGGTACAAATGAGTCCCCTGAAGTCAAAAATCCATTCCAACACATCCTGACCATGTCCGCATTATGCAAGGGATTCTAATCTGTGCCAGGAGATGAAAAGGCCACAGATGTTCGGATAGGGTTGGAAGAGTTTAACATTTGTAGCAGTATTAATAAATTTACGAGATGGCACTCTGCCAGGGCGACATGCATGACTGCACATGTTTTACATATTACCCATTTTTCATAGCTGGATATTTCCTGAAGCGTTTGGGGTGACGTCCCTTGTGCGAGTTTTCAGGGTAAAATGGCTCCAGGAGCCCCTAAGGTTTGTAACGCCACAGGGACGTCCCTGTCATCGTTTCATGAGACGTACATCGTTAATGCAGACCGGAGCCGACTGGGAGGGTGAAGATGGGGGGACCGCAAAACCGCAAATTTGTGAAATGGAACTTCCTGCTCCCTGAAATGTCGGTTCGAATTGATGTCAGTTACAGCCGGATACAAGCACGCCAGACGGGGAGAGGTAGATTCACAGGGTAATAATTATATTCAGAAAAAAATGCTTCTGCAAAAGATGGCCTCACCTTACCTTGGTCCAGATATCCCAGGGAAACCTCCACCTTCTCTTGACTCATTTAACGGGTTGAATTTGCCTTAACGATGCCGTACAATGATCAATTTTTATGACAGGTGCAAGGAAGGGAGAAAAGTTGTGCAAAATAAGTGATTGTAAGGGGTCACCGAGTGTGTGTAAGAGAAAATTCAAATGTGTTTGCTCATGCTTTGGCAAAGCCTGCAAACGTATTGCCTCATGATTAAGCATCTTGAATTTTAACTCAAGATGGAGAGTCAGACCCCTCACAGCCATTTATCAGCAAATATCGCCACACAAATTTGCCTTTCGCCCTTAGTTTGTTTTCAATTACGAAAAGCCTGACTATGAACTGGCAGATAGCACAATGAGAGCATAAATGAGCACATACAACCCGGACCAAAATTGACGGTTACAAATCAGAAACATCTGTGCTAGAGAGAGATTCATGAGAAATTAAAGTGGAATTAAAAACGCAAGCCCGGGCAGATGCTTCAGATGTTCCTTCCATCTTCAGGGCATTGTCCAGTTACAGCTTTTGAGAGCAGGATACGTGCTCCAGTGACAGTTCTCACTCCAGGTCCCAGTTTGCAGGATTCTGGAAGCCTCCCACTAAAATAGGCGATTAAGGCTGTCAGAGATGACAACACAAACACAGCTCTCCCGCTGGTGAACTTATGAACAGGGACGTGGGGAATAGCACATAAATCGAGCGTGAATTCGCTGCGAGCTTGGGACTAATCCAAGATGAATCTGCAATGAGCGTGGGATGAGTCAGCAGCGAGTTTTTTCATGAGTCAGGAGTGTTTACGGTTAGAGCTATGATACCGCAATAAATTGGATGGAATGTGGGATGAGTTGCACCCTGGAACAGAGACAGTGTTGAAGGAAAGTTTCAAGATGGCGGGAAATTTTTTTAGGGGTTTTTGAGTGGATTTGTGCAGGAATGAGTTACCCTACTTTTCACTAACACTGGCAGGACTGGTTACGGACCGGAGTGTATCATACGTATAATGTAAAAATATAAAGTAAATGGTTTCCCCACAAGGAAATGAACACTCAGTAAATGTTTTTATTGTCAAATGTCTCACCAAGTGCCGATCTATTAAGCAAGTATTGTACTACTTTGACAACCGAAACATATACTGAACTGGAATCAAGTGGGACATCATTGTACAGTCTTGTGCAAATTAATTGGATAAAGGTGCTGATCAATTGAATGAGCTGAATGGAGTGCAAAATAGCCGTGCCAACTGATGGGCATTTTACATAACCACCTCAAAGATCGCTGCATAGTACAGTACCTTTTAGCCACATTTCATTAATTTCCTTGACTTGTATGATGCAACTAATGTGATTTCATCATCAGCACAGTACTGTAACTGTGTTGGACTGGCCTGGTAATTCACGTGACCTCTTTCTCATTGAGAATCTCGAAATCAAGGCAACCTGCAAAAACCTGGTCAGCTCCATGCCAAAACGGGAGGAACAGCTTATCAAGAACCGTGGAGGACACATTTCATACTGAGTGCTGAATGTAGACACTATTAAAGTAATAAAAAGCCTAAAAACCTTTGTTGTTTGGTTTTTCCCTCTCCAGCCTGCTTTATCCAAGTGATTTGCACAAGACTGCAAGCTAAAGCGCCAAGACTTTCCCAGAATGAACAGCCACAAACCACGGAGTGTCAACATAAGCAGCATTGGTGTCATGAATGGCATGAGACAGAACTGCCGCTGGTTTTCCGCCGTGGGGAATCAGCAAAGACAGAAGTGGATGACCAGGCTGTCTCAGTCCGGCTCACAAGGACAACTTTGGACTGAGACCTTCCTGTGCGGAGCAGAGCGGCTCCTGACTTCATTTCCTGTTCACACTGATGAGAGGGACAGATGCACCTCTGTAACATCGCAGAATGACAGATCCGCTACAGGGACTCTGATTGGTTGCTGGATGTAACATACAGTGCTGTGAAAAAGTATTTGCCCCCTTCCTGATTTTTTATTTTTTTTTTTTTTGCATATTTGTCACACTTAAATGTTTCAGATCATCAAACAAATTTTAATATAAGACAAAGATAACCCGAGTAAATACAAAATGCAGTTTTTGAATGATTATTTCATTTATTAAGGGAAAAAAGCTATCCAAACCTACCTGGCCCTATGTGAAAAAGTGATTGCCCCCCCTTGTTAAATCATGAATTAACTGTAATTAACCACATTTATTAGTTCAATTTCACAAGCCACATCCAGGCCTGATTACTGCAAGACCTGCTGAATGAAGAAATCATTTACATAGAACCTGTCTGACAAAGTGAAGTAGGCTAAAAGATCTCAAAAAGCAACATATCATGCCACGATCTAAAGAAATTCAAGAACGGATGAGAAACAAAGTCATTAACATCTATCAGTCTGGAAAGGGTTACAAAGCCATTTCTAAGGCTTTGGGACTCCAGCGAACCATGGTGAGAGCCATTATCCACAAATGGAGAAAACTTGGAACAGTGGTGAACCTTCCCAGGAGTGGCCGACCTACCAAAATTACTCTAAGAGCACATCGACGACTCATCCAGGAGGTCACAAAAGAACCCAGAACAACATCTAAAGAACTGCAGGCCTCACTTGCCTCACTTAAAGTCAGTATTCATGATTGAACAATAAGAAAAGACTGGGTAAAAATGGCATCCATGGGAGAGTTCCAAGGCGAAAACGACTGCTGACCAAAAAGAGCACAAAGCCTTGTCTCAAATTTGCCAAAAAACATCTTCATGATTCCCATGACTTTTGGGAAAATATTCTGTGGACTGACGAGACAAAAATTGAACTTTTTGGAAGGTGTACGTCCCGTTACATCTGGCATAAACCTAACACAGCATTTCATAAAAAGAACATCATACCAACAGTCAAACATGGTGGTGTTAGTGTGATGGTCTGGGGCCGCTTAGCTGCTTCAGGATCTGAACGACTTGCTGAAATTGATGGAACCATGAATTCTGCTCTCTACCAGAAAATCCTGAAGGAGATTTTCCGACCATCAGTTCTTGACCTCAAGCTCAAGCGCACTTGAATTATGCAGCAGGACAATGATCTGAAACACTCTAGCAAGTCCACCTCTGAATGGCTTAAAAAAAAAACAAAATGAAGGTTTTGGAGTGGCCTAGTCAAAGTCCGGACTAAAATCCCACAGATGCTGTGGCATGACCTTAAACAGGCCGTTCATGCTCGAAAACCCTCCAATGTGGCTCAATTAAAACAATTCTGCAAAGAAGAGTGGGCCAAAATTCCTCCACAGCGATGTGAAAGACTCATTGCCAGTTATTGCAAACCCTTGACTGCACTTGCTGTCACTGAGGGTGGCACAAATAGTTATTAGGTTTAGGGGGCAATTACTTTTTCACATAGGGCCAGGTAGGTTTGGATAGCTTTTTCCCCTCAATAAATTAAATCATCATTTGAAAACTGCATTTTGTCTTCACTTGGGTTATCTTCGTCTAATATTAAAATTTCTTTGATGATCTGAAACATTTAAGTGTGATAAATATGCAAAAAATAAGAAATCAGGAAGGGGGCAAATACGTTTTAACAGCAATGTATATGTTTATCTACCAGTGATAGAGAGGATTAAGTGCAAGAGATGTACCTGTGATTATATCTGAAGATTAACTAAAGTCAACAAGTGAGCAAGTCATTTTATGCCCAGGATATAGTTACATTGCAAAAAAAAAAAAAAACAATAAAAAAGGCCCATTTTATTTAGCTGACCACCAACAGATAGGGAAAGCAATAAAGCTGCACAATCCCGTTACTTTTTCCTTTTTTAAACAAAAATGGTCCTTAATGACTCACACTTTGCTTGGGAATAGGCAGTGACGGGGGGACATGTTTTACTGAATTTCTCTGCAAAAGAAGCCCACGGGGTGTGGTGAGCTCGCTTTGTGTTTTCATTTCACCAGCATCACTGGCGTTGCTAGACAGACATGCTGCTGTTTCTGCTCTCTCTCGACTGCCAGGGAGAACAAACCACAGTTTACACTAAGTGGACGACATTGTTCTTGCATGGCAGTACAGTTTATGGGACTGGACACTCTGGACAAAGTAACTAGAAGCTTGCTGCAGCCATAAAAGATCTAGTTTAAGTGCTATTGCAAGTATAACAGAAAGCACAAAGTAAATTACAAATATAAAGTGTACACAACCAAGCAAATTTATAATTTTTTTATATATATATTTATATATATTTTTTTGTTCTTGTATTTTTTTAAGACCACATTGGTCATTGGTCCTTAGTGGAAATCATTCTTTCAATTCACCTGACATGCTTCAAATGATTAATAACAAAAGAAAGACCCAAGCACCCCCTGAGCTGTTCTTTAATGGACGCAAGCACGTTGAAAAATTCACATTGGGCAAAAAAAAAAAAAAAAAAAAAAAAAACCTGCAATACCTATATTACCATGTCATTAAGGGCATCATCATTACCATGCCGTTACGGGCATTCATGCTGTGCTCGCCCAAACCATTAGGTTACGTAAATTTAAGTGCATGTGACTGAACTGCTGTATGACAAGCATAATGTCCAACCAAAAAGCTCATGTAATTAATCCAATTTTCCCTCGATATCGACGCATAAGAGATTCCGAATGACCAGAGTTTTGTTTAACTGTCAAAGGGGGGTACTTTGCGGTCAGCAAGCTCAGTTTTTTTTTTTAAGTATCAAAGCTGCGCGTGACAGACATGGATGCGAGTTCGAATTAAGTTCATAATCCGAATGTAGAATAAACTACGCCGGCCAGGGCTATCGTCCCGGTCCCAAAGATGACGTGCGTTACAGAAGGAAAACAGCTGTGAAAAGAAGTTTAGAACGATCGAGCTTTACTGGCGGTTCAAAGATCACCTTACCTGCACAGGTGAACAGTGAAGCAGGAGATCGGCGATAATCAGGGTGATGCCGGGAAGAAATGTCATTTCGAGAGTGTTATCCAATTTAAAACAGGCTGATTGTGTTGTCCTGAAACAAATCCACCGAGAGTGCAGAGATCAGAGACAGTCTTCAGGAAAAAAAAGAAACTTACTGAATTCCTACCAGAGACAAAAATCCCGCCACATCCAACAGCGTAACATTTTCCTGCATTCCTCTTCACAGATTGCGGTGAGTGAAAGAGCAGCTCAGCGCATCGTCACGTAGCCTACCACTGTAGGAAAGCCGCACCTGACAAACTGCCAAAAGTTCCTTGATAGTCGTTATTGCACGCTCGTGATAGCTGTCAGTGACATCTGTTGCCCAAATTGAAACCGACTTGTTTTGCCGTTTGAATGAGATATATGCATAACGCAGACGTATGTATATATAACATAGCTGTCCTTCGATAACGTTATTAAATAGGCTGCATTAAAGTGAGTCGGGAGTAATTCGACCAAGTTTATCGCTCAAGATGAGGTAAAATTAAATACGTATGTTCAGATTGAAGGGTGACCGCGCGCAGCTGATGGAGGCCACATAGCTACTGGCAGTAGTAAATGTATATCCTCAAAAGAACGCAGCAATCAGCCCTAAAAAGCAATGACACTGGAGCCCAGTTTGTCTTTCGTATGTATTTTTCCACCCATGCAGTCAGTGCAGTGCATGAAATTGACTGCGTCTGACTACCCCCCCTCGGCAAAGTCTAACCCTCCCAGCCGCCTGCCCTTCTCCGGTCCATCCCACTACCGCTCTGCCGCGGATTCTCATAAATAAGCACTTTCATGTTTCTGCAAAGAGGGTAGGAAATCTGGATGTTACAACGACCTAATATTGAAATCTGAGTGTTCTGGAGATTTTATTGGGAAACCAGGCACATCTTTTGTTGAGTGATGACAATTAACAGCCAGGTCATTGATCTTACATTTTCCCCGTGGCTACAGTCAACGAACTTGTCAGCTCTGGTCTCAAAGTTTCTGCTTGCTCAAGTTCCATCTGTGATTACTAGCCACTAATACCCAAGTATAAATCTCACACAGTGGTTGCGCTAAAATGATATCCACCCTTTCCTTTCCTGAAATTGCTCAATAACCACTCAAGCAGGGATGCTAGCCGGAAACCTTCACCATTCAAGATGGGCACTGCTGTATGTGAGGTCGACCTTTGAGGAATAAGTTACACCCAACGACAAGCCAAACAAATCGGAACAGATGTTGGCAGTGCCAACATGACTCAGACGGGCCAGTGCCTGGAAAAGACACGACTGACACGATTACCGAAAATCTTAGCCACAGGCCGCAAACCTCATACATGCACATGACACTGTAGAAGGGCCACTCAACCAAGTCCTCACTTTAGAGTGCTATCTATTTTAACAGAAAATCACAGGAGTCTGCAGTGGGAACATTCAACTGATCCTGATTGCATGGTCATGGACAGAGACACGTGCTATTGGTCTGGGAAGAAGTGGGGTGGGGGGAGGGTGGACTATTTAATTTTTCAAGTCACAGAGATGGGACTGAGTTCCACCAGACACCGTTTTCCCCATGGCGCCCTCCATGATAGATGGCCTTTCAACCTCCACTCAGAAATTATTATCCTACCCGTGGACCAGATGTATGGGAAGGATTGATGAACAAGGAAGCGGAGCGATCTCGTGCGGCTCACACAACGAATGACCCGCTCTTTAACTATTACATGAGTACCAGTGTCAGACATGGTGCCGCCCTGGCATTCCATAATGGTGTTCTGCACACGCACTCAGAGCTAAATGATAGCTATGCATAATGCTTCTAGAGCAGACCACACTGATAGTCTGCATGCCTGTGTAAACACTCAAATGCGCAGTCCGATTCTGCTCACCTCTCGCCATCATGACCCCAATTGTGCGCTTTAATGACAAACCAGGTCGTTAATCATGGGATTAACAGGTTAGACAAAAACAGTTCATAAACATTTTACAATGTATGCTTAAAGGAATTCCGAATGCCTCAATATCGTTTGACAGAATTTGTATTGAGAGACTAAAGTAGTTTGGGGAAGGGAACCCAATGAAGCAATAGATTATCGTGGGCTGGTATTTCTCGGTGCCCACAGCATGTGGAAACCAGACTAAGATGAGATGGATATCAAATCAAACTTTACTCACTCAAGTGTACATACACCTTCCTTCTGTAAGCAACCAGATAAAAATGGTTTGGCAATCAAAGCACTACCAGAAGAAGCCAGGATAAGGCGGTCAGGTTTGAAATTTAAGAGGTATGGACAGAATCCAAGTGTATTCACAGTGCTGCCCATACTGCAAATCCAGAGAAGGGTTTAAGTTCTCATAGACTGCTGGGGGCACTTTTCATAAAACTGAGTCAGTATTCTATTATAGTTTTTTTTTTTTTTTTGTCATTTAAGATGTGCTTCCGATTGATGTAGGAGGGCTAAATCCCTAGTTTTGTGGGAATTAATAGGTGCATTATAATTTTGGAAATGCACCCTACTGGAAAAGCGTTTGGTTTGCCATACTGAAGTGCACAGTGAGACGGTGGGCTCCAAGCCAGTTTTGGTATCCAGTTAAACACTTTCTCATGGGTATACTTTCTCACCCCACCTTAGCCTCTGGAGGTCCCAGCTTGTTGCCATATTCTGTTGGCAGAATGGAGTGGTTATTGTGCTTTCTCCAACCAGTATGCGCTCCAAGATAGAGGACAAATAACTGTGACATTTCTCGTACTGACTCCAAAGTAAAGTCCCTGTTTGCAAATGCTTATTTTTCACATTTTTCCTTCCTTTCTTTCTCCGGAAACAGAAATTGATCAAGGTCCATCCACCATGAAGGAGATTATAATCTGTGAAATGAGTTCATAAAATGATGTAGAGTTTGCCCAAAGGTAAGTTAGTTCAGTCATAGGACGTCAAGACTATCCTTTGCGGAAGCAATTTTTTTCCGCAATGTGTGACATGAGTGATTGATGTGTAACTTTCCCTCTTTCTGTACCTGTCTATCACTGACAGCACTTGGACATGGAGTAAAACTGTTCTATTTAACTAATCCACGTCTTTAAATGCCCAGTCTTTCCTTCCATTCTTGTCTCCCTGATTGGTGGAGTGCACAGATAGCTGCAAATAAGTGATCACCATTAGCCTTAAGAGGCTGCGATGGCAGAGGACTTAATCTTATGACAGAAGGCCCATCAAACAACCATAAGAAAACTACGGAAACAAAGTTGAAGATGTGGTTGTCTCCGTTCTCCGCCATCGCCAATCACCATTTCTCAATATGCTTTTTGCCCACCTCACATTAGCTCCTTGACTATAAGACAGCATTGCCATTTTGGATGAGAAGCATTTTTGGAGGCCTTAATTTTTCTGTTTGCAGGCAATGGTGATATAATGGGTAGCACAGATGTGACATGTCTCAGCAAGAAGGTTGTGGGTCCAAATCTGGCCTGGAGCCTTTTCATGTGTAGTTTGTTCACTGTTCTCCCTAATGTAGTCATGGGTACTCTAGTTTGTTTCCACAACCCAAAGACATGCATAGCAGGCTAACCAGAGAATCTAAACTGCCAGTGTATGAGTGAGTGGTCAAAATGCTCTGTGACGAATTACCGCACAATCTAAAGGGGTCTATCAGCCTGTGGCTCACTGGATCCCTGAATAGGCCCCATCCCCAACCCCATCCAGGAATAAGGGGGTTATAGTACCAAGGGGTGGACGCACTCTTTGCCTTATGATCCGTGTGTAGGGTAAGTAGCTAGATCATCATCAACTGACAGCATACAGAGCATGTCCACCTACTTCCTTAATTTCCACCCATATCTATGGAAATCTGAGCACAGGAAAGCCGTTTTTTTGGTTGCCGCAGGGTCTCCACCGAATCCCCTACATCTGCTGGGCCTCCCTCTCACTGACCACAGTGCGGTAAGCATCCTGTGACAGAAAGCTTTCCTTAAAATCCATTCAATCTGTCTGTGAGAGCCGCATGGACTACTGTTGAACCACAGGATTCTGGAGATGAATGACTGAACATTGCATTTATATTCAGCTTTTCTTGCAAGGACTCAATGCGCTTCACAGTGGCAGAAGAGAATCTCACCTTGACCGCCGCTAATGTGTAGAACCCACCTGGGTGACGCACGGTGGGCCATTTTGCACCAGAGCAGTCACCACACATTGCCTGTGATGGTGAGCGTGTGAACAATATTTTAGCCAGTTAAATCGGGACGATTAGGTTGCAGGAGGAAAGAGCCGTGATGGGAATTTAGCCAGGATGCAAGCGAGCCCCCTACGCTTTGCAAAGGGTGTCATGGGACCTTTAATGAGCACAGCAAGCCAGGGCATTGGTTTTGGTTTAACATTTTATCCACAAAACAGCTGTGTCTCCTACAGTACAGTGTCCCCATCACTGCACAAGGGCATGGTGGTTTTATTTGATCAGAAGGAAGACTGCCTCTTACTGGCTTACCTACGCCTCTTCCAGCAACTGCTTGGTTTTCCAAACTGATCTCCTAGCGAAATATTAACCAAACCCACACCTGATTAGCTTCAGCCATCTGGCCAGAATGGGTTGAATTGTGGCATGAGATGCTTCATTTTACGGGTAATCCAAGACCTTGGGCTACATTTTCAACATAGCTGAACCAGTCATATTGTTTCCTTGTTCTATTCCTGTCACAGTAGCGCTTATGACCCCGTGAGCGTCGGCTCGACAATGGGCCACTCGTATTTTGGTGCGGTCAAATAAAAGGAGCTGTGAAAACACGAAGGCCAGCCAAGCGTGTGGCCTGCCCGCAATAGTGCCGTCAGGAAGCTATGTCGAGAAACAGGCTTCCCGCCACAGGGAAGTCATTGTCGTTCACAGAACAGTTCTTTAGAGGAATGAGGCGGCCTTCACTTGCGAGGAACCTTCTAAAAAAAAAACATTTTGGATGAGGATGAGGAACAATAACATTTTTTGATGAAAAACAATCATGTGACCGCAGAACCTCCTGCTTGAGGACAAGGAACTATGCTGTTGGCACGCAAGATTATCCTGTTAGCTCAAGAGACCATCCTGTTAGCATGAGAGGCTAAACTGTTGGCAATTAAGAGAGACAAAACTGTTACCACGAGAGACTAAACTGTTAGCATGAGAGACGAAGATAAGCATGAGGGACTGAACTGTTAGCATAGGAGACTATCCTGTTAGCAATTAAGAGAGACAAAACTGTTACCATGAGAGACTAAACTGTTACCATGAGAGACTATCCTGTTTGCAAGAGAGACAAAACTGTAAGCATGAGAGACTATCTTGTTAGCAATTAAGAGAGACAAAACTGTTCACAAGAGACACTATCCTGTTAGCATGAGAGATTAAACTGTTAGCATGAAAAACTATCCTATTTGCATGAGACACTATCCTGTTCGCAATTAAGAGAGACAAAACCGTAACCATGAGAGACTAAACCGTTAACATGGGAGACTATCCTGTTAGCATGAGAGACAAAGCTATTCACTGGAGAGTCTATCCTATTAGCATAAGAGATGAAACTGTAAGCATGAGAGACTATCCTTTTAGCAAGAGAGACTGTCCAGTTAGCATGAGAGACTATCTTCTTCGCATGAGAAACTGCCTTCCCAGCTCAGGATATTATCGTGTTAGCGTGGGGAAATTATTGCGTGAGCTTCACAAACTATGTAGACAAGAAGGTATCCCATCAGCAGGAGGAAGTTTGTTGTGCTTATATGAGAGTTTACCACTCTCACAAAATTATTGTTAATTTGATTATGCAAATTTTCAGATTAGCAAAGGTCCCTTTAGAGATTCCATGTTATAGTTATTATAACTATAATATGCTAGATTGTTCAACACCCTCACTCCCTTCCTAAAGGACCTCAAACTACATGACAGGTAAGATTTAACTGCAGAAATCATGTCAGCACTTTGCAAAATATCAGCTGTGGTATGTTTTCTGCAGAGAGTGGAATACCCCAGAGTGTAGGAGCACCTGTGATATTGATCACCTGACTGCAGTATTATTCAAGCCCCTGTGAAAAAAAAAGACTTCATTTTTTATTTACCCTTAGGGCGCTGAATTTTCAAGGAATTAAAAACTTTAGACAGTCCTGTTGGCTGCGAACGCATGGGTGTAGCTCCCGAAAGCCCGCTTCTCCCCTTTTTTGTGCATTATTCGGCCAATACTGTCACCATGGCAACTGAAATCATATAACACATGTCCATATCTGTCAAAAATTACAGCCTGTACAGGGTCCACATGGAAGTGTGTATGTTTCAGCACAAATGTGCACATTATTCCGCCAATATTGTCGCCATGGCAACCAAAATGGCAAGATTTGTGTCATAAGTGAAGTGTAACACATGTCCACACCAAATATGAAAGTAATCGGTCGAAAATTGCAGCCTGTACTGTGTCCACAAGAAAATCTCTATGTTTTACCACTAATTTGCATATTTTTCGGCCAATACTGTCGCCGTGGCAACCAAAATCGCTAGGTGTCATAAGTTAAGTACAACGCATGTCCATACCAAATGTGAAAGTAATCCGTCAAAAATTACAGCCTGTATAGCGTCCACAAGGAAGTGTCTAAGGACACGGACATGGCGGCGACGGCGGTGGAGACGACGCGCGTGAATCCATAGTAGCCGCCCGACTTCATCTGGGGGCTACGATGATCCAGAGCTGTTGAAAATCTATCATGCGGCAACTTGAGAGCTTCCCTGCAGAAGCGCTTTTAAACAAGTTGCCTCATGATATGTTTTCTACAGCATCTGATTTTGATATCTTACATCATTGGGCAACTATAGTTGCCTATAGCGCTCAAAGTGTTAATGCTAACTTCTATGGCCAGAGAGCTCAAAACGCCATTCTGGATTTGTCCTGATTACAGTTCTCTCCTGGCGCAGTGGTTGAAGATGCAGATATCGTTTCCTGCAGATACATCCAATACGCTGTGTAGTTGGATGCCGACCAGTTGCAAGTCAAAATCACTCAGCCTCTGTTTCCATCCCATAACCTGTCATGGCCATGACTTGGATTTCGTCCGAAGCCACCCTGTAAGAGATGATCTGCATTTATAGCTTGCCAGAAGGAAACCTAAGCGATTTTGAATATAGTACTCAGAAAATAATGCCGGTTTGTCCCAAAAATTGGCATCCTACCACAGTATTACGTTGTGAATGACCGTAAAGGACCTTGACCATCAACTTGGAAATAAATCGTGGAGGTCTATCTCAGGACTAGAAGGCGATGAGTTCTAATCCCAAAGGAGGCTCTGCAGTTAAACAAGGAAAGCACTATAAGAATTAATTTAGGTCCTCCTGAAAACAGCATCAGCTAAGCAAATAAGTCAGCTTATGTAAGGAGATATTCAGAGAACAGACAGGAAATGAAAATGGAAACAGGTTTGGAAAACTTTACGGTTTAGCAGAAAAGAGAATACTGACAATTCCATGGTGGGATGAGTTGGTTTACAAGCTTGATTTGTTTATGCATAAATGCTACATTTCTACGGAATAGACTTCCCTTACCAACACTGAGTGCAGGAAAACTGCATTTGTGTGGTCAAACATTGTGTCAGAGCCGGGGCTGTCATATGATCCTCCCTGCCAGGAGAATATAGAGAAACTTTTGTTTTTAGTTGTTTTACATTAAGCTCAAAATAATAGGTTATTGTGCCAAATGGAACGTTCCCAGGTATACATCGGTTGTGTAAACTAAGAAACGGTACCATACTGTGCGTCACACATATTACAGCAATAAAATATGGCATGAAGCATAGCTGTAGCAATGTGCAAGCTGTTAAAACCAATGTATGGCGATTCAGCGAGTTTCCCTCTGTCCGGCAGAACAATGACTCCGGGTTTGCGATTTATGGCAGGTCACTGGAGGAGCAGACTATGAAAAATGTAGAGTAAAATCACAGTATTGAGATTTATGGGCTTGCAGCCTGCAAGAAAGAATACAGTGTTTCAGGCATCTTGCATTTGATGAATCATGATTCACAACACACAGCGCTATAGTGAATTATATATTTTTATTTTTATTACCCTTTATTTAACCAGGGAAGTCCCAGTGAGATCTAAAACTCCTTTACAAGAGAGCCCTGGGGCACGGCAAATGCAGCAGCCAAGTATTAATATATCATGAATAAATTTCCACCACTCAAAAAGCTGTTTAACCCTTTAACTGCTGGCTCAGCCTCTTGATAGAGCGCATTCTAAGTCACTGTTTCTGGTTGTAAGGTGTGTTGAACTTAACTGATTGGGTTTTTTCAGCATAACATACCTCACCTGAATGTTACAGATGGCTTAATCAGGTGAAGTTCAACATGTCTTATAATTAGATAGGGCAACTCAAAATGTGCCCTTTCAAAAGTTTGAGGCAGTTGATGGGTTAAATGTAATGGAGCCAGGTTCATAATACTGTCAGCTTATGAGAAGGACCTAAGGCTCTCAAAAGCCCTGTTTCATTCCTGAGGAAGTTCTGTTAACACTTCACTTGAACCCTTTGTCATAAAGGCGAAGCAACGCTGTCATACATGACACAAAAACTGTCAAAAGATGGCATGACACAGTTGATACCGAACTCAGTCCTGGGGCCCCCAGCGTATGCCAGTTATTGTTGGAACAACGAATGAACCAGTCCCAGAACTTTAACGAGCTAATGTCTCTTATACGTTGTATTTTCTTTGTGTTCGGAGGGACTGTTGACCCTTTTAAGCCATGTTGTGTCAGAAATAACAATGAACGACATGATGAATTACATTCAAATATTCATATGGTGCTTACCGTAAAAATAATACGTGAGAGGTCATTATTTTTAACTGAGCAAATTCATGACTTTGGTGTTTAAATCTGTTTCTAATCGGTCAGTGTCGAATCCTGACCGCGAGAGTAAAACACCAAGAAAATAATGAATTCAAAACCCCGCCAGGTTACGGCAAGCCAAGCTCACAGTTTGTTGATAAATTCACAGAAATATTTCTTAAAGAAATTAAACGCACATGTCCAGCAACCGTGATAGCATCCAACTAATTAACCTCAGTGAAACGAGTGACTAAAAAGCAACCACTTTTATTCTGTGATTATTTAGCACTATAAGCAGAATACGATCAAGCGAGTTTTACTCCCGAAGGTAGGCATAGATATTTCTCACATTCTGTTGCTTAAGAGGAGAAATACAGAATTCCCTCTGAACATGAGGAGGACCTAATGTGATGGCTGGTGTTTCGAGACGCCAAACGCAGTGGCCGGAACGAAAGGAAGCACAGGAATGCAAGAGAGACAAACACAGACAAAATAGGAGAGAGAGACTTGCGCTTCCAAAGGACATAAATCCAGTCCGACTTAAACAAGGAAGCAGAGCAAGCCAGACAGTACGAAACAAAGGAAAAATCTCAGGAACAGAGATAAAAAGACAAAGCACCAGACGGTGCACAGACAGAGGAAAGGAAAGAGAAGGGTTCCCTTTTCTAACTAACACTTTCCTTTTTTGCAACTAATTCCTCAACACTTCTCTAGCTAGAGATCTTGCGAGCTACAGTGCAATGGTAACACTGACACTCTCGCAAAGGCGGCGAGGCGGAACTTGGGTTTAAATAGAGTCCGGGCGCCGCCCACAATTGATGCCAGCTGGCCAAAGAATCCGATTGTGGGCAAAACGATATCGTCCCGGACGAGAGTAACAAAGAAAGCTCGCCAGCCTCCAAAAACCATGACACCTAATTCATGGAAATTATCAGCTCGTAATCCCGCCCTAAGGGGGAGGGGCATTCCTGTTGGTGGCATTTGTCCATTTGTCTGTGTGTCTGTCAGCAATTTAGAGCAAAAATGGTATGTTCAGAGTACACAAAACTTTCAGGAAAGATGCATAATGGTCATTGGATCATCCAATAAAATTTTAGACCTAATTGGGTCTATGTCCAAAAAAAAAAAAAGTTTTTTCACAACTACCTTTAGTCTGCAGCGATCCATTTCTGACAGGATTCAAAACATGTATTTTTCAATTCTGCTTCCAACCACATGCTACATTACGGTGTGATGTCGTTAGGCTGATTAGCTGAGGAGTCCTAGGTTATTAACCCTTAGAGCACTGAATGACTTTTCAAGGAATTAAAAATGTAATTTTCCTGAGCTGTTGCTCCCCTGCGGGAGCTCTTTCAAACAAGTTGCCACATGATAGATTTTCAACAGCATCTGATTTTGATATCATACATCACTGGGCAACTATAGTTGCCTATAGCGCTCTAAGGGTTAAACATCCAAATCACCAAACACTCTTCCTCAGGTGAGGTATGTTGTGCCTGGCATCACTTAATTTAAGCCCTGGGATTGCACTTTTGGTTTCAAAAAACTAGCAAACCCTGGAAGGCCCCGGGGCCGAGCATGGGAACAGCTAGTGTAACAAATCAAGTCAGTTCTTGCCAAACGCCATGTTGCCGTCACACTTTAATCTCAGACAGTTACAACATATGACACAGCTATAATGTCTACATATCAATGCCCTGATCGTTATCTATTGAATCTCACATAAACCGACCTTGCAACGGCTCTTATGGTGCAGATATGGCAGCGTTGTGCTGTCAAAAGGTCAAATGGTTCAAGTTTAGTGTTATTCATGTTTTATTTCTGGCCTGATAGTCTAAATAACAAATAAGTTTTATATTTATCAGCATATAAAATATACTGTAAACTAAGGAAATTTTACCCAGCATGCTTTGCTCATATAGGTACCAGTAGTTCTCTCGGGAGTAGTGTAGATCAGTGGTGGTCAACCCTGGTCCTGAAGAGCTGTAGTGTTCGCTGGTTTTTGACGTTACTCAGCGCTCGATTGATGAATGAAAGCAGTTGATTACACACTTCACTCATCTCACCTGGTGTCTTAGGTTTAAATAGGGTGGAGAAAACCAAACTCACACACCCTGTGGCTCTACAGGACCAGCGTTATCCACCCCTGCCCTATAAACTTATATATTTACTTTGTCTGCATTACAACTATGCTAAACGTCCAACCACATTGACAAATCTTCGTTTCCACGTAGACTGCTGTCACAACCTGCATGTCTGTTTAATTGGCTCTAGGAGCCTTGTGGGTGGTTCCTGGTAATTGATTAATTGGCTTATTATTCCCTTAGTGCAGAAGTATAGCTAACCCTGGTCCTGTAGCGCCACAGGGTGTGTGAGTTTGGTTTTCTCCACCCTATTTAAACCTAAGACACCAGGTGAGATGAGTTAAGTGTGTAATCAACTGCTTTCATTCATCAATCAAGTGTTGAGTAACATCAAAAACCAGCAGATACCGCGGCTCTCCAGGACCAGGGTTGGCCACCGCTGGTGTAGACGCTAAAAAGGAATTGCACAGCCATCTATATAGTGCAGGTCCTTTGCTGATTTCAAAATAGTGAGTTATAGATCTGTGAGTGGGTGAGACGGCCATTGTTTTGTCTCTAAATAAACCCTGCACAGCGTCTGCGAGTCTGCTATTGGGTAACGCGCACCACATCACGTTTGTGTTCCTACGGTGCCATCAACCGAAAGAACCTCCCTTCTCAGAAAAAGAATTCTATTTACAGTCCTATTTTCCATTGTACAGGCTGTGCAATTCTATCAACTCCTATTCCCGAGAGAAACCAGATTTAGTCTGGCTGCGTAAATAGCAAAGTAATTAAAAAAAAACAGAAAGAACAAATAAAAATAAATTCCAAGAAAATGTTGTTAAGCGGTGGCATGGAGGATGGAGGGTAGGGGAGGTGAGTTACGGTTCTTTTTTTTGGCTGAAAAACAGGAACTGGTGACCAGTGTCTGGCCGCCTTGTTATTGCCACATGTTCCCAAACCGTGAATCAGTCGATCCCTCAGGAATGGGTCCTGCGCTATTATTTTTTTTAGGGGGGGTGCGAACGATAGGAGACATTTCTGTGTTTACCCACATTTTTGCGTGCTTGCGCCACATCCTGGCGCGAGACCCTGAGCCCTGCGTGGGCACCCTGGGCAAACCTGTGCCAGCTGCCACTAACAATGTGAACCACAGAGACGCAGGGCCAGAGGAAAAGAGGCTTAAAAATCCCAGCCATTTAAAGGATGAATTTGAAAAATTCATTGGAGATGAGAAATAAAAATGTTTTGCACCCACCTGATTTGGTTGGCGTGCAACCTGCTTGCGGAGGTAAGAACGGCAGAGACCATGATCTCCTTCAAGCACTGTCTAAAGACTCATACCTCTCTCCTACTCCCTAAACCTTGCGAGCTGGTATTTTTGCTTATAAGTTGCGACTTTATTTGTTGTGGT
Organism: Gymnothorax javanicus; assembly: GCA_029692085.1. NCBI lineage: Eukaryota > Metazoa > Chordata > Actinopteri > Anguilliformes > Muraenidae > Gymnothorax > Gymnothorax javanicus. The sequence goes on along the minus strand of CM056198.1, from coordinate 6,913,432 downwards.
AGGGTTACTACACAATCCAAGTTTTGAAGTTGCCACTGGCACTTGGACTGCTACCAGCTTCCAGGCTTTTCAACACTTTGGTCCTTCTAAAATGCACTTTGTGTTGTGAGTCCTTCTGGGTCGAAGTGTCTTCTAGATGCCTGTAGTGTAATGTAGTAAAATGGTGTCCTAAGAAAAATTTGGCATGTGCTAGTAGAGTCTGAAATCCAGTGAGGCAACACATGTAAATAGCCAAGTGTTTCCCAGGGAGGGTTGGCTTCGGTCGGCAGGACAATCTGGGCCTCATCGCTCATTACCAATACAACTGGTACTGCCCACAGTCCGGCTGTGCTCACTGGTGATCAGCTGCGCTCACGGGTAAAGAGGATGCTGTAGTCAGGACTGGCCTCTTATACATTAACAGTATGTTTGGCCATTGCAAACAGCTCAGAAATGGAATTTAAGGAAACACTTTGAACACGCCATGCTCTGCCCGTCGCAATGCAGCAATAAAAATACATGGAAATAAAAATTTAAAAAGAACAGGGATGCTTTTACGCCCTATATTGTTCACAAAAGTGGCCAGAGTTAGAGCAAACAGGTTGACAAAACAACTGTAATTCAGAAACTAACAAATGAGGACCCAAGAGCAAAAAAAGTATTTGTCAGAAAAAAGGTCCATTTTAAATAAAATCGAGGCAGTGGACTCCCATTCCCGTTTTCCCATTCTTATCTCATAAAGTGTCAAAATGTGACTCAAGTACATTTAGCACTAGGCTTTTCAAATGCTTTCCTTGAAATACGCACATTTTCCAGGCATACTGGGGTCCAGTGACATGGTGTATCAGCATAAAGACAAATTGGTATAAACTTTCCTGTGACCATGTTTTGCCCTCCTTTGGTCATCGGGGCCAAAGTTGATATTCAAAGGCCACATTCACAATACATAACAAATATTACGAAGACCGACACAAACAACCTAAGCCTTACAGAATTATCTCATGATGTCATTATTACAATGTCAGTGAGGTTACAGATGCCAGTCAAAACTCGAACAAAAGCGCAGCTCAGGAGTATGAGTGAAGAATACATAGGTAACAAAATTATTAAGGGAATTCAGTCATTACTCTGTAAGTCTGGGCGTTAAGAATTCATGCAAATTAAATAATGCTTCACTTGATAAACTTTCCAAATAGCAGATAAAAGAGACTGTTGGCCGTAATTACGGGAGACCGACAGAATTTTTAACCCCAGCTTTTAATTGCAGTTTTGGTTGTTTAAGTTTATCCTACCCGGCTGAGATGGGATACAAATCTATCCAGGGCTTATAGGACACAGGAGAGGAACGTGTAAAGAACATTAGACCATAAGCATAAGCACGTAAGATAGATGATCATTCCATGTAATCGGCTAGTGGTCAGCAAGAAGCTAAAAGCTGGAGCCCGGACCTAAGAAACAAGATCTGGGTCTTTATCAGAACAACAAATGATAATAATTCAGTCATCTTGCTCTGGGAAATTCCCCAAAGGTCTCCTACCATCACAACGAGAGGTACATAACGCGACCTAAAGTTTGTGGACGCATACTCATCCAACACCTTCATCCCAAATCATAGGCATCAGTTATAGCAGCCAGTACCTTTTTTCTGCAGTAACAGCCTCAAGGCCTCAGAGACGTTTCTCCTACAGATGTCAGACCGTTGCTTTGAGGATACGCTTGAGTGTGACCCCCCAGTGATGGTGGTCAGTCAGTTAGCCCTGGCGCAAATTCTGCTTTCCTGCCAATCCCAGTAGTGTTCTATGGTGTTGAAATTAGGTCTCTGCGAAGGCCAGCCAAAGCTTTTCTTCACTGATGACAGTATCTCTCCGTGTATGGGTTCACTGTCCCGCTGAAACAGGAAGAAGTCTTCTCTAAACAGTTGGAGACAGAGAAACATCTGAAATGCCATTGTAGTCTGTACTGTAGCAGCATTATTTTCCTTCACTGGAACTAAGAGGCCTAGTCTGAACTATGGAAAACGGCCCCAAACAAAGGAGTGTCCACATACTTTTGACCATGAATTGTGTATCTGTCCACCCCTGACCCAAGGCCTCAGCGAAATTGCCCATCTTTGTCAAACTTTGATTTGCGAGAATGGAGACAAAACTAGGTCAAAACCTAGTATATGTCTGGGCTGTTAATATTATCGCTAATTTCCGTTAGCGCCTGAATGGTAATTCCCATTATATGTAAGCATTGAGCTAACCCCATCACTCAGCTATTTAGTCGAACAGAGAGTTGCAGACATTCACGTTTGTATGGCTGGCTTTGCTGTGGGGGATCAGACACAAATATAACAGGTTAAGATGTTTTCTAGGCTATCAAAGTAAGAGCAGATGGATGCTGCAAATGAGGTATTGAGCACGACACAAGCCAATAAGGGTTTTTGGGGGCGGAGCTATCTCAGCACAGGGGTCAAGGATCACAGATGCAGCTGTTTAGCAGGGCACTGTCCCTCATCCCGCTTGCCTTTGGGAACTTTTGTAACTTTCGTCTCCCACCCATTCGTCTCCCAACTAGTGGAGCACAGGCCGTTACGGTGAATATCATGGCCTTTGCAGTTGTGCTTCGTCTTAGTCTCCCAGACGGATGAATTTTACTTGCATCACAGTTAATTTGCATGCATTCATTAGGCAGATGTGCTCGTTCACAGTTTGGGCAAAGATTAGCGAATTTAGATGCGTATCACGGAGGCAATTACCGCAAATGCTCAGTGCCGACTTCGGGGTGCTGATCAGAGATACATATGAGGAATATTCCAGAAAACTTCTTTTGAAATTTGTCCAATACATGTTTATGCAACAGTTTTAAATAAGCAGGAACCGGTAATTCACCTGATCACAGCTTTTGCACATCACCGCAGATTTGTGTTAATTACAGAGAAGTCCATGGTTCAAAGACTAAATCAGTTTTTGGTATGCGTGGCCATGGAAAAGTCCCGCTCTCCCAGGAGCATCAGTCTCACAGAGCGAGAAGAGCCTTACCGTTAATCTAGACAGCAAGTGAAGCGAGACGTAGCCAACACAGCCTGGCCCCAGGATTATGGCCGGAACACTTTGCCGCAGAACTGGCACCTCGACTGAAAGTACTTTCCATCACATTCCAATATTACTGCACTCGTTTGCAAGGTTGCTACATCCCGCGGGGTCATTCAGCGAACCGCGGGGAGAATCTTATTTGACCTCAGGATATTTTGATCATTCCCTATATCAGTTTCAGTTTCGCTAAAGATTAAATCAGATCTATGGGATGCCGGATGGTCTCTGTCATCTCATCAAACTGAAGAATTCTGGAGAAAATCAAAGAAACAGACCTACGCTGTGATATGATTTTGCAGGTAAGAACAGGTGCTACCCTTTCACAATGTCTAAAGTATTTCTGTGGGCGGAAATGCTTTGTTATTAAGATCTGTCAAAGGAGACCGACAAGTCTGGATCAAGCTGATTGGAAAAAAAACAGCAGCTGAAATAACCACAAGTCATAACAGTACCACGCGTTTCTGATCGCACAATACACTGAACATTGGAGTAGAAGGCCTGCGTTCTAGATAGATGCCCAGTATTAGACAGGGGTTCATTATAAAGTGGCCAGTATGTATGTATTTAGTGTGATAAATGCACAGAAAACGTCAGCTCCTTTAAAAGCTGAGCATACCTCCCCATGTGGGCCAATAAAGTTCAACAGAATCCCTGAAGACCAAAAGTCGCAAGTATTATTAGTCAGCTGAGGTGCTGGGAGTTTCAGTAGAACATGAAGAGTGATTTAGGGGTTACGTATTGCAGCATGAAAAAAAATGGCATCTTGTCTACAGAAGGCCCTGGTTGAGGTAAGGACCTATAAAATACAAACCAGAAGTTTCTGCATTGGAAAGAATCTGTTCTGGGCGGCTTCATGCAGTCATGCAGCCAATGACTACAACCTGGACAAGAAGGCAGCGCACGGGGAATGAAGCCGAGCCCAGCAGCGATAGGACTGCTGGTGTGATACCCACACTGGGACCATAACATCACACCACACACGTATTACTCGCTGATGCACATTACTTCAGCTTGTGCACAGTTTTGTGGCTGGATGACAAGTGCCAAAATATGCGAAAATGGATTTATATAAAAATGTGATCTGCATAAAGTAGGCCTGAGGGCCTGTGGACAAAACATGATTCTGTGAGTTAGTCAAATGACAGCACTGGAACTTGGAGTGAAATGACTAGGTTGTGCTCTATGCTATATACACCCTTAATGTGCCTTACAGGTGCGCCTGCCCGACCTAAGACCTAAAAAAAAAAACTCAATCAAAATCGGAGGTATGACCTTGAGATCAAATAGGCTTCTGGAGACACCCAATGTGCATAACCTGTTTAAATTTGGGTGGGTGGCTGTATTATATTCCTCTCCGTACGATTATCAAGCTAACTCAAGTAATCCCGGATTGTGAAACAGGCCAGTAAATAAGAGCTTCTGCTAAACAAACACAGGATGCTATGGCTTGCCCAACCCCCCATCACCAGCCTGAGCTGGGCCCTGTTCCCACGCCACAGGACTGGCCCTGCTTTCTGCTGTCATAAGCACTCCAGCTTTAGAAGATAAGGAAGTATCTTAAGACCTCCCAAGCGTTCGGTGATGGATGGATCAACAGTTGCTTGACTAACGTGAGAGTAAACATCTCATCTGTGCAGACATAATTATGTTTGCCTATAGGCATACTGTTCTGTTTTTTTCACAGGAGCGTATAGGGAAAGGCTGCCCCTGGCCTCCATTTCCTTCTTAATTGCCCTTACTTATTATGTCCAGACGCATTTGTGCGTCTGTTTGCTTTCTTCTGTGCGCTCCATAACTTCTGGAGTGGGAGGCTAGCAAGATCCCTCTGGGAAAGAGCACAGCACTTGATGGCTTTGATTTCTACAAATCTGCACTACTAACCTGGTAAACTGGCGAGTGCCCTGGAGTGGACAATCTGATATCACTGTGTGATTGTTGTTCTCGGATCAACAAAAATATGCTTGTCCAGGAGTAACATCTTAGTCTACCAATGAACAGCAGTTCTGATATTTCTGTGGTGCGCTTATAATTGACACGTGTTTTAGTCGTCCAAAATTAGCCAGCTAATGCTAGCAAGATTTTCATGTACATGAACTGAGACTTTCAGAGATGCATGTTATCAAGAAAACCCAAAACAGTTTCCTTGTGAATGTTACATAATTTTACGTCCCTTTCACACTTAAATTGCTCAGCTTCGGGAATGTCGCTGGTTCGTACCGCTAGCCGTGTGTGATGCACAGTTGTACGGCGTTCGTGGTTTCATGATGTCATCATAGCAGAGGTGCTGTTCATTAGAGGGCTTTAATGTTACTTGTGAACGAGCATTATTTTGTTGATCCCAGAACAACACTCATTAATATTGGATTTAGAGCCCAGGAGGACTGTGGCTTCTCTATGTTTTGTTGTTTCAATTTTACACTGGGCTGAACTTGACAGCCTCAGAAAGAGAGAGAGGGAAAGAGAGAGAGAGAGAGAGATGTATTTTATCTAGGGAAAAGGAAGAATACAATTATAGCCGTGCTGATCTAGTGTGATAGGATTCCGGTGTTTTCTGCCTCTGTCTGGGAAGAAACTGTAAATGATACCAGAAATCGTCTGGCTGGGGGTGACTGCTCGAGAAGGATATGAAATCAAACCCTTCAGTCAAGAGACGAGGAATATTCCCATGTCTTTGTTTTGACTTTACACTGGGCTGAACTGAACAGCTGGAGAGAGGGACATATTTTATTGAGGAGAAAAGAGGAATGCATTCATAACCTCGCAGATTCGGCGAGAGGGGACTCAAATCAGGCGTGTTCTGGTACCGTCTCACGTGAAGCAATGAAAGGAACCAGAAATCATCTGGCTATGGGCTGCTGCTCATGAGGGATAAGAAATCATCCCACTCAGAGACGGAACAGTGAATATTCCCATGACTGCTCTCCCGCGGACCCTGTTATGTAATTTTATGTTTTTCTGTTTGTTTTGGCTCCGGCCTTGGGTGTCCCAGAGGAAAGGCCGGAGAGGTGTGTACGCATGAAGATAAACAGAAGCTTGAGAACCGCAGGGGTCAAGTCCCGAGGGGGGGTTGGGGGTTCAGGGTGATTTGGAGGGGTCAAGGAGCAGGGCAGGGAGCGAGTGTAATGGTCCTGAAACTCCCCTGCTGGGAACTATAGTGTCCGCAGTATGGTCCACACCAGGACTCCAGCTTACAGTGTGGGTACGCTCTCCAACAGTTGCTTGACAGGGTCACATAAACAGCAGTGCCATCAAATACTTTTGGTGTAGTACCCTAATCCCGAACCTGTATGGACTAATAGCTAAACGCTAGCTCTGGTTTGCATTTCTACTGCAGACTGCACTCCTAAATGTATGGGTGGTTGGTGCCGGATGGTAATAGCTGCGTCAACTACATTCTGCGAAAAAGTGAGAATTCTCTCTTGACATATGTGCGGACTGCAGTGTTCCTAGCTCCATGGTCTAGTAATGGATCAGTGTTCTTGGTACCTCAACACGGGGGAAATGAAAAAATGGGATGGACTGGAATGGTTCTTTAGGTAGCATCCACCCTTTTTGACAATGGAAATGCAAAAATAACTGTCCTAATGTGTAACAAACTAAACTGAACTGAACTGAACTGAACTGGCTGTTGGTGGAAAGGGGGCAACACTGCCAATGGCCATTGAGGCTGGCACAAAAAAATCAGGCAACTTTGCCTTGCTCACAGCTACAAATACAGTATATCACTAATTAGCGGTAAAACTGTTGGTGTTCTTGCAATATATTTTTTTCAATACAAGCCCAAACAGGATGACCAAGGACCCACCGCCATCGTGCCTTGTACATGGAGTTACATTACCACCAGTTGGTATGACCACCAGCATATAAAGCGATCTCTCATTTAAAGGAATAAATAAAGTCAATTCAAACTTTAGGTAGAGTTGTAATCCATCAATAATCTTTATGTTCTCTTCCTGAATGATCAAAAGTAAGTGTTTTTTAAAATTTTAATTCTATAAAAACTTGCCTTGTGGGTAACCTCCCAGGATTAAAAGTTAGTTCCCAGGAAGCAAGTTGGATAAAGGTCCCACATTATGGCGGGGTTTCCTTTTGTGCCCCTATGCAATTTTATTCCTGGATGTCCAAAATGGAGGTTCATAAACTTTTTAGCCAAATTAAAAAAAAAAAAAAAACTAGAGGCACTCGTAGAGTGCAAACCTCCGCCAAGGCAGCACAATCCAAATGTGCATGAGTGGGAGCAAAGTTAAGTTATCACATGTGATAGGATTTCAAGATGGCTGCCGTGGCGGCCATATTGTTTCACTGATCGCGGTCAAAATCAATAGGGTCCATCCTCGATGTAATAGCAATCCACCCACAAAATTTCAGACAAATCCGTGCATTACTTTTTGAATAATCGCGTGTGATAGGATTTCAACATGGCTGCCGCGGCGGCCATATTGTTCCAGTGATCGCGGTGAAAATCAATAGGGTCCATCCTTGATGTAATTACAATCCACCCAAAAAATTTCAGACTAATCCATGCATTACTTTTTGAGTTATGTTGTTCACAAACAGACAAACAAACAAATAGGGGCGAAAACATAACCTCCGCCCCAACTTCGTTGGCGGAGGTAAAAAATAAAAAAATTCATAGGTGCATCCGAATTCTGGGAAGCAGCTGGTAGAATCACAGACTCAGTCGTCCGCCCAAGATCGAGGCTTCTGTTTCTAAATTAGCCCACAGCCCTGAAAATGAAGGGCAGCTTCAACCAAAACAACTCGATGCGCGATACCACTCCATTACGCCGATTACCGGGTGAACATGCTAAGGAGCGTTGCATATCAGGTGGCATGAGGGGCCCACAATTCTTGTAGCTAGATAAAAGCAGTAAATAAATAAATAAATAAGTATTGGGAAAACAGAACAGGGCGAACATGGTGAAATACATTATTTCCCACGCACGATCTGGTCGAGCCCGAATGAAACATTTGGCAGGATAAACTTGGCTTGTTCAGCGCTTGACAAATGTCTGTTTCCTATTTCGGCTAATCAGATTCCTGTCATTATCGCCATTATTTCATCTTCTCATAAAAGACAAGGAGCTCGGCCAGCATTATACGAGAATTTGTCTGGGAGCTTTATTTCGTTTTCAGCAGCGAAATTGTTTGCACCTGCCTCTCAGTCAGTAGACGCCAACTGTAATAGTCGCTCTGCTTGGTCTATCAAAGCATTCCGACTGCAGCTAAGCGTTTTCTCGCGTGCGGTATACTCTCGATGTTTCGTAAACCTGTCAAATGTTGTGGAGAGTGAAGCGGAACCAAGCTGATTCTTTTGGCGACGAAACCACGGCAGAATCTGTAATGTTTGCTTTGACTCGCCGTACTCGTGTGGGTGTCTTCACACACACACCAAAAGTCTGCGCGCCGGCGTGGGTACCGGCTCCTCCTGCTAATAGCCTTGGCCAGCGTGCTGGCTTCGGAACGGCAGGCGGACCTTGGACACCGCGCGGTTTCTTCCTAAAGCTCCGAAGTAGCAGGGATGGGTTAAATTTCGAAGAAAACAATATCGTGACTAATCTTACCTCTGAAATCAATTCCAGAAATTATTTGTCATTTGACATCCGCAATAAACAAATGAAGCTCTTTGGTCGGCTAATCAAATCTCAATAATGTTCGAGAGATCTGTCGTCGTTGTGTAAAAAAAAAAAAAAGAATAAGTAAATAATTATAATAACAATAACATCATTTCCATGTGAAACAAAAATTAATCGGTGGTAAATAAATCACTGAAAATGAAAGAATATAGCTTACACCAAGTTTCTTTCTTTCTTTCTTTGTAGGGAGGAGTTGAGGCAGATCAAAGGACGGTTGCACCGTTCCCTAACTCTTGAAAGAGTTAACGAGTTGGCCACCTTTCCAGATGCAACCCTGAGTTTGCAGGTAAATGGTGAGCCAAGGAGAACTTCTTTTGCCATCACTTTATTTTAAGATGTACAAATGTTGACAAAACATGACAGGTTAAGAAGAATAAGCAGCAATGGTGAATCTCCTCTAGTTATCAGTGATTTTGGGCATTGAAAAACTACATATGTAACACTAGCCTGAACTGAACCCAAAGGGTATAATTTACCGGCCTAAAAACGGATTTCCCTTGGTCCTCTAAACACCTGTGTGAACTGGGAAGCCCACTTGGCTTCGTTCTTACAATACATCCAAGCTTGGCTCCAGTTTTCAGGGCTTTCACGGGTCAAAAGTGGTCCCGAAACACCATTTAGTCAATTTTACTCTCTCAACAGCTGGACTAATTGGGACTCATTGCCCCCGGAAGGCTTTTTGGCCACAGTAAAGTAGACAACACGTCGACAAGATGCAGCTCTTGGTTTGAATCTATAGCAGTCTTTAAGTTTCAAACCATTCTAAGCACAGGCTTTGACCTTTAACCTTTCCACCACAAATCAAGCCCAGCGGACAAACCCCAGTGGGCTGCAAGAACAACTGAAAAAGTGCAGAATAACATTTAAATTAACTGAAACAGTACATTCGTATTTTGACTGGTACTTTTTTTATTTTTTTAATTTTTGCAGTGGTATGCCCTGGCGACCAACCAGATAGCATGCAAAGAACCCCCGCCTCGCTGCCAAGTACGGGGGTTGTGTGAGAGAGATTGTTTTTTTTTTTTTTTTTCCTTTTTAAGAAACTCAAACTCCAACCTGTTTCCCAGAGTCTCAGCCAATCCCTGCCCGGCTGTGGCGTGGGTCAGGAGCCCGTTCCCATACAGTGGCGGCATTCAGTCAAACCGTGGGGCGACAGATTCCCAATGACACGCATGGACTCCGAAGCGCCAACAAAACAAAACAGAAAAAATGCAGCTTTGTTCCAAGTGGGTTCCAAAAAGCCAAAGCCCATCTGTACTAATTTTGTTTACAATAGTCTCAACAATCGCATTGTATGTCGCAGAATCCTTGGGAGCTCGGAGCAAGAGGAATGAATGAATCGCTTACTCTGCAAGAATGTGTAGGCATTCCATCAACAGTTGGGCAGAAATTACCCAGCTACGAGCCAAAAACATTGACTGAGCTGGGTAATGTCACGAATGAGAAGCAGCCAGACAGCAGAGAGAACAACTCGCATATTGATTTAATATTTTATTGAATATATAAGCAATTTTTTTTTAGTTTTGGTGCTGAATGGATCTGCTTTAGGTATTACTGCACGCGCCAGTGCACCCTAACAGGGACCACGATATCACTTACCAAACAGAAATAATACCTGAACCTGCTTAGTACCTAGAAGCTGATGGAAATAACAGGTAGTTGGAGTGGTGGAGTTCATGCAGAAATAAAGGCAATAGCACACTGAGAGGTGCTGCTCCCTGCTGTTTTAACCCCTTAAACTCTAACCTTTCTCCTAAGTTTTCCCTTAAGGGGGTTCAAAGTAAAAAAAAAAGCAGTTTCTTCATATTGGAGGACAATGTCACATGACATGACAAAAACAGGCCATTCAGCCCAGCTAGGCTCGCCATTTTCCAATCACTAAAGTGCTCCTAACACTTCAGATACTCATGGCCTAGATAGTATCCCAAACTACATCAAGCCTGGGCTTGAAAACTCCCAGAGTTTCTCCCTGTACAATATAGCCAGGCAAGCCATTCTACACTGAGATCACTCTGCATGAAGAAATATTTCCTGCACATTCTGCATCTGCTGGTTGCAGCGCTTAACTGAAGTGACAGCTGACTTATATTGAGGGAAATATTCAAACCCAGAGCACCACGATTTTGTAGCCGCGTCATTACATCAAGTGGAAAATATCTAGATCTTATGCACCATTTAAAACACATTTCCCTATAATTCAGCTGGGCAAGCATAGGATCATTAGGAACCTCCGGATCTCCACCTGAATTTAAAATAGGCCTGAAGTTCCACAGGTTTGAATACAGCAGCTGCATTTGACGGACCCATGTATGGGTATGCAGGCTGTATGGAATTGAGTGAGGCGCTCCACTGTGATTTGTGCAGGTAATTGGAGACTGAGCGTCAGCAATTCGTTTGAGGTAATGCATTCATATGTGACTGCTGAAGTCGACTATTGGTCGGTGGCTCGAGAGTTCTCTGGGCGGAAATTAATTTGCACATTTCACGTGTGCTGCTAATATTAATGTTTCATTAGGGTAGCTTTGGAATTCAGCTACTAAACCCCCGCCCAGTCACTTAGGTTGCGTCGCAAGTTATGAGAAATGCGATCGGTTTTAAGTTGGATTGGCCACTATATTCCAGCATTTTCTTTACTCAAGCACATCATTGCCTCAAGCACATTGAAGCATGTTGTCCTGTAGTCTGATGAGTTTATTAACTCCTTGTGGGCCGTCAGGGAAGTGAAAAACAAACTACGTCATTTACACAGCTCGTATGTAACGTGAGATACTCATGCCACATATCTTCGGAAAGTTAAGATTCTTGTGATTCAATTGATGCCAACCATTTCAAAATATAATCATCACAGCTTTAATCAACACCTGTGTCACGGCTTCATGATGTGTCCCATTGTGTTTTTTCAGCTAAGAAGTCTCAGTTACATTCATCTGCAGGCATCTGTTTGCAAAAAAAAATTCGGGCGAGAATAAAAACCTTCTACTTCAGTGTGTTCCAACTTAGATTACTCAATGACAGAAGCACTTACAGTGATTCTTTCAGTTGGGGGAAAAACTTTAGAGTGTTTCCTTTCAAAAGAGACCAAAACCATCCATATTCTCCAAACGGTTCAAGAACAGCTTTCAATTTACTTTGGGTATGCCTTGGATAGGCATTTTAGGCAAATTTTACCAGAGTGTTAAAGGGTTACAACTCATTTTGATCCAGCTCTCTTCTTGTAATATAGCACAGACAGCAGGGATTGCCAGCTCTTGAATTTGGTTGTATTACAGGCCCAGTTCTCCAGTTTCACTCAAACTAATGCTGTGTCCACGTGGGTCACCGTGGACGGTGGACAGGAAATCGAAAGTCAGAGGACAAGAGCACTGCACAGTGAAATCTAATTAGGATTGCGAAAAAGTTGTGGACGACAAAGGAAGGCTAACTTCTCGTGAAAACGATTGAACTTTTTCACCGTTATATTGTGCGGGCAGCCAAACCAGAGGTGTCCCAACAACACAGCATAAACATTCTGGAGATTTTTCCCCCAGAGCAGACAGAGAGCTTCTCCAAGATCAATCATTCTTTTCCTGTCCATGTAATTGCTTGTTTTTCTCGCTCCGTCCTGGTTTTTTTCTTGTCGTACCCTCCCTAATTGCTGTTTTACTGCGTACCGTCCATCACGATCGAGTCAAAGGCAGCAGGAGCCCGAAGGCCAGGGCGAGGCCACCCACCACAATATCCTCCTCATATTCCCCTCTCGCAGCCCCTTCTACATCAGTAAGTTGGACTTCATCTTTCTCCAGTTCCCCTTGGTAGAAACGCAGGCCTTGAGCAGGCTTACACAGCTGCTCCTGGCTTTGGGACAGAGGACCAGCAGACATGGCCTGGGGAAGAACATGGGAAGGCACGTAAACGTAACGAAACCCAGCTGGGTCTGGCCCCACATCCAGAAAACGTGGACCCTCTGTCCAAAACATTTAAAGACGATGTTTTGGCGGATGGGATTGATCATGAGTACTGACACCGAAGGCCGGCTCTTCAGAGTCAACGCCCAGCTGGGAAACTCCAGCTCCCACACTGCTGTAATATCGAGTCCTATTATTCATACGCTTTATGGCCAACTCTCAAACTAACTCTTCTTCAGTGTGTGGGCTTAGTATGGCTTTCAGGCACTTCGTGTGTTATTATTTATCGCGCCACTGCGGACAGTGATTTTCTCGCATAATACTATTTTATACCCACCTCTACAATTCCGTTACACGGCATTATTTATTTGGCGCAGTTAAGATGTCCCTAGGATGATTTACTGAGCTGCAGTTTGCATATTACCTGTCTAAACAGCTTGAAAAATTTATTGCAGCTGTTTGGTTTAAGTATCTTGCTCAAGCGATAAATGCAGTGGGCTATTCTAATCACAAATTAAAGTTTATGACATTCTGTCTACCTGTCTAATTCCCAAAACTCAACCCCAGACGTTTGACCCTTGGCCCTTTTTGGCTCAAATCACAGCCCACTCACAAAAGTCAGCAAGACTTTACTCTTTTTAAATAGATTTATATGGCATAAGTCAGACTTTCTTTGAAAGCAAATGGAGACGGATAACATTGCCATAAAGTCTTCTGTAAATTTAGAGTGGTGTACGCTAGTATTCCCATATGGCTGGGGACCAAAGCTCAATATGTTCAATGTATGAACTCTGCTGGTGTTTAATTCCAAACTCCAGAGGAGTAAAGTCCCCGAACCTGAAACTAAATGTTCTATGAAATGTTGCCTCAAACTACAAACCCAGTGAGCTCATTGCCCTGACTGTTTATACCAGCGGTTCTAAAATTCGCTCCTGGGGAAACCCCTGTGTATGCTGGTATTCATCAAACCACAAGTGCAATGCCCCTCCTCTTGGACACTCCTATTTTCCCTGGCTACCTGCCTCCTCTTAATTATTCAATATCCCCCTGCTCTCTCTGTTAATGGTTACACCTGTTTCTTATTAGTTAATCACCTTCCCTCTATTTATACCTCAGTTCTCACCGTCACAGGCAGGTAGCCTTAAATGTAACACCTTTTAGTTTAGAGCACTGCCGTTTGGTTCTTATTCTTTGTGAAGTGTTACTTTATGTTTTGTTTTGCACATTGTTTATTTAATAAATTCCATGCCCTTAGCACTTAGGTCCTCCTCTCTTATTCACTCTCCTGGTGCCATTATTACACCTCTGGAGTGTTACATGTTCAATTAATTTGACGCGTTTGATGTTTAGAGGGACCTTCGTAATCCCCATTATGCCGATATAGTTTTTCAATGGCTCAAAGATTCCCAATATCACATTGTGCTTATTGCAGAAAAGGTAAACTGTCACATAAAAAGTGATGACGAATGAATGAGGTCAACAGAACCACGTGACAGAAAAGTTAATAGTTGAATATGCAATAATGTGCCATTATTTTATACTGCAATATAATGTAGGTGGGCCAAGTTTAGAAAAATTAACAGTTTGCTAAATTCAGGACTTTCTATCGTGATTAGAACAGCATAAACAGGCATCCCCCAGGACTGTATTTAAGACCTGCTGGTTTATACCTCATGCCAAACGATGGCCCTTGCTAGTTAATCTAAACGGTTGAAACGAAATAATGGGGAGGATTTTGACTTTCTGAACCTGGATTTACAGCCTCTGCAGACCACGCAAAATGGCTCCACAGAACTGCAGCGTGTGAGCTCTGTGAAAATTAGAGACTAGTGTCTCGGACAGATCACCGCTGGCCCACCTGCTGCTCTTACGTTCCTCTCACCCATGTCTCGCTCCATGAGTCGCAATTACCGCCCCGCTTTAAAATCTGGCTTCAGCTCCTGCCTCCATCCCTGCTAAACACACGGACGTATGCCTACCGAGTAGACTGCGCATTACACTTCATGACAGAGTTGATTGACGCGCTATATGCACTTTCCCTCGTCTGATCTATGCTGCATGGCTGCTTCGAAGACCATATTGCGTGTGCTTCCTGTAGATCACTTGGTCTGCCCAATTAATGTGATGTAATGCAGTTCAAGAGCCATGCAATTGCTTAGCTGGAGAGCAGCTTGCCATAGTTAGACCACAGACACCAGTCAGTTGAAGGACTTACTGGTTCATAACGAGGTAGGTAGTGCTCTGTCAGTCGAGTCCTTCTGCCTCTGGACAGTGTCCCGCGACACCTCCATCAGAGGAAGAATTACAGCCACAATCAAAACAGTCAGGGCTCTATTCTGGTCTGTTGAGATATCACAGTTCAGAAAGCTTGATGTCAACGGGCTGAACGACTTTTGATTTATAGAGTTTTGATCCTACCCACCTACTAGCCTTAAGTATTTGACCCAAGATCTCACAGATATATGGAAAGAAGACATTGAGTTCATGAGATGCGCCTCCTAAGTGGTTCTACAACTCTAAATTTTAACCACTGGAATTTAGTTTACCTGCAGCCACTAATTAAGAGCATCGAAGACACGATCAAGACTTTAAAGAATTAACTGGCTGTTCATTGATGATTTTGCAGTGCACATCACGGAGGGTTTGACAGAATGGGTCACACAATCAGTTCAGGCTCGTAGCACTACAGCGTTGTGACATGTACAAGCCTCTGTTTAGGGTAACTGAATGTAGCCTTGTGGCTACTGCTATTGACTGAAACTCAGAAGGAAGGTACCTCAAGTCCCAGTGCTGCCGCAATAAGACACAGTTGGGCCCTGGAGTAAGGCCCTTAAACCCCACATTCCGCCAGGGGTCATGGGCCCCTGCTTTGTCAAATCAAGTATGTGTCACTTTGGATAAAAGCATTTACTAAATAACCATTTAGGGGGCCAGTGTATGCACAGGACTGGGAAGATAAGCAGTGTATAAAAAGGTCAAGCCTCTGGTGTGCTGGTGTTTGCCAAGCTCCTTACCTCTGCTAGTCATCACTGACACCCTGTGCTCTGGTACTGCTCTGGTGCATTCCCCAGAAAGCTCCAGGAATTTGAAATTGAGTGGGAGTCAAGTGCTTTTACACCAAACTGAAGACTGTCCGTCACAACAAAACGTGGCAGGAACACTGAGACCACCGGCGGTGCCTTCAGTCATTTTAGAATGTTATCAGTTGTCCACTCAACTTGTACTTCTCATTAAAATGGAGGCGGATTAGAAGGTGACGTAAAACATTGCGATGCAATAGGACACACGTATTAACTTATTTATTTTTCCGAGCGAGATGGGGGAGGATTGACACGCACAGGAAACACACCCGTGTTCATACTGAGAGATTTCAGGGGACTCCATCGCCGGCGAGGGCATTAGAGGAAATGACAAACAGACGAAAGATCCGTTCCCCGCAGCACCGGAACACGGCGCGCGAAGGCAGTGGAGCTGCCCGCGGCCAGAAACGTGAGAACGCCGCGGTAATCGCAACCAGCGACGGGACGACGGGCTGGCATAAGACCGGCTAACGCAAGCAGGTCAAACAAAAACACACTGTGCGTCCTGCCCTAATTTCTATCCCCAGACAGAGGCTCATTTGATAAGGAGAATATAAGAGGGCGGATCTTTTCGCTTTTTTCCCGAATTCGCCTCCTGAATGAGGCCTTTTGTCGGAACCCGAAATTCATACGAGACTCCCAAGAGACGTTAGGGGTTCTGAAAAGGAGATGAGCACTGACAAATGGGTCAGAACATCAGCTCGGTTGCCAGACAACTGAGTAAAGAGTAATTACCTGAGAACAAACAAGGAGGAGTATACTCCTGGTAATAGGGAGATGTGATCTCATCTCTCAGTCCAATGGTACTGGCTCACGTACCATTGATCTAGATAATTCTGCAAATAAACTTAATGGCATCAAGCTGTACTGCAATAAAATGCTAATGGACTCATTTTATTTGACGAAACTTTATTGCATGTCATTTAACTGCAAATGGGATACACGTCTTATCAGACTCGCATTCTACAACCCCATAACAGAAAAGTTTGGGATAGTAAAATTAAAATTATAAGCAGTGATTTTTAAATTTTCTTAACCTGTGTTACATTGAACGCAACTCTAACGCACGTTATTTGATGCTTTAACACATGAATTGACTGATTTTTCAAAATAGACACAAAGCGCTCTTTATTCTGGCAAAATATTTCAAAAAAAAAAAAAAAAAAAGTTGGGACGGCAAAGCATGTATTATTTCTTGATGTTGCCATTCCTATTCACAACACTTAATATATAGATGTTTAGGGACTAAAGACGCAAAGTATTTAAATGTTTTGGGTAATTGTATTCTATTCTTCCATCAAACAACAGTATAACAGTTTACAACAGTATAGGGTCTTTGATGTCACATTTTGCGCTTCAAAATGTGCCACATGTTCTATATTGGGCACAAGCCAGGACTGCAGGCGGGTCAGTCCAGCAGCCGCACCCTCTTCTTGGGCAGCCATGCCTTTATAACGCATGCAGAATGTAGTTTTGCGTTCTTGTTGAAATAAGGAAAAGATGTCTTCTTGAAGGCAGCATATGTTGCGCCAAAATCTCCGCACTGGCACAATCCCATAACATGACAGAGCATAACTTTTGGGCTTGTTGCTGGTAACTGTCTGGATGAGCACACGGCATCCATTTCTTCCACAGAAGACCTGAAATATTGATTCATCTGATAACAATATACATTTCCTCTTGTGATGGTCCATTGCAAATGCCTCCAAGCACGAAGAAGTTGGCCGTGCTGAACACTGTTGACATAAGGCTTCCTTTTTTCCCAGGAAAGTTGTAACTGGCATTTGTTGATGTTAACTGTGTATTGTAGTACCTGACAAAGGCTTGCAAAGTAATCCTGAGCCCTTATGATTATATCACTCATAGATGAATGACGCAGTGCTGTCTGAGTGATCAGAGATCATGTGTGCTCAGCATAGGGTTCCACCCATGCCCTTTCTTACTGCAATTCCACCAGATTTTGTGAATCTTTAAATTACGTCATGCACTGTAGAGGGGGAAATATCCAAATCCCTTTCCATCTTTCTTTTAGGAGTGTTGTTTTAAAACCTTCCAATGATTTTCTCATGCATTTGTGGGCAAAGTGGCAGTCCTCATCTCAGCTCCTGAAGGACTGCCGCTTTTATACAAAATCATGATGAAAATCTCCTGCTGACAACAGCTGTTTCTAATCACATCATTATTTGATTTTTTACCTCATTACTAGTCCTAATTTTCCCCATCCTTACTTTTTTTTGAAATGCGTTTCAGGCCTACATGAAAAGAATTGATGCATATTTACATATAAAATTAAGTTGACCAGATAAAACATTCAATACCTCATCTTCACTTTGTCTGCAGTGAAATGCAAGTCAAAGTACATTTAGAAATCAGTCCTTCCTGTTTTAATGTGCATTTTGACTACCGTCCAACTTTTTCATATTTGCAGTTGTTGTCCATGAGAACTATTCACTAAAGAATGAATGGTTGGGGAGGGGCATCAGTTGTCATTCTTTCTTGGACAATATCTTATTTCATCAGATACTTTTCCTTTCAATATCTTATTCAGAGGTGACTAGTACATGTTTGAACATTGAAGTACAGCTGAGCTAATCAAGACAATTGAAAATTAACCTCATGTTGCAAGCATCTTTGGCTTTGGCAGGGCACAATATCAGTCCAAAAAGGGTAATTAATTATTTATTTTTTTTGTACAATTTTTAAGAATATTTGAAATGAGATTCAAACTGTCCTCATTTCATTTCAGTTTTACACCTTGCAGTCCGGAATTTTTCACAGCATTTGCCTGTCATCATAAGAGGTATGTTTTGTTACGGGATTGCCCGGTGTCAATCCAGAGGAGATCAGGATAGAAACTCCAGAGCAGCAACCACTTATTCATATTCATAATGATCCAATAAATTATTGCAGTCGTAAATATCAATTTCAGAATCAATGACGCAGAGACAACCACGTTTCCCACAGTGACTGCCTGTGTCAGTGCTCTTACATAACCTACCACCTTGCAATGCTGTCAGCACCCTTCCTAGTCTGTTCAAATCATCATGAAACCTGCAGGGTGACCTGTGTAACCTGGAAGGCGATGCGAGATCTGCTTGACCTTCTCAGCCGAATCACACAGGGCTCACTTCAATCCGTAATATTTCTCCCTTCCTTCCCTTGTACCCACAGTTGTACCAAAGCTAACTAAGGCCCAGAATCATTATGGAGCTGTTAATTTGGACCCAGTAATGTGCTTCCATATAGGATACAGGAGTTAGGAGTTTCCAGACTGAGGTGACTTTGAACAGACACTCTAAGGAGCAAAGGCATTCTTCACTTCCTTTCCTCGCTTGCAGTCCCTGCCTCCCTAGAAGCACCAAAGAGCAGCAAACAGAGGCAAGGGAAGGAAGGAAAGGAGGTAAAATGTGAGGAAAGGGAATGACCCCCCACAGTCCACTCATATGTCATAACTTCTTCCTGTCTACGGGAGTGTAGATTTATTTGAAGATTACCATTTTCAATGTTGACTGTACTGGACCTGTTTTCTCAGCTGACGCTACTCAACCACAGAAACAACAATAATGAAAAGCATTGTCGCCATAACTGCCGTGATCAAAGGACAGACTTGTTATAGTGCTTCCCGTGTTACGACAGGACGATTCAAAGCTCAGAGGGTCAAAGACTTCCCTTTGGTGCGTCTCCCGAAGAGCTTAGAAGACTCCGGAATCAGGTTGTCAGTCCCGAGGAAGGTCAAAGTTCATACGTCTTCATGTCAGTTTTCAAAACAAGGTTGATTACAGGAATCGTAATTTACCCCTTACGGAAGATGGGTTCATACAAATATCTGCGTACTCCTTTGAAGTATTTTCATGATGTAATAGGAAATGGAGCAACACGGCGGAATTAAAACTAAATAGGTCTATCAGATTTAGGAAGCCCTAAAATTGCTCACATTCTGCTTTGTGGCTGCACGAGACCACCATTTCCTAAAGCCATCCTCTTGAAACAGGAATTGAGGATATTTGAGTCTCGCAAGAGTGACTATCCGGGGGTACTTGCGTGCTTCAAGATGATTTGGCACTGGCAGCACGAAGAGGTTAGACACATACACATTTAGCTCGCCTCGAGGGAATTTCACTGAAAAGCCAACATCACGCTCACGCAGTTGTTATGACTATATATCTCAGTAACAGTCTCAACTAAATTCTTTCTTTTTTTTTCATTAGTAGGAGCTGTTCACAATTAGACACCAAACCCCTGGGAGAATTTTAAGTTGGGCTTATCTTGTATATCGGTAAGACAGCATTTAAATGGCTTATTTACGGAAATAGGGTAAAACACGCAGTACTCACAGTAGAAGTGTAGTCACTCAGTTACCTAGTACTGTTACGAAGTAGAAGAGTCTCAGATGCAATCGTACCCAAGAGCCGAATGCATTTTTTCTTGAATTCAACAGAATGAGTACAGAAAAGCCAATGACTAGCAAGAGCAACCAGGTTGACGTCTTTGTAATGTGGAAAAAAGAGGGGAAATTATTACTTAAAAAATTATTGTCTGCAGTGTTTCCGTGCGTCTCCAGAATTGCTGGCTATAAATTCCAATATCGATTCAGAGCTTTTAATTCAGGCTTTGTTTTAATCAAACACATTTGATAAAGAAATCTTAGACACCTCAAATGTAAAGCTGTCACGTCTGATTTCAAAATTTCTGTCATAGGTTTCCTTTCTGGACGTCAGACTTGTACTGAGCAGTTTTTGGATAGTCGTTATGCTGCCCCCTACTGTCTATTGCCTTCACTGCACGTATGATTGTCGACTATGTTCCGCAAACTTCAAATAAGCGAGCTAGTTTCAGCGCGCAAATAAATTAGACATGAAACGACACGCGGTCGGTTGAAGATGCATTCACATCACGGGAACAAATGATAAAACAACAACAACAAAACGTGACTATCCATCAGCTTCACGAATTTTCCCTTAATTCAGACAGGGAAAGTTGAAATGGCTGCTAGTAAGGAACGTATTACTTTTGAGGAAGAGATATGTCAGATGTGTCATTCCCTCAGATGCATAAAGATTGCGCACGGGCTCGGATTTGGCGGCCACAAACTGTATCACATGGTCCCTCAATGATACTTTCCACAGAAATTATATTCCAAGTTAGCCGCTTCCTCGTGTCGTTGCCAATATGTCAATACCCGGCGGTTAAATCAAAACCAGCGCTAAAATCGCGTAATCGTACATCCTCTAAATCTCAGCTGATATGCGTTTAGTGAGAGGAAACTGTCAACTGTTTTTTTTTTTTTAAACAACTTGGTGTACACAGGCACACTCAAGGCTCAAAACTTCCTGGACTTTGGTCTCTTGTTAATTGAACGCAGATGGGACTCCCGCAAGGAATCACCATGCACGTTTCACCCAAGGAATGCTAGCGGATCACTGCAGCAATCGTGTTTATTTCAGTTATGCAACAGCTAATCATCACTCACGACGAGAAATCAAACTTGGGCCCCAAAGAATCCAGCACCCCTCCAGGCAAACCAGATGTCAAACCCTTGAAGAGGGTTCTCTAGTGTCCCGAAGTTCTCTTGTTTCCGTGGACATGTCCTGACACATCCTTTCCAGCTGACAAAGAGGGAAAAGATTTATTCTCATGTCCAAGGAAACGCACGTGTCCCTAAACACATAACGCGGCATGTCTTTAGGCACACATCCTAGAAATCCCGTGGATGACGACAACCTGGAAATGGTGAGGTGATAAAAAGCTTTTTTTTTTTTTTTTTTTATTCCATAATTTGGCTCAGTGAGTAATCCACAATTTCAGGAGCGTAACAGTGCACAAGGGCTTAAATGAAAAATTCTGTTCACCGCTTTTATTAAAAGTATTTATGTTTAGCATTTACTCGCGTGATCACTCCATGCAGACTTCCCCAAAATGCACTTAAACACATTATATTTGGTTGTAAGGAGTTTACAACGAAAAAAAAAAAAAAAAAAAAAAAAAATAGCGCCGTAGCTCACCAGGACTGACTGTGCCACTGCACAACTGCAAAATGAGAGCTGAAAATGTAGGTCAATATGCAAAGTACAGCAAATTTGTATTGTGTGTGTCAAATATTGGTGCATACACACCAAATTTGTGTTGAATGCATCCAGAAATGCCACAGATTTAGGCAAAATTAAGATTTGTAAGGTGAAGGCTATTGCTGCCATATTTGATTTCGGATCGAAAAACTGATGCACTCATGGATAGGAACATGTATGCCAAGTTCGACCATCATCTGTCCAGTGGTTTCGGAGACAATGGTGTTTTTAAATTTTGAAGGTCAAGGCCCTGGCGGCCATATTGGATTTTGGATCAGAATGATTTGAACAAATTTTAATCTACTCTTGGGAACGAAGATGTTTACCAAGTTTCAGTGTCATCCGCCCAGTGGTTCCAGCGAAAATATTTACAGATGACGGACGCCAACGGACGAACAGGCCACGCCATAAGCTCACCGGATCGAGGTCCAGATGAGCTTCAAAAAAAAAAAAAAAAAGAGCTTTGTCTGTCCCTGCCAATTTCATTTATTTTCATTTGTCCTTTATTTAACCAGGGAAGTTCCGTTAAGATTAAAATCTTTTTCAAGGGAGCCCTGGAGCTTGAAGTTAGCCAATTAGATTTGAGGATGATTAGGTGGCAGGTTGAAAGAGCCAGGTTGGGATGTTAGCCATGACACCGGGTAACCCCCAACTCATGTAGAAATGTCTCACAGAATCTTTGACGACCACAGTGAGTCAGGACCTCGGTTTAACGTCTCATCCGAAAGACGACGACTCCTTCAGCACAGTGTCCCCATCACTGCACTGGAGCTTTGGGGATTATTCCACCAGAGGGAAGATTGCAACCTACTGGCCACCAACACCTCTTCCAGCAGCAACCTGGTTTTCCCAGGTGGTCTCCCATCCAAGTACCAACCCAGACCACACCTGCTTAGCTTCAGCCACACGGCTGGAGCAGATGATTGGTGGCTGAGCAGCCAATATCCCTTGTGCAGTTTCAGGTTGATTGGCAGACATGATTGAGGAGAAAATTGATTCAGACAGGTGGACGGACAGTTTTCCTCATTTCGTAGCTGGATCCCTCTTACCCTTTGTAAGCACTCACTGTCTCGAGATCTGAGACCCACAGGCATCGACAGGCGCCGGTCACTATCCAAGATGAAGCTTCGACAGCCCAGTACTGCAGCCATCACCATGTTTCAGATTGATTCGGGGATTATTAGCCTCCAGATTCTCTGCAGAATCAGTTAGGAAGGCACTGATGGATTCAGCTCCACTGAATGACTTGGCTGATGAAGAATTTTCCAGCTTCATGCTTTAAAAAAAAAAAAAAAAGCATTTGCTTCTATAGCCGCGTGTTTGGAGATCAGCGCCTTACTGTAGGACGAAGAATCATTCAGCGAGTTTGAAAGGGTTTGATTAACATTGAGCTGGTGGAGACGCTTCTAATCAAGCAAACTATTCATAAGGTTCTCAGTTCTTCTTGTCGTTCATTGAAGTCCACACTCTTGAGATACAAAGAGCGATTTCAGAAAGCTGTAACTCTGAAAGCAGAAAACTGCACAAGTGTATTTTTATAAGCT
Organism: Gymnothorax javanicus; assembly: GCA_029692085.1. Lineage (NCBI taxonomy): Eukaryota > Metazoa > Chordata > Actinopteri > Anguilliformes > Muraenidae > Gymnothorax > Gymnothorax javanicus. Next base: position 6,890,167 of record CM056198.1, on the reverse strand, counting down.
TACAAAGTGCACACAATCAGAATGAATCAGAATGTGAATATTTTTATTTTACCGGAGAAGACATACATAAGTGCATGACAGACTACTACAGTGATAATTGTGAAACCGCTTCAGAAAATGTAATGCCTTATTGCGATTTTAGCAGATCAAACTTAAAATTACAGCAAGCAAATAAAAGCTAATAAATAACATTCAAATAACACATGTGGTCCTTTCACACAAAGAACAGTTCAAAGTGGTTCCTTGTGAGATCGAGTTACTGTAGCAATGATACACAGCAAATATGAAGAAAAGACAATGCAACAGACCCCAAAAGGAGAGGCAAACTGACAGCAATACTGCAGGAGTCCTTCTATACAGTTTAACTGTCCTCCTCAAAGGTGTCTGTGAATGACTGAAGCCCAAGAAAGCCACACACAGCACCTTTCACCCTCCATAATCGCACACGCTAAACAGGTTCACTGACTCCCATGAGGCCCAGAAATGGTTCAGTCTAACAGTTTACAAATGGCTGTAATGTAAATATCTGTTGTTTACAATGAAAACACCAGTGACAGACCAGGGTTCAAACTGAGAGTGTGATGGACTCTGTGTGATGGATAGTTCTCTGCATTTGACTTAGCTTGCCTGGCGCAGAGGAAGGAAAGAAATAATTCCAAAAGCATGTACCCTGCCCATCAACCCCAACCATCAAGTTCAAATGTCCCAGGCAAGACCAATAGAGCAGAGAGGGGTATTCGACTGCAAATCACGTACCATCTGAACCCAAGTCTGACCGGAAACCTATCGTTGCACAGTAGAGTTATAAAGGTAGACATCTGTACTCTGATAATGTCAGTGTTAATGTCAGTGTTACACAGGAACGGGGATATAAGCATGACAGCTACATAGAGGTCTAAGGGATGGGGCGGAAGAATGGGGGGAGGGGCCTGAGAGGCGTGTCTCGGGTGATGGGTATGACGGACAGGGAGAGCAACTTATAATCTCAATCACCGAGCCTTGAGGATTGTAGGAAGTGAAGTGGACCTGAAAGGGCAAGGTCAGAGAGCCGTGTGTGTGTGTTTGTGTGTGTGTGTGTGCGTGCGTGCGCCTGTTTGTGTGTTGGGGAGGGCCTTCACTTCTCTGTAGAGAAAGCTCTCTTTATGAGAGGGGGCGGGGTCTTGCCCGGCTCGTATAAGGACTCAGGGGGCGGGGCACTCAGGCTGCACCAGTCTGGGATACGCCCCGTTTGATTGTAGTAGTCCCGGGATATGGACCGGCTCCCCAGGATGTCCTGCAGAGCCCCAAATATTGCTCCTGTGGAGACAGAAGACGAAACACTTTACTGAACTTCAATACTGTAAGAACATTTCATGTTTTATACTGGGAAGTAAACAGTGAGCTCCACAATGTTTGGGACAAATGGATATTTAATAATTGCATTCAACAATTTACAGTAACTATTCTCCCGAGTATCTAGTCAAACCTTGGGTCCTCACATTGGAGTCCGTTATTGACCTTTTTTGAAGGCAACCAAGTCTGGAATTTTTATCCAATGAAAGCTCTCCTACGTCAGCAAGAAGAAAGCAACCGAATAAACTTGGTAACTCAAACAAAAACAAAGTCACTTTTTATTCAAACTCCTGCAAAACCATTTGTCCCAAACATTACGGTCTCCCGCGGTGACAGAAGAACAAGACAAGGTAGTTTCCTTTATTGAAGCCTGAGTGATAATTAGTCCTCGACATGTGACCCATCCTAGTTACTGAGGAGCAGAGGGCGGCCTCAGTGCAGCACCTGGGGACCGACTCCAGTTCTAGAGCCAGGAGCTCGGTTAGGAGTAATGCAGGAGTAATGCAGGAGTGCACCTCAAAATACTCATCTGTCAGGGTGGGAGGAAACTGGGGTTCTCAGAGGAAACCCACACAAACCCGGGGCAAAAGCGCAAACTGCCACATCAGCGAACTGCTCAACAAGGGACACCAACGCATTCTCAACGCTAATCGAGATCAAACGCTAGACTGCACGCCTCATAAATCGACCAATCGCCTTCAATTCTTCCCGACAACACACCATGAGGACAAAATATATCGGCTCAGTTTGACTGACGGCGTCTGCATTAGCCCAAAAAGTTTAAAAACAAGCGGATCCCCCACCACAGGATGGCTATCTGACCTGGAAAGAAAACAGGGTGCAGAGACGGACAAACGGACAGGAGGACACACAAAAGTATGAAAAGACTTATCTAACCAATAAGATATATCAATGTATGAAATGTCGTTGATAGATATTGAACATTTTAGGAGTTCTAGCCCAGAAAAGACGAGTGATGGACGGAGGACAGACAGGCGGAAGTATGACACTCATGCGCATATCCCCATGCACTCTGTGACGGGGCATAATAATTCTGAGCTTAAATGGTTGGTTTAATTTCCAGCTGTGAAAATGGAAAAGCCACCATATCTTGGTAAAATCTCATTGGATGCCCACAGGAAGAGGAAGTGAATGACAAAACTGCAACATTAATCAGAGGCAGAGCCCCAGTGCAGCTGGAATGATTTAGGCTGCCCAAATTCAGTAATTACATGCAGAGGTTTGTAAAGGCCTCACCGGCAGGCCTGAGGCTCAACACGACAGTGCACAGGCGGATTTACTAACAAACGGCCGCCTGAAAAGCGACCACGGCCGAGGAAATGGCTACCTCCACCCGTAACCATGACTACAAACCCACTCTTAAGGCTCCCCTTCAGCATGGTGTGCATTTTCAAAGTCACCATGCAATGAAACTAGGACTTTTTCCATCTTTTCGTTTGTGCACACGGTCACATCTAGCGTACTTCAACCACGGATATTGTTGCATTGCGAAAATTCTGCTCTGTTGGTAATGTCTTGAAGTAGGCTGTGATTTTGCAACCACTAAAAATCCCATCCACAAAATCAGAGATCAGATAGAACCTCTCTCAGGTGATGATGTCACTGGGCAGGATCCTGGAGACTGCCCTATGCCCTTTTCCAACATTTAGAATGTTAGCCATTGGCAACCAACAAAATCAGGCTAGGCTGCTCCCACCTCCAATTCCGGACACACCCTTCAACTTTACATATCCCCGCCCTGCAAAATCGTTGTTTTCAATTTCGGAAGTATATCAAATACAGGAAGTAGAATGCCTGCAAACTTCTGCTGCATGGAAACTTTAAGAATACAAAGTGTATTTGTCCAAATTCTGAGCGTGTAGGAACATCTAAATAATTCTATTATATAAACCTTTCACTGTTAGCATTAACCAGCTCTTGCTTGTGCAAGAAATGCAACGAATTAGGCCTCTGGTTAATGCTATTGCACAGTACTGAATTTAAAAGTAATGACTGCGGACACCTGTACACTGCTGCCATCCAATAGCCCAGCTGCTACAAAATATTTCTGCAATATTACAGGAATGTTATGCCAACATTGTGACATCACAATATGGCCGCAAAATTTGATTTCCTTCTTGATTTTTCTCTGTGTGGGTGCAGCAGCTGGCTGCCTCACTAGCTCAGGACCTCAAAGTTTTTTGCACGCAACACACTGACATCGGAAAGCAAAAGTCTTGAAGCTAAATTCTTCTTTTAGTATCTTTATTACAAAACTGAAATCATACAAAATAGAAAAATAATAGACTTTTGACTTTTCTTAGTAAACTAACCGAATTTAGTGCGCTGGTCAAAAGACCGTGTTGCATCAAGGTCCAGTGGCTTCTGCCGTTTCGCGGGCTCACAATGTATTTATACTATACACACAGCAGCCAATGAGAAAACACCATTCTATCACGTCATTAGTCGCTGGCCAAACCTTCATTCCACATTACAACACGGAACAGAAAATACTTCAAACCCAAACATCTCAAACAGAATATTGATTCAAATGATCTTAAATTATATGTGTAGAAAATGACTACGACGCTCTGCATTCCACAATTTTCAGTATCTAGTAACAGTCATCCACAGAACTCCTCAACAAGCTTCAATGGCAATCAAAAGTCAAGAATCTCAAACGCATACTGAAAGCCATCTTTCGTCTGCTTTAAGGAAGAGACCTAATACACATAACTAATGAGCAACACCTGCATGGCCATTCGTCCAAAACATTGTATCACCCTGTAATGAGGAGACTGTTGACACAAATCAAGGTGATTTCTACAAGTTGAAAACAAAATGCGCAAAAATTTCCTTTAATAGAAGCTGAGACTCTGCATTTCAAGAATGAGCACTATTAGATTACAATCTAAAACTGCAGAGTACAGAGGAAAATCATAAAAATAAAATGTCTAAAACATTATAGAGCCCACTACATAACCTTTCACCCCAAACTGTACTGTCAACAACTAGCAGTCTTGTATTCTCCCAGCTAGTAGTGATCAAACAGCAGACAGCAGTATGTAGGTAGATGGGTAGATCGCTATGGACTACGTGCATACACTCTCCAATGCATTTCAGTGGCTTTTTGGCTGACAGGAGATTATACTGTAAATTGACAGAAGAGGTGGATATACTCCCTATACCTGCGTATATCCTCCACTACACCAGATTCAACCCTAAATTACACTCAGGGTAACAATCGCCAGTGACACTGCTGTACCACGGGCGAGGCTGTAAGGCCGTTAGCGTCACCCGCCATCGCTCACCTCCCAGCCAGGCGGTACAGTTGGGTTTGGCGGGAGGGCTGTGGACGCGGAAGGTCTTGGTGGCTAGGGCCTGGCGGTACCGCGGCTTCTCTGCCAGGTGGCGAATCTCGGCGAGCAGGCGGTGCAGGAACCCGGGCAGCATGGCGGTGCCTCCGATCACCACCAGGTTCTCCGACAGGGTCTTACGCGTGTCGATGGGGCACTGGAACCAAATCATAGATGATTCAAACTATCTGGCAGCACAGCGGAAAACACAGAACCTGAGCGTACGTCCACAGCACACACAACAACCCAACTGCAGCTCGTTGGGTTTGTTTCTCAGAATTCATGTCTGGATAAAAACTTGCGTTAGCGAAATAAGCGCTGCGACAGTGCCACTGTGCACGTCTGAAATAATAAATTATATGAAGTGTGTTCATTATCATCTCAAACACCATGTTGTGATGACAGCACTGCGTCTTACCTTGACCAGAGAGTCCAGCATTAGCGTCGCCACAGATTTCTCCTCATTGTCTTGTTCAAACAGCATCTCGATTACTGAGTCCCTTCAAATTACAAACACACAAGACCCAGTCAGCCACGCCTAGGAGATTTAAGCAAGTGAAAAGAATTGAAATTACAATTCTGACATGCCGAAAACTCCGTTTTAATTCAGTACAAACTGGGGCGGGGTGTTAATCTAAGCAAGATTATGAAGCTGACAAACACAAAACAGCTTTTCGCTTTTATCCACGTTCCAGATTTTGGAGGTTTCCAAGATAAACTCAGCACAGTAATCCTTATCACACTGTAATCCCATTTAGTCAAAAACCACTCTGATCAAGCTAGCGGAAGAGGTTTGTTTTGACATGTACATCTTGATCACAAGCTCTGCATCTCACAGCCAGCTAATTCCACAGTCCATCAGTTGGGAACCACCTCATTCAACTAGTTTAACCAGCTCTGACCTGCCAAAGGCCAGCGACAAGTATCAAAAGCATAGCTTAAGCAAACTTAGAATCCTGAATGGCAGTTGGAGCTCTCAGGAGTGTGGGAGCTGAATAATTAACACTGGGAACCACACATGAATGAAAAGCACAGGCAAGACGCAGGACTGTGCTAACAGTGAATGTGCACAGAGGAGGAGCGGAATTTTTGAATTTACGCCAATAAAAACACACAAGCATGAGAGAGGAGCATGACTCCATCACAAGTCCAGGCAATATTTTCAGGGCACAAACTAGTCACCTGATCGAGCCCTTAATGTGAAGGATCTTCTCTCCGTCTAATGGATAGTCAACATCCGGGGGTGGGTCAGGCCTCTGTAAACCACAAACGATGCTTTAGGCCGCACCGACTGTTAATGCAATCATGGTGTGTAGAACATATCTTAATAAGACACCAGTTAAGGCCGCCTCTGATAATTAGAGATGCACTGATACTGATACCGATATCTGATATAGGTCCAATACAGATTCAAATAGCTGGATCAGGTATTGGTGATTATCAAATACCAGTATTTTAACCCTTAGAGCGCAAAAATAAATAAATAAAAAAATGAATTTAATTATCTTGTGCTGTTGAAAACCTATCACGTGGCGACTTGTTTAAAAGAGCTCCCCTGCGAGAGCTCTTTTAAACAAGTCCCCACGTGATAGGCTTCCAACAGCTTTGATTTTGACATCTTCCATCACTGAGCAACAATATCTGCATTTAGCGCTCTAAGGGTTAATAAATAACAATTCAGTACATTGACATCCATGTATTAACTTGTTACAAATTGTTTCACAAAGTGAGGAAAGCAATGTTTAAGTCAAGCCTTATTTTGCCTCACTCATAAAAGAATGATCTCAGTCTCTTGCAAACAGTGAGGGAAACAGCTGATTAATTACACACGGGCATCAGCCGATACCTAAAACCCAGGTATTGGTATCGGTATCACGACTAAAAAAGTCGAATCAGTGCATTCCTACTGAGAATAAAGGCTCTCCTATAACCAAGTGAGAAGAAGTAGGACTCTCGTTTTTAATGGAATCCAGTGCTCAGTAATGCGCAGCTACACTATAGATATATACATATATATATATATATATATATAAATATATATATATATATATACATCCAATGAGCATTAAGAGATTCGATTCCCACTCCCCTCCCTCTACTGCTATAACAGCCTCCGCTCATCTGGTGAGATATAACACAAACAGTGAGAAAATTCTTGCTAGAACGTTCTTACATTCCAGCCAAAACAGAATTGAGCTTGGACGCTGATGTAGGACGAGTAGGCTGGACTCCAGAGAGGAGTACTACAAAGCGAGTCCTACATTAGCCAAGCTTTCCTAGCGTGAGCTGGCTCCACAAACCGTAATCTCCCGATCAGAGACGCCATCAGTTACCACTGCAGGCTGAAAGAGAGGCACCATCTCGACACTGAAAACCCCAGCTTTAGGCTCGGCGTACCTCGCTAACCTACTAATCTTGGTTCATAGTACATCCCACAAGTCAGCATTCTAGTCCATCCCAAAAGTTTTCGACGAGCTAGTGGTCAGGACTCGAAGTCGAGTTATTCAACAAAGCTCTCGATAAGCCAGGTATGGACCTCCCCCTGCGTGACGGGACATCATCATACCGAAACAGGTAAAGGCCTTTCCAAAACTGTAGGAAGCACAGAATCATCTAGAATGTCATTGTGTGCTGTTGCATCATGATTATCCAACACTGGGACCAAGAGGTCAAGACCCAGATCAGGGAGTGTTCAGATGTGACACTCATGCTCCGTAACGCAGCCCGAGGTGCGAGGGCGTGCTCACCTCAGCAGATCCCTCCAGGTTAAACTTGGCCTCCTGAACCTTCTGCCCCCTCTGCAGGTCGCTGACAAAACAGGTCCTGACTGCAACAAGGACAGAACAAAACTCAAGGGTCAGCAGAGGCCCTGATTTTAACGCCAACCTCTCCAGTGTATTCTCTACAGAGAAGTCAGGCTGTTCTAAACTTTAAAACAGGAAAAGAAATATCAGTAATGATCCATGGTATAGTGCAAGATGTGGCGACAATACTCTTGCCATTTTATTACTATGCTAGCTCAGCTGTTAGCCAAAAGAACATGTAAAACTCAGATAAATATACACGAGAAGTCTGCGTGGTTCAATATACACCAGGAGAAGAATAAATGGGGAAAAGTACAGCATAAATAAAATGAATTATTATTCTTAATAAGTTAACATCACAAGCTGAACCCAAATTCTTTGAAGTAAAGCTACCTTTGATATCTTCCACAACATCTTCCTGAATGTTTCCTAGGAAAATATAAATAACATAAATCAGAAACACTGCAATCTAAAAAGAAAGGCAAGTACCGTATTATCACGTGTACTTAAATTACCCATATGATAAACATCATATACGCGTGAACAACGACTATTTTATCACCTCTATCTGGCCCTAAGTATAGAGAGGTGATTAATGCAGTCTGTGGAAATGGGTTGACTAGACTTGTAATCAAAGTCAACTAAAGTAACATTCGAAGCTAGATAACTCGGTCGCCACAAGGACTGAGTCCTGGATCTCCCCGATCCCCAAATTTCGGACAAAATGGTGCCGGCAGCCATATTGGACGTCCAAAATTGCTGAAAATCAGTCTTGAGCATTGTCAAATAAATATCTTCGCCTGTGTAAAATTAGAGAGAAAATTCCTGTAATAACTGTCGCTTCCAGACCCCGGAACAGAAAATCTCTGCGGGCGCGGCGGCGGCCCCGGAACTAAACCATAGCGTCTCCCGACTATCGTCGTCGGAGAGATACAATTAAGAGCAGATGTTACATAATCAGCGCAACAACACACAGTGCCAAAGCACTTCCCATGATGGCAGTCTGAAGCAGGAATAGACTCAGAGGAGACTCACCAATAACTGCAGGCAGACTCTGTCCAGTACTGGAGTCTGTGTCTACTGTACACTGCTCAACAAGCTGCACTTCCAGCTCTCTGTGGAATTCACAGACACACAGACAGACACGCACACACAAACACAGACAGACAGACAGAGTGGACATGGACACAAACAGACCGACACACAGACAGGCACGGACGGCCACAAGAGCGCACAAGCATGCATACAAATAGAGCCAAACATACACAGATAGGTACTCAGTCATAAAAACAGGCAAGCAGACAGACAATCAAAAAAAGAAATACAAATACACACGTGAATACACACACACACACACGCGCACGCGCAAGATCAGTGAAGGAGTTGCTGCATGAGGGCTTTAGTTAGATGGCAAACAAACACAGCTGGTGGAAGTTGCTGACTGGACACTCACTTGTGAATTGCTTTCCCTGCTAAAGGCAGAGCCTCCCATGCTGACAGCACAGGGATTCCCTCGTACACCTGCAAAGCATTAAGGAGCGTGCTCTCTTCACCTGTACACACACACACACACACACACACACACACACACACACACACACACACACACACACACACACACACACACACACACACACAGACGCACACATTGCACCTCATCTCTACAGCTGCAACACCCACCATCCAGCAGCACTGGCTGGAGTTCAGCTGGTCTTCATTTCTCCATATTTCACGCACAATAAAAATGACCCCCAAAATCGATGAGACGATAAATTCGACTATATAAGTAGATACTGTTTGCCAAACGCCCCATCGAAGAAAGTCAAAAGGGCGCTCGGTCACTTTTAATGAGCTTCACATAAATTCACATGGATATGCTGAATTTTCACTTTTGAACTGTTGCAGAGAAATAAGTGCCCCTAATGATACATGTCGTTATTTTACCCCAGTCATTTTAACTGGGGTACTTGTGCTGCCAACTCCATTATACTGAAGACCTATCTCCCCGCCCCCCCGCCCGCCCCGTCTTCAGTTAAGGATACGGGCAGGACCAAGGTCTCAGTGTACCCACAATCCATTACTAGAGCGGAGTTGATGCCGAGGGTCATTACAGACATGAGGTGACTCGGGGCGAAAAGCACAGACGGAACCTGAGGACAGAAAGCAAGAACGAATCAGGATTAATGAGGCAGATGCACACTTCCTGTGGACTACATACATTTTGTAAATTGCTTTCACAAGATATTTATACACAAGATTTTTTGCTAATCAAATGCTAATATGGATATAATGACCAAGCAGGCAAAGGTAAATAAAAGGACCACTACATCAGTCCGTTAAGTTAAAAAAATTGTATTTCCTTACCTAAATGCGGCCATTTAAACCAGGAAAAGATAACACTGGTGCCACAAAACGATAATACAACATCCAAATTCTCAGACGATATCTGGTCTAATATCGTGATGTCGTTATATTGCCCAGCCCAACACAAAAACCTTTCAAATGAACTCTGGGCTAGCTAGCATTAAGCTGGACAGCTAACTACACGGACAAAAACTTGAAAAGTGTCACCGCAATACAAGTAATTAAATCACATACATTTAGCCAGCTATGTGTAACCTATTGAGACTCATAAGCAGCCAGCTAATGTTGCTAAGTACACGAACAGTTAATAACTGCTTACAAGTGACAAGCCTCATCCATGTAACACCAGCTTCACTCACATGAAAGAAGCCCCTCCCACTCCAACAACAGTTCCTCCCCCAAGTCACAAGCCCCACCTACAGGAAGCATCGGGCCCTATACCTCAAAGTGCTTGAAGAAGACCTTGGTGAGCGTCTCTCTGAAGTGTGACGGGCAGAGTATGGACTCGATGATGACCACACGCCGGTCCCGCGGGTTCACCAGCAGGTGTCTGTAGGGGCACAAATTCATCAAAGCCTTTTCATTAAGGTGACAATAGCGTATACTCCAGAACACATTATAAACAGATAGCTGTGGTGGCGTCTACCAGACCTAGTGAGAGATTACATTAACACAGCCCCATGTTTTTTGAGGGACGCCCATGACTGCCACATGAGAAGGGAGCAGCTTGCACTTAAAATCAATATTCAGTTATTTTATACAACAGAAAATGAAAGACACCAGTAATGTGTTTTACACCTAATACTTGGTTGCTGAACAGATACCACCACATTTTCCTTTAAAATATTAAGAAAACTATTTGGGGGGGAGAAATTGTGAGTCTTATTTGAGAGAAGAGCAGCCAAATTTATTATGGTGCCATTCTAGAGTCTGTGTTATGCATATTTCAATGACAGACAAAGACAGAGACAGACAGCTATACGCAGAGGAGTACATGCCTGAAATAGAGCATGTGGATGAATTCCTTAAGGTTGGAGAAGAGCTCTTCTGTATTAATATTATACTGCACCACTCGGATTGGCTACGGAAAAAAGGAGAAAATTCAGTCGGGTCGAGGGCTAATGTGCTAATGTTACGTTATAAAACATTACGTTACTTTGGAAGACCTTATTATCCAAAGCAACCTACAGCAAGAGCATGCTCAAGGTCACAGGAACTATTACCAAACATATTAGGTCCACTTCATACTCATAGCCATAAAAATGAAGTGTAAAATAATGGCTGAAACCAACTGACCTGCTGGAGTCCCGGCCTCTGGATCTCGCTGGGGATGATGCATCGTGGGCCGGTCTCTCCCGCAAACCCACACCTACATGAAGCACAACAGCTTGTTCAAATCCCACAAATGCAATTATGACTGAAATAAAAATCAGCACATACAGAAGGGCCCCAGGACCAACGTTGAGCACCAGTGTCCCAGACAGTGTCCATGGCAGTTAGAAAGCAACACCTCCAAACTAACCATGTTGCACGCCTTCGTATCACTGTGTGCAAGTTTATCAGTGACCAGAAGGAAACTGGCCCAGAAACACTAATCGTGGTCATAAATAATGTAACTCCTAACATCCATCGTTTTGACTGAGGCTTCAATAAGTTTTGCTGTCAGCCATAAGGCTTCTCAGTAGTTCGCACAGTAAGCTGTTCTCAGTGGCGCCAGACTTTATAATAGGATCATTGATAAAAGCCAAATATTAGCCTGAGGTGCCGCCGCGCATCTGAATGTACTAATATTCGGGTGACAGTCACGCCGTCCTCATGCTGTGACCTAAGGAGACACTCGGACCCCCCAAAACATTTGCTGTACAAAACATAGTTGTCGCCATTAACGGTGCACTATCCTCCTCAATTCATGTTCTTTACTCTCCATAACTTTTTTTTTTTTGCATATTCTGTTCTTCTACCCTGCACGTACACCGAGTACTTCGATTAAGCGACTTCAAGATGTTATTTTGTGTTCCTGCAACGCTGCTTTTATTCGTCAGACTAACACAACTAACTTGAATGCCTAGAAAGCATACTATCGTTACTTGAAATATAACTGACAGAAGCACCAATGCTGCATTGCACAAGCACATTCAATGATCATCACATTTCTGCTTATCTAGGTAACGCACGGCCATTACCCAGCGCTACTGAGCAAGCTAACATACATTGCTAACTTACTTGTGAGAACTCAGTGTAAAGCACGACACGCAATGACATCCCACTGATCCAACACTGTGTCTAGCGATATTAAATAGCTATTTTATATCTAATGTCAGAAAAATGAGGCGATGAGCAATCACGGAACTGGCACTGGCGAATACCATAAGTAGCTTACTACCTAGCTAGCTAAAAACAAAATAAAAATCTACTCACTTTGTATAAGCAGTTCCCAAATCAATGACTACAGCAGTCTTCTCTGCTCCACTTCCAAGGCCCTCAAATAACGGCATATTTGCCGATCTTGAAAAATTCCAGGTAGAACTGAAATTAAAATGTTTGACTACACACAAAGCAACTGGAGCCCGACTGCTCACCCCTGCCGTAAAGCTGGGGCGTAGCGCTGGGTCTTTGCTGAAAAACAGTATGGAGTCTAATAAAGTCGCCTGAGTAAAATGAACAGATGACGCTGGAACATGTCAGTATTCACGAAAAAATCTGTATTTTATGCGACATCTATATACTTATAAATGAAAGTAATACACAATGGAGTTCTCGCAAACTATTTGGTTTATATAATGTTGACAACTGAAAATCAGGTATTACAAAGGGCAGCTGTTTCAGTATGTGAGACCCTCCCTGGGCAATATTCAATGGGTTTGGAATTCTCTATGCCCGTCGCGCAATGATAATGTTTTCATAAGAAGTATTAAATCTGTAATTTGAAGTCTCAGTTGAATATCAGGTGGTTGATATGACACCCCTCTTATCAGCTAATTACTTTCATCAGCATCCGTTAATTGACAAACATGATTCAGTTCAGGTTCTATGCTATCCATTCAGCACCCCACTATAATGAGATGCTTTGAATGATGTTGCACATTTTCATAAACCATCCCATATATAAAACATCAAATGTATATGTTTCCTCATTCGAATTTCACGTCGAACGACTAGGAAAGACCACCGAACTACAGAGTAGGAAAAACTTCGGAAAAATAGACGATTCAGAAAGAAGTATTTATGGTCCTTAATGGCATAAAAGGTATTTCTCAAAGATGCAGACAAAACTAAATATAAAACAACACCGGCTGCAAAACACAGTCATTCCACTAGTTGTACCAGGGCGCGCACACGTCACAGGCACGGAGAAGAGGAACGCACAACCCAGAGCATTCGCACTGTCAATTTCAAAATCATTTAGACTGCGTGCTTCAGGTCATTAACGACTGCTTCCAACATTAAATCACAGACTTCAAATGGTGTATTCAGCTTTCAGAATATTTACGTGTGCGTAATCCTTCTTAAATGAGCTAAATATCACAGCTAATGCTTTACGGCAGGTAAGGAAAAAAGCATTAAACCAATGTTTTCTTCTGAAAAAAAAAATGAACGGGTTTCTTTTGTAGAAACATGCTATAATTATATCATTTTATTATACTAACTACTGCGTGGAATTTGCTGTTGTTAATTTATATTTTAATCACATGATGTAATGCGATTTACAGCTGTTATTCCATAAATAATACTGTTTATTTTTAGCCTTAAACATCGTCATTTGAAATAGCCTCCGCCTCATGTCTAATTACGCTTAAATGCCTTGCAGACTCACTGCAGTGGATGCGCGAAGCTGACTGTTTTCAGTCGCTGTAAACTGGCTTCAAATTTGCTTTTCAACGTGTGACATGATGTTTCCTTGCCCTCTTTCTCTGACCTAATACAGTGATTGATGATGCGAAGTATTTGACCAATAAAGTTTCGTGAGAATAATCAACGAATTGTCAATATGTTGGCTCAATTAGCCTGACTAGTTGTGATAGCCTATAACAATATGAGGCCGCAAGATATCAACGATAAACCCAAACGCTCGAAGATCAGGATGTGCGATGTTGATGTGCCTGACCGCCTTTGTTATTTAGCGATGGAGACGGGGCTGGTCTCTTGAGGACAAGGATCCATTGAAACTCACGGCCCCGTTAGTTTCTCTGGCTTTGTCGGTCCGTCTCTATTACAAATTGCGCGGTCGTGTTAATGGACGTGCACCGGACTGATAGTAACAGTAATTTGTTACTAAATACACGCAGATTTAATTCATAGGTTTTATGGTCCGTTTCTAGCCATAGCTCTGTAATTGTGCCATAGCTGTTCATATTTGTGTTATTAATGTTAACATCAATAATAGGAGTACTAGGCAAATTGCTATGCCATTCGTCATTACCAGTACGATAGAAAGTAGTGTATCGCTGTAATTACTTGGCAATATCTGAGCTCTTAAGCTGAAGTGAAGCCTTTTACCTTCCTAATTTATCTTTGAATTAATGGCTTCTCCCTAAGGCTTTGGACCTGCCTGCTATTACTCCACCTGCTACAGAATTCAATGCCCTCCTTTAACTGAGAGATGGTTGGTCATGCGAATGTTCAAGCCCTGCTATTGGTTGGGGCTGGGCTCCTGGCCCGGGCAGCCCTGGAGACTATGGTTGGGGACCCTCCAGTGCCTGCACCCGTAGCGACCGTGGAGGCAGGGCTGAGGAGGACTCCGGAGCGGGGGCTTCATCTTGGAAACCTGCCACAGGAGGAGCCCAGCGGATGGCTTCCAGCTGAATCCCAGCCAGCCATCTCTGAGAAGACTGAGTTTGGATCCCTGCCGGCTGAAGAGGAGGCTTCCGAGATTAGCACCGAGGACTCAGAGATGCAGAAGGCTGAAGGATCCAAAGAACAGACACCAGGGACCAAAGCTGCTGACCATGTGAATATACAGGGGACCAAAGCAGCTGATCGCGCATCTATGCACGGTACCAAAACATCTGACCATGCATCTACGCATGGTACCAAAACATCTGACGATGCATCTACGCAGGGTACGAGAGCTGCTGACGGGGCAGCTACACTTGGGCCCACAGCGGCTGACCATGCAATGCACGATCCGTTAGCTCCCTTCGAACACCCGTCAGCTGTGGAGACCAGCGGGAGGGAGTCGTGGCTCAGCAGTGCTGAGCGAGCGGGATTGAGCCAGACCTCAGCTCCTGAGGAAGGCTGGCGAGAGGCGTATCTGGCCAAGACTCCTTCCCTCGCGTCTCCTGATCGCCCTACCGAACCCCTGGCTCCAGAGACCGCAGAGTTAGGGCCCTTTCCGGCGGGCCCTGAGCTGAAGCCTGTAGCAGTCGGAGGAGATGCTCAGACTCCTTCCACAGAGGCGCTGGAGGCCCACCTCCCCCTGACCCCGAATACTTACCCGGGACCTACAACCACAGTGATTAGCCTCCCTCAGTTGAGCCCCAATCAAGGACAGAGAGAGCCTACTCCTTCTCAGGGCCTGGGAACAGAGCAGGAGGTCTTGGACATCACCAGTGTTTCTGCAGCAGCATTTCAGAATGGAGGTGAGAGAGGGGAATGTATGCGGCCCATAAGAGGATTTAGTGAAGGTCTTAGTCAGGTGCAGGCTGATGGGTTGCAGTTTCTGCTGGCTTCTGTGTTCTCCTTTCAATCAGCTGCAAATTAATTCCTTCACAACATGGTGTGTGGACTCTTACTAGTCAGTGACTTAAATGAAAAACTTTTTCCGGAAAATCAGAAAAACCAAGCTGGTGTTTGACACCCTTTGACCTAGTGGATGAGGTGCATGGTTAGGATTTGGAGGGTTGGTGGCTCACGCTCTTGTTTAGCCAAATAAAGATCACTGCAGTTTTTTTTTTTTTTTTGCAAAACCCTTAACCTTACATTGCTCTAAGGGGGTGTTGGCCCCCGCTTGGTATAGTAAACTGTTATAGTCAACTAACTATAATGTAATGACAGCTCCATTAAAAACTATTTGCAGCAGATACATCATGCTTATGGGGAAGTTGCAAAGTACTTGACATTTGCTACTGTTAGGAATAACACCTGAATAATTATTTTCATTGGACGCACCTTTCCCATACTAACATATCAGGAACAAAACTGGTGGCTGCTTCATGTGTTCGGGAGTACTTTAATAAGCAGAAATCCTGGGTTAGCAGGAAGTAAAACCTGAAACAGCGATTTTTTTTTTTTTTACCTCAGTCTATGCTATTCCACGAGGGTTGTGAACTTCGCTCAGCACAGTTATCACGCTTGATCAGGCTTTGTGAAACGGGACCCTGGGCCAACTTACGTATATTCTGAATTACAATACTGAATTTCTGTGTCCCTGCGTAAGGACAAAGGTTAGATACAGATATTGGAGCTCTGCTCTGCTGCCTGAGATCCTGTTGACACATTTCTTCACGCCCCAGTTAAAAATTCCTGCAGGAGCTGAAACTAGTCTAATTATTTGCTATTTTAGACTTTGAAGCTAGTACAGGGGTCTGTGAATAAATTTGACTTGATCTAATTTAACAGTCACTGTGCTGGTCCCTCACAGCAAACTAATGGAGCGTGGACTGTGATTGGTCAGCAACTATTATCTCCTCTCTCTCCTGACAGGGCTGGAGAAGGAGGATGAAGCGCGCTTCGCCGATAGCGAGGCCGGGCCGATGCCTCTCTCAGACAGATCGTGGATGTCAGTCACGCCGTTGGACCACACGGTCTCGGAGGACATGGACAGGGCAGGGACTCTCTTCCCCGGGCACCTCCCTCTGCTATTCGACCCCGCAGATGATGCCGATCCAGAGGCAGTGGTCTCAACGCCCCCTGGTGGCTCCACCATGACATTGCAGCCATCGGGTGCGATGCAGTCATCGGATGAGGAGGAGCTTGTCGACGTGACGACCGCCGACGCAGACCACACCATCTCGGACGAGTCTCTTCCCGGTCCGTCGGACTCACTCTCCTCGCCGTGGCAGATGTCTGGCTCCGAGATCCCTGAGGCAGTGAGCACTGCAGTGCTGCTGTCCACCACAGCACCCCCTGCAGGCCTACCGCAGGAACAGCAGGACTCTGAAGGTGATAGGGAAGTTATTGTTTCCACCACATAGTGGCGAGAGAGGAGCAGCCTTGCTGCCGAATTTCTGGAACTGTTTCAAGAAAAAAAAAATTATTTTTTAAACCTATGTTCTTTTGGAATGTAGTTGCTGTTGAAACAAAGGAGTAGCCAAAAGCTGTTACCATTAGCTTTAATATATTTCAAAACATTTGTTTTTCTCAAAGCTAGGCTTAAACAAGGGCATTAATATTTACGTGCCGCCATAACATTCAGTTGGGTCCATGAGAGAAAAAATAGCTGAGGGAGAGAGTTTTATGATTTTTTTTGGAGCAGTGTTCATATGTGTGATCTCAATGTGCAATCCGCTGCGTTTTTTCTTCTCACAGAACATGGCGCAACAGAAATGGCTACGGAGACCCATCCCATTCTCAGCACTGTCCCACCTTCCAGCGATGCTGGGGCGACCCTCCTGACGACTGTTGCGGGGACAGCTGGTCTGCCTCTGCCTAAACCCAAGTCAGGACTGGAGCAGCTGGAATACGAAGGTACATATTCTCATGGGACGGGCTCTCTCAGACTCTGATTGGCTTTTTGTGGTTTGGTATGAGCATTTTAAATACATTTAGTTTTGTTACTGTTTGAAACTCAATTCTGGTGACCTTTGTATGTTGCTGGCCTCACCTGAAGCCTTTAGTTTTGAGGCCGTAACATATTTGGGGGCTCGTCCGGGTCTGTCCGAGAATAGCCTCAGTGTACAGTTTAGAGTAGCTTGCCGGGTCATGTAGTGGAGGTAGAAACTCAGATCTCAGTTTTATTTCAATGCTAGAGCTAGATCTAGTGTTTAGGTGAACTGCGTAAGTTGCACTTTAGCAGAAGTAAATGACAAGCATTGTTGGGCTGAGTGGCTCGTCGGTTTATTTTATTATGTCACTGTAATTGGCAGCATAGTGCAATGTTGGCACTGTTGTTGTTATGATGGTGCAGTGGGTAGCACTGTTACCTCACAGCAAGAAGGTCATTGGTTGGAATCCAGTCTGGGACCTTTCAGCGTGGAAGTTGCGTGTTCTCCTCATGCTTGTGTGGGCTTTCTGTGGATAAATGATGTTTTTGTTTTGCTCTATTACATTATTTTATGGCCCATCTTGCAGAAGAGCATGATGAAGATGAGGATGAGGAAGATGAGGACACTGAGGACTCAGAAGAAGATGAAAGCCATGAAGAGGAATCAGAGGCCCCTCCGCACCCCCTTACGCCCCCCACCTTCAGCCATGTGCCACGCCCTCACCTCTGGGCTCAGCGCCACTATAGCCTCAGTGAGAGTGGGGGTGGGGGGGAGGAGAGGGGGATGGAGGGGTGTGTGTGTGTGTGTGTGTGTGTGCATGTGTATGAGGGAGCATAAAAGTGCATACTAAGTACCGAGTGTTCTGTATTGTGGGTTTTTTGGTCTCCTTTTGCCTAGATTCTTGTTCGCATTGCTGCTGCTTAGTACCTTCGCCAGTCCATGACACAGTGCCACTGGCTAATTGAAACTCCCTCATTCAATCGCACCAGACCCATTTTACCAGGGCATGGTTTAATCAATCTTTCACCCTTTATGTACGTGTTGTTGATTGGCTAATTTTGCACAAGAGTTGTCAGAGTGGACATTCAGGGTCTAAAAACAACATTGCTTTTGAAAACAGAACAGGCTCTTCGAATAATGAAACATAAAATGGGGAGATCAATAGGGTCTTTATTGCATATGAAGAGTTTGTTTCCAACAGGCAGTAAGTGCCAAAATGACAAGGAATGAGATAAAACCATAGAGCGATAGCCCTGTGCTTCTTACACATGGTGCCAAAATCCGTCTTTAGTAATTCATGCAAGGAGGTGTATTTTTTCATGGCCAAAGTTTGTGTTTTTCTATAAAATGCAATAGGCGCCAACTTACAAAAAGCTGATTTGATCAGAATGAGTAAAATGGATATATTGCTTTTTGTTAGCAAACTCTTCATATATAGCGCTTGTAACAGTCTCTCAAAAGCATTTTATTATTGTCCGACTGAGGGAGAACCTTGTGCCATGGTAAAGATGGGCTTCTTACGGCACTGAGAAATTATTCAAAATACATGCAACCGTTATTTTGCATGCTTTGAAGGTGTCCGTAAGCAGGTGTGTGCAGCTCTGGGGCCTCATTTATAAATGGTGCATAGGCACAAAAAAGATACGTACGTCACTTTCTTTGCAGATTTCTGATTTATAAAAACAAACATGACATTAAAAAAAAGGGAAATTATTAAGATTATGCACAATGTCAATAAATTCCAAGTCCATCCTGATTAAATAAATGAAAATTCCATGTAGTTTATTTTAGCTTCAAATCGTTAGCCTCATAGCATAATTGCCTAAGTCATTTTTTGGCTTACTGTTGCAATACAAAAAAAAATAGCAATGTGCTTGCTAAAAATTGTGTTTTTCTTGTTTTCCGAAAAAGTTCAAATATGACTTAGGCAACTACGCTATTAGGCTAACGAAATGGACACACAATTTGGTGCATTTCAATTCAGTGTTATTTAAACTTGGTTAAGGTGTTTCAAATTTTTGTTGTCTTTGATTTAATTTAAACAATCATAATCGGAAGTTTGACTGCCTGCATTGTAGGATGCGCCAAAAAGTTAGCACAGATGCTCCGGTGCAGTTTACCTTTTGTAAAGTGCATTCCTTCTTATGAGGATATTTATTTGACCTTAGATTGGATTAAGAAAAAAGCTGTGTCTTTAATTGCTGATGGATTATTCCTATAATTGGAAAACATGTAAATGGTGGAAGATAACTGAGAACAGGTCAGGGCTTTATCGGTTTAAGGGGATGGTTTTTGCCCACCCTGTTTTCAGCCCTGGCTCTGCCATTAGTGCCCTGTAATTTGAAATGACCATTGCTCATGTTACATTTTTATATATTTTGTTTTTTATAGTGCGTGGTTGGGTAGAGAAGATAAGAGATGAGGTAAGTTTTCCACTATAATTGCCCCCTGCAAAAGAACTTTGCTGAGTTCTATAAGGAATACGCACAAAAAAAAAAATTAATTCCTATAATCGTTCTCTCGAAAAGCATTTCCTACTAGCCGTCCTTTTATATATAACCAGACTTTCGCTTGAATTCACCGAGTGATGACAGGTTGGGCAGGACAAACTTGTGATTTTACATAGGACTTACACGTCTGGATAAAGCAAGTGTTTAGGCGGAATTTTGATGGAGGGGTAGTCGACTTGATTTACGTTAAATTTGGTCGCTCCGAATCCTTTGATTGGAACAAAAAACTGGAGAGGATTTACTTTTGGAACCTGGATTCACATACGCTCATGTGTTTACCTAATGCTATTGACCAGAAACTATCAGTGTGCTTATCTGGGTAATGGAACTGCTGGCTCTCAAACATGTGGCACAGTCCTGCTCTTTATTTTAAAACAGGGATCTCAAAAAATCCCTGGACGGCCTGGTGTCTGCTAAATTACAATGTGATCCTGCATTTAAGTAATTAGCTTTAGTCAGTGATTGGCTGGAGTCTGCACACATTGTTTCCATCACATAAATAGGGTGCTTAGTGAAAGTGAATAAAAAAAAACAGCTGTGTCTGCAGGCTCTTGGGAGTAGGTACCGGTTTTTTTTTTTTTAATCTCCATAAAGCAGCCGCTGTTTCAAATCTATGGAGCTTCAGGCTTATTTTAAATTCTTGAGGAGATCCCAAGGTTTCCAACAATCCTAAATATGCCCTCCTGAATTTCAGGGAAATGTGTTTAAAATGATGTTGAAGATCCAGATATTTTCCATTTGTTTAATGTTGTGGCCATAAAAACATAGCGTCCTGGGTTTGAATATTTCTTTCAATGTAAGTGTCATGCAGCTTCAGTGAAGCGCTGCAACCAGCAGATACAGAATATGTACAGTGTGTGACATTATTATACAATATTTAAAAAATGCTTTTTCTAACTTGAAGCCTACTTAAGGAAAAACTTAAGTGAAAAGTTTGAGTTTAAGGAGTTTAGACCCCTGTCCTAAGGAAATCCCAGCTCAGCTTAGCTGTACCATTCTTGGACGGGTAATGTATTACTGTGTGCCATCTGGTCTCTCAGCCTGGTGTTCCAGCGCTTGTCTCTGGTTGCCAGGCAGGGTATGCGTCAGGGATGTTGGCGCCTGTGGGCATTGGCATCGCGGGTGCCCTCGTGATCCTGGGAATCCTCTACAGCGCCAGGGCTGCCCACCGTAAGAGAAGGAACCACATCAAGCAGCGGAGGAGGAAGGTGAGCGAACTGCAACCCGCGATGTGCGGCGCTGACCGAAAACTATTGGGCTTTATTTGAAATATTTCTTTCCTTTCCATTTAGCGCATTTAAAAACCAAAATGCTGTGCATATATTATTTCTATGGCAGCACGGTGGCGCAGTGGGTGGCATTACCGCCACACAGCAAGGTTGTGGGTTTGAATCCTGTCTGGGGCCTTTCTGTGTGAAGTTTGTGTGCTCTGCCCGTGTTTACATGAGTTTCCTCCCACACTCCAAAGACATGCACGTAGGCTAACTGGAGACTCAAAATTGCCCTTAGATGTGAGTTTGTGTGTGAATGGTGTGTGCGCCCTGCTGTGGATTGGCGAGCTGTCCAGGGTGGGTCCCTGCCTTTCCCCCATAGTCAGCTGGGATAGGCTCCAGCACCCCTCCATCCTTGTGAGGAAGAAAACCTTCTAGATTATGGATGATATTATCAATTACAAAAATGTCTGTCTCATCCATAATGTGATTAACTATGAACTATACTTACTAGTCAGGCCCAGATTCCCCTGTTGAAACTGATGTTAAGAAAACCACTTTCTTCAAAGATCTTCGTTTGTTTGTTCTCAGTACTGTTTTTCTTAATGCTGTACGCTGTCCTGTCACTTGAGATTTGGTGATATTTAGTGTATGATCATAAAACCTTCTGTTACTGAAACAGGACCATAATCTGTGTCACTATACTGCTTAGAGATGAAATGTTGTTTCAGCAATATTTACTGCTTTCAATTTCTTGCTAAGAAAGTATCTTCTATTTTAAAATGGTAGAGAGCTGGGGGTTTCATTTATAAACGATGCACAAGCACAGAAATGATGCCTAGGCCAATTTCTTTGTGGATTTCGGATTTATAAAAACAAACTTAACAGTAAAAAAAAAAAAGCACACAAAATTAATAAAATTATGCACATATGAAAAATTTCAAGTTAATCCTGATTAATTGAATAAAAATTGCATGCAGTTTATCTTATCTATATTTTTATAAATTATATAAATGTATTATTTTTTTAAAAGTGCAACCTCAATCCTGAAATAGTTGGGACAAATGTAAATTGTGAATAAAATCAAAATGCAATGACTTTCAGATCACACCAGCCAGTATTTTATTCACAATAGAACAGAGATAACATAGCAAATGTTGAAACTGAGAAATTTTACAATTTTATCCACAAAATGAGATCATTTCAAATTTGATGGCTGCTACAGGTCTCAAAAAAGTTGGGACAGGGGCCTGTTTACCATGGTGTAGCATCTCCTCTTCTTTTTAACACAGAGTGGAGGCGTCTGGGCATTGAGGAGACAAGTTTCTTGAGTTTAGCCATTGGAATTTGATCCCACTCGTGTTTAATACAGGTTTCCCGCTGCTGGAGAGTTTTGGGTCTCCTTTGACAAACTTTTTGTTCAATTATGCGCCAAATGTTCTCAATCGGTGAAAGATCAGGACTGCAGGCAGCCCAGTTCAGCACACGGACTCTTCTACAACGAAGCCATGCTGTAGTAATAGCTGCAGTATGTGGTTTTGCATTGTACTGCTGAAATACACAAGGCCTTCCCTGGAATATATGTCGTCTGGAGGGGAGCATATGTTGCTCTAAAACCTTTATATACCTTTCAGCATTCATGATGCTTTTTAAAACATGCAAGTGTCCCACACCATATGCACTAATGCACCCCCATACCATCAGAGATGCTGGCTTTTGAACTGAACGCTGATAACAGGAGGGGTGGTCTTTCTTCTCTTTAGCCCGGAGGACATGACGCCCATGATTTCCAACAAGAATGTCAAATTTGGACTCGTCTGACCACAGGACACTTTGCTACGGTCCATTTTAAATGAGCCTTGGCCCACAGAACACGACGGCGCTTCTGGATCATGCTGAACAATGGCTTCCTTTTTGCATGATGAAGTTTTAGGTGGCATCTGTGGATGGCACGGCGGACTATGTTTTCAGACAGTGGTTTCTTGAAGTATTCCTGGGCCCATTTAGTAATGTCAATGACAGAATCATGCCGGTGAGTGATGCAGTGGCGTCTGAGGGCCCGAAGATCACGGGCATCCATTAAAAGTCTTCGGTCTTGTCCCTGACGTACAGAGATTTTTCCAGTTTCTCTGAATCTTTTGATGATGTTATGCACTGTCGATGATGAGACCTTCAAAGCCTTTGCAATTTGACGTTGAGGAACATTGTTTTTAAAGTATTCCACAATTTTTTTAACGCAAACCTTCACAGGTTGGAGAGCCTCTGGCCATCTTTACTTCTGAGAGACTCAGTCTCTCTAAGACATCCCTTTTATAGCCAATCATGTTACACACCTGATGCCAGTTAATGTAATTACTTGCTAAATGTTCTTTCAGCTGATTCTCTTATATAGCAATTGCTTTTTCAGCCCTTTTTTGCCTGTGTCCCAACTTTTTTGAGACCTGTTGCAGCCAGAAAATTTGAAATTAGCTCATTTTGTGGATAAAAATGTAAAATGGCTGCTTCAACATTTGAAATGTTATCTATGTTCTACTGTAAATAACATATTGGCTCGTGATCTGAAAGTCATTGCATTTTGATTTTATTCACAATTTACACTTTGTCCCAACTATTTCGGAATTGGGGTTGTATTATTGAATTAAATTTTATTTAGGCTCTGATATAATTTTTTTTTTTTTTCCTTTTTACAATACAGTTGTTTTTTCTTTTAGCGTACGCAACATTTTGGTTTGAAATCAAATTCGAATTTTGATAAATAAGACCTCAGGACTGAGCATTACAGAGAGGGAAGGCAGACAGAGGGAGTGATGGGACAGATAACAGGGAGGGGAGGGAGAGAGAGAGAGAGAGAGATGACTGAGTGACTTTCACACAGTAATGCGCGTGACGCCTGTTTTGTACCCACAGCAGAGTCAGATGACAACTCGACAAGACCAAGCCATGCTACTGGCTGACAGCTCCGAGGATGAGCTTTAGCAACTCCCTCAAAAGCGACTGGAGATAACCCAGCACCCTCTGGAGCCAAAATGGCTGCCACTGCCATGCCAGGACCCATTTTACCTTCTCAACTCCCAGGGTGTGTCCCAATACTCAAAAAATAGATCCCTCCGTCCTCCACTCGTCTCCTCCACTCATAACCCCAGATAGGAGGAGACAAGTGGAAGGAGGGATGATATGTCTTAAAAAATTATGAAGACACATTGCAAGGATCCGTCAGTCATTGTACTCAATGCCATCCATCCGGCCATCTTGAGGCATCGCTGTCCTGTTCCTTAAGGCAGTGGTTCTCAACGTCGGTCCTGGGGACCCCATGTGTGTGCTGGCTTTTGTTCCTACCACAATTGCAATTGTAGAACTTTAACAAGCTGTGACTGTCTTAATTAGGTGCTTTTCATGTTCAGAGTTGTTAATATATCTCTTTAGTCAAATGTTACATAGGAACATCCATACATGCAATGAAGAATAAAACACCCTTGAAGATAGTGTGTTTATTGCAATACTGCAAGTAATGTCAAGTAACATAACATGTCAAACAGATCAAATTATACACTGAGGAAATCAATAAACCCCAGATTAGGCTGCTGGACACAACTGTTTCAATTTCTTTCAAAAAGCTTCAGGTGAACTTAATCAGATCAACATAACACAAAACTGGTTTGTTTGTGGACAACATTTGTCATGATGAGCCAAGTAGTTTTCTAATTAATTAGGAGCCAACTACATCATTAATTTGATTGGTTACATTGTTTTCTCTCATTTTATGCTGTTATTTCCGATATACTGCAATGTGCGAATGCTATTTTTGAAATTCTTGATGGCAAATAGACATTTCTGTTAAGTTGTGGGTTAAGAGGGCAAATAACTGCTCTAAACATTAAATGCACATAATTAAGACAAATTAGCAGCTTGTTAAAATCCTATGATTGCAACTGCGGTTGGAACAAAAGCCAGCACACACATGGGGTCCCCAGGACTGACGTTGAGAACCACTGCCTTAAGGCACCAAGAACAGAGGCAGCCTTGTTGCATATTAGAGGAAGTGTTTGATTACAATGCATCACATCAGAATTAGACCTATCAAACACATCACATTAGAGTCAGTCTTATCTGATATATTACAAATTTCATCCAAGCTTTACAACTGCTTGCATAAAGTAGGGCTGGGATCTCAAATTTCAGTCCACAGTCTGCCGGTTTAGAGGATTTCCAGTCAATCAGTAGATAATTTAGGCCTCAAAAATACAGAGTAGAACTATACCGATTCTTTCACTTGTCAGTCACTTGAATGAAGCGCTCGAGTGCATGGACAGATTGAAATCTAGCAGGTCTGCCCTCCAGGAATCATGTTTGAGACGCCAACTGTTAGGAATATTCAGAGAACTAAGCATTTTTCCCCAGTGAATATCACTATAAACAATAGTCTCAGCCCAGTCTCCATTTTGTAAGCGGCTTTGTTAGCATTTCCATCGCTCTTGTATCTTTGAGTAAAACGAATGGCTTTTTCGAAAATCTGCAAAAATAAGGTCCAGGGGTAAAATTGTTCCTTGAGGGGGTGGACGTGTTGTTTTGTGAGAGAATATACGCAATTCCTCGCTACCAAGTGAGAATGAAAAGATTTGTGTCCATAAAATGAGTGTTGCTTGCAATGTGCTATCATGAACAATAGTTGACATTCAAGCATGGACAACATTTTAGCGAGCTGATGATGTCAGACCAATAGGTGATGTAGTTCCATATTACTTTTACCTTAGCATGCCGATAGCAACATTGACATTTTAGGGTCTCATAGCTTTTCATTTTTTTTCAAAGGTTTGGGGTATTTAACCGCATAATCACAATAAACCAAATGGTAATGCTTTTAAATGTGCCAATTTTAATCGTGATCCTTATTTTTTGCCGATTTTCTAACGTCTCATTCATTTTTCTTATAGACATTGGATCGCTGGAAGCGCACTATGATAATGCTAACGAAGCCGCATTCAAGTTTACGTTACAAACTGACTCTGTTCCGAGAGGCAGACTGCTTCTAATTTCACCATCATTTCCGTTGTATTCACTTGGGATAAGGTGACGTGGCCAAATCACATTAGTCACAGAAAACATTGTTAGACAATCAGTAGCGCTACCCATGTTGTCCTCCAACATTTAACTTTCATTGCTGTGTTTCACAATTCTTTTCCAAGTGCTGTAAATGTGTCATGTATTAACACGGCTTTGTGTACATACTGTAAATATGTCTTTATGGATGAGCTTTCTGGATGGATGTACAGTGAAGACCGTAAATGTTAACGTTCATCTCAATAACCTTTAAATTTTATGGCATGATGCCACGTTATTTTGCCTTGTAGTGCAGGTTAGAAGTGCCTCATTAATATTTGCCTTGTAAAGCGAATTATAGAAATGCATTAAGAGAAATCTCGGCCTCAGATTCTTCTATAATCAGATGAATTGATAAGCCAATTCCTCTCGTTCCTTTTGAGAGGAAACCTGAAAGGATTTTGTCCTTCCGATAGGGCTTATATTGCGACCAATGGCAGTGCTAAAGATGTAAATGTGGACCTTACTTCTACTAATGTCCATTAGTTTCGATTAATGCTAATATTTGCTTCTTACTGTATAATGCACTTGGTAGTTGCGAATAAAGAACAAAAATGTGGTATTAATGTAAAAATAATGGAATGTAAGCCTTAAAGAACTTATTAGGCACTATTATTTGCCATTCATAGCAATGTAATTAATTACTCATCTTAATTTATTTGAGAGCAGTTTCATTTGCAATAGTTTAGATGGGAAATCTGTGTAAATAAATCTGTGAACTGATATATACTTTTATCCGTATGTACACACACACACACTCGCAGTTCAGTGTACTCGGGCAGCCAAAAGGCCTGTGGTACCTTAACAATACCACTTAAATCACCTGACATGCCACAGCGCCACCAGAAGGTGGTATCCAAAATAATTCTAAATTCACATTCTCCTCAGGAATACATTTATCTTGTCTGCACCCTCTTATTTGAATCCATTACTATACAAATTGGTCCAAAATGGCAGCATTTGGCAGAATGACTTTGGGGCATTTAGGAAAAACTAAAGGGAAAACTCAATGGCGAATTTCTTTGTTCTTAGTGTCGCAGGTGTTTTGGACTAAAGCTGTACAATGGATGGATGAACTATAATAACAGAGATATGCAATATATGTAGGAAATGCACCTTCCCTTTCGGGGGGTTGAATTTGGATTAAAACTTTCAGTTTCTCCATCCAGTCTTTGCTTGCCCTCACACACACACACACACACACACACACACACACACAATTTTATGATAATAAAGACACCTTCAAGTGATATTCCCTTCAGAAAAAAAGAAGACGTAAAATGCATAATCTTTCTTTTATTTGCCTGGATGAAGTTCAATAAAAGGCAAAAAGCTGCCCCCTCTGTTTCTTTTTTTTTCTCGTTTCCTTGTTGGTTTTAAATACTTAAAAACATTTCTGAGTTTGGGGTCTCCTGGTTTCACAGCGATTGAACAGCAGTGAAAGCGAGTGTGCAGGAGATTTGCGACGGTGGCGATACAACGCAAGACGAAAGGCCGCCATTTTGTTTAGCCGCAAATCTACCTGCGCCCTCGCGGAGACGCGCCAAGACACAGTGGCACGGGTCCAGTACTGTGGACAAACAGTTGCTAGGCGACTGCACAGTGAAGACGATCTCATTCCAATCACTTCGTTTTCAAATCTCTCCTACCCTTCCCTTCCTCCAGCCCGATCAGGCCGAGCTCCGTCGTCATTAAGGAGACTGAAATCCAAAAAATGTGACCTCAAGGAGTTTCCCGAAGATATCTTGGGCACAGAAACCCAAGAAGATTCCTTGACGAAGTATATTTTAGAAAAATACTGAGGTTTCTGATTTCTGTTCCATGGGTGCATCTGAATTCTCTGAAGAGCAAGGACCCTAGACACGACCCGAAAATAGTTTGGCTGGCAGCCATGACAAGGAACATACACACTGCCCTTTCATAAAGGAGACAATCTGCTTCTTTGTCACTTCCTTCCAGCAAGGGAACACAGGACCAAACTGGGAACAGAGGAATTACAGATTAGAAGTAGAATTCTTTTCAGCTATAGCAAATGGATACGTCATTCGTTGCAATTGTAATCATTCGTTCCTAGGTAAATTCTAAATCTCTCCACAACTATCCCTTGACCCATGTGACAATTCCGAGCGAGGTCGAGGAAAAGTGGAGAGGAAAGGAAAAAGGCCACGTTTCAGAGAATTTGGATGCATCCCTGGGCCTCCCAACAGAAGGAGATAGGAAAGGTAGGAAGGGTGTGAAAATAGGGTATTGGAATGAGCCCCAAGATTCCACACAGGAAATACACCCCCCTCCCCACTGTGATAACCCCTTTTTTTTTGGCATCTACAGCAATCAGCTCAAAACAATGCCCATTGTTTACTTCACTTCAACAGAAGGAATTCAATCAAGTGAAGAAATCGACCTGAAATAAAACGAATCCAGCAACATGCACTTAAGTTAACACTCTGACTTTAAACTCCACCACAATTTTCCAAACCCCCCAAAAAAAATCAAACCATGTACACAGTGACTGCATCATCCCTCGATAACATCTGATCAACACTGTCACCTCAGGGAAGGAGAAATAAAGATAACCTCATGTTTTGGGACGGGGCCGCGAACAGGCACTGGATTCATGAGCCGCACTCCGCCCCTGTCAATCATCCGACTGGCCTCTGTCAGAGACCTGAATGTGCATTAAATAAATATATTTATATATTTGTGTATGTTTACATATAATCTCTCTTTGCTTGAACTTACGCATTAATGTGCTCTCTCTCTGCATCAACCACAGGCTGGGTAGAGTGTCATGAAAACCATGCACATCATACTCATGCACAAATACACCCAAACACACTTCATCAAGCCCCTGCACATAAGCGCACACACACACACACACACACACACACACACACACACAGAAACACACACCAGCACTTGACCAGCATTAACCTTTCCCCAAACCCCCACTCCCACCCTTCATGTCACTACACACTTAAAGCAACTTCTCCTAAAAGGGAATAAAAATAAAACAAATTCCACAAATAATCAATAATCTGATCTCATCTTCCTCCATTAATCCAGCCTTTTATGCAAAAAAAAAAAAAACTTAAGAGGGAGTCTTTTCCCTCCTCTTCCAGGCCTTTGGCGAAGACAAGTGATTGGTTCTCTCTAACTGTGGGCCCGCCTCCCAGGTCACTCCCCTAAACGAACACTTAAGGCGAGTCGAGGACCGAATGCCGGTGCCGCAAGCCCCGCCTCACTTCCTGAGACGAGACGGCCAAGATGGCGGCAGGGTCTTCCAGCCTCCGAGAGGGCTAGCGCTGCCAACCACCCCCACCCCCCCCTTAGCTCAACCAAACCTCCCTCTCTCTCCAAAAACAACACCCTCTCCGCATTTTCAACACTTCCCCCTCGTCGGCTCGGCCTTTTCTCGATCATTCGGGAGAGACTGGCGTTACGCCTGACTGGAGTTCGCGCGGGAAGAGGGGGGTAGGGCTAGCGCAGCCAAAGTTTGAGCCGTAGAGCGTCCACGCCATTTAGATAGTATCGGAAGAGTCGCTTGTCCCTCACGAAGCCCAGGTTCTCATAGAGTTTCAAAGCCGGCTTGTTGGTGATCTCCGTTTCTAACACCACCTGTGTGGGAGGACAGAGAGCATGTACGTATGAGCGCAAGATCTCTATGACGATTCTTACACTTCGCCCTTGGAGCGGGTGTGAAATCACAAATAAGCGATGCAGAGCTCTAGAGCTGCAACAATAATCAATTGATTAATCAATTAATCAAACAAAAATTCACTGCTAACTATTTTTACAATCAACGAATCGTTTCAGTCATTTTTCAAGAAAAAATACCAAGCATTTGCTGGTTAAAGCCTCTTAAATAAATAATTATTCTGCTTTTCCTTGCTATCTATGACAGTAAATGAAGAGTCTTTGGATTTTGGACTGTTGTAGGACAAAAAAAGCAATTTGAAGACATCCCTTTAGGGCTCTTGGAAATTGTGAAGACTAGTTTTCACAATTTTTTGACATTTTATAGTGTAAACGATTAATCGATCAATCATAAAACAATCGGCAGCTTAATCAACGATAAAAATTATTAACTGCAGCCCTACGAGGCTCATAACTGAACATTCTAATCCTGGGGCAACTGGTAATCCCACCCATTAAATGAAAGTGATAAACTACAACAAGACAGACTAATAATTTTAAAATAAAAATGTAAAAACCTGCTCTTTAAAGGGTTTAGGGTTTTTGCAGTCAATCTCATCCAGAGAAGCTAACAAAAGCTCATAAACCACACTATCACATGACCCAGTCATCACTCTGGCCGCCACAGAAACCAAACAATCCAGAAAATCCACACAACACCATTTAAAGGAACTTCAGCCATTATCGCCCACAACAAACTGTCAATTGACATCCATTTGAACAGAAAAGACATCACTGGAAGAAGAGGCCAGGAATATCCAGCGATTTCACTTCCCCACCCCCACTGCCCTTGACAAGATGAGTGATTACAGTCGCCATGTCCGAGTTAACCAATTTTTAACTGAGGCCAACAATAAGTGTGGGTCATAGCTAAAACATCACTCAGAACTGAGTTATTTTTCCCCAGAATATACCACTGTGTGAGCACTGTTCACAGCACAGAAAACAGGACACTGAGGTCTGGACAAGACCGGGGCCACTTCCTTGAAAACAGCAATTTGCTATATGTCCTACCTCATCACAGTCCCCCTCGACCATGGCGTAGATGGCTTTCTTCACCAGATTAGTGCCTGCGACAGAGGAGGGGGGCAGAGGACTGAGAAACACTGGGGACACATTTAGACGGCGCACCATTGAGCACAAAACTAGTGACAGGCTAGAATACTGGCAAACATGTACCACGTTAGTCAGTTGCAATTTATGTCTTATTTTAGGAACTGCGAAAATGCATACTAAATTAATAATAATAATAATAAAGGCTAAAATTTAAATGTTAACAATGTGACAATCTAGAGTATATAAGGTGGGCAGCGCTCAAAGAGGACTGGGAATGCATTAGATGCTATTTTTTGAAAGCACTCGAGCCACAGGGATTTAAAGTTGCATCACGATCACTGCTCTCACAGCTAATGGGGCGTAGCTAGTTCAAGCAGACACCTGGAGACACGCCCTCATTCTCATGGACATTCTCATCTGCCAGTGACCCGCCCCTCAATAATGTGGAGCGTTTAAGATGCTCCCCTGCTCTGCCTCTGATTCAAAATATTCTGTTGCCTGCTGCTACGCTGCACCACTCTCTGCTGCTGCCAGTAAACATCCCACCTCCACCCCAGCACACTCCTGTGGGCTCCAAATTCCCCCCCAGAGGGAAGGTCGGGGGGGTGTGCATATCCTGACAATCCCCGCTCACTCTTTTCTCCTCAGTGGGCCACAAGGTGTGTC
The DNA here is from genome assembly GCA_029692085.1 of Gymnothorax javanicus. Lineage (NCBI taxonomy): Eukaryota > Metazoa > Chordata > Actinopteri > Anguilliformes > Muraenidae > Gymnothorax > Gymnothorax javanicus. The sequence goes on along the minus strand of CM056198.1, from coordinate 6,858,435 downwards.
AGGGTCAAAGCCAAAAAATATTTTTTATGTATTGTTTTCATAAATAATAGTTAATCTACATGGGCCATGTCAGTCATTTTGATGGTAGGTTTTTATATATATTTATTATATATTTTTTTATACTCAATAACTTTTAAATAATGACTAATTTGGACCAGCTTTGGTAGTATAACTGATTCACTTATATGGTCCTTATTTGTTAACTATTTACACTAGAGTTGGCTCGCTGAAAAATCACTGGTCTGATCACAAAGCTAACAGTCTGAGGCTAATTGTCTTCTGTAGAGGAGACATTTGTTTTTGCCAATACACTGAAAGGAAGAACAGCTAACTCAGTTTAAGGGGCGAAGCTGAAACTGGGCTGAACTGTTATCGGAATTCACCAGACACCTGGCACACAAGCAATTTCCATATGGACTTCAGTGTACAATTACAAAATGCTTACAGCCAAGAAACGATTAACTTTTAAAAGTTAAAGAGGCAATGTCTCTGCTCTTGTTAATCTGTCGACAGGCATCGAACAGAGGAATTTCTGACCTTCAATCTCACAAAAAACTTTGTCAGTGTGCGGTCTATGGACAGGCAATACCCAGACAGTCATTAATTATTCAGTGGCGAGTTTGTTCCATTGCATAGCTCCTCAGGCGGGACCCCATGCTCACCGATGCTTTTCCTGCGGTACTTGGAGTCCACAGCCAGCATGGCGATGTACCCGCGGCGGAACATCTTCTTGTGCATGTCCAGCTTGCAGACGATGGCACCCACACACTCCTGCTGCACCATGGCCTGCAGGGGGCGCACAAGAGCGAGACGGGAGGCAAAAGGCCAGGGGTCAGGTGATCGTTACATGATGCGAAGAAACCCTTTTACCCAAACTAAACCCATATGGTACGAGCGACCACAGCACTCGGCTCGTAACTGAAGAGCTGCTGGTTCAGTGGGGTCTGGGATTCTGACTTTATCTGGAGAGGTGATGTTGGTAAAAACTCTGTTGTTGGGCCCTTAAGCAAGGCCCTTAACCCAAAAACTGCTCCAGGGGCGTTTATGTTTATCTCTCCTCACTTAGAACTGGTCAACCAGACATTTCTCCTGGAGCGTCCTTGAAAAGAAACATGTTCTCAATGGAATTTCCCTGGTTAAATAAAAGTTTTAAAAAAGGGGTCATTCCTACGAGCAACAAAAAGTGTAAAAATAGTACTTTGCTTCTGCCGTTTATAAAATACCCCACTCAATATTAAAGGAAAATTTTTCATGTAAAAAAAAATACAAAAATTACAGTCACACAAATTTATCCCAATTCATCCATGTTTCAAAAACCCCTTGGATTCTAAGCATTCGGATATTTGTCTGGTCCCACTCACCACCCCCACTGGTTAATCATCTTCCTTTAAAGCAATAGCATAACCTGGTCACGTAAGAAACATTAAGCCACATGAAGCTTGTGAGAAGCTGACAAAGACAGATGTCTTTTGGGAACCAAAGCTGCATGGTGACAAATCCAAGGTCCGGGTTTGCTAAGCTAGTGGTTCCCAACGTTGGTCCTAGGGGACCCCTGAGTACGCCGTTTTTTTGCAGCAACCGCTACTGCAATACCAGAATTTTAACAAGTTAATTTTTCTTAATGGCTATATTTATAAGGATTAGTTACCCTTCCAAGCCCCATCACGTCCAGAATAGCTATGCTTCATTTGAATGGTTGCAAGTGTTTTTACTGCATTAAAGTGGGGAACATTATTACTGATGTAATTAAAGAATCATTTGGCTTCTAAATGGTGAATGTGTGAACACATGGTCACTGAAAAAACAGCCATTTGGTAGTTAATGACAAATTCAATGAGAGGGCAAAGGATAGCAAGGCAAATCTCCAAAAAAATCACGTTCAGCAATTTAATTAGGATGCTCTTAATTCCCCATCATCATTAATTCTGTCAATTAAATACCTGGACCCCTTATGTCAAGGCTTGCAGTAAAGCACTACTTTTATCCAATGTGGAGCATAGCTGTAGCCATTCCTTACATGGTGGGTAAATAGAGTAAATAACACATTTAAACACAAAAAAAACCTCATTAATAAAAATGAACAGCTGTCTAAAATTGTGATTACATTTGCAGCAGGAACAGAAGCCACCATACTGGAGTCCCCAGGTCTTACGCCCAGGCCAACTTCTGGCACAAGCAATTAACTGGTTTGACATTAACTCACAGCAGGCAGTTTGCAGGACAGGTGTTCAACTAAGTGGTTAAACGGCTGTAACTCAATACAGAGTCATTGAACCCACATTGGTTCCCATGTAACACGAGTGTGCTCTGATTGGACCCCAGTGGGAGGTGGGGTAATTACGGGATAATGAGAAAGCTTGGGGGATATACAGTGCTTCAAACAGTAACTGGACCCAGCGCACATGCCCATCCATTCTATCACATACTAAGAATACATGACAAACAAACATGACAGTGAACTGGCACAAACCGGTCGTCAAAGTGCCATTTCTCAAGTGGCCTTTCATCCAGAAATGAACTTTCACGGCCAAGAAAAACAACAACAACAACAACAATAATAATAATAATAATAATAGGATTACTTGCTTAAACTAACTTAAAATAATAAATTACAGTCTTAAAGTAATCGGATTATAGGATACTGAGCAACATCTCGAGACGTTCAGGCGCACTGCAACTCACAAAGAAAAGGAACTGAAGACACGTTAAAACAGCGAGTAGTGTCACCGTAAAATTGCATGAGTTCGGACGTGCCATCATAATAAAAGGTGTTAACCTAGAGTGCAAAACGCAGTGAAATCACAACATATTTCAGTGAACACTTTGGGAGGGGACCCCGGAACCCAACCCAGATATTTTCATTAAATGTGACAAGCTCGTCAGGCCATCTGCCGACAGTCCCTATGTCGTGTTCCCTAGCTGTATACGTTTAACTACAAAAAAAAAAAAAAAAAAAAAAAAAAAAATAAATAATAATAATAATAATAATAAATGCATAAGTCACATGGTGAAGACCACTAAGCATATCATATGCATTGAAATCGGTTAACTTTATTGTATGTCCACAATACAAACAGACATTTAACAGCGTTAGCTGGACCTCTGATTTTAGGGTGTGTCTTCTACAGTCCAACAAACCCCACAAATCCTGCCTTGTCACCGTTCAATACGTACCAGAAAGCACAACTGCGGCCAGTTGTGGATGAAGTACCTATAGGTGTAAATAGAATAGGGCTCCGACAAATCCTTGGTGATCAACCTCATAATGCCGGGCATCTGCAACTCAGACTCGTATCGCGCGTACTGGATGGCATCGTTATCTGCCTCTCCCCTGTCAGGCAAGGAAGTCAGATGAAGCCTCGCCATTTCTACCACCGGTACATGTGAGGTACCAGACGTCCCTCCGGACAGGTGCATTCCGAGGCTATCACTGTCCGGTGGATCACCGGGAGAAGGTTCAGGCTTAGTCCTGGTGTCGTGGTCCGTGCCATCAACCTCGTTGAGTAGCCGACCACAGTTCGCCTCAGTCCTACACGAGGTCAACACACTGTTAACACAATTGTTGTTAGAATGTGAACTGTTATTTTTTGAACGCTGGTTATGCTCCCGAAGGCATTCGCTGGGGTCTTTGTCGCTTCGGTAGTTGTCCAGACCTGCGCATTCCTCGGCCTCACCGCTGTCATCACAGTGATCTCCGGGTCCTCTCAGGTCGTCGGGTTGTCTGTGACCAGGGTGGTGGAGGTGACTTATGCTGGGGAGTGGAGGGCCGTCTTCCGCGGAACAGAGAATGCCGTTCAACTGCTGTTGTTGCGGCATTATACTGAGGAGAGATCCCGGCGAGTGCGAGAGCACATGGTTCTGGGTCGTTTTCCCCTTTGCCCCACTTGCTCGGTGCTGTAGTCCAGCCACAGGGATCAATGTATCCTCCCGTCTAAAGTCCCTGTCATCTCCTTGCCTGAAAACGGTACACCCACCCCCGGTGGAGGGAATAATTTCGGACGGGGATGCAGACAATGCGCTACTAGGCCCAGACGGCAATTCAGCCATAACACCTCATTCAGCAGAAAATTTAGCCAAGAAAACACCAAATAATGAGTGATCCTTGCGGCGAGAGTTCGGTGAATTAGCGGACGGGTTCTGTAGAAATAACACTTCAACAAAACGTTGGCAATGTATTTTAAGATCTATAGACTCGCCTTTCGGTCTGTGTTTCTTTCCCGTCAGTTCCTCGCGGCCGTAAAGTGAGATCGCAGTGAACGTCAGTGGAGCTGAGGTTTACGACAGGCACGCTAGTATTTTTCGTTCAATGAGCTGTCATGGGGGGACCCATGCGAGCTGGGTAACTTCTAGTAAAAACGACAAACCCGGACAAAATAAAGCTATTTAGAAAATACACTTACATTTATAACAAGGTAATGATTAAATTCAGACTGATAAATTGTTACATAGTTTAGATAACACATAGTAGTGAAATTAAATTAATATAAAAACATGAATACGTTATTATATATATATATATATATATATATATATATATATATATATATAGCAAAATACGGAATAATAATAATAATAATAATAATAATAATAATAATAATAATAATGAATCATTATTAACATCAGCAATATAACAATAACGATACGGGCTAGCTACCACATTACACATGTAATTAATGGTCAATTCATACAGCCAGGTCGAAACTTCGTTCTCTGGCTACAACAGACTTTGCAATTATCTTCCATCTGAAAAGGAAAGTTTTCAGAGCAGTTAATGTATCCCACATTTAATCGTTATTTGGGTGTTATTTTTCTTACAGAGTGCAAACTCCAGATCATCAATTTTATTTTTTGAATGAGATTGGTATTTCACACACACACACACACACACACACACACACACGAAGATCTATAAAAAGAAATGGAGGACCGACAGCAAGACTGTCTCTTTGGGTGGGGTGGGGGATGCTGACAGTATGCAGGGCTCACAGACCTTAAAAAACTCTGGTAGTCCATGCTGTAGGCTGCTATCTTCCACTTTTTAACCAAAACAGTTGTAAATTCATATAACGCATTAGAGCACAAACAAAGACACAAAATCACACAATACATACATGCATTTTAATTTTCTGAGAAAAATCCCCCTCCTTTGAAAATGGTCTTAGTCCATGGTTTGTTGATAGCAGCAGGTAGTGTGTGTTCTTGAATACTGAGGAACACAGGCATCTATGGCAGCAAGACATGCCCGCCTGTGTCCAGCTCGCCGGAAATTAAAGGAAAAGAAGATGGCGGTATGCGATTGGCAGACGTGCTTTGAAAGCAGTAGATCAATCACAGAAAAGAAACATAAATCAGGACATTGAAAAAGATTAGAGACAGGAGGAAGAGAGGCCAGTCGTAGAGGAGGTAGATGAGGTAGATGGGGTAGAGGAGGAGTACAATAACAGATTTGTTAATCTATTTTTTTGACGAAAGGTAAAATACAAATGATTGTATTTGAGTCAGTCAAATTCTCCCAATGCAAAATTAAGTGGTAGAACACTTATATCCGATAACTTACATTGTACACAAGTGTATGCTAACATTTACTGCCAATCTGTTGACAGGGTGTGAGTCCTTATGAAAACAGTCACATTAAGAAGCTTGTCGCCCTTAAAGGTTTTACTTTAAAAAAATAAAATTAAAAACAATAATATTAATAACAATTTTCATTCAATTCCTTGGCAGTCATACCGTATACACAGACAAGGGTCATTCCATGTAAAATCAACAAGTGCCTCCCACCTGATCCCCTCGGAATCAGCTGATTTTTCTTGTACAATAACTTCAGTGTATTAAATGAGTCCTTACCAAATTTTAGTTTGATCTTGTGAATAATTTTTTAGTTACGGGCTCTAAAAGTACACAGGGAGGTCAAATTTTCTTGGGTCATTTTTTTTTTTCTAGCATTTTTGAGCTTTCATAACTTCATGTGTATTAGAGATAGCTACATTAAAATTTCAGATCTGAAAGACATATTAGAGCACTGTAATAAAATTCTATTAAATCAATAGTATGCCCATTCTAGGTGTCACAATCTTAAGCCAAAATCTGGATTTTCTTCAATGAGATTTGTTCTGTAACCAATTTCAAGCTTCAGTATCATGGGTACTATGGAGGTTTCAACAACAACACAGCACCAGTTTAATAACTATGATATAGTGTAGTAAAAACAAATATTGGAACCATGGATGTGTCAGGTGTTCTCTTGTAATTCACCAGAAAAACCCTGAAAAAGTGTGCATTAGAAAAACTTCAAGGGGTCATATCACCATGTGGGATAGGCTGATGATCAAATCAAGTTATGGCATATGAAAGATCTTATTTTGATCTACATTTTGCTTCCAGGCTCATCTTCTAGCCCTGATTCCTTCTGTGCCAAATAATTTTCACACCTCTCAATGTAGAGCTACAAAAGAGCCTGTAACTCAAAAAATATTCGCAATAGCAAAGTAAAATTTGGCAAGGATTTATTAAATATACTGAGGTTATTGTACAGTAAAATCTGCTGACTCCAAGGGGGCCAGGTGGGAGCTTTTTTCAGATTTGGTTGATTTTACATGAAATGACCTACTAGCATTTATTAAATGAATAAATATTAGCCTCTGGCGCCCTCAAGTGGATAGAAGTGAATATGATATCTTTATGGTGTTCTCAGTGACTGCTGAAAATTATTCAGCATCAATGTGCTAACCAGTCTGTCTGATTCTGAGTCATAGTCTGATCAAGATTTTTTTTTTTTTAATCCCCGGATTTCAAGGTCGTGTAAATACTCCTGAGTGAACTACCATTCCGCTCATAAATGTAAACATTAAAATTGTTATCAAGAGTCAAGAGTGATTTTGGTTACCAGGGAAGGGTCAATTTATGGGGAAAAATCAAGCAAATTATCAAGAAAATCTACTTAATACTGAGTAGGGTCTCCCTTTCACCCCAAAAAGCCTCAATTTTTCGTGGCACGGATTCCATAAGATGTTGGAAACATTTCTTTGAGATTATGGTCCATGTGTATTCTGCTGATTCGAAATGCTGTCAATCTCCAGTTTTGCCACATCCCAAAAGTAAGTTTATTTTATTTTAGCATGGCACCTATTTCAGCCAAAGGCTGTTCTTCAGCCAGTCCGGGCTAAATAAAAACTGAAGTCAGGTACATTGGCCCATTTTTGGCAAAATTTTGTAAGAGCCATAAAAATATAAGGTATTGCCTCATCTTTGCGACCTCAGACCAGTCAAAACAGTTAAAATGCATCAAGCTCCATTGTAGCAACAACTGAAATTTATTAGCAGTGATTGGCTATTAAGATTTAAAGAGACATGACACTCAAACCTAATCAGGTGCATTTTAGCTGATGACCCAATTAACTTGACTTCACCCTACATCAAATAAAAACAAGGTGCTTTACTGGATTCAAATCAGATGACTGAAGAAAACTGAACTCGTTCTTGCGTTCACATGAACAGTTTCAGATTATTTTTTCTTTGTGACGTGGCACATTACCATGCTGGATGTAACAATTAGAAGATAGGCAAACTGTGGCTATAACAGGGTGCAAATGTTTAGCAACAAAACACAGATAGAATGTGGATTGAAACAATGATAAATTGATATAAATGAGTCTAAAGTGTGCTAAGAAAATATTCCTCACATCATTTCACCACCAGCCCAAACTTTTGACACGAGGCAGTTTGGTTCCATGGATTCATGCTCTTGAAGTCAAATTCTGACCCCAACATCTACGGGTCCCAGCAGAAATCCAGGTCCATCAGATGAGGCGATGTTTTTCGGATCTTTGACTGCTCAGTTTTAGAGTCTGTGTCCAATGCAGCCTCAAAGTCATTTTTTGCTGACAGCAGTGAAACACAACGCCGTCTTCAGCGGTCGTCTTCCTTCCGCCTCAAGGATCAGCGTGTTCTGCATTCTTAGATGCTTTCCTGCACACCGCAGCTGAGAGGAGTAATAGTCTAAGTCATCATAGCCTTTCTCGCAGCTCAAAAGCACTTCAGCCATTCTCCTCTGAATTTGGTCATCGACGAGGCATTTTCATCTGCAGAATGCTGCTCAGTGGAGGGTTTTTTCACCCTTTATTTATGGCACTATTCTTAGAAAATTTGAGAGACTGTTACTTGTGAAAATTCCCAGAGATCAGAGCATTCAGAAATACTAAAACCAGCCAGTTTGGCACCAACAACCGTGCCACGATCAAAGTCACAGAGCTCACAAACTTCCTCCATTCTGATGTGTGCTGAGAACTTTAGCTGGATCTCCTGACCTTTATCCGAATGATTGTATGCATTGCACTCGCTACCACATGATTGGACAATTGTATGATATGTTGATATGAAGCTATTCCCAATAAAGAGCTCAATGAGTGTATTTTGAATACGCGTAACCTAATCAATGAAGATTAGTTGAATGCCTTGAAAACATAAAACCCAATTGTGTAGGCCTAGCCCACTTTCATGGTAGACTAACTGAATTTAATCTGACAGATTATGCAAGGCACTGTAACACACTAGCCCTGAAAACCATAAAAAATCGAGAACAATCACAAATAGGTTTAAAGGATGCTATCATTTCATTGTAGTCTATAAATTGTCATCCGCCTACTTTATGAACAAGTAATATATGAACCACAATTTTCAAATTAAATTATTCACACCTTTGTACCTTATTTTGCCTTAATCGCACGACGTTCTCTGTATTATGTCATCACGCACTGCCGCACAGACTTGTAAATGGGTAAACCGGCTTCATGTTTTTCAATTCAATGATTATTGCGCTGACATTCATGACAGAGAATTGTTCCACTAATTACAGTTGCATGATTAAGTTTATTTGTTTCTTTTTTTTTAATGTAATAAGCATTTTCACTCTGCTGCTTCATTCCAGTCAGTCCATGTGCTTTCCATGTTCCAATTATGACAAATAGCAATACGGTTTTAAAAGATTCCTATACTTACAACAGATTTTTGCTAAGTTAAGGCTCTGTGCAAAAGGCCAAGTAGCACCCTAGAAAGTCAATATGACGTTAATTCAATTCTCTGCCTAATATACCACTGCGGGAGCAATACATGAAGCTCGATCAAAAGACAAAGATGGGCTTCAGAGTGAACAAACCAAAAGCATTACGGGGCTGTCTGCCGAGGTTCTTGCTTCAGCTAGAGTATAAATGTCTTATGTCAACATGGAAAGATTTCCAGAGAAGAACGTGGTTATACTTGAGATAATGCCGTAATTGCAATGAAAGAAAAAGCACAAACAGCCAGAGTTAAATATTTGCGGAGTTGCTCGCGCGCAAAATTGAAGCTAAATGGTCCTCATATCATGTTTAAATAGCACCCGAAGTAGTCAGCACCAGCTTACTTTAACTGATCGGTTAATTGAATCATAATAAAGAAGAATGAAGCGATAATGGTTCGAACGAAAGCTGCAGGGAGAGTGAAAACGCGTTCCTGCCGCGTCGACGTGGCAGGATTGATCGTTGAAGCTGTATCGAGATGCATGGAGAGGAGAGGCATGTCCATGGCTGCTCTGCATGAGGCCCTTACGGCTGGAGGTTACGATGTTGCGCGTCACGTTTCTCGGGTGAAGCGAACAACGAAGAATCTGGTGTCTCTCGGAACGCTGCTTCAGTCCAAGGGACCTGGTACTGTATATTTCATGCTAAATCGTGGTACGGGGCCATCGCAAGCGGAAGCCGCCCAGAGTCCGAAGAAAACCATGGGAACATCGCCCAAGAAGGCGAAGGAAAGTCCGGAGAGAAGTCCGAAGAGTTTGTCTGAGAAGAGTCCAAAGAAGGGCGGGAAAAGTCCAAGGAAAGCGGGGGCTAGCCCAAACAAAGTCAAGAGAGGTCGCCAGAAAAAGAAATGAGTCCCCCGAAGAATATCTTGTCATAAACTACAAAGGCTCTTTTAAGAGCCACCTTACTATTTATACAGAAAGGGCTGAACATTTCATATATCTGGTCACAGAGTGCTACATGGTGCGGGTCGTTGTTCTTCATCGTCAGAGCTGAGAGGTTGCTCACTCTACAACTTCTGCTGTCAGTCGTGATTGATTTTACCTGCCATGGATAATGATATTGAAGGTCATTTTTGTTCGTCGTTTTTGGCTACTTGCCATAAAAGCGGACAGATCTCATCATACACGCCGATCAGCCCAAACATTATGACCACCGAAAGTGAAGTGAATAACATTAAATATCTCATTTCAGTGGTACCTGTCTGTGGGCGGGGATATTTTAGCCAGCAAGTGAATATTTTGTCCTTGACGTTGATGTATTGGAAGCAGGAAAAATGGGCATGTAAGGATGTGAGCGACATTGACCAGGGCCAAATTGTGATGGCTAGATGACTGGGCCGAGAAGCATCTCTAAAACTGCAGCTCTTGTGGGATGTTCCCAGTCTGCAGGGGTCAGTACCTACCAAAAATGGTCCAAGAAAAACCAGTGAACCGGCAACAGGTTCATGGGCGGCCAAAGGCTTATTGACGTGTGTGCGGACTCGGGAGTGAAGGCTGGCCAATGTGGTTCCATCCAACTGAAGAGCAACTGTATCTCATTGCTGAAAATGGTCATGCTGGTTCTGATAGAGAGGTGTTAGAACACACAGTGCATCGCAGTTTGTTGCGTATGGGGCTGCATAGCTGCAGACTGGTCAGGGTGCCCATACCCTACAATAGGCACCTTAAGCATTAGAACTGGACCACAGAGCAATGAAAGGAGGAGGCCTGGCCTGATAACACTTTTTTTTTTTTTTTTTAACATCATGCGAATGGCCTGGTGCGTGTGCGTCACTTACCTGGGGAAGACATGGCACCTGCATGCACTCTGGGAAGAAGGGAAGCCAGCGGAGGCAGTGTGATGCTTTGGGCGATGTTCTGCAGGGAAACCTTGGGTTCTGCCATTCATGTGGATGTTACGCGTACCATAAACCTAAATGTTGTTGCAGACCAAGTACACCCCTTCATGGAAACCGCATTCTCTAATGGCAGTGGCCTCTTTCAGCAGAATAATGTGCTCAGACACACAGCAAAAATCATTCAAGAATGGTTTGAGGAGGCTTGAAATTCGCCAGATTTCAATGCAATTGAGCATCTGTGGGGTGGGCAGGACAAACAAGTCCAATCCAGAGGGGTCCCACCACGCAATTTACAACACTTCGTCAGCAGAGTCCATACCTCGACATGTTAGAGCCGTTTTGGCAGCAGAAGGGGAAGGTGGTCATTATGTTATGGTTAATCAGTGTATACGGAAAGCTTAAAACATGAATGATGCTCAGCTTTGAAGCCTTCACTGATTTGTTTGTTTTCAGGATTTCACATGACCGAATTTTGATAACTCTGTGCTCATTTTGTTACGCGCCCTTTCTAGGACTTGGTCTCGATCAGGTCGTCTTTTGGAGTTTAAATATTGTCGCTGAATTAATGTCATTAACTTGCTAGCCGCTCAAACGAGAGAATCTAGCAGAAATTTCTTGAAGAGGTGGTAAATAAGTCCTATTTGATATTATTTGGGGCATAACGAAGCCAGCTATCAGAAGTGGTGTTAAGCGCATTCCTGAACTCATTTACGAAGTCGCCCGGGTGTGTTGACGCCATCTAAGTAACATCATCTGTTGATAATGCGGCGAGAAGGAGGATATGCGCAATAGCGGTGCACCCTGGCCGCCACCGATCACCAAATCTCCCACAGGAAAGAGGGGAGATCCAGAAAATGCGGCAATACATGTTGCCATATGACCGTCTTCGTCGCTGCTAGTTAGCTTTGACATCAAAAGCCTTCTGCCCGTCTTGTGCCCTCCCGCCTTCGCTGGAGTTGCGGCGGCGGGCTGAGGCATTCACGCCACAGAACGAGAACCCTACATACTATTGGAGCTAATGCGAATTTCCATCTACTTCAATCCGCAGTATCCGAGCGGCATGAGCTCACCATCTTTGACGGTCGTTGAGCATTATATATGGTTGATGCGGACCTGATTGGGACCGTCGTACAGGACAACGGCGGGAAAGAAAATCTTCAGGACTCACTGAGCATGCGCGAAGGATGGCTCAGCGACAGCCGAAGTTTACGAAATAGAGCCATAAACGGCATGGATGCGGTGCACGGTCTGATGTGCACTTTATGGCTTCGGCGGTTTGTCTGATTGGAGAGTATCTTCTTGGTGAAACAAAAAGCGGTCTTTAGAGCCAGCAACTGAGTTTTATGTGCAGAAATACTTTATGTTTTGACACCTGAACTGACTTGAAGTCTGTATTGACTTCGAGTGCTTGTGACCTAATAACAGAAATTGTGAGGAGACTAAGCGTCAAACACACCACGATATTCGATTGGTTGTGATTCTTGTGGTTTTGTGAAACCCAACTAAAATTAACGGAATTTTGGTGTTTGAAAAATGAATCAATGATTGAAATTACGTTCGCCCCTTGATTGCCTTTCCCACGTTTTTTTTTTTTTTTTTTTTGGACAACAGTGAGTGTGCGCGCGCGCGCGCCTGTTGGAGTGTTTTCAAGAGTTCGTGGGGATTACTGAGACCTCATTTAATACTTTAAACTCACCATTTTACAACCTCTTAGTTCCACAGCAAATCACTTCATTGACAAGATCACCAACATCTACAAACCGTTCACAAAAAAGTTGGGACGCTGTAAAATGTAGATGAAAACAGAATGCCATGATTGCAAATCATTTAAACTCTATATTTATTTAAAATGGTAGAAAGACAACATAATAGAAGTTGAAACTTTTTTTTTTTATTGTGAAAAATATCAGGTCATTCTGAATTTGACGCCAAAGACACGTTTCTAAAAAGTTTGGACAGGGGCGACAAAGACTGGGAAAGTAAGAATAATGTTTCTCTGCATAAAACTTTGGGGGATTTCATCAAGTGCAGTTCATAATATAATGAAAAGATTCAGAGAATTTAGAGAAATCACTGTACAAGAGGGAAAAGACAGAAAACACATATTGAATGGCGATGACCTTCAAGCCCTCAGGCGGCACTGCATTAGAAGCAGGCAGGATTTGTTCATGGAAATCACTGCATAAGCTCAGGATACCAATAAAATCAATGGCAGAGAACAGGGTTGTTGCTGAATCCACAAAATCCAAGTTAAAACTCTACCATGTACAGATAAAACCCTATAGCATCATGGTCCTGTAGTAACAGAGTCTAGGTGCTAAACTGGCCTGCCTGCAGTCCAGACCGGTCACCTACGGATATTTTGTGCATTATGAAATACAAAATGACAAAAAGGCTGCCAAATGTTGAGCAGCTGAAATCCTACATCAAGCAAAAATGGGAATCCATTGTCCTTTCAGAATGACTCCAGTTCATCTCCTCCGTCCCCAAATGCTTACTAAGGCTGTTAAAAGAAGAGCTCCGCAGCAATTGTAAACATGCCCCTGCCCCAACTTTTTTGAACTGTGTTTCTGGCGTCAGATTCAAAATGAGCATATGTTTTTCAAAAACACAAAATTTCTCAATTTCAACACCTGAACATTTGTTGTCTGGTACTAGTGTATTTTCAATTCCATATAGAGTTTAAATGATTTGTAAATCATTGCACGGTCTTCATTTTTATTTTACAAAGCAAGCCATTTCAAAAAAAAAAAAGATTTGTAAATCATTGCACTGTCTTCATTTTTATTTTACAAAGCATGCCATTTAAAAAAAAAAAAAGGGGGGCTTGTATACCTGAGGGAATTGTCTCACTTTTTCTTCATGTATTTTCTATGGCTCTTGCCAAAAAAACCAATCAAAACTATCATTTTAAATCAAATTTCAAGAACCGCATGGAGCAGGATGTTGCACTTAAATGCATCCTTTATTGCATAACACAGCCCTCAAGCAAAAAACAATCATGAAGGATCTACTCTACAAAACGAATGTGACACTCGCAGTAGATCCTTGTTTCTTAATGGTTAGTGTAACTGGGTTATTGCTTGGTTGTACAGTTGGTATGAACCTCACACTTGATCAGACGTCAGAGTTGGGATTTAGCGCTCAGCCTTCAAATTATGAGCCCAATCAATCCTGTGTATTACAAAATATCAGAGTTGACAGCAATGAAAAAGTAAAGCTTTTCCATTCACACAAGGTCCTTAAACAAATTATAAACAGACATTTGGCTGAGAAGAGTAGTGTAATATTACATGAACAACCTTAGGGTCATTAATTTTTAACACAAAAAATTTATAGACACTTTATATACCAAAATTGAACAGGCAGCTTCTAACACTGACATAAAGTCCATAATTTACAGCCGAATAGACAATTTCCTTCCGGGTCTTACAATTTGAATGCAATCAATGGGTTGCTTTGCATCCTGGAGACGCTCTCCATATCTAAAACTAAACACCAGAAAAAAGGCCAAAGGGTCTCCGTTTTCATGTTTTATTTAGTCTTCAGATCAAAGACGTGCTAGCTTGTAAAACAATTGATACAGGATACACCTGCTGAACAGACCGTCGCTGAAATTCATTTCAGAGTACAGTCTGCCAACAGTCATGTGACCCTCATATTCTGCTTCCATTCCGTTCAGTCAGAATTCGGTCTGATGAGAAATCCTCTTTCGAAGTTTTCAGTCCACTATAAAAAGTTGGTCTGCAAGGCACAACCATCTGAACCTCTTGTCTGAGTTATGCAGGACCAATTGAGAAGCACTCGTGAACCTCTATCAGGATACTGACTCTGGCCACGGGCCTAATGCTGGTCACCCAAACATCTGCTACCACCTTGCTAGCACCTGGAGACCCTTGCATTATGATTAATCATCCGTAATTGAATAATTCAAAGCAAATGTCAATGCTATTTCTAATTATAGGCAGCAGAGTGAAGATATAGGATTATCTAGCGGACATTCATTTGAATACTTGTTGAAACAGAAGGAAAGGCACATCCTGAATATTCAAGGGAAATTTCGTATGCAAGCCCGTAAGATATGTAAATACAACCACAATTTATCCACAATTCTTGGATTTTTTATATCCGTTTCCATATCAAAAGAAAGATGTGAGGTTTTTTTAATTTATTTTTTTATCTTAATTGCAACCTTATCTGGAAGAATAATAAATTTGTCCCAGTCCATGCACAATTCCCCCCAAATTAGCGAAATTTTATATCCATTCATGGTGGTTAAACCAGGACAGAACTTCAATTACTCTGCAAAGATCTGAAAATGAAACAATTGAGAATCTACATATTCAGTAAAATTATTTTGTCAAACATTGACAGAGGAGGGATCCTGTCTTTCACTGGAAAGTAAGATTTATAACACCAACATGCCAATACCCCCAATTCTGGTGGCAGTTGTGCCAATAACTAAATTCCTGCTGGAACTGTGCACTGACGCATTTATGCGACACAAATGATGCAAACTTAAAAGACCACCAGAAACCTCAATCTCACATTTATTTATTTATTTAGAATGCTATGTAGATGAAAATTATTCAAAAACAACTTCACCAGTGATAACTACTATGAACTATATGTTTGGGACAATTACATTTTTCCTTAATTTGACTGTTTTCAGTTTAGTCGGAGAGCACTGATACACTATTAAGATGCTGTCAGTGCTGAGGAAATTGATGAAGACGAGATGAACACAGCCGCTGATGACTCAGTCTCAAGTGCAGTGGTCGCCAGCCCTGTTCTTCAAGATTTACCATCTCGTAGGTTTTCATTGCAACCTTAAGCTGCTTTCACACTGAACGCGAAACGAATTTTTCGCACAACAGGTTACATTCAAAGTCAGTGCAAAGACGCGAATACACGCGAGTCTTTACATTGACTTTGAATGTAATCTGTCGTGCGAAAAATTCATCTCGCGTCCGGTGTAAAAGCAGCTTTAATCTGGCGCAACTGATTCGCAGCCAAACAGGATCTCGGTGTCAAGACTGCCATCGCGGTTTGAGAGGAAACCTGTTGGGACAGTAAATCTCCAGAAACAGAGTTGGCAATGATTGGTCCAACCACTATCACAGAACTACAAGGTTTGTAATTTAAGCCCCAGTGTGATCGCAATAAAACCAGTTCAGTTGTTGGCCCCTGTATTAAGGCCCTTACCCCACATTGCTCTGGGGGGAATTTTCCCCCAACAAGTATTATAAACGGTGACTTGCTTTGGACGCAGGCATCAGCTAAATATCTGTAATGTGATGCATTATTATCCCCCGCCCGAGGTGCGACGGGGGATACTGGATTAGGGGCCGTCCATCCGGGCCACAATGGGGACAAGATTTCACTGAAACCATTAAACCCAGATGCGTGAAATTTTGTATGCTTAATAAGATACTCATGATCTACGTGACAAGATTAATCTGAGCTCAGTGTTGGCTCTCCAGTTGATCCAAACAACGTTTAAAGGGGTTGACGCGTTAGGCCCATGGACAGACCAGAGAGGGTATAGCAATCTTGCCTGAACACACATGAATGTTATACAGAGCACAGACGTATCATCTTGCTGCTACACACCAACAACAAAGGCCACTGCCCAAAATGCTGCAAGCAAAGAATCGCCCCCATGATGCCAAGATTTTTTTTTTTTTTTTTTTGAGAAGAACTATGAGGCCAACCTCAAATCATGAAGAACAACGAAGGACCAAGAAGTGTTTACTTTTGACTGTGTACTACAGCTTTGGATATTCGCAAACCACAAATACAATTTCAGATATTTTCTAAACGAGGGCGAACAGATGTCACATTTTTTGTTGATATAACGGAAATATGGACATTATTCTTTGTGTTGGGTAAAATAGGATTGAGAGAATAACGAGTCACCTCCTGTTGTTTCCTGGAACATAAGGCTTTTCAGCACAGATGCACTTTGTAATCGTCGTCTTCCTTTAATGGAATCTTAAGGGGCCACTGAAGGCAAATGAAAACCCATTTCGTACAATATCGCTCCCCTTCATCAATATTAACGCTTTACTCCGTTCTCATGCTAATCTCTTGCTCGCGAAGATTTTTGTTTACACACACTTAACGGGGTTTGGCTCTCTTCAGATGTTTCGATGAATGCGTTGGCTACGAAACAGACGTCTCTCAGGAGTCATTATGCTGGTGAAGAGGCAGCTGGGGGCACTTCTGCAGGTACTGAGATACAGCGAGCACAGAATTACGTTTTGTATTCTCTTTCACTACCGTCTTCCCTTATCCTCAGCCTCCCGAGACCCATGCAGGCCCTTGAATCTTACGCTGGTTCTGACTGTCCATCAGGATGCTCTTCGCTCGATAAGAATAAGTGCTTCGAGACTACATTTGGAGAGCAGCCCAGCGCGAACTAATAAACCCGCTGTTTTTATGGAGGCGTTGGGAATGACCGCAGAACTCGACGATACGCACTAGGAAAGTTCCTGTCAAGCTCCGCGTATCCACCCGCGGGCTACTCACCCATTTTCTATTTACTTGTCATCCCTTCATGCCGCTTCCATCGGGTTCAATCACAAGACATCAGTCCGGTGGTTTCCCAGTGTTGCGCACCGTAGTAGTTCGTGTTATGTTTGAACTAGATAACTGGTTTCACATACATTGGTCATCTGCACTGCATTGGCCGGAGTCGGTTGTGAACGTCTAGTTCGCCTGGCTTAGTAAAATTGGCCAATCTTTAGTTTTCCTAAGTCGTTATCTCTAGAAGCGAGGCACTTATGCAGAATAGTTATAGTTCAAATGATTGACAATGGACTTTTAACCAGCTAAACTAACAAAGTTTAACCCACAAAAGTATAAAACTGAACGTAAAATATTGCCTCTGTATAACTCCAGTACAGGAGAATACCAGCATTGGAAGAAAAATGTATGTCTTCACTTCAGTCTAGTGTCTTGGCATTATAAATATTGTTACAAAGACAACAGTCCAGCCTAACATGGACAAAATTAAAAATGTCAATTTACTCAACATCCTGTGACCGGGAAATGGTCATTTTAAACCATCTTCCATCATATCACAATTATTCTTTTGGCCAACACTAAGCAAAAACAGGCATGTTATTCAGTTAAGAATATGACGGGAAATAGAAAATTCAACCAATGGTACTCAGTGTTATGCGTATCTGAAACATTAAAACTGGGAAGCCTCTCCTTTTAATGTTTAAAAGTTTAAATAGTATCAATTTTTTTTGTGCAGCATAGATAAAAGTCTACTCCCAGAACAGTAAATGATTTATAATTGTAATGTAAAAGACATTGGTGATTGTGCGTTTCAAGAAACAACTTCAACAAGTCTGAATACATTGTGCCCAAGTATATAACACAAAAAATATATATAAGTCAAAAAATATATATAAGTATGCATAGTTCTCCTGGAATGGCACAATCAGTTCCCGTATAAAATGTAATACAGCTGGGTCAGCGTTTTCCCCATAGAACAGGGATCATCAAATCACAGCCCTCAAAGGTCAAGAACTGCTGGTTTTCCCACCCTGCCTTTACCTGGGAGTCATGTGTAAAGACAGTCTGGCCAATCAGAGGCAAGATTGTTCAGTTAATTAGATAACTACCCAGGAGAACAGAAAACCAGCGGTGGATTTGGACTTGAGGACCACAGTTGATGATCCCTGTCACAGAAAATGAAATGTATTAGCTTTCCGTGCTATTAAGACTGCAATTTCTGCCCTGTGCAATTGACAATATCTTCAACCAGTACAAGAAAAGGAGACAAGCAATCAAGAGTACTAGTGCATGATGGGATAAGCCCACCTCCTCCAGCTGCAACAGAACCGCCCCACAGAGAACCGGACTCGAGTGCACGGATGACACCGGTAAAGCCCCGTCTACACTATCCAACATCACTCAACTTCTGTTGAGTCAACAACAGTCAACTTCAAGTTAAGTCCTGTTGAGGTAAGTTGAGTGACCCATCTACACTATATAAAGATTACTCAACAACGTCCAACATTGTTGAACCACGTCGAACTGTGTTTGTCATAAATTGGAGGGAAATTTCCCTCTTCAACTTGGTCCAAGTCACGTGCCATGATTTCTACATGCTCGTTGATTGGCGAATTCCACTCAACTTCGCTCAACTTGTTGAAAAAGAATATGCATGCACATTCCTGATTCAACAATGTCGGACGCTGTTTAGTGCTGTTGAACGAAGTTGAATAACCCGTCTGCACTATCCAACACCACTCAACTTGTTGACTCAACTTGAAGTTGACTCTTGTTGACTCAACAAAAGTTGAGTGATGTTGGATAGTGTAGACGGGGCTTAAAAGCTGCTTCCTCTGGCCTGAGAATGAGCATCGTCTGTTAGGCCCGATCCGGGCCTAAAGTTACGCAAATAAAAAAAATAAACGTAAAAAAGCACCAAAAAATAAAATAAAATACACAAACCAACCTAAAAAACCTTGGAATCGTAAATAAAATGTACATACAAGAAATCTAAACATTGCATGAAATTAGGTGCTATGCGAATGCAGTCTGGAAAAAATACATACAAATATCTTGCGTTCGCTTCATAAAATACGCATCTTTCTCTTTGAAAATCTTACAATAGACAAGCTTTTTTGGGCCCTGCGCTGGTCCTGCATGGGATATAGGGGAATGGGTCATTATGGGGGCGAGGTCAGTTAGGCCTTTTAGACCCTGAAACGGCTCTATACTTTTTTCTTTTGAAAAACAAGCATTGAATGCGTCGAATTAGGCCAGGACCATTGAGGGTAACTGCTGTCTATAGTGTTCAGGGAGACTTTGCTAAGTGACTATCTGCGTCTGGTGCTTCTTGTGCTTGTAGGGCGGAGTCACGCAAATCACATGTCCAATAGCAGGAGACGAGGGTCCTCGACTGTGGCCTTAATCTTACGAAGGAAAGTCACCGCCTCTCGGCCGTCAATCAAGCGGTGATCGTACGTCAGCGCCACGTACATCATGGGCCGGATCTCCACCTGGACAGGAACCAAGGAAAACGAACCAAAAAACGTCCATAGGTGCAGTGCTCTTACGGAACAAAAATCATCAAAGACAATGTTCGACTTTCGCATCGCATAGCATGCCGCTGGGGGACTCACCTTGCCGTCGATGGCCACCGGTCGGTCGAAGATCCCATGCATGCCCAGGATGGCAGACTGCGGGGGGTTAATGATGGGCGTGCCGAACATTGACCCGAACACACCCCCGTTACTGATGGTGAAGGTTCCTCCGTCCATGTCCTCCACTGCAAGTTCATTTTTGCGAGCCTGAGGGCAACGCCGAGAGCCATGCAAACTATTTAACCTCAGGAAGTAAGTCAGTAATGACCACACATGTAAAAAAACACAAATCGCCAACTACAAACAACCCCCACCAGGAAACAGAGACTGCCACATAATATATTATGGTGACCACGAGAATCACATGCCATTGCTGCATACGTCAATGGTTTCCAAGCCTCCCCAAGAGGACCCACAGAGAGATCAATGTATTTAAGTTCCACAGCAAACACATTGAATTCAACAAATCCAGCCCTCGATTTGTCGCATCACGTGTCCTTGTGGTGGAACAAGGCGAACATGTGGAACTGGCCATGGGTTTCCAAGAAGCTTGGAACCCACTGGCATGTGGTTGGTAATGGCAGACCCCACACACACTGTGGCATAATAACACCATTCCAACACAGAGGCTCCAGCAACAGAAGGGGTCTCTTTTATATCACGAAACAGAAGCTGACAGGGACTTGACCCCATTACCTGTGGCCTGAGATGGGCGGCTATCCTGAAAGACTGCAGGGCCTCATATGCTGCTCTACATCTGCATCATTACTCATCATTAAAGATTACTTACTGCATAAAACAGTTCTGCTGTTCACCATGAAAGGTTTCTCTAATTCAGCAGCACATCTCTTCAAACTTCTCTCAACTCTCACTCTTCCCGTAGGACAGCCAGGGACCATCAAATTACTCTTCTCAAGGCACGAGAACTACTAGTTTCCCCCTCCCTTTACCTGGGAGTCAGGTGTAAAAATAGTCAGGCCAATTAGAAACAAAAACTGTTCAGTCAATTGCCAGGGAGGAGGAAAAAATAACAAACCCTGAACTGGATTTACAACCCCAATTCCAAAATAGTTGGGACAAAGTGTAAATTGTGAATAAAATCAAAATGCAATGACTTTCAAATCACACTAGCCAGTATTTTATTCACAATAGAACAGAGATAACATAGCAAATGTTGAAACTGAGAAATTTTACAATTTTATCCACAAAACGAGCTCATTTCAATTTTGATTGCTACTACAGGTCTCAAAAAAGTTGGGACAGGGGCCTGTTTACCATGGTGTAGCATCCCCTCTTTTTAAAACAGAGTGAAGGCGTCTGGGCATTGAGGAGACAACTTTCTTGAGTTTAGCCATTGGAATTTGATCCCACTCTTATTTAATAAACGCTTCCAGCTGCTGGAGCGTTTTGGCTCTCCTTTAACGGACTTTTCGTTTAATTATGCGCCAAATGTTCTCAATTGGTGAAAGATCAGGACTGCAGGCAGGTCAGTTCAGCACACAGACTCTTCTACTACGAAGCCATGCTGCTGTAATAGCTGCAGTAAGTGCTTTTGCATTGTCCTGCTGAAATACACAAGGCCTTCCCTGGAATAGATGTCGTCTGGAGGGGAGCATATGTTGCTCTAAAACCTTTATATACCTTTCAGCATTCATGGTGCTTTTTAAAACATGCAAGTGTCCCACACCACACGCACTAATGCATCACCATACCGTCAGAGATGCTGGCTTTTGAGCTGAACGCTGATAACAGGAGGGGTGGTCTTTCTCCTCTTTAGCCCGGAGGACACAACGCCCATGATTTCCAACAAGAATGTCAAATTTGGACTCGTCTGACCACAGGACACTTTGTCACTTTGCTACAGTCAATTTTAAATGAGTCTTGGCCCACAGAACACGGCGGCGCTTCTGGATCATGCTCAACAATGGCTTCCTTTTTGCATGATAGAGTTTTAGTTGGCATCTGTGGACGGCACGGCGGACTGTGTTTACAGACAGTGGTTTCTTGAAGTATTCCTGGGCCCATTTAGTAATGTCAATGACAGAATCATGCTGGTAAGTGATGCAGTGGCGTCTGAGGGCCTGAAGATCACGGGCATCCAGTTAAGGTCTTTGGCCTTGTCCCTTACGCACAGTGGTTTTTCCAGGTTCTCTGAATCTTTTGATGATGTTATGCACTGTCGATGATGAGACCTTCAAAGCCTTTGCAATTTGACATTGAGGAACATTGTTTTTAAAGTATCCCACAATTTTTTTTACACAAGCCTTCACGGGTTGGAGAGTCTCTGGCCATCTTTACTTCTGAGAGACTCAGCCTCTCTAAGACATCCCTTTTATAGCCAATCATGTTACACACCTGATGACAGTTAACGTAATTACTTGCTAAATGTTCTTTCAGCTGATTCTCTTATGCATTAATTGCTTTTTCAGCCCTTTTTCTGGCCTGTGTCCCAACTTTTTTGAGACCTGTCGTTGCCAGAAAATTTGAAACGAGCTCATTTGTGGATAAAAATGTAAAATGTCTCAGTTCAACATTTGAAATGTTATCTATGTTCTATTGTAAATAACATATTGGCTCGTGATCTGAAAGTCATTGCATTTTGATTTTATTCACAATTTACACTTCGTCCCAACTATTTCGGAATTGGGGTTGTAGATACAAGGTCCAGATTTCGTGATTCTGGCCCACAGGGCTAGTGTTTGAGCATATGGGAGCAGCAGGAGTTAAATGAATACCAGCTGAAACACTGAGGCACAACAATCATGCACCTTGGCCACGTCCCCAAACACGACTCCTATTCGCTGAAGGGAACTGATAACAAGGAAGAAGTCGGGGCAACGCGATGACTGGTTTACTGCTGTCCGCCATAGCTTCAAACGCTCAAAGTCGATCTTCGATCCCCACATATAATTAACCTTCTGTGACCGTGACCTTTGACTGTATGACCCCGAAAACCTAATCAGTTTAGCTACCCTCTGTGAGGAGTTACCATGTCTGATTTGGTCAAAATCTACCCGCTCTAACTGTACTTGTCACACACACAGGATATGTGTGATGGACGGGCGACTGTGGGGCAGGGTCACGATTTAGAAAAGACTGGATTCAGTACCTTCTCTCCAAGCTCATTAATTGATCTCTCAATGTCAGCGAAGTTCATGTTCTCTACGCCTCGGATCACCGGCACCACAAGGCCCTGAAACAGAGGCAAACTGACTGCATTATTTCACACAACTCTCATTCTCACCCTCCCAGATCACAAACATGGTTCATCACCACGCAGAACATAAATAAATCATTCATAAATCACATAATTCATTCATTCTGCATGAGCATAACTGACACTTCAGTTTGACACGCTTTGAATCAACAAGACCTCACCTTTGGTGTTGCTACGGCAATGCTGATATCAACATAATCCCTGTATACAATCTCTTTGGTAGTGTCATCAATGACTGCAAAAAAAAAAAAAAAAAAAAAGAATGAATAAACAGAATGAAATGATCACAAACCATCATAACCTTGTTCTAACAATGGGGAAAAACACTTCACACTCATATTACTTTAGGCTAACAGCACTGAAGACTTCCATTTTGCGGTTTGTCATGTCCAGCACATAAAAATAGTCACAGGTCAGTCTCAAATAGAAAATTTAGCAAATCACACATTAAAAGGGACCCTTGCTAGATGCTGTCTTAATGTCTAGGGGAACTACATTAGTTTTATTAATGCATTTTCCTCCAAAGTTCAACGGAGTATTTGCAAGGAGGGGGCTGGAACTCCATTGGTTGAGCAGTCATGCCCCTTATGACAACATGAAGTGGGATGATTTTTTTTGTAGTTTTTACCGATTGTGACCAATGGATAGCGAGGAGACTGTACCGGCATTGACGGCAGGTTGGTCATTGAGGGCATGGGCGGCGGCTTTGACGAAGGCGGACATGAAGCCCAACTTGAAGCCGTGTTTCTTTAGGAAGGGGTCTTTATAGAGCTTCCTCATGTCCTGGATGTTGCTACGGAGAGAGAGGAGGGACAGAATTAAAATAAAATGAAAAATAAAGCAAAAATAGTGCAACAATAATCAACATTTGTATCCAAGTGACCAGAAATTTTGGAGTGCTAATTTTGTAGAGGGAAATCAATCCTTTTTTTCCCCCTGTAACTTAATTGTTCATTTGACTGGGATAATGCACGTCCATAAAACTTCCGTATGTGTGCTGGAGTTAGTGAGTGTAGCAACTTTTTGTTGAAAGTCTGTGGGTAACTAGTTTCGTCCCAGGGGAAAACCCCACAGGAATTATGGGAGATCCAACAAACCTCATTCATACACCTATTCTTTTATGTTTACAAGAATACACATGTTTGCAGTACAGTTAAACATATAGAGCACACAGTTCTAGTAACACACGTCAAACTAATTAGTAGCCAAAGTCCATGGCCATTTCTTTGGTTGCAAGATAAACCCAGGCTTTCATCGTTATCTCAAATTGTTTGCAAAAGCAGCAAACTCCGCTTAGCTTTTAGGGTTACATTTTAAGAGTTAGGGTTCAGGGTCTTTAGCCTACAGGTCACACAACATATTTGTGTCCTACAGAACAAAAGGAATTAATAATTAAGTTTTCCTCCAGCGGTTTAGAATGTTGTAAGTCAAATTTCGTGGATCACAACAGGGGCCAGTGACAATCAGCCATGAGGAAACAGAGAAACTATTTGACACTCATTCAGTGCATCAGTTCATTTGTACCCCCGATAGCAGTTTAGCTCAACTCAAACTGGGGAACTACAGAGGTTTTTATTCCAACCCTAACAAAGTAAGCACACAGTCAACAGGCTGGATGTCTTGCTGAGCTGCTAAAAAGGTCATCCAAACTGGGCATGAAACAAAACAGGCCATCAGCCTTGTTGCATATAAATGAATGTTTATCAGGCAAGAGGCACACCTGAACACAGGTTTGAGTGAGAGAGAGTCTCCACATTTCAGAGCTCGTATTTATTACAGCGGGCTGGCGGCAGAGCCCTGCTCCTGACCTCATGTCGATCTCGTTGAAGGTGGTGAGCATGGCGCAGGTGTTCTGCGCCTCCTTCAGTCTCTGCGCGATTCTCAGCCTCATGCGGTTCATCTTCACCTGAGCACACGACCGCAAATAAAGACCGAGTAAACTTACGGGACAAACTTTAACCAGATATGTGCCTGTTCATCAGCGGTTAGTTGTTTCACTCTGTCATTTATTAAACAAGTTCTGCCCGAGAGGTGATTCACCATAAGACAAGAACATGCACATGCCAGGAGTAATGTGGATTGTGCTGAGAATAGAGCTTTATTGTAGAACACAGATTTCAGACATCAGAGAGCAAGCTAATCAGAGAGCCCCGTTCTGTGGTACTGTGAATTCTCTACATGTGCCCGGTAAAGAAGAGCGCTCCTTTCCTTGAAAACATGGGGCGTATTTTACCACTGAAGCTTAAACGCAGTCAAAACCCTGACTTCATCACAGAACTAACACCCCCAGCCAGACTGACTCTTACACACTGCACACACTGTTTGGACAGATGGGCAGTTTTGTAGGCCGACAATAAGATGCAAAATGGCCCATTTCCAGTATTTAATGGTACTTTCTAAACTGCCCCTCAAAAGGGGCCATCTTGGTATAATTCTCCCATCAGAAAAATTATAATAATCCATAAACAAATGCCAGGGGCTGACATTTCACACTCAGATACTGTTCTGCAAACTCAAACCTGAAGGATAAGGGTTAAATAGCACACTGCCTAAGTGCTCTACTGCTCATTAGCTACTGAAAAGATTCAAAGGAAATCAGTCTTCAGTCACTGACATCGGGCGTATGCTGTGTTCCTCTATGTTAGCGTTAAGATGCAGACTTTACCCTGCTCTCCGACCGGGTTCCTTTGGCAGCTGCACCTGCTGGGGCCGCCGGAGCAGCAGGGGGCGCTGTGGGTTTGACAGCAGAAACTGCAAAGAGACAAAGTGTCATCACAGAATCTCTACAATAAATAAAAAAATAATAATTCTGTAACATCTGACAACAAGCAGTCAACTTCGCCAAAAAGTAACTTGATTCCAACATAAGGCAGAACTACATTAATTGCTGTACTTTTTGCAAGCAAGTGGCTTCTGTAGATGGTGATGACTTTAGCGCAGTTATATTGGCACCACGCTGACCAGCTAACAGAACATAAAAGCTACCAAGCTTTGCAAAAACATCACCAAGATAACCAAGAGGCTAACATAAAGGCTTACTAGGTCGGCAGTTAACCAGCTACATGGTTTACCATATCATAGGTTTTCAAAGACTGCCAGCTCAACCAGCACGCTAGGTGGGTTGTATAACTGCAGAAAACTGAAGTAAATCAAAAGCCTTGCCAGCCAACCAACAAGCAGCAATTTATGGAAGCTATCAACCACATGTTTAGTCTCCGCATACAACATAGCCAGCTGACTAGCCTCATTTCTGCTCCAGCAAGTCTTGCATGAGCACTAACCTGACCTTTACGCAGAATCGTACAGTTAACTGGAGGACAAAGACAGTCACTAGCTTGAAGTGATGTCAAAATGGCTCCCCTCGCAAGTCAGGACGAGACACTGGTTTGGTAAAGGCGGGGGATGCTGGGGGTGACTCACCTGGTGTGGCAGAGATGGCTTGGCCAGGCACGGGGGGCACCGGCGGCAGGCTGGCTGGGATGGGGCCGGCAGAGGAGGGGGGTGGGGGTGGGGGTGGGGCAGCTGCTGGGGTCTCCGTCTTTGGCTCAGATGGTGGTGGGACTTCTGCAGCTTTGCTAGCGCCAGCTATAAACAGTCACACAGTCAGTAAGAGGCAGACTCCAGCCCTACAGTGCGTACATAGTGGAATATTCCGGTGCTTCACTTTGGTGGTGTGAGGCGGTATATTCTGGTGGTGTGTGTGGCTGACAGCGAATAATCTGACTGATGTGATGTGCTGGATGTGCTGTATAGTGACATCTGCTGTTAAGCTTGAAATAGCATATTTAGGTTTGCATGGTACACGCTGCAGTGGTACACTTCAGCACAACCTGTGCTGCACAGGGTACATTTTGGTTTGTGTGTCATATAGGGTGTATTTTGGTTTGTGTTCCATGCAGTGGTACATTTCAGCGCTGTGCTTGGTATAAAGGGTATATTTTGGTTTGGTGTAGACTACAGTGATACATTTCAGCACTGTGTTTTGTACAGGGTATATTTTGGTATGTGTTGTGTACAGTGGTACGCTTCAGCTCTGTGCGTGGTTTACAGGGTATATTTTTGTTTGTGTGGTGTACAGGGTATATTTCAGAACTGTGTGGTGTACAGGGTATACTATGGTTTGTGTAGCTCGATTTAGCACTGTGTGTGGTGCACAGAGGATGGTCTGCTGCGGTATACTGTATATTTGTATGATGCGAGTTGAGGTGTACAGCGGTGTATTCTGATGTCACATGCACACAGTTCACCGCAGTGTAGATCCGGTGTAGCACACAGCAGAGGGCAGAGAGCTCACCTCCTTTCCGCAGTGTGAACAGCGGTGTTCCACTTTCCACCTTCCCTCCGTCTGGAACCAGGAGGGTCTCGATCACACCTGCGACCGGGGAGGGCACTTGGACAGACGTCTGAGAACAAGGGGATTCAACCGACATCAATCACTAAAGCACACATCCACACAAACATGTCCTCACTTTAGTTCATGACAAACTGTTTGCTACCAGCAGTAACTGATAAATAATTTTAATGGCACATTCAATTCAGTTCCTAATTGAATGAGCACTCAGAACAGTAGTGAACTGCAGTGAATGGTAACAAAAAATAAAAAAGGTCGGCAAATTACTTGCTACCCATCGGTGGCCATTTTTGTTCGTTGTGCACGACCCTTTCAGATTTTCAGTCAACACTAGCCAACATTCGTGGCGTAGAGAAAAAAGCTTGAACATGTTGACCAACGCAAGCTGGCCAACATTCACTGCATTGAACAAACACCAGAGCAGTGTACTACAAAGCAAGATTAGCGAGCTTGCGAAGTATGTTGAACCTAAATCTAAGGTTTTCAATGTCACAAGGGTGGCCTACTTTTAACTGCCATGGCAATTTATTGTACTGCTGTTTACAAGTTTAGGCTTTGTTGAGCCAACTCAAGCAAAAATGCCTGGCTAATGTACAACATGCTACATAGCACACCCCAATAGTAAGCCAAACATGCTGCGATACCACCAGGCAGAATAGGCTGCCCTCATGCCCAGGCTGTCAATATATACACAGCAGTTCACCCTCTACCATACCTTATCAGTCTCGATTTCACACACCACCTCATCTTCAGCGACCGAGTCTCCAACAGCTACGGAAGAGCACAAACAGGGTTTTAATTTACGCACAAACAAGGATTCTAGAATTACAAACAGCAGTCTGCCGTCACACTGCAGGACTATTAACTGGAGGGAACTCTTGTGTCGTAACCCGAATGGCACCGTTTGGTTCAGCAAGTCCAGAGTCCAAGGCTACAGGTGTCGCACTGATTGTGGGGTGGGGGTGGGTGTGGTGGTGGGGGGTTTACGAACCTCACCTTTCTCCCACCTCACATCTCCCTCGGTGACTGACTCGGCAAATGCTGGGGTGTTAACAGTCACAACGTCATTCCCTGCAATGATGTCGCAACAGATAAGGGAAAAAAACAACAGAAAAGTGCAGACATGGTTGTTTCATAGTTCTTTATGGCCGGGGTCTGACGCGACACTTACGGCAGGCAGTGGAGGTCTTCAAGAACCTGATCTGAAAGACGCTGCCCCGGGTGTCAAAAACCCTGAGGAAGAGGAAGTGTGTTAGATAACCTCTCTAACAGACTTCCTACATCACCAATATTTATGTTCTGTGCCAGCAGTTTCGATACAGAATTCACAAATGAGCCCATTCGACATCTCACAATGCTAAAATGGGACAAACAGAATACATCAGAAAACATAAAAAATGGTGGAGCAGCTCTTTATTAATAGAACACACAAGTCTGTCTGAAAAAGGTCAGACCACAAATAAAAACATACAATGTGAATTTGGATGCTCACCAGGGAATCCAAATAGCATTGAGGTTTTGCACAGAACGACAACCAGCAGAGCAATTATATGTGTTAGTTTGAGCAGAGGATACTTACGGGCGACTGTTTTTGAAGGAAAGCGAAGTGCAGGGAGTGGGGCCTTTCATCAGAGAAGAGAAACAGAGTCAGTAGCCTTACAGAATTCAGCCGCCAACCACAATGCTAACACAAACCCAGACTGGATTACATACGAGAGTGGCTGTTTGTTTAAGGTTTATTTTGCCCATCCACTTATCTTCACCATAAAAGTGCTTCACAGACATTATCATTTTCCAAGTCATGGTACTCCACTCAATTTGTTGATCAAGTCATCCATTCTGACCAAAGAGCTCGTCAAAACCCCAACTCACCTGCCACCATCCTTCGACCCAACACATTGTTCCCCTGTCAGATAAAAAAAAAAAAAAAAAAAGCACAGGAGTAAAAGGTTGAGACAGGATGCTGCATCTTGCAGCTAGAGTTAAATACCCCTGCCCTTCTCTGGAAGCGGCGATGGGACCAACGGCAAGAGGGCTAACGCATCGTTTCCATTCCACAGGACAAGGTACACCGCAGAAGAGCGCCGTCAGCATTCCGAAAGGGCTTTTATAATATTACCGTCCCTACAGTACAAAGCGACAGCAAAACCAGAGAGGAATAAAAATAGCGAGTCTAGTTTGGCTGAATGGTCTGTTCACGGCACTCATGGTATGTTATGTTGTGTAATATCATGTTAATAACTCGTCCTGCAAGTACAAATACACATCTGTGCTTCCTCTAAAATACGGCACCAAAAAAAAAAATAAAAAAAAAAATCAATGAACAAAAAAAGCGAACAATTTAGCAAGCTGAACAAGATATAATTCTAACGATGAGTGAATGATGAGTCACTGGTTGAATGAGAGTTTTAAAAACGTAACTTGAAATACGCGACATATTCTTTCGATCAAATCATCGGAACGATGGCAGAATGACTGTGGTTGACTGAGCATTGAGAGGCAATCCAGAATGTAAAGTTAAGTTGACGGAAAATAATGGAGTTTATCAAAATATCCATCAATGATCATAGTCTCCTCTGAAATTATAAGTTGTTCAGTATGTTGTTTAATACTGTTGACTTCAAATACAGCAAGCTTTACAGTCCTGCCGTTAAAACATACCTCTGGGCGGGTCTCAAGAAAAACTTGCAGCACTGAAAGCGCTTCTGAGTCATGGGCTCAACAGACCGGCCAACTGATTACATAACTAACGTTATATTGCCAAATAAACATCATTAACGGGTGCTGTTAGACAGTCAATCAGTTCGAAAACTTTCCAGTGCTGCCATTTCATTCATTAACATAAAACTTCGTCGAGACAGTTCCGTGTTAAAATAGACATTAAACGGGAAATTCCGAGGGAATGCTGTCATATGGCAAGAGATATAAGTTATAGATCAAGACATAATAAGCGACCGAAAAAAAACTGCAGTAGAGTTTCGTTATTCACAAAATCAAGATGAGAAAGGTGGTCAAATATCTGACCAGACACCCAGATATATACGAGTGAAGGAACCTTCGGACTTAAGCGTTGAGCCAGCAAAGTAACAACTTTGCCAGATTACTGACAAGTAAAACACAAAGTTCACAAATTCGTCATTCTAAAATTAAAACTTCTCATGGAATTAGCGGTCTGCTAATGCACATGATCTCGGCACGAAATTAACATCCACATGTGCAGCAAGATAAGTTAGTTGTCCAGCTAATCCGCCTTTCAGTCAACTCCGTATTCCAGGGATGCATGGCTAGTTGTATCACAGGGAAGGTGAGCCCGAAGGCGGATCCAAGTTCTGACTCTTTCTGTCATGATTCCCAGGTGGAAATGAACTTTATTTATACAGTCACTGGACACCGGGTGTCACCGTATGTCACAACGTCCTTTGGTTTAGGTGCGGCCTAGGCACAACCTCATCAACAGCTCAATGTTAGCACTGGAGTTTACCAAAGGCTACCGAGGCTAACATACGTAAGCCAACATCAAATCTTACTCAGATGAAGACAGTGCTTTTATACTCAGTTGAAATTACCTACCTGATTGACACATCTAGCAGAGAGAGACCTGACTAGAGTCCGGAAGAAACATCTGGAATGAGACAGCATCCCCACGGCACTGCCAGCGACAGCTCAATCGCCGACACTCCTGGCGTGACACTCTCGGCAAGCATACAATGTGGAATGAACCACAATACACACGTAAAGGGGGTTCAATGGAATAAACCAAATAGTTGCACACAATGGGTTTTCACAAGGCGTGCAATGTTCTGTTTAAAAACGCACAATAAATTAATAATTAGTTAATTTTTTACATGCGATTATCATAACTGTGCAGCGCCGAGTATCCTATTTAAAGATGGGCACCCCAATTGCACACATTCGACTTGATTGCGCTTCTAGCCCTTTTCTTGCTCAGCTGGGGCGGCATCCTTTGCCAATCACCAAGACTCAGGTAGGGTGCAAAGAGATCTTTAATTTGTACATGTCCATAACCTTCTCGATAAGATCTGTTACCTATGTTTATGCCGGCTGCTTCAAAACAATCCGGGCTAATTAAATATAATTTACAAATTGTGATGATAAGGCTGTAGGAATCGTTGAAACGTTAATTTTACAAGTACCACTTTTCTACCAAACTTCTTTATTAACTTTAAAATATGTACGATAGCCGTAAATTAACTATGCATTTATAATAGAATAGCAGCGGCAATTAAAAAGAAACTAATATCAATATTTATAGCAAAGAATTCAGACGTCAGATTTGGTAATCATATGTGATGATGTTTAGTTAGGCAGCCATTAAAGACGCATCTCCTTGCGAAAAACGAGAATTTGTCGTGCTAAAGTAGTAAGGCCAAGACACAGGTACAGATGCTATGTAGCATATTTGAAAGAAACCCAAGCATCGACAGTGCATGCAAAACATTGCATTAACAGTTCATGTGAAATATTTTTGATCAAATATTGCAATTTTAACATCAATGAATGGATCAGCAATTAATTTTATGGCACTCTAATATTCTCATGATTTGGTCAGGTATTGTTTGTGATATTTCTTATTTAAGACTTTTTTTTTGAGTACTCAGTTTTCGTCAAAGGAAACAAGTCCCTTTACAAAATGTGAAAGTTATAACAAGAGAACATATCTAGTTTTCAGTTGAAGGTCTGTTTTTTCCAAATATTAATACTAGTAACTGATAAGTGCTGCAGCATCAATGATTGAAAGTTTTTAGAGAATTTGGGAGAAAAAAAGCACTGCAGTCTAGTGTTTCATAAAACACTGTCAGATGCTGGCAAAAAAAAACTGAAATTTTATATTATTTCTGTTAACATGTTTGAATACATTAAGTTTGAAAATTTGATTTGTATACATTATATCATCATCTGCAGACATATTCACCTTCAAAGCACACCAACAACAATTTCATTCAGATTTTGAAACCAACACAAGCGCCCAGAAGAGCCACTGCAGATTGTATTGATAGAAATCATGAATGGCCTTCGCTCACAGCATTCGCCCGTCCAACCAGGACAAACACAAGGCTAAACTATGGCAAATCGACCCATAGAGAAACGTGGAGATTAAATTGTACCCTCCCCACCTGCAGCATAAAAACATCAAAGATGAGGAAGGCCGTGATCGATGGCTTCTTTTATTCGCCAGTTGTGGCAGCGTCCAGCTTCACCGTGGCCGACCGCAGTACGGAACACCTGACCAGTGATCCTGCCAAAGCAAGCATGGCAGCACCACAGTCAACAGAAAATCGCCCAGTGACACAGGCAAGTTCCCAGTTTGAGAGGCTCCCGAAACGATTCCACCACATCAAACGAGCAAGAGTGGACAACATTACCCAGGGCACGTTGGGCTCACCCAAAGCAAGGCTTCCCTGGGAAGGAGAGGGGAGCCACGAGGAAGGTAGGAAATTTTTGCCGGCATGCAAGTGGAGAATGAGCCCGTACAAAAACCGTAGCTACAGGCTGGGAGGAACCAGCTCTGAAAACAGAGAAGAGTTTAGCAAACTTCAGCAGCGGCTGTGGACCACACAGAGTTTCCTTGGGGAGCTTCAGAGTTTCCAGCCAAGCAGCTCCCAGGATCATCCCCGGGAGAAGGTTGAGAACTACTCACCATGGTCCAACAGGGAGAGGGACACCGAAATTCCCAATAGGCCTGATGGCATGTCTCAAACATGCCAGGATAAAGAGTACGAGGTGAGTTTTAGCAGGGACAAAATGGACAGCGGGCAAGCTTCCCAAGAGGACTATACCAACGTCATGCTCCCCACAGGACATGCATACTTGCTGGAGACCTTGAAGAAGGAGCTGTCCCAGGCAGTGTGTCAGAGTGTGGACCTAGTGTTTGAAAACATCTTCCCAACTCTGTATTACCAGTCACATCAAGCACATGATGCGAGGCCAGCTTCATTTCCCCGTTATATGAAACCAAGGAGTGAGATGCTGATGCCCAGTCCTCCTGAACCATCTGGAGAGAGAGAGGAAAGACCACACCTGGAATTTCAAGGAAAGCCAAAGGTGCAGTCGGTAGAAAACCAAAAAGAGGCCCTATCGCTTGTAACCAACAACCCATCCCCACTGATTCACTATCCTCCAGGAGACCCTGCAGAGAAAAAGCCCAGCAACTCTGATCAGACACAGTCACCATTCAACCAGCAAAATTCTCTGCAGGAAGGACAGATTCTGGACTGCACCACTTCAGCTAACTCAAGCTGCCCTTGCAAGATCCAAGCCCAGGATCCGGTCTCACAAGACGCAATACCCTGGAGCCAGATTAAGGAGAAGGCCAACTTGAACTCCACAAGCGTGGGACACACCGTACCTCCTGCAGCTCTGGGTCAGGGACCAGCGAGCAATCTTTGCCATCCTGGTGCCTTTTTGTCCAGAGACATGCAGGTAGTGGGGAAGAGGAACTTGTTAATGAAGGTCAATATATCCTTTCACTATAGATCTACCTCAATACTTTTTATGTTTTTTAAAAAAATTCAGTCTGGTTTTGATCAGTGGCCATGCACTGAAACCACTAATACATATTCACTCACGATATCACAGTCAGCTAACAGACCCCTTAATCCAAATCAGGCTAAGCGGGGGCCAATTCAGCAGCTTGAGTCCAAGACTCACACCTCAGATACAAGGCTTCAAACCACCCCATTACCATATCCAACTGAATGCAAGTTCATTGCTATGAAAAGATGTCTACTGTTCTTTGCATGTCGCAAAATGATCGAAGAAGATTCATTGGAAAAACCCAGGTAAACAGTGAAACCAATTTGATTACACACTAACCCAAGATTGAGACAGTATTTCAACTGCTTGATGCTGAAAAATTCTCATCTATACAAGTAATTTCAACAAATATATTTGTGCCCAAATCTTGTTGATTTAATACATTTTGATAGCCAGATCATTTTCATTTACAACCACATGCCTGGTAACTACAAGACGGAATGTTGGTTAGTTGTTTCGAGTGGAGTGAGGGGCAATTATGGTCTGTCATTCGTCTTATTGCCTCTTGTGCACTTTGGGAGATTGCGTACCTTGGACAAAGTGACCATTCTTGTACGTCACCAAATCACAGGAATGAGAACTTGTAGTGCTACCATCTATTGTCTTGAAATGTTTTTTTTTTTTTTTTTTTTTTTTGGACCAGTATAATTTCAATGGGTAAATGTTTAACATCAGGTTTTTGAACTGCTAACTGCCCATTAATCACGAAACACCCTTAAAAATCTGGAATTGCATTGGAAATAATAAAAAAAAAAAAATTAGGTCTGCCATAATGATACACCCAATCTAACATCTGTTGTGTGCAATTTAGAAATAAAGAAAAATTCCCTATGAAACAGACTTTGGTGTGAATGCACTGTAAAGGAGGATTCTATTCAAACTAACATCTGTGGTGTGCAATTTGGAAATAAAGACTTCCCCATGAAACAGAATTTGTTGCAAACGTACTGTAAAGGATGATTCTTAATTATGATAAATACAGGAAGGCTTAACTCCCAACCATCTAAAGAAGGCAAAGCTGATGTTCTTCTACTGTCGATATCCCAGCACCGATGTACTGAGAACTTCCTTTCCAGACATCAAGGTAAGTGATATTAAATGATCTATTGATTCTCTCTGGAGGCCAGGAACTGTAATTATGCGTTGAAGAATCTCAGTTGCCTTTCCAGCAGGTCATAATGAAAGTAGGGTCTAATATCTGTCCGAGTGTTGTTCAGATTTCCTTTAACAGTGAAGGGCTTGAATCTTTAGGTATTTAGTATGAGGAGCCAAACTTTGCTGTGAAAGAAATTAACCCCACAAAATCTATAGATCCAAATACAGGTCCGTAAAATGTAGCTGCTGTAATCAAATCTGTGGAACTTCAGGCTTATTTTATATTGTAGTAGAGGTCCCAAGGTTTCCAACAATGACAAATATGTCATGCTGAATTTCAATAAAATGCGCAGAAAATTATGTACAAGATTTAGATATTTTCCATTTGATATAATGCATGGCCGTAAAAATATGGTGTTCTGGGTTTTGAATATTTCTATTAACATGAGTGTTATGTAGCTTCAGTAAAGCGCTGCAACTAGAAGATACTGCATATTTATAGGACGTTCTACAACATGAAAAAAAAGGTTTTTATGACTGTTAACCTACTTAAGGGAAAACCTAAGTGAATAATTTATAGTTTCAGGGGTTAAAAAAAAAAATGCTGTCAGTAGCTGCGGAGTGCCAAAGACCCAAACATTTCAACAAGTCTTAGTAAATATAGGGGCCAATCAAAACATAGCATCATCTCTCTTACATCCATTCATGAAATCAAACAAAATCTTTCAAAATAAAGGATGTCGAGTACAAGCTGTTGTTTGAGGATTGTGGTCTTACAAATAGTAAACACTAATCTACAAAATGGCTCATAGGCTGAATGACAGCACAATTTAACCCAATTATTTCCAATACACCACAATCAGAGGCCATCGTTTTTAGCCACTTATTGTAAGGAAGGACTACATGTCTTCTGAAATATTATTCAAGGGCAATGTTCAAAATGTGTGGGGGAAAAAAAACAACACTTCTTGATTGGACCATGTGAGTGTTCAGAAAATCAATGCACTGGACAACATATGCGAGCAAAATGTTTTATTTCTTTATAAGGCTGAGGAACAGTACAGGTTAAGCATTCATGAAATGGCACATAATATGGCAACACTACTGACGTGAATATTTCGCTCTTACCTCACCAGTTCAATCGCTGTGTCACCTCCCAGCTCGTCAAGTGGTTCAGCAACTTCCGCGAGTTCTACTACATCCAGATGGAGAAGGTTTCCCGGCAGTTTGTGGCGGACGGAGTCTCCAGCGTGTCAGACCTGTGCGTCGGCAGGGATTCACAGCTGTTTCGAGTCCTCAACATGCATTTCAACAGAGCAAATGACTTCCAGGTATATTAAATACTCCTCACAGATCACACCATACCCCCCCAAAATTTACAACAATGTAAATCCGTAGGTGATGATAAAAAAAATGTACAACTGGAAGATAAATATTTATAAAATAAACAATAAATATTCAATGAGGTATACACAAATTAGTACATTTTGCTCATTCATTTGATGCTGGAAGAGAGCTGTCTGAGTCACCTTAGAGTAATTAACCCCCCCACCAC
This sequence comes from Gymnothorax javanicus, assembly GCA_029692085.1. Lineage (NCBI taxonomy): Eukaryota > Metazoa > Chordata > Actinopteri > Anguilliformes > Muraenidae > Gymnothorax > Gymnothorax javanicus. The sequence continues at coordinate 6,821,659 of CM056198.1, read as the reverse complement.
ACACACACACACGAGCATGCACACGCACGCACACACACAAAAAAACTGTCACACATTTTGCATACAGGGATCAATAATGCTTGGCTGCAACAATACCCTGATAGCATTGATTTCCGTGTCCTGATATCACATGAAGGTGACAGCTGAATTTGAAAATGACAGCCTGGCTCAGGAGGAGCTTGGCTCTGACAATGCGCGCCCAAAGCAAATGGAATTAAAAATCTTCAATTTACCAATATATATTTCAGTCAGCCCAAATGACGCTCAAATGTTCTGCCAGTCAAACAACAGTGACCTTAGCTGAAGATATCCCCAATCAAATTTGTTGCTCCCTGAACAATTGTTGGAGCATTGCATATTACTCTAACGAATGAGAGAAATCTTCAGTTTGGAGCATATTTTGATCTATACGAACAGACTCATTCCTGACAGAGCCTTCAATCGAGCTTTAACATATGAAGTTTTTCTTAATTTACTGGATAAAGAATTAGAAGAAATCTAAATAGTGTCATACTTACTCCCTCTGTTGAAATCGGCTTTAATCAAGTAAAAGAATAAAATTTACGTATAAATATTTATTGGTACAGGACTCCTGAAACTTGTTAAGTTGAAAAATAAGGTCATGAGCAGGCCTCAATAAATTAGCAACACTTAAGAAATACCAAGCTGATAAAATGAAAATGTTTTTTTTTTTTTTTTTTTTTTTTTGAGCTGATTGAGGCCTTGGCGTCGATGCCACCCCAAGAACGACATTAATAGGGGTTAATATTTCAGCTGGAATGGGTACTCCACCCAAAACATGATGTGGGCTCATCTCTGTCTCATTTTTTTTGAGCAAATAAATTCCTCTGTTCAGTTTTGCAAACTTGTTTTTATCAAGAGCAGGAGCAGGCTACTACATGTTGACCAGCTGGGATTTTGGCATTCAAAGCAAGCAAACAACATGACAAGCCATACTTACAAACGTACAGTCAGGAATTTACCCGGTAGGTGTTTATGTCACGTCCTTTAGAGGGAGTTTCATGAACACCGGAAGCCATCTTGATTTTACTTGCCAGAGCTGCAGGATGAGCTAATGCCAGATTCGCATGTGTGTGTAAACTGTTAGATCAGGCTGCAGCTCTGGCATTCAATCAAGAAAGCTTTTAAACTTGTGCTGAAGAATATAATAAACACCAATCAGGTAAATAGAAGATTTTGCTCTCATCCATATGCTTTGTTATGTAGTTCATTTGCTTAGAATGTCAGAGTCATGTTTTTAGAGATGAGAGATACACGGGGACTGGAGGCTATGGCTGCATGGTACCTGCTAACTGGCTAATGCGCAGCAGCCTAAGCGCGCTCTAGATAGAACGAGTGGTTTGAAAAACTGCCTGGAGGAATTTATTTGCTCAAAAAAAAAAAAAAAAAAAAATAATCTAAGGAAATGAGCCCAAAATGAGTTTTGGGTGGAGTATTGCATCAAACAGTACATGGACATTTAGAAAGCAGCAATCCGGGTACGACTATTATTGGCTTTTGTTTTTGCAGAGACACTGCTGTGACTAAATCCTAATTGAACGTACCTCCACAAACTGAGGAAGAAGTCTGTAGAAAACTTGCTAAAGTATGTTGCATGATATGAGCACCATTTTGGAATTTTCAAACATTTTCACACAAAAGGCATACTAGCATAACTTAGTGTTTTTTTTTTTTTGCAAAAACTTGAGGCAAAACTGCAATAAAGTGCAAACCACACAGAAGATAGGATTCACAAGATTTTCAATTTGAATGACAACCACCATTTTTTACCAATTGTCCACATCAGGGTTTTGACAGCATTACATGGAAAGCCTGAGTACGATAATTTTTCATTTAAAATTGAATGCAATTTCTACTTCTGTGACTCTGTGCTGAAGCTTTGAAAGGAAGAATGCCAAGCTAATACATATGCCTGTCATGGGCCAAGTGATTTGTGCACAACAGGATAAACATCTTATTCCTTTTTTTTTTTTTTTTACACAAGGTTAGGCTCCACCCACAGTAACTTAATGTAGGTGAAGGGTTTTCTATCCCTTGAATGTTTGACCAGGGGAGATTATTGTCTCAGAAAACAGTGGTATTGATGTGAGAGCATGATTAAAAGTCACAGAAGTACATCAACTGTATACATTTAGTCCATTTACCTCTACTCACGCAATGCACCGCCGCAACCTCTGCTGCAAACTATTAATTATTCAATGCAACTGCCACACTTTAACAACGATGCACTCAATACCAAGCCTAGCAACTTCAGTTTTTAAGTCGGGTTCACGGCAGAGCAGGTCAGACATTTTGTGCGAAAACCGTAGATGTCAGATTGAGAAATGACATGGGCTCATCCGAGTAAAACAGCAGCGGTTTAGCTGGATCAACCACATCAAGCATCCCCTTCTGATACGATCATTAAGTAGTATGGTTGGCATAAAGGGACGGTCCGCCCAAAAAATAAAAAAAAACTACACTTCTGCTTACTTGGAGTGACATTTTACCCATCTAGATAGTTTTGTGAATATTGGACAGGTATTCTAGACATCCACTGCTCGTCTCCCCAATGTACTGGACCTCAAAGTTTCTTTGGTTTGCGTCACTCCAAGCACTGAAATACTACTTTTGAAGAGCAGACAATAGTAATGTCTGAGTCCAAAAGTAATGGTAAAATCAAATACAATCGTCCAGACACCTTACTGTGCAAGGTGTCGCAGAAAACTACTACCCACTAAAGGAGTTCTCAGACTTATCCAGAAGGGAGCGGGAGTGGGTGGAGACTTCTGTTCCTGCGAAGCAGTTATACTCCTGATTCTAACGATCGACCCAAAGAGTCCTTGCGAAAGACCTGGATTAGTACAATCAGGTGCAACTGCTTGACTGGAATGGAAGTCGGCACCCACAATGGCCTCTTCTGGATACGGTTAAGAACCTCTGCACTGAAGTAAGTTAATTGTATATCCTATCAATTAATGTTCCAACAGACTCGACCTTGCACTCCAAAATGATGGTACCCTTTCACAGACACTGCTTGGAAATACACCACTAGCTGTAGTCAGAATATTGTTTTTAAACGTTTGTTGAAACTGGGCGTTAAGAATTGCGAATGTTTTGCGAGTTTCAGTATCATCATATTTGGAACGGCAAGTTAGTGTTGAGCATCTCAGACGTAAACCTTTTAGCACTCGGTGAACACCGCATCGTCAGAAGCACTGACGTGCTGCCTCAGATAGTGCTGCAGGGAAAAGCAAAAATTTTTTTTTTTTTGAAGTGAACCGGCCCTTTAACTCCATCATGTAGTTAATGGCACCATTTCAAACTAATCAGTTACTCTTTCTCCATCTTAGGCAGTTAACAAGCGAACTTATGCGCAAGTCAAAGGCACACACCATCATTCGCTCCATTTGTTTTAATTCACAGTATATTTGCCACGGCTAATTAAGTTGCAAATTGAATCTCACCAGCCTGGCTGGAATGTTAAATGTTAGCCATAACAATTTCAAGGAGCAAAGAAAGGGGAGAGGAACGATAATTACGGTACTGTAGGGTCATTCATCTTCACGGCCCCCCGCGGTTTGGGGGATTTCAGTTTCTAGCCGGGGATAATTAACTGTCCTCCCTAAATAGATCAGTCATCATTCAGCAGTTTTACAGCTCCTGGTGACTTTTTCTTTCATGTAAAATGGAGCCCCCCCCTCTCCCCAATTAAAATCAAGGCACAACTCAACACAAAGCATAATTGCTATGCTACAGCCTGTCATAACTTCATAAACTCCAGAAAGTTGACCTTCGGCCCCCCACATACAACTGACCTTACGTGACCTTGACCTTTGACCCAATGACCTCCAAAACCTAGTCAGTTTGGCCACCCTCTGTACGGGTTAATGTCTGATTTGGGGAAAATCCCTCTACTCCTTTAGAAGATACAGTGCAGACTAGATATTTGCAACAGACGGTGTAAGAAACAGAAAAAAGCATTCCTCTCACCTATTGTGCGTGATTGGGGCATAACAAAACAATGATTCAAGGCATCTCAAAGTATTACAGCAAAAATACTGCAGATTTCATGGCCACTGATTAACTGCACCCTAGGGCTAAGCAAAGTTTAGCACAAAGGGCCAGTTTCACAAACAAAGATTAAGCTTAAGCTTAGACAAAATTCATTTTTCAATGGAGATTGTTCATACGAAGTTCTGCTTAGTCCTGGGCTAAGGTTAATCCATGCCTGTGCAACCAGCCCAAGGAATTGAAAATGAGCAGTTCAAATCTAATAACCTATTTTTATGACAAAGTAATAATTATTTCATTAGCACAGGGCAAACATTAAAGCCCGTGTTAGAAATGCCACCATTATCTGTTGTGTCACTTGGTTGCTTTGGCTTATCAAAGCTACATTAACCCATCAAGAAATTTAAAGGAAACACTTGAATGCAGCATAAAAAAAGCATGGTTTATGTGAAAAAACATGCCATTTATCACACTATCACTTTATCACACAAAAGTCATAGGCAATACAAGCTGAAAATGTGCAGTGTGAGATATTATCATGCAAAAGGTTGCCTTCAAATTTGCACAGCATTTTTTTAGACTGCCAAAAATTTGGATGAAAAAAGGTTCCAAGGCATATTCTAGCACGAAACCTGTGAAGTTATGTGTCTTGAGGTTGGACAGTTAACAAGGAAAGCCACACAAATTGCTTGCGGCGTGATTCATCTTTCGTGGGCCCAGTGGAATATGGTTCAATACGCAAGCAGAATAGCATCATCTGTGCAAGAATTATAGCTAGATTGCTAAGATTAGCATTTTATTGTTCACAAAGCTTACAGGATCGTTTTTCCTTTTTTGGATCTCTGCTGAGACTGTTAGCCATACTTTCCCTTTCCCACAAGGTCTGCCATTTTACATCAACAAACCAACAACCAGCTGCAAAAATTATTGGTACAGTCGGCTCTTGGATTAGATCAGTACGCTAGCTAGCTAGTCGGCAAAGACTGGGTTAAAGCTGATAGTTATCTGAGAAGCTAGAGAGCTGACAAGCCAAACCCAAAAGGAATATTTTCATTCACAGTAACTGGGATTTATTCAGTGTTTAAAAAGTGTTGAACAATAAAGTGCAAATTGACATTTCGGTCAGAGATGTAATTACCGCGAATCTAGCTATGACTTAGTTCCATAGTTAGGGGCAAGCAACCCATCGTGTTTCTAATTTTTCTAATTCATAGTCGTCATCATCTTTTGCCAGGGTTTCTATGGCAGCCTTTATGGTGAAATTTGGCACATTGATTTGGGACAGTTCCCTAATGCTTTTAAACAAAGTTTCAGGTCACTGCCTCAAGCTCTTTAGTGCCACCAACGGGTTGAATTTGGAAGTGCGTTTTTGCGCTGAACTTTTGAACAGTACGCCTGATTTTCAAATAGTAAGTATTGTTGTATTTTCCTTGGATCAAGCAGAGATCAACACCCTCTGTCATTCTGATTTTTCCGCAATTTCTAATTTTTTGAAAAAGTTTATCCCCTTCCCTACCAAGGACGTATATATTAGTATACAGATGCAGAGAATGAGGATAATTTGGAAAATGAGGACAACAAAAAACCACAGTTGATAGCACGTGGTTATATTTTCTTCTTCCAAACTCTCCTCTAGACCTCTTGGCATATACGAATCACTACATTCACAATTTCATCATATCATAAATCTGGATCCACAGAAATTTTTTTCATACCATCCTTGGGCGTGTATACACGAGGGTGACGAAAGCATAAACATGGGGTTTTCCGGGACATGAGTGAATGTTTCTGGTCAGCGGTCTTTGAGTCAAGACCAGACTCTTCTTAGCCAACAGCATAAGTAGCGTAATTGTCTTCGCACAACCAAACTCAGGACCAAATAGCTGTTTTGATATCTGTATGGACAGGGGTTACAGATGCTTCATAGGCCACAAATGTTTTTCCAAATTTGCAGAAATTGGCACAGATGATCTTCAGCCCAAGCCTCAAAACCGAACTTGGCATATGGACTGGACACCCAATTCTGATGAAGCAAATAAAATTGTCATTTGCCCACTTGGGGGCGCTACATTGAGCAAAAATCTGTTTCCCTTTTGGGGGCGGGGGCGGGGTCTTGAGTTTGGTAATATTGTGGATGGTCTTTAGACTGAGACATGGCAATTTGTTATGTAAACCAAATTGATGCAGCCGCCATATTGGGTTTTATCAAAAGGATTATAATTTCTCACAGGCCACATTTTCGCCAAATTAAAATCTCTCGTCCAGTTTTCACCAGATTTGCAAAACATGATCCTCAGACAAAGCCTGTCAAAAATTCAGACTGATTTTAGATTTTTAAAACTATTTGTCCGTTACATCCAAACAACCCAAACAGGACATGAGCTCATGTCTGTTGTGCTCAATGTTTGGTCAATTCACATAAAGTTCGCCATCAGTGTTGAAAGCCATGCTTTCGACAGGATCACGTCAAGTTGCCTTGGTGATCCTCTCCTGCTGAACTGCTTGGCCCCCTCATCACTGCTTGCAGCTTTATTTTAGAATGATCGTCTGGGCTTGTCCAATTCAAAAACAAAGCAATAAATTCAATGCATTTATAGCTTCTAGCAGTATTTGGTCCAATTCAGCTACGTAGGAACCGTAGAAAATAAAAGCATATCAATCAATGACCAAGTACACACAAAGCAGTATTTTCACAACTTTGAATAAATATGCAGTAACCAATGTGTACAATACTTTCTGCATTTGACTGTCCAAGATTCAACGCCTTAATGATGAAGAGGTGGTGTTTGAAATTTACCTCCCCAATCACTTGCATTGCACCTATGAGTATTGCAAAATATATGATTTGTACACTTTGAAGAACCCATCCAATACAAGCGTTTTATATTATTTTATATATATATATATATATATATATCCCCCCCTTCAGAATGGTCCTTTAAGTTTTTACCGCTGGTATTAATTTGGTCCTATTTTTAGTTCTCCATGCTGCTCAAAGTTGTGCTAATAAACAGTAGCTATACAATCTCAGGCCGGAACCGTAAGTTTGTTTACTCCAGGACAGACTCGGCCCCATTAGGTGGTTGGACCAATGGGAGAACGTCTCCTGGTGTGCATTGAGGTCATGACTGAGGTCAAAGGAATTCCTGTCCGAAAGGCATATTGGTGTCTAAAACTATTTAAAAATTACTGGACAAAAACCAAGCAGGGAAATGACCAAGTGCGTAAATATCATGGTATGTTGGACACTTTGGAACGGAAAAACATTTACGAGTCTGTAGCTTTTTCAATGCAAGTGAATGGGGAGGTAAATTTCAAACTTCTAGTTGTCGTCACAGAGGCATGGAGTCTTGGTGAGTCGAGTGTGAATTGTATTGTACACATTAAACAGTGAAAAATCTTATTTCCAAGCTAAAGTGCACAATTTTTGAAGGTGAAATGAAAAAAGATCACATGGATTGTAGGATGAGTTATGCGTCAAAACTACAAAAATATTTACAAAGTGCTGTTGAACGTAGCACGCAGGATCAAATGCAGTAACTTAGTAGTTAATGAAGGTCAATTCAGTCAGCAATATATCTCAAACCTGGCAATTCGGCGTGCTGTTTACTTTATTGCAACTTCAGTGGAGGGAAAACAGATTTGTTCAACTGAATGGCCTGTTCTCGTCAAAATTGCCATGTAATAGGAATATTGTGGTTATATTGATGGCAGCTCATGTTGACCTAATTTCAATTCATACAGAATTATTATTTTTTTAATCATTCATTGCAGGTTCCAAGCAGATTCCTGAAGGTTGCTGAAATTACACTCAAAGAATTTTTCAACGCCATTTCACTGGCCAAAGACCGGGACCCTTCCTGGAAGAAAGTGATCTACAAGGTGATCAGTAAACTGGACAGCGATGTCCCAGATGTGCTTAAATCCCCCATTTCCTGGTAGAGCCAGCTGTTTTCTAGAGTGAATGTTCAAGGTGAGGAAATTTGTCTGAGCAACAAATGGTCACTTCAAGCATCATCTTCAGGCGAATCAAAATCGGTGAGATCATTTCGGTGTGACTATTTTCGAACCGATCGTCTTGTGCACAGTGGCTGGGTCTCTACAAGAGCTGAACTCAAAAAAGCCAATTTCGTGTGCATAATATACCACCATGGGTGTATACTGTCCATGTATGTTTGTCTGTTTATTAATAAGGCATCACCACACATCCTTACCTTGGTATCCAGAACATATACTACATACTGGACCTTGGATTCAGACAGGATGGCCGTTTATCATTGATCAGCAGCGCCTGGGTTGCGAAAGCCTCAATACGAAGTGATCACAGACGAGAAGACAGGCTGCAGAATTGTTTTTTGTTCTGTACAATTGCATCGCAGGAAGTTCTTATTAAATTCACATTGGATGAATGTTAAACAAGTTATTTTTTTATCGCATCTTCTGGTTGTGTTACGCTTTAACAACCCCAAATCAGGAAAAGTTGGGACGGTTTGCTGAATTAAAATTAAAACTGAAAGTAGTGATTTGTAAATCATCTTCGACCTGTATTATGTTGAAAATAATACAACACATTATTTGATGTTTCACCATATGAATTTTATTCGTTTTTCAAAACAAACACCTATTCCAATTTTGATTCTGGCTAAATAGTTCAAAGATGTTGGGACAGTCAAGTACTTTCCACTTCGTAATGTTGCCGTTCATTTCCACAACTCAACTTTCAGGGACTGAAGACACCAAGTGATTAAAGGCTTCAGGTGAAATTTTGTCCCCATTCTTCCTGCAAACAGGTCATAGAGCTACACAAAGCAATTTCTGACCAGTGGTCCTAAAAGCATCCACTCCATTTGTAAGTAAACAAAGGCACTCCTCCCTCGCCTCCACCCTCGCGACTGCGCCTTACGTCCTACATCACACAAACTGTGCTTGATGAACCCTCTCATTGGCTCGCAGTGGTCTGGGTTAGAGTGCCTAGATGGGGAGATTTGCGACAACTCAAAAACAGGAGCCATTTTGTTTCCATCGCGTGAAACCAAGCCGTATTGCGTAATGGATATCACTGGATTTTTTTTTTGTTCTTTTCTTGGAAGGGAATTATGGAGGAAAAACAATAAATCAGCAAGCAATGGTTTCAACAAGCATAAGGAGGGAAAATATTTGGATATGAGAAAAAAGAAAACAGAAATAAAACTCACTCACTTTGAGGAAGTGCCTGGTATCGCGATGGGAACAAAATGGCTCCCTGACCCAATTTTCTAGACCCCTCATGTTGCAACTCCATCTAGGAACTCTAGTCTGGGTCATCTCGTTGCATTGCAGGAATGAAAGCAAAACCACAATCTAACGAGTTCTTTATGAACCTAATCTTTGCCTTAACGCCAAAATTAAACATGCAGGCGACATCACACCTAAAATTGAGACGTCAAACTGAGAGGACTAATTTTTGGTCATCATCAATTGATGGGAGATAAACTTTGAATTTCGCTCCTTGTTGCTGCTGGCGACTACGCCTCCCAGTAAAATTTGAAATTGCTTTTACGTGACTGTTGATAAATTCTCAAACTGACCAACATGACTTGTGGTGGGAACATTTTTTAGCCAGCAGCGGCATGCCAGCTACCATACACATCCAGTCAAGTCTTATTAAGAATTGAGCAAGACTTGAATACCTATGATACCAGGCAGAAGTCCATGTCTAACAAGTACACATGAAGTGTAAGCTCTATGTCTTGAACAATGACAAAATAAATATGACTTCTGGTTATCGCATGTTTTAGCCAGCAATTAACATTAATGCATTGAAATCGGAGGTAGCCAGCCATGTGCAAAGTGATAATCGTTAAAAGGTAATCTTCTCCTAACGTTATAGTCAGCAGAGTTTAACTTGCGTACTGATAGTTAAATGTGTCGGTTTAGAGGACAGCTTCACTTGCGCGCTCGCCAGAAAACACTTCCAGACATGAGCAGAGTCAGGTACGTTCACTTGTTGTGAACTCAGAACACGCATCGAGACGTCCACTGTTACTTCCCGCCCATCCACGCCCATCCGGGTGAAATAACACGTTTTTTAGAAAGTCTTGTGCAAGAGAGGGGAGTGGTGAAGGTCAGGAGGAGGAGCTCGTCATCGAGCCGTAAAGAAATATTTAAAGCAAAAACCAGGCAACAACAGCAGGTTAGCAGTACACTGTATGGTGGAAAGAGACCAACAAATGATGACTCTCGCCCTGTAAGGAGTAATTTTACTGGACCAAAAAAAAAAAAATAAAATCACATAATGTTGGTAAGTGTGGCTTCAAGGTCTGCATCAGTATAGGGTCCTCATTGTTCCATTTTCGCTTTGAAAATATGCCGAGCGTTCTCTGTTGGGGAGAGGTCAGGACTGCAGGCAGGCAGGCCAGCCTCCACACTTTCCTCTTCTGCAGGGATTCCTCTGTTAATGCATGCAGAATGTGGCTTTGCACGGTCTTGTTGAAATATGCATGGCCATCACCGAAAAGATGTTGTCTTGAAGGTAGCATAAGTCGTTCCAAAATCTCTGTGTACTTTTCAGCATTAATGGTGCCTTCACAGAAATGCCAGAGACAAGGGCACAGACAACCCAAATACCATAACAGAGGAAAGGCTTTTGGACGTGTTGCTGGTCATATTCTGGATGGTCTCTTCTCCCTTCGTCTGGAGCACATGGTGTCCATTTCCTCAAAAAAAAAAAAAAATTTTGATTCTTCAAATCGCAACACACGTTTCCACTGTGTGGTGGTCCAACACAAATGACTTCAAGCCCGGAGATAAAAAATGACGGTTCTTGATGCAGTGCCATCGGAGATTGGAGATCATGGGTATTTAAGCTTAGGCATGTGCCCTTGCCCCTTGATGCACAGAAATTTCTCCAGAGTTCTTGAATCTTTTAGTTTTGTTATGCATTGTAACGGGTTATAAATTCAAATCTTTTCCAATCTTTCTTTGAGGAATATCGTTTTCAAACCTTTCAATGATGTCCTCATGCATGTAGGCAAACTGGACATCCTGAGGCCATCTTTACTCTTGAAAGACAACGTCATTCGTGGACGCTGTTTAAATATCTTGTCTCTGCAATAAAATTCAAGCCAAAGTAAATTTATAAATCGCTGCTTTCTGTTTTAATGGGTATTTTCAATACCGTCCCAACTTTTCTTTTTTGAGTTGGAGTTGAATTTAATGTTTGATTTTTTTTTTTTTTTTTTTTTTTTAACCTCTACACCCAGTATTTGTTACCATATTCTGTAATTTCTTTTGATACACATGATGGACACACAATTGTATGTAAGTAAACAGCATAGGAATCTGACAAGTATTTTCATTGCTTCTGAAAATAAGCAAAAAAAGATAGAAAAAAAAGAAGCTGCACTTTATTGATGCATCAATTAGTGTATAAGTGGCATCGATAAGCAACAGTAGAGGGACATGTTAGACTGGCTCTAATTAGAACCACTAAATAGCGATTAAAAAAATAAGATCCCAAAAATTAGGTCGGAAATGTCAGTGCTGAATATAGCCACACAGTTCAGCAAACTATTGCACACGAAAAATTAAAGCCAGACAATGTGATTTTTTTTAGACGTGTAAAATGTGAATAAAAACAATACAACGATTTGCGAATCCTTTTCAACCTATATTCAACTGAGTACACTACAAAGACAAGATATTCAAACTGATCAACTTTACTGTTCTTTTGGAAATATTCACTCATTTTGAATGTGATGCCTGCAACACGTTCCAAAAAAGCTGGGACAGGGGCATGTTTACCTCTGTGTTACATCACCTTTCCTTTTAACAACACTCAGTAAGCGTTTGGGAACTGAGGACACTAATTGTAGAAGCTTTGGAGGTGGAATTCTTTCACATTCTCGCTTGATGTACGACTTCAGTTGCTCAACAGTCCAGGGTCTCCGTTGTCGTATTTTGCGCTTCATAATTTGCCACACATTTTCGATGGGACACAGGTCTGGACTGCAGGCAGGCCAGTCTATTACCCACACTCTTTTACTACGAAGCCATGCTGTTGTAACACATGCAGAATGTGGCTTGGCATTGTCTTGCTGAAATAAGCAGGGACGTCCCTGAAAAAGACGCCGCTTGGATGGCAGCATACATTGCTCCAAAACCTGTATGTACCTTTCAGCATTAATGGTGCCTTCACAGATGTGCAAGTTACCCATGCCATGGGCACAAACACATCCCCATACCATCACAGATGCTGGCTTTTGAACTTTGCGCTGATAACAATCTGGAATGTCCTTTACTTTTTTAGCCTGGAGGACACAATGTCCACGATTTCCAAAAACAATTTGAGATGTGGACTCCTCAGACCACAGCACACTTTTCCACTTTGCACCAGTCCTTCTCAGATGAGCTCGGGCCCAGAGAAGCCGGCGGCGTTTCTGGGTGTTGTTGAAATATGGCTTTCGCTTTGCATGGTAGAGTTTTAACTTGCACTTGTAGATGTAGCGACTGTGTTAACTGACAATGGTTTTCCGAAGTGTTCCTGAGCCCACACGGTAATATCATTTGTAGAATAATATCATTTGTAGAATGATGTCGATTTTTAATGCGGTGCCGCCTGAGGAACCGCAGGTCACAGGCATTAAATGTTGGTTTTCGGCCTTGCCGCTTACATGTAGAGATTTCTCCGGATTCTTGAATCTTTTGAGGAAATTATGGACTGTAGATGAAGAAATGGCCAAATTCCTTGCAACTGCTTGTTGAGAAATGTTGTTCTTAAACTAAAGGACTATTTTCTAATGCAGTTGTTCACAAAGTTGTTCACCGCTCCCCATCCTTGCTTGTGAACAACTGAGCCTTTCGGGGATGCTCCTTTTATACCTAATCATGACACTCACCTGTTTCCAATTGACCTGTTCACCTATGGAAAGATCCAAACAGGTGTTTTTCTAAGCATTCCTCAATTTTCCCAGTCTTTTGTTGCCCGTCCCAGATTTTTGGAGCGTGTTGCAAGCATCAAATTCAAAATGAGTGAATATTCACAAAAAGACAAAAAAGTTTCAGTTTGAACATTAAATGTCTTGTTTTTGTTGTGTGCTCAGTTGAACATAGATTGAATACAAAATCATTGTATTCTGTTTTTATTCACGCTTTACACAACATCCCAACTTCATTGTAATTGGGGTTTGTAAGTAAATTGATTTTTAAAAAGTCTCAAATATCAGGGCTTCATAACTGCAGAGGAATTATGGCAAAATCATAGTCTTCCACTTCAGTATATTTGCCGACTTTTAATCAGCTTCAAAGAAAATTAATTCTATTTGTGCATTAAAAGCATTTCAGAATTACAAAAATTGTCTCAGAAAATTCTCTAATTTGGTGTTATTTATGGCAAAAAAGATTGCATCCTCTCAGGGAGTATCTGCTACAATTGATACTGCTGAATGTTTTTCCCTAGAAGTTGATCTAATAAAGAGTCAAAGTCAATGCGTGGGACGCACCAGTCCAGTGACTCAGAAGGGCCAACGACTTGCAGGGTGTGACGAGTTTAAAAATGGAGACTCTTTGTAAACAATCTAAAACTAGTAACAACCAGTTTGACAGGTTCATATTGTAGCCCCACAAGCCAGTAGCCTGCATTCTTGCCCTGCTGAATCTCAAGTCAAAAAAAAAGCAGTTCTGCTGCATTAGTAAATCTTTTGCTTTGACTTGGTTTAAAACAATCACAAATGTTGGTCACGCAAACTAGGTTTCCAAACTCCCCGCAATCCTCCCTGCCAATGACATGTATACTTACCATCCAGATGAAAGTACATGTATTACAAGGTAAATTAGAGATCCATTCACTCTTCAGTACAGGTGGAAAGCAAGATAGAGGTGGCTTTTTTTCATTTTAAGTCTTCCGACACCTTTACGTGTCTATTTCTCTCCCCCCCCATCAAACAGGACACAGCATTTCAATCATATATCAAGCAACACTGAATTTTTCAATTAGAACCCCATGAGATATTGCTTGGCTACAGAAACCAAGCAGCAAAATAAATGGCCAAATGAATTTTTTTCAACATTTTCTTTGAGATAGGAGCAATGACAGTTCACATATGCACAAAGCTATGAACACTAATTTGCCTGAAACATTTGGAAAAAGTTCACCGAATTTACTTTTTACATGACTGTAGTTCAAAAGCACGTTGTTCATTTCCAGAATTCAAATCAAGAACCTTTTTTTTTTTTTTTTTTTTTTTTTTTAAAATACCGGTATTTACAACTGGTGTCAGTTGCTTGCCATTTTCTTTTTTTGGAGGAGTGAATAGAATACGACCTCAATCGCCCTTAGTTCAAAGTGAATAACTGATATTATACCTCATCTCACCACCCTCATTAAACAAATTTGGAAGAAGGATAGCTTATATTCCAAGGCCACTGGCACTTAGCCATGGGGAATCAGTTTGTTAGACATACTGTAGAAAAAGAACTTCAGTAATCAAGGAATTCCAAGTGTCTTTTTCAAAATTATTCATTTCTTTCAAAAAAAATTATTATTCAATGACCGTCTTTCCCCAGCAAACATCCATTTACAGGATCTTCTAAGATTGCTTTACCCCCCTCACCACAACTTTTAAGCCTGAAATTTGAGGAGAAAGATTGCTTATCCACTGGATGACCAAAGACAGAAGTGCAAGCGAATATTTTGTCCATGTTGCCATACGATGACAAAGGGGTTGAGAGCAGTTACCCAAAAGGTACATTAAAAAAAAAAAAAACAAAACACAGGCTAGTTTCCATTGACATGCCTCAGATGTACTGGCTAAATTCGGAGAAGATTATAGCACAACCAACTCCACGTGATTATGGGTTTTCCCCTGTAGCATTGGCCAGATATTTTAAGTACACAATAATACAGCCAGATAACACCGATAACAAATTATTTTTTCATTGTTTTTATGTGCATTGCCGTAAATCGAGCCAGTCAGTTTTTCGCACATGCTTTTGTTTTCGTTTATCCGAAATGGGATTAACAAATGGCATAAATACTGCCATCGTAGATCAAGTAAACCAGTTGGGTTCCCAGCCCAGGTCTAGGAGATTGACCGTCCTGAAGGTTTTCAAAGCAACCCTAGCAGAACACACCTCAAACTCAACAGCTACAGATCTCATCGACCCGCTAAATGAGTATAATCAGGTGTGGGCCAAAAATGGGGTTGAAATAAAGGCCTACAGGGCAGTAAAACTCCAGGACAAGATTATGGTGCCACCACAGACAAGTGAACCAGAACTAACACTAAACTACTTTTCTTTTTTCAGGATAGGAAGGTGGAGAGGTCACTTGAGAGCTAATCAGTATTTTTTAACTCTACATTAGTGCTCCATAGAAATGAGAAGCAAAAAGTTGCACAAATAGCTAAGACAAGTCAGTGGAACACAGCCAAGACTGTAACCCACACCAAATGTGGGAAATTATTTACCCACAGAACTCGTGTCTGTGTGTCAATTACACATATGCTTACAAGAACGCTGTCCATCCTTGGCTGCAAAACACACACAAGACGCTCAAAAACGGTGAAGCCCACATGACCATGCACATGAGCTCGTCTACAAGGGTTCTGGTGAAACTTTTATTGTTTCCGGTTAACATTTAAAAAGAATCAACAATGAGTGCTCACAAGCTAATGATACAGAGGTGTATAAAACAAGAGTAAGCACACTAATCAGAGGCTGAGGCAGCCTGATAGACTACAGCACAGGAACTCATCAACAATGCATGACGTGAAGAAAGTAAATCTGGAAATATGCAGCAACAACGAAGATCTGCTCAGGGCGTCCATGAATCCGCTGATGGAGGAGACACAACCGATTTCAGACTAAAACTTTATTTCCTGCCTCCAATGACAATGGTTTTCATCGGCAGGCATCTGCAATAGAAACAAATTTGGGTTGAAAAACAACGTTCACGTATAAACAAGAAATTTCTTAAATGTTTTGAAAAGAAGCAAAAAAAAAAAAAAAAAAAAAGTTTTAATCTCCCCAGATCACACATGCACAAAGATATATATGAATAAACACAGACAAAAATTAAGCTAATGATAACATTGATGTTGGTGCAACCTTTGATCAGTTCATGTTTTTCAGATACAATCACGGATTTGGCTGAGCACCGATTGATTGATTGCTCTTTAATTGCAGCCCAAACACTATTCTTTGAGGTTATATTGTGCGTCTTCAATACTCCTAACAAAGTAATGCGAGGATCACACTCCATTCACTCTCTCACACACACGCACACACACACACACAGCAGTGATTTAGAGTTTCCCATTAGCCTGAAATGGATATCTTTGGACTGTGGGAGGAAACCAGAGGAATCCCAGGCGAACACTAAGAGAACATGCAAACTCTACACAGGAAAGGTCTCAGACTGGAATCGAACCCAAAACCTTCCATCGGTACTCAATGCACCACTGTGCCACACCCATCAGACTACTGATTACAGATTGATGTTTTTTAACAACAGAATTACAACAGGTATACAGCAGTAGCTAATCTACCCAAAGTACAGATACAAATTGCTTGTAAAATCACTGAAGAACAAATCTACCAAGAGGAAGAAACGACTCACCTCCATTACAAGCCGAAGGTTATTCACCGAAATATTCTTCTTAGAAATACTTTGTGCGATTGAGGGCTCTTTGAGCGAGTTGTCCACTCTCGTCCGTGATTTTCTCCCAGTCCGTCTGTCCCACTACAAAGCCAATAGCGCGCTTTCGATCCGCGTCTTTTTTCTCTTCGAGATCTGCCCACCGCACCTACAACACAAGGGGAGAAACACCAAACGGGGGCGTGTCATGAGCAGGAAGGGGCGGCGGCCAGTCGGCCCGTCTCCACGGCGCTGGCTGTGCTGCGAGGAAATTTAACTATAAAGTCCTTGGCTGTAGCGAGTAAATGCACAGCTTTCTGTATGAGCGCTTCGAACATGAACAATGATGGCGGGAGACAGTGAATTTACCCAGGCATATTCAATATGGAGCATCCAAGATGAACTGACGAAGCGTCCTCCTTTATACTGACATTTGAAAGCTACAAAGGTTCGAAACGGTTAAAACGCGCTCCAGTCGACCACTGCTGCAAGACATTTTTTAGGTTAAAGGGCATTTTGGGGGGAAAACGGAGAGAAACATGAGAGGACGAACTGTTTTGGAGCGAGCCTTACCCTCTTCTTCCCTGGTTCTGACATGCGCGTGGCGTAATCGTCGGGAAGCTGCAGGAAGTCCTCCATTCCTGCCGCGGAGTCTGAATCTCGCTTCCTCTTACTGCCACTCACCAGACCATCCAGCTTGTCTGAAACAAAACAGCGCCCCCCCGGTCACCTCCAGTCTCCTGCAAACCCACTTTACCAGACCTACACACATGATTGCGCCACCCGTTCATGCCTAACGACCCCTCAAACTCCCCAATGCGTAGACACTAGAAATTAAGTGCAAACTCTGTTTAAAGTGAATTCGCTTCAAGCTATAAATCAAAACATCTCGCATGCAAAAAACGCAAGGCAGGTCAGCAAGTTATGCGAATTCAAAAACTGACCGTGCCCTTTTTTACTACCTCAAAAGACTTGAAAGGCCCGTATTACAGAATCATTTTAACAATTGAAGACAGTCATCTAGTGTTCGTAAAACAAGGTTTGAAGGCTTGTACAAAAATAAAGAAAAACACCTTAAGCACTTGCAGCAAGTCTCCAATCACGTTTACTCCATTCAATAAGCATGCTCTGTTTTGATTGGGCACCATGTCAATGAATATGAAGCTCTACTCTGATTGGCCATCTCATCGCAGCGCGACATGAACAATGGCTGCAAAAACTGAAATGCATCCATGCTGGGCTACACTACACAAATGACTTGCCTTACCACGAGAGGCACAGAATCAAAGCGGATTACTCAAGGGAATGATTTTTTATGGTGCGTTTCCACCAAAAGCAAAGCAATTTTTTTGTGTGGCTGGATTGCATACAAAGTTAATGTAAAGATGTGAAGAAACGCAAGAATATGCAAGTTCACGTCAGGCGACGCGAGTTGCGCGAGATGCGACGCAAATGGGGCTAATGACCGGACGCAAATGACTAATGCCTGAAATTGGCATATTGCCCAAGCTGAAAATATTCCAATGGAGTGAAAATTTTACGTGAAAATAGTTATTTATAGCCACTTACGCTACCAACACTGTTGGAACACTGTTTAAGATGACGGGGTAAGCTAGCAAGCTAGCAAGCAATCTCGTGAGCTAATTGCATCAAATAACCAATTTAACACAGCATGAAAAAAATAAGAAAATAAAGGAAAACTAGTGGCCTAGTTCAACATCAGACACGATAAGTTTTGTGAATACAAATATTCTCAAGCAGCAAAAAGTTCATAGTTAGTATAGCAACATTAGCGTCGCGACTTGTTGTGGATTTTTTTTTTGGAGATATCAGGAAGTACTGCCCCTTAAGGGGTAAACAAGACCCAATTCGCATTGCCATTAGTCGGCACTGCAAAATCGCACGTCAAAATTCAACCAAGTTGACCTCCAACAGAAGAGGATATAATTTTCTCAAAAACATAGCCGCAAATCTTCAAAGCTAGAAAATAAAATGAACCCATGATCAAACTCGCGCAAGTAAAGTGACGCGAAATTTCGTTTCGCTTTTGAGGGAAACACACCGTTAGGACAGGTGCAGCTACAACAACACTGAGACAGTCTGGCTTCATATTTTGGAAGATTCAAGGGAGAGGGAGGACGAAATTACAGGTACGAGTGAAAGAAAAAACATGATTTTCATAATAATAAGGTACCTTTAAGTCACATGATTAGGGAGATCTAAAGGCACACATACACCAATCCTAATTTGGTACAGAGATGGTCTGAATAAAACATCATGCGCCCCATTCGTGGAACAGTACCTTAGTCAGTTATGACCAACTTAAGTTACAATATTCAATGAGAAATCAATCAAATGCATAGGCAATAGGACACTACCTCTCAAGAATTAATTGAAATGGCTGCATTCCGTTAAAAAGCTAATGTTAGCATGATGTAAGCAAACAACTTGATTAATGAAACATGGCAAAACTAGCTAGACTATTGAACCATGAAGACCTCCCATGAACTATGAATGACAAGCTGTATGCTCACATTCATCAAAGAATGCAAATGTCCATCAATGCATATTGCGACACTGAAATTTAATCTAGTAAGTAGCATGAAATTAAACTGAAGTTTTAAGAAGAATTTTGCTTCTACAATCCAATAAGGATACAAGACTGATTGCAATAACTAGCTTACCCATATCAAGGGTTAAGTTATTTTAGAGTAGGACAAAGTCTAATCGTGCAATGAGGAGGGTATGGGCATAATTCCAGTGGATTCAACTCGGGTTGAAGAGTAAGTAAATTGAGGGAAACTGTCCTACTGGTAATCAAGGACTGTGAAGAATACGATACGCAGACATCATTTGGAGAAGGACCCATTGGTTGAGATGGAAGGCAAACAGCCAGGAACCAAGTTCTTGGGTGCAACTAAAGGCAAATAAACTAGTACTATACACGCTTACAGTACGCAAAAATATAAAGCTATTCTATCAACTAGCTAAGGCACCGTGCATCAGCAGTTTCAAGAAATTTGAGTACATTAAATTTATTTTTTTTGGTTCCTGAGCGCCATTGCAAAATGCCTCCAGTGACACCACACAGCGCAGGCAGGGGTTTCAACAGGAGGACTTCAAGTAAAAACAAATGCCCAAGAGGTGGCCATAACTGTGTTGGGAACATCACACCAAATTCACCCGTAAGTTTACAACACCAAACGGTCATTCAAAACTTGTAACAAGCAACAAAAAAGTTAATTCTTAAAAGCCAAATGAAGCAGTTTGCATTAAAAATGCTCTGGTTAATTTTGGTCAAATATCTCTAATCTTTGAAAGACGATAATTTTCTTTTTTTGCTATGAAAGGGAGATCTGGCACTTGGGATCCTTCCATAAATGGTAGGTTGTATATGACAACTATGCATACATTTCTGATGTTCTCACAAACCAATAGTTTCTCTTCTACATGAACCCCAAGCTCTGAGAGGACTGCATTATTTCATATTTATCATTATTTAGCCATATGTATGTCCAGTGAATGATGATGAGTCATGCAGTGAGTGTACAAGGTGTGTCCATTTTCATATAACTGGCAACATGCAAATGAGGACAAAGCAATAACAGAATGCAGACAAACAGCACTGTTCTTGTGGCCAACTTACTTTTTTTGCAATACACACCACTGATAGACTTTACAAAAATATTGGTTTTAATAGCTACAGGTATTTATTATCTGCATTATTTTGCAGGAAATACAGGTCCAGTGATTATTATAAAACCCTGCCATGTGTTTCTGAGATTCATAATCACAAAGTTCATAGCATGCGGGGTTGTTTTATCATATCATTTTTTAATTGTTTTATACTATACCATGATCTGGGCGAATACTTGATTCTGATCGGTTGCAGGTTGTACACTATTTTTTTTATATACAGACACGTGCCAAGTAGTTCCAGAGAAAATGTCTTTTCATTGTTCTAAATTAATGCACTGGCTACAGCTGGTGCATAGTAACCATAGCAACAAGGACACAGTCAAAACCGTTAATAAAATGTCAAACTTAATTTTAAATAAGACAGCTATTTTATTGTAGCATATAGTAGTTTTCCTGCTGCGGGTCTTTGATCTGTCTGATGGAAAATGAACGCCGATTCAGTAATTTTTTCCCCTATTTTACTGTAGCTGTACGATTTCCATTTCCCCCAATCTGTCGAGCAAAATTAATTCTTGACATATTTCAATTGCACTACACACACAAATCATTTGTTTGTGAAAATTGTATTACTGTTTGTCAATCATACGCAATGTTATTGACTTTAAATCTTGCTAGCATAATGTTCGCTTTCTCATAGCGGAGCCAAAAGGTTCTATGAGTTGAGTGGACCGGTTTATCTCCCGAAAAACAGAGTTATGACTTAATATTAAATTTTGATTTCCAAATGCTTGAAATATAATTGTCTTATGTTTTCTTTTTCTTTTGGCAAATGACCATGGTATGAGCGGGATAATGCCCTTTGAGGTGTCCATTGTCGGAAACATTGCCAGAGAATGGGCATAGACAGACATTATCCCTTACATTTTTTTTTCATTGTTGTACATATTTATGCATTGCAAGTTTAACTGGTAGCAGCGCCATAAAAATTTATTTATGAGACCGTATCAGTTCTGCAGGCGCACTTCTGCCAAATATTCTTTCCTTACATTATAAAGCAATGGGATGTCCCATCAATATAGCTCTAGGATGAAGTTAATCCGCACGCACGCACGCACCTCATCAAAATCACAGCAGTAGTACATAAGTTACACCTACTTCAATTCCATCTTATATTAATACTTTTTCATTACATCGATAATTGTCAGCAAGCATAAATAACGTGTGTGATTAACACAAAGGCTTCCATTTTCCTTCTGCAATGTAATGAATTTGTTCTGCATTTCTGATGCCATCTCTTCTCCGAATATTGCAGCACAATTATGATTTTCAGACAGTGCAATGGCGCACATACAGACAAGCATTTATGGCTTTAAAAACAGTAATTGCAAAACACACAAACAGTGGTGACAGAAAGTGATACCTACCCAACTTAGCTTCTGAAGTGTCCATCTCCCATTTGCTTTTTGGAATGTAACCCTGAATTATACACAGGAAAAAGACTTGGAGAGTTAGATCTCAGCTCCGCGGAGAACGGGAGCACGGGTCTTGGAGACGGGGGATAAGAAGGCTTAAAAATACATAAGAGTTAATGAGACAGAGGTCAAGTCAGATCAATCGCAAGAGTAGAACACCAGACAGACATCTTTTCAGGACTCGCATGCAAACAATTCTGAGGTCACATGGAGCTTCGAATGTGGGCAGGGCATGGCTCAAGGGTAGCAGACGTGATTGGCAGCTCCAAAAATGTCCATTTTGCACACCCTACACATTACACTTCAAGCATTTTGTGGCTCCAGTTTGAGAGCACAATTCTGTTTTAAAAGCAAAGAATAATTTCTATTTAAGGCATGCATAAGTGCATTTCCATCTGCCAATTGCAGTTGGTTATTTTTTTCCCAAGTTTTGTTTTGATGATGATACCCAGACTGGCATAAAGACATGCATACAAAATATACATGCGTATATTTTATATCATGTGCGTACACGAGTCCTGATAGTTATCTGAAAGCAACGGCGTATTGAGACTAGAACAATAAAAAACTTTTTTTTTTTTTTTTTTTGGACAGCATGATATTTTATTTGTACATAAATTGCTTTGTTTTCTGAGATTTCAAGCTCATGTTTTGATCAGTTATACTACAATGGAAACAATTTAAATACAACTATGCAATCACCACAAGAGCATTTCCTTCCCTGCATGATATTGCAGTTTTTCCACTGTGATCCTTAGTTATTAAGGTCACAATACCATTCAATTAGCAAGTCAGTAGGGGATGGGCTCCCCCAACACAGTCAGGTTTCCAGATCTTTTTTCCCCATTGGAAAGTATTTTCCCGCCAGTTTTCCAGGGTCCCCCCCCCAAAGTGTTCGAGTGTTTTTTTTCTTTTTACCTCATTATTTTGGTCGACTTAGGCCAGAATTCTGCTCCTTAGCTACTCTGTAAAGTGCTTTTGTGAGAAACCTTCTGTAAAAAGTGCAATACAAATAAAATGTAATTTAAGTGAATTGAGCTATAAACCCGTAGAACTGCCTCAGTCCTTCTTGAGCACTGTTTCTTATAAGGGCATTTCTTTGTTCACCGACATACCATATATGAGTTCCATTTAAACTACGCACAGAAAAACAAACTGTATGCATCTGTAAATTTTGCAGTCATGTAAACAGAAGACATCCCAAACAGTCCAGATATTGACACCTACGTCCAGAAAACTACATTATGTTTTGCAAATCTACCCAAACCCAAATAAAGTGTATATAAATGTAACACCCACCAACCAAACTGTGCATGCCACCTTATACCTACTTAAAAAATTTCTTCAACAAATCCATACATGGCCACCAAATCTGATCTACAAAATAAATCCTTTTTTAAATCAATTAGGTTCACGGACATTTTAGACCAAATTAAGAACGAGAATATACACTGAAAACTGTAGCATATAAATGCGATGATTCAGTATCAGGTAAACTATATAAATCTAAAAACATCCAGAATCTATTTCATGAGTCTCTATACTTAACTAAACCAGTCGGGGTAAAAAAGTTAACGTATTCTCATGAAACTACTAATACATGCATACTTTTTTTTTTTTTTTTTTTTTTACAAAGCCAACAAACTGCAAACAAATATTGCAAAAAATATTTTTTAAAAAGGGGGTTTAAGATAATGCAACATGAAATTCTGATTACATTGAAACACTCAACTCTCAAATTTCTTGCATTAAATATGTTAGCCTCTTTGGGACTGTGTACATTTAATGCAGGAAATGTGTAAGTTTTCTGGGCTAATTTCAAACTATTAGTTATTCATAATCAAGAATTACAAAAAAAGTCAAATGCAAATGTTTTTTACTGAGAAAACTCAGAGTAGCAAGATTGTTCCATTACAAACACATACTGACACATAAATATATTCTCTAGACCAAAACAATCCCAAATCAGTAATATTATCCTCCAATACAAAAGCCTAATAGATCATATTTTTGGAATTGGTCAATGTAATGAACTGAAACCAAGTTTTGAACAGCCATTGACTTATTTATACAAAAGTGCAAGGGTGTAACCGTTCATTCACGATTGCAGGAAACTGAGCAACTGAAATGATCATGTCTACAAGGATACGTTTTATTTTTAAAATGATTCTACGGTTGACAAAGCACAATATCTGGGGGCGCTTCTTCCCAAGCCCCACTAAGGTCATGCAATAGTTGAAGTGCCAAGAATATTAATGCTAACTTATTACTTGCACTAAAACTTTCCCATTGATTAGGATATTTAAATTCTCAGTACAGTTATCAGATTTTGGGCTACGTATTATTTTGTGTTGTTGTTTTTGGGGTAATGAAAGAGATTCATATATTTTTTCTTTTTGTACTAGCAAAAGTGATGAAATTCCAGCCTAGTTTCTAAATGCTGTTTAGCAGAAACTGTGCTTTTGTTTTCATTGCAGTTGTTATTTACATTTACAGTTTTTGTACCAAATAATTCCAATATAAATGTGAAATATTCACTGTCTGTTATTTAACTGAAAGTGTGATGTTTGCATTAAAAATAAAATCAGCCTTAGTCATTATTTCCATGGACACAAAGGCTGGATTTACACTGCAGGTCTTGTTGCCCAGATCGGATATGGATCGGATTTTGAGGCCTGAAAATGTGTGTTCACATCTTGTTTTGAGAGTGAATGATATCTGTTCCGTTTCGATTCCGTTTGTTTACACCACTCACTACCTGGCCATTGTCTTGGGCAATCCACATGCGCACAGTTGAGAAGGCTACCGAAAATAAAAGCAAATGCGCGTGCAGCGCAACAAAAGCATGCAGGCCTAACAGTCATAGAAATGATCAAAACATCAACCAAGCTCGCAACATTTCATTGGGTAACCTACATCTGATTCTCCTGTTAACGCCTTTTAAGCCTCTTTCACACTGGACGCGAAACGAATTAATTTGATTACTGATTTACTGATGAATATGATGAGAAATGTTGAAATATAATCCTCAACACATTCAAAGTCAATGCAAAGACGCGAATATACGCGTTTCGCGTGTATTCGCATCTTTGCATTGACTTTGAATGTAATCTGTCGCGCGAAAAATTCGTTTTGCGTCTGGTGTGAAAGCAGATTTAATCCTATCACCTGCATCATCGCAAATGCGTAGGCAGACTCCGCCTTAGTCTAGGCCTTTTTTTTTTTACAAAATATCCGATCTGTATGTTGATATGCATTTACACAACGGGCACATTGGCACATACCCGATACACATCAGATACATATCCGAACAAAAACCACATTTGAATGAGGCCTGGATCCGATCTGATGGATCCGATCAAGGGCGGAATCAATGTGTTTTTTTTTCTGTTTACACAGCCATGTAACAGATCGGATATTGGCCGCATTTGAGCAAAAGATCCGATTCGTGTCACATTCGTGTCACATTTAACCCGCAGTGTAAATCCGGCCAAAGTCATTGTTTCACTAGATGGCCATTGTGGCCTCAGGAAATTTTCCACACCAAAGACTAAGTGGCCTTACTCCTACAATGATGAGATTCTTCACCTGCTCATCATTAAACTTAATCCATAAGTGTTCAGCTGACCTTTTTGCAGTGGGCATAATGTTTCTCATGAAAACTCAGCAGGGAAAGGGTTAAAGGAATTCACTACAGAGCGTTAACTAATTGAGCAGTGAAGTTAATCACATGTCACATAAGAAGTAGCAGGCCAACATGGCTGACCTATAGAACAGAGAAAGGCCACAAAAGAGCTTCAAAAATAAAAAATGCAAATTAAGTTATTTTCCACTGTGTGAACCAGCACAGTAACCACAGAACTTCCACTTAAATACACCACAAAGCAAATAAATACTTAAATACTGAACTTGAGTTATTCTATTGTTTTTGAAGAAGTCATGTCCCATATTTAAATAATTTACAAATCACTTCTCAGTCGATGCAGAATTCATTGTGTGCATTGCACAATTAGGACATGGAGGACATTAAATAACTATTTCACCTGAAATGCAAATGGAACAACGTATTCCTGCTAAGGAAATATTTGCACTAAATTTCTAGATAGTACATGCCATTTGCACAAAATTTCTAGATACTACATGCCATATTTCAAGGCTATAGTCTTCTTTATTTACATTCAAGCAAATCATTTTGCTAATTGCTATATAAAGAAATAATCTACACACCCTTATTCATGCAGGGCGCATTCAATATAATAGACTGTTGTCGAAAACTGTTTAAATCGAAAACCAATTCAGCTATGTTTCAGTTCAACAAGCGCGTTAAATTGTTTGTTTGTTTGTTTGATAACCCCTATATTTATGTGTTTAAGTTAGATTGAAGGCAACAAACCTTCAAAAAGACAAGCATAGAGACGTTTCAATGTCAGGAAAATGACTGGCAACGATTTTCAAAGAACTACGACAGGGTAAAAAAAAAAAAGAACTGTGATGGTGAAAAACTCAAAGCTACGGCTTAAACAACTTACCAACAGGTCTTTACGACATAGTAACAGCCACATGGCTAAGTTCTCTAGTGGAAAGAAATGAAATAAAATTATGCAGGAAGAGCTTCAGTCCTACCAGATCCCCCTCTTCCTCCTCCTGAGCGACTTCCTTCGACTCCGGCTTCTGCTCCTCCTCCTCACACGGGTTGAAATCCTCCATCTCCACCTGTAGGGGGCGATAAACTTACTGTATATTGACCACTATATCAGACCAGCTCCATTTATTTTATATTAAACAGCCACTAACCCTGCGAGACCAGAGGGTCTCCGTTATTAATGGTGAATAGGCACAGAAACGATGCGTAAGCCAGTTTCAGATTTCAGATTTATGAAAACTAAATTTGAAATTAAACACCACGCAATATCAGTAAGATTATAGACAAATTAAAAATTCAAAGTCAATCCTAATCAATTAAGTAAAAACGGCACGCAGTTTGGATCACATACGCTTTTAAAAAATTGTTTTTTTTTTGGCACACGTCTTCTTGTTTTGAGCATGTGCAGTATTTAGGTTTGAAATCCACGCAAGTGTTTACAAACAAGACCCCAGGGGAGGCAGTTTACACACTCATCCACTGACAACAGCTGACAGCAAAACGGAGCCGTGCTCATGCCACATACCTCCTCTATGGCAGCATCCTGCAGCAAGGATCGAATATCCAGGCAGACCATGTGCCGAGGGGATGCCTCCCAGTTACTGGCCATCTGCAAAATGGAGTGAAAACCGATCACCAATTTATTTTTTAAAATGGAGTATAAATGTGTTTGTTACACAAATACTAAAGTTGTCAGATAAGAAAGGCCGGCTTGTTTCTCAGGAAATCTAGTCCCATCCTTTTTTTTTTCCCCTTTTTGGAAATACTGACAAACGAGATTGCAGGGCAACAAAATAGCAGCCTATAAAAATGAAGACTTTAAAAAAATAAAAAAAAAAAACTTCTGTACAACTTCTATCAACCCATTTTAACTGAAAAAAAAATGTCAGCATCCAAAAATGTTTGGTTAAACGGAGTAAAAAAGTACATGTATATATTGTAACAGAATGGCACATCATGCAAACCTTTGCAATATCCTTTAACTTCCGTCCATGGACATTTCTCTTTGCACATGTCTGGTTATCGGCAGTGATTTCAGCCACGTAAACCTGAGCGGGATCAAAATGTAAATATCAGTGCCGTTAAAATGCTTGCAGATGTTATGGCTATGCTAACCAAATGCTGAAGACAAGCAAATTAATAAAACATGGAATTTCTGCCCAACTACGTGAAGGGCAGTTGAACCGCTAAAATCCTGATGACACCAGCCAACACGAAAAGCAGACAACTCACCTCAAACCCTTTCGTTTTGGCTGCGCTCCAGAACTGATCAAAGTATTTCACTCGGTCGTTAATCGCATCAATTATGATGAAGGGGAAAAAGCCATCGTCCAGCGTTTTCCGGAAGGTCTTCAGCATGCTGCTGCGATACGTTTCCTCCATCTCAGGTTCGTATTCATATTCCAAGACCTTGCAGAGATACATTGTCAGATTAAAAGGATGCGCAGGCGTTTGATTTTACAGCTCCTCGGTATGCAAATTAAGAAGAATTTTGAGCCGTAATGGAGGAAAGCACCTTCGTTTTCACTCGCTTTCCTGTTTCAGGGTCTTTTTCTATCTTCTCGACCTCAGTCATGAAATAATCATCCAGTCCAAGGACTCGCGGCGGTGCCCCACCGCACTCCACTTCCTTGTCCTGGATGAACACAAACACCAAAATCAGGACCCTCTCACCCTCAGAATACACGAGCAGCTCATTACATGACGAATTAGGCACACAAGCACTCGATGTCCCAAACATTTGGGAGCCAGTGTGGTATACAACTAGAGCAAAGCCCATAATCAGAAATAGGGCACCCCTGAACACAGATGCCAGATTTAAATAATTTTTTAAATCTATATTTAAAACCAAACAAATTGAGTTAAAAATTTTTCCATGAACATTCATTTTATGGGCTAAAATGGAGTTGGGTAAGGATACTTTCCCCGTGGGGCAGACTAAAAAATAATGGACCAAATTTCGATGTCTGAAGACCTGTCGTCTGACAGGTAATACAGTCAGGACTAGAGAGCACGTATACCGCCACAAACACATTCATCACTACAAACTGAACAAATACGGCCGTGGTGGCCTTAACTGAATTTGAATCCATCCCCAAATTTAATCAATTGTTCCTTGGTCCATGGCCCACACTTCCACAAAATATTGTTGAAATTGATTGAAAAATTTGAGAGATATTAAACGAAAAAGAAAACAAACAAACAGACAAGGATGACAACAAAACCTCGACCTGTATTTGGCAGAGGTAACAATAGAGTGGCAGAGCTCTGCATTTGAAAACACCAGGCGGAGACTTTCTCCCCTTTGCACGTAGGGACCTTGCGCCTACATCCAAGTTCGATCATCGACATCCATACATCATCTCAAAAGCGACGTCGAAAGAGTCTCAGGGGAAATGCAGCTGGGTGGCGGAAGTGACATGTGCGCCATTACACTCACCCGAATCAGTTTGGCCACGTGGCTTTTTCCGCTTCCCGGAAGTCCTCGCATGATAATAACAATCTGCGTGGGGGGGAAAAACATAAGGAATGGAGGTCATGCTCTGAAAATAAAATAGACGCCAGAAGAAAAACAAAAAGAAAAAAAAAAAAAAAAAAAAAAACAAACTACGGCCACGAGGGCCCAGGGCGAGCTTTATACCCTCTCTGGGCGGCTCTCTCTGCCGGGAATTTTCAAAATGTCGTCCACATTCTTCATCTCCGGTTTCTTTTCAACCCTCGGTGGGGCAGGGGGTGGGGGCGGGGGAGCAGGAAGTCGCTCCTCAGGGTACGGCCTCCGGTCGTCTGGGGCCAAAGAGTTAACCAAAGAAAGTGAGAAAAAAAACATCACCCAGAGGACTCCATTTCACTACATCAGTCACAGAGGTCTGTGTCAGGGGCTTCGAACTCTAATCTGGGAGGGTCACCGCATCAGCTGGCTTTTTTTATTGGCAAGTCCCAACATTTGAGAGCTTAATTTAACACGCGGATCAGCTAAAGGATTTGCACACCTTGTTTTCAGGCCTAAATTTCTGATGGAAAGGAAATACCCAAGACCAGCAGAGACTGTAGCCCTCCAGAACTGAAGTTCGAATCCTCCAGCCCAACTGAAGTCTTACTTCCGTAAGGAGGCGGTCCATGCTCGTAGCCGGGACGCTCAGGACCCCGGTCGTACGGTGGGCGGTCGAACCCGGGTCTGCCGTAGTGCTCCTCCCTGTCCCGGCTGCTTCGCCCGTCACGGTCTCGGTCACGGCTGCTCCGCATCTCCCTCTCCCGGTAGCTCCCGGAGCGGGGCGGAGGTCCTGGGGGCATTCTGAACAGATAGGAGAGGGACACACGGCCAGAAATAAGGAACTACCCGCGATTCATGAAACAATAACAGCCTACCATTGTAAGTGTTCAAGAGAGTAAACACCACATTAGGACCATGTAAATCAGTCAATGAGGTTATCATTTCTTTCCTCGGTTGTTTTTTTATCCCAGCAAACCCCAGTTCAGTCCATAAATTGCATTCCATTGGGCACAGTTAACTGGAAACTTCACTTGAAGAAATTTCCACAGAAAATGAAAGTTTCGCCTCTGTCACTGAAGCTGCTAACCCACCAGGCCCATGAGATGATATGTGACCTTTCGGACCTGAAAAGCATCTCAGGCAGTGTCAAACACCACAATGCACCAAACCTGCTGATAAAAAGGGCTTCCAACTACTCTACTTGACGGCTTTGATATAATATTGTTAAATCAGCAAAGGGTAGAACAGTATTAAAAGTAAAATTAAGTTTAAAAGAAAGCCAATACCTCTCATCTCGCATGTAGCGCTCCCTCTCATAGCGCTCTCGCTCATAATCCATGGGCGGCTTCTCCCTGTACAGGTCTCGGTCCCTCTCCCTGAACGGGTCACGCCGGTCCATGTACGGGTCCGGCCGTCGGTCATAATAAGGATCTCTCTCGTAGGGATCTCTCGGGCCAAGAGGTTCTGGATTAAGGCAAGAAGTAGGACTTAATTTACTGCACACGCACTCCAGTGATCTTTCAATCACCCACAGACACTTCATTGTCGCAAAGTAGGTGGTACCGTTCCCCATCTACAATTTGCCCAAGCATCAGAATTTCAACCTTATCACCTCAACAATTAGCCTACCCCCTCAATCCTCCTAATGGACAATACAAGATGACCTCAAAATAATTAACCAGACTCCTCACAAGAACAAAGCAGCACAAACACAAAAACGCAGCCTCTGCCTACCTTTGTCATAGGCCCTCTCAGAGGGAAGTGGGTCTGGCCTTAAAATGATCCTTTCACCATATGAGATACGCTCCACTGTTGATCCCATGTCTGGAAATTTTAGCAGCACAGGAGAATTTTACATTATCTACCAGGGGAAGGACAGGGGCACCACTCACAACTCGAGCGGGAGACCTCCACACGACCTTGAGCGAATGCATAAGCTTGCCCTTACCGCGGCCATGGCCGTAGTCCACGGTCTTGGGGGCAATGGCGGGACTCGGTGCAGCTGGGTACTTCCCCTCCATGGGAGGAGCGTGCGACATCGGGTAGCCAGGGTCAGAGCATCCAGCATCCCAGGCCCCCTTTGGAGGTGCGGGGCCGTGCCCGGCCTCGGAGATCAGATTGGTGGCCTTTGAGAGAGGAGAAAATGGAATGAACTCTCTAAAGGGGGTCTATAAAATCCATGCAGAGCTGAAAACCTTCTTGAAGATCAGTGATACTGGTTCAAAGGCCTGGCTTTAGTTTAGCAAAACCACAAAAGATAAAGTACAGGCACAATTATAGGCCAATTAACCTTTAACGCGCTCCCGGCGACCGTACTCGCCCATATATTCCTTATTCTGTGCAACTGCCGGTGACCGCAGTCGCCACGAGTGCCATACGGGGCCGAAATGGTCGGAACTACTTTCAAGTCGGGCGGTAGAAACAAGTGTTATTTTCAAAATAATACGGATGATTAGTTTTCCCACTTAGAGTTCTTTCCAGATTGGCTGCTTTTTTGAAGGAGCTATAATGGATTATCAGTCAACATTTCTATCAGATATGGCCTCCGTTGTGTTCGAGATGACTTTGATTCTGTTCAACTAGGACCACTGACTTCTCCACAATTTCGGAAGATCCAAATATCATTTCAGCGGCAAGTGCTTATATAACTTCATTTTAAAGTGAGTACATGACGCATTATGAGTGCAGTCGCGCTGATAGCGAACAATGGACAGTCAGTGGCTATCCATACGACCATTGCCAAATGTGACAGATTATTAAATGCTGAAATTATGGATTTTGTGTCCCACATCTGTTTTGCATTGCTCTTGCTAGCTATGTAGACAATTCTTGTTGGACAGGTATTGCAAATCTAGCCATTTTTCATCATACATGCGAATGTAAAATGACTGTTGTGATCGCTGTAATCCTCAGTATTATATGCGCGTCTCCTGACAGTACCAGTACACCCATACTACATAAAATAGTTCCCTCTTTGTTAACGAACCAAATAAATCTATATGAAATGTTGAATTAGAACTTATTTTGTCTCATAAATGAATACAAAAAATGGCACATATAATACATAGTTTACCGTGCTCGTGTTTTTAGCAGTGGCGTAGCCAGCGGGTGTGCCAAGACACGTCCCTTTATGACAGCAATTAGTCCTGGCTAGTACTTAATCATTTTCCTTTATTGACGCGTTTTCCAATTATCGTAATTGGCAACTGAAGACACGGTTTCTCTCCATATGCGATCTAACAACGATGAAATCATGGGCTAAATTCAGTACAGCAAAATAATTTACTTATTAATAGGCCAATGCTTCGTGTTGATTGAACTGGTCCGTGTTCCAATGAAACGCGGACTTTCACTCTCGGTATTGTGTGGGTTGATTAAATTAAAAAAAAAAAAAAGTGGCACTCGGCAGTTCAATAGGCTATAAAAAGCCTGCGGCTCCAGCTATTTGCGTGAGAGTTGACAGGTATGCAATTTTGAATAACGTTGATTTAAATACAGCAAATACGCATCCAGATGAACGATTGTCGTCTTACCTAATCAGGGAGAACAAGCAGCACCTGTTAAGTGCGGAGTGCTCTCGGAGTGAACCTTCTGTTATGAAAATGATTGAGAACAGGTCAGGACTAATAATTGTTTTAAACGGATGTTTTGTGCAACCCAATTCTCTGTTCTTGTTCCGCAACTGTACTGAATTTTGCCCATGATTTAATCGCTGTTAGGTCGCATATGGAGAGAAACCGTGTCTTCAGTTGCAAATTACGATAATTTGAAAATGCGTCAATAAAGGAAATGATTGAGAACTAGCCAGGACTAATTATTGTCATAAAGTGACGTGTCTTGGCACACCCTCTAGCTACGCCACTGGTTTGTAGCGTCTGGGGAATTTCGGAACTCGTTGGGCCGCGGAGGGATATCTGGATCATGATAATAAGCCAGTTGCAGGCTATATTACACTGATCTAGAACTCAGCTGCCAGCATGCAATAGGCTTAAATTAACTTAGCATGCTAAAGGTTAACAAGCCAGAGACAATCAGACCTTTTACATAAAAAATAAGCTGACGAACAAGCAAACGTGAACAGTCGCTCTTGTATTCTTCAGAAACAGAATTCAACATTGCTGCTACGGAAACCATATCTGATCAGGAGACCCAGGAAAAGTAATCAAAGTGACACTATCGTTAGCTCCTAGATAGGCTGTTTGTGAATTAGGGACCGGTCATCCATGCCAAGATCATACTTATCTTATAGCCCGTGGTCGCGCTAACCGCAAATTGATTGATCGATTGATTGATTAGCGAGTAACGCTCGAGTCTCATCACAAGACTCCTTCCCAAGCTTTGCTTATCCAGGAGTAAATATTTAACAGCATATAAAATTAGCTACCTCGGATTAGCGCTCAAGTTTGGGAGAAATCAGAACACTGTACCATTTGTTAGGCCTACCTGCAAGGCTGTCTTCACTTCTGGAGGAATCTCCAATCCCAGGAGACCTGGTGGGATCTCAGGCTGGTTCTCCGTGGGCTCTGATTTAACAAAGTCACCCCCAACGCTTTTAGTCTCCTGGAGTTCTCTGCAGGTAAAAAAATTGGAAATTTCAAAAATAATTCAGTCAATGCCCTTCTTCCGTCAAACTTAGGAACCAATGAGATCCATGGAACCCAGGGAACTTTTTTGAAGCGGCATTTGTACAGCAGTACAAATGAGTTTCATTAATCCCCATCCAGCTCTCTGCTTACCTAATCATTTTGAGCTCCTGAGCTGCTTTCAAGATGATCTCATGTTGTCTTTGAGAAAGCGCCAGAATGCCTTTCCCACCAGGGGACGTCGGGTCCAGGGAAGGAGCGTCCGCCATGTTACTGGTTGGTGCTGAGGCAGTGGGAGGCGGTAGATCGACAGGGAGGTCTGCATGACCTTCATAAGGGGGCCTTCGATCGTCGTTAGGTGGGAAGCCCCGCTCTGGCAGTGGCCTGTCCCACTCGCGCTGGGGCGGGTATGGCGGCTCATCCCGTCGGTAGGGGGGCTCGTCCGGGTACTGCCGTGACCTCATCTCACCCCTTTCTCGATGTTCACCCTCATAAGGGTATGGCCTCTCCCGCTCATCGGGCCACTGGTCATCCCGGAAACGGTCCCCAGGTCCTCGCGGAGGGTAAGGGGGATAGTCACGGGGCTCGCCTTCCCACTCGCCTTGAGGGGGATAATACTCCTCCTCTTGGTCATAATCTTGAGGAGGGTAATCATGGGGAGGTCCATGTCCTCTGTATTCCTCGTCTTCAGGCTGGAACTCCTCCTCATAACCCTCCTCATACATTTCTTGCTCCATACCTCTGTTTGGGCCCTCGTGGGGAGGAGGAAGAGGATGAGGTCCCCGGCGCATGATGCCACGGCCCATGGGAGGTCCACGGCGATCCAGCATTTCATGAGGCGGTGGTAGTCTCCTTGGCTCTCGTTCGTGGGGCGGGGGCAGCCTAGACCATCCCGGTTCCCTGTTCATCGGGTCACGGTGGTAAGGCAGAGGACCCCTGTGCTCTCTCTCCATCATCTCATGAGGTGGTGGAGGTTGGCGCCTCATGTCCCTCTCCATCATGTCTGGCCGCATAGGTGGGCCCCGGGGAGGTCCATGGTCACGATGCATGGGTGGGCCCATGGGGTCACGTTCCATGCCATCGTATTGATGCGGTGGCCCATGGGGACCATGTTCCAACTCCTCGTGAGGAAAAGGTGGCCTCCTAGGCCCAGGGTACCTAAGCCCACGTGGAGGGGGAGGGCGCCCACGCCCCTCGTGAGGGAACGGTGGACCACGGTGCATCGGAGGCCTCCTGTCCCTCCAGTACGGATCTCCCTCTTCTTCCCAGTATTCTGGCTCAGGTTCCTCCCAATGCGTCTCCCCTCCAGGAGGTTCCAGAGGTGGTCCACGCATCCCAGGTTCCTCGTAATACTCCTCCTGGTAGGTCTCCTCCTCCTCTTCTCCCCACATTTCCTCCTCTGGTGGTGGCGGCCTCCTTCCATGAATTCCACCAGGCCCCTCAGAAGGTGGCTCATGCCACTCGTATGCCTCGTCCTCTTCTCCTTCCATCTCTTCCCCATGTGGGGGCCCGTAATCGTACTCCACCTCCTCAGGACGGGGTGCCGGCCCAGAGTTGAAGCCACGAGGAAGTCCCATTGGCCCTCCAGGGAGGCCTCGCCCACGGCCCCGGCCGGGGGGAGGTGGCGCCGGCATCTGACCCCGTCCCCTCCCGCGAGGCATGGGCGGCATCCCCATTGGCCGGTCTGGGTGGTGGAACCCAGGGGCAGGCTCAGGCATGTCCGCTCTTGGTGGAGCTGGCCCAGGCAAAGGTCGGGGCCTCTGGGGTGGCCCAGGTGCAGCGCTGTTGTTGTTACTGCTTGGAGGCGGCTTCAACTGATTCGCAGAGTTCTTGGTGACATCAGCTTGAGGTTGCTTCTGTGGGCCGGGAGATTCCGCAGACACAGGCGTCTTGGTGGCCTCTGTCGCAGGTTTTGTTTTATCGACCGCTTCCTTGCTCTGTGCCCCAGGTTTGGTCGGTGTTTCCACCTTGGCAGTGGTCTGGGGAATGGGGTCACTTTGGATGAAGAATCCATCCTCTGACTCGAGGATATCATCCGACATGACTCCTTCCTTGGTTTCAGCTTCACTGCCTGTCTGTTTTTCAGGCATCTCAGGCAGCTTGTCCTCTGGTGGAGTGTCAGCAGGTGCAGCAGCCTTTTCAATCTGTTGCTTGATCTCCGGGGCAGTATCAGGTTTGGGGGAGGGGTAAATCTGGGAGTTGGCTGGGGTCCAGGAGGTCTCTCAAATTGGGAAGGAGTACCAGGCCTTTGTGGACGCTCAAATCTTCCCGGAGCTCCAATCTGGGCAGGCTGGTTTCCCCTTGGGGGCTGATCAAACCTTTGACGCGGCTCAAACCGCTGTGGTGCATTAAACCTCTGTGGTGGTGGAAACCTTTGGAAACCATTTCCTCTGGGTCCTTCAAGCCTTTAAAGACAAGTGGAGGTTTACGGTCAAGCAATGAGCTAACAACTCATATAATTATACACTGATCACTACTAAAAGCCATTTAATCTAGCAAGCACATTGATGGTTTATTTACTTCTGCCCACACTATTTAACATTTTCCTTTTTATTAGTACGACAGTTCAATCAAAAATAGTCATTCTCAAATGTATAACCATCAAAGTAACATACAAAGATAAAGATCGTTGCTAGGTACTGCGAATGACGAATAGACAATAAGATCCTAAAATTATACTTTTCAGCACATTTACGGATCATAGCAACCTTTACCATGGGTACAACCCCAGGAAACCCATGTCGCTGGCCAAACCCCCAACTGTAGAACCTGATGGCAGCAATCTTGTAGCTACCGCTGTTCTTGAAAACCCACTGAATTAAAACAAGCGTATGCCTTGAAGGATACTAAGTATCAGCTAACCAAACACAAGTATATATCCCTACCACATGACATCAGTACACATGCAAAGCACAATGCATCTCTCACCTCGGTCCTCTCGGGCCCTCAAAGCGTGACTGTGGTCCAGCAGGCCTGACCCCTCGGACAGGAGGGCCAGCGGCAGGGTATGCCTCTTGTGAGGCGGATGGGGTGGGGTGAACAGGCCCAGAGGCTGTGGAGGGGGTGGTATGAGGTTCTGTAGTGGCAGGAGCTTGAGTATGCGGCACAGCTGTGGGGCCTGCTGGGCCCTGACTGCTTGGAGGGCCCTGAGGACCCTGAAACCCACGAGGACCAGGTGGGCCCTGGCCGCTTCGAGCCCCCTGAGGGCCCTGAAACCCTCGAGGACCTTGTGGGCCCTGATTGCCTTGATTGCCCTGAGGACCCTGAAACCCGCGAGGACCAGGTGGGCCCTGATCACCCTGAGTCCCCTGAGGACCCTGAAACCCGCGAGGACCAGGTGGGCCCTGATCATTCTGAGTCCCCTGAGGACCGTGAAACCCTCGAGGACCAGGTGGGCCCTGATTGCTTTGAGTCCCCATAGGACCCTGAAACCCACGAGGACCCTGTAGGCCCTGACTACCCAGAGGACCCTGAAAGCCACGAGGACCCTGTGGTCCCTGAAAGCCATGAGGCCTGAAAGAGCCTTGAGGTCCCTGCGGACTCTGAGTGCCTTGAGGCCCCTGACCACCTTGAAAGCTCAGTGGGCCCTGAAAGCCACGAGGTCCATAGGACCCTTGAGGTCCCTGAGGACCTCCAGTGACTTGAGGCCCTTGACTGCCTTGAGGCTCTGGTTGACCCTGACTGCCTTGAGGCCCCTGTAGGCCCTGACTACTCGGAGGGCCATAAGAGCTTTGAGGCCCCTGTAGTCCTGGACTGCCTTTAGGCCCCTGGGCAATTTGGGACTCTGGCAGGCCCTGACCACCTTGTGGCCCCTGAGTGACTTCAGGCCCCGGTGGGCCCTGTTGAGCAGGGGGCATTGGGGGCTGGGTGGCCTGTGGCACCGGTGCTGAAGGAGCAGGAGGATCCACCTTCGGAGGAGGAACCGAAGGAGTGGTCGTTTGAGTAGACGGTGTCTGAACATCCGGAATTGGCGGGCGGTATTGCCCATACTGGCCCATACCCATCATCCCCCCGTAGGGGGCGCTGCCATACTGGGTCTGCAAGGCCCGCAGCGTGGTGACCCGCTCCTGCAAGTGGGCGGATGTGGATTTCATCTGCTCCTGCCACTGCTTCCACTGGGACCCATAGTCCTGGAGCTGGTCCTTGTGTGGGTAGGTCTGAAACTGCTCCTGCCACATGTGGAACTGCCGATCCCACTCCTGATACAAAGGGGCAAACTGCTGCTGCTGCATCTCGTAGTGTCGCAGCTGCGTATCCAGAGGCATTGTCTAGGAGAAGGGAACCACAGCAATGAACACTAAGAAAATGCACTTTTAATGGTGGTAAACGTGATAGTTAGACAAGTAATATTAAATATTTGACCGCAAAAGTCTACATGTAATTTGAAGGCCCACTTGCTGATTCTGGTTTCTAATTGGTTGAAATCACACCAAAGGGAACAAAGTTCCTTGATGGATTATGATATACATACACAGTTTTTAAAGATTGGTACTGGCTGTTGGTAACCATGGCAAAAATGTAAAAGCATTATGCTTTTTTCCTATAGTTTAGAGTTGGAACAATGTTCATAACAAGCATAACTCGCTGCGCCAAATTTAAAGATTCATAAACTTTATAGTCCAATAATGCAAGCTAAAATGGAAATTTTGTCTTTCGCTGGTGCATTGCTCACATAAAGATACACTACAGTACTAATGAGGACAAAGGTGCATAATAAGGCAACAGCACATGCACTAAACATGTGCTAAAGATGGCCGACCTCCCTGGCCCTCAAAAAAATTGAAAAATTCCAAAATACCAAAGGGCAGTGTTCCAGCACATACTGTAGTTGGTAAGTCTTTCACATATCCTTACTACTTTTGAGAAGTTTCATCATGATATACAATAGCTCAGAGAGAAGAAGGGATGGTGAAATGTGATTATTTGTGCACATCTTGCGTGGAAAAAAAAAAAATCTTATACTTCATGAAATTTAGAAGACCCTTGGCCAACATAAAGCATGCAATATTTGAGGTTGATTCGATTGGTTTTGGAGATAAGCCCATTTGTTATTAAAAGCGCCACCTAAGGACGGATTTACATAGAATTTGGAAGGCTCGAGTCTAATGGCCTATAGATAAGGAATCTCAAGTTTGGTGATGATTGGACATTATCTTCAATAGAAAATACAATAGAAGCCACGCCCACAAAATTCATTGCCTCACTGCGGCCACATCTTCTAACGTGAGATGCGGGGTCATATCTGACCTCGGAACGGAATGGATCCTGTCAAGTTGCTTGCGGTGGCAGGTCAAACGCGGTTTATTTTTGTGAAGCAGTTGCGAGACTAACGTTGTTCGTATCCGTGAGGCAGTAGCGCGACAAACGCTGTACACCCGCTGGGAAGTTGCAGCGGTTGGCTCACTGAGTCAATATCCCCCCGGGAGTGCGAGCGGGTGCTCGTCTTAGCTCTTGTACGCACCTTAGCCAGGTCCCATTAACGGTAGTATAGCCAGTCAAATGGTAACATTGCATTACGTAAGCTTACAAGCAAACCTGACGGACCTTTATTTTCCTCCCTCACTCTCACACATTCTGATCACAAGTATTATCACCCTAGCTATATTTTGACTTTGGTAAATGCTGAATTAATTGGTTACGGTAGCCAGCATACATGGGCTCATCAATGCTCACACTGCTGGGCGTCGGGCTCCTAGGCTCCATGGCTATTTCATCAGCTGCCCAGCCTATCTTTGACCTTTATATTAGCTAACGATACCACTGCGACACGCAACTTTTTTACTGCATCGTAAAATTGAAGGCACTTCGGGGAAAAAAAGCCTTTACTCCGACGAAAACTGAATATAACCGAATGTGGCAATTTAGTGACACTTTTCCGTTGCCGTTTGGCTTATTAGTTAGGTTAATGTAGTTAGCTAGCTCGTGGATGATGGACTTTATGAAGAAACACATTTAGTGACAGCTAACTAGCTTGCTAGATAACGTGGGATATGTTAAATTAGCTATATAGCTAGCCTTTCTATTCACAATGATACCGCATCAGTAATTGCACTGAAAATGGAAGAAATCCATTTGTGGCAAAGCAGCGGAAAGTGCAGTTCTATAAGATATTGCGATGTGAATCTATTGAGTGTATAACTACCGCAATCTCCGGTCAAGCCCTCCAAATGCTCCGGGGAATCAGCTAAGGAGCCCTGTCATTTAGTAGCGTGCTATGGTGGTTCTAATGCTTGGGCTAACTAGCCAGCTACGTTGGGAACCTGTTAGGGAATCTGTGACTGTTTTCCAACCCCTGGCTGACACCTTTTGTTCAAAAGTATGTTAACCCTAAATTCAGACACTTTTCTGTTATGCTATTACTTCGCTGGATGCCTGTATAATAACCGTGGCAGGCATACACTCCCGCTGGCACAGCTGGACATCTTGGGCAAAAGCTAACCGGGGGGTTACTGTATTCATTCTCTGGCTAGTTGGCTAGTTAACGAATCAACGCTACTTCATGTTGACATATAATGGTATATGAAATACTATTAGAATTTCATCACCTTAGAAAATAGATCACAGACTCCAAACCACACAGCAAGACATTATCATCCTGATATTTCGATTAAAAAAATCTCCAGTCAGAAACGCGGCCAATGGATCAAGTTCAGTGACTCGAACGAGCCTAGGTAGGATAACAGTTCACACGCGACTAGAAAAGGCCAAGGGTTAGCGGCTAGGTTAGCTGAGCTGTAGTAAACCCCTCCCTCAGACAGCCAGACTAGACCCGGGGTTGTCGGCAAGGCTTGGCATTCCTACTCTACGCCATGTAGCCCTGTGCTTGTGCCTAGCCACAACATAACCGGATGAGACGACTCCTGTCCGTAGACTGTGTAATTCAAGGTTCTGCCACTCAAAGTGGCCACGCCCTTAATTATGCAGAAATTTAAGCCTTAATATAATGTAAATGGTAGAGTGATAAAAAAAATTCACTCCCCCCAGTTTTCACGGAGGGGAAAATTAGCCATAAAGACCAAAACCGTATTTTGAACCAGGCTGTGAACATGTTTATTTTTGCTGTGAAATCGGGCTTTTTAACATGGGGGTCAACGGGGATTGACTCGTTTCTGCAGTCAGCCTCAAGTGGCCATTCCATGTCAATTCACACAAATCCCCAAAACCTCCCCAGTGACACCTCTTCAATTTGCCTGATTTTTATTCTATTAGTGCCTTATGATGTCAAATGAAATAATCCGAAGTTTGAGCTTCCTAGCTCAAATGGTTTTTGAGTTATGGCCCTTCAAAGTTTGGGTGCCATGCCCACTTTTGGGGTCCGGGAATTGCACACTTAATTTGCAAGCATTTTTGGAGACCCATATCTTTTGTTTTAAGCTAGCTACAGGCCTGTAAATTGCTATATCTATGTATTCTGGCCTTGTCTATCAGAATCTGCACTTAAAACTAGCATAGGTTTACTATTTTTAAAGATATTAACCCCTTAAAAATTGATTTTTTAATCACGCAATAAATTTTTGGGGCACTTTGGGGGTCTATATCTTGGAAAGTTTTTGTCCTGATGGGGTTGCAACTAATTTATCATCATATTTGGGTACACTACTGTATATTTAGAGAATTTCAGGGCACTCAGAGCCTTGATGGGGGTACAGGAGGGTCCCAAATATGGCCTCGGGACAAAATTACCCTTTGGTACCCCCTACTTCAGGCCCCGAGTTGGCCATGTGGGCACATGATGACTGGAATGAGCTTTTTACCCCATCAACAGTCACCTTTTATCAAAGTTTTGAGCCAATAAAAACTTTGATTATCAAACTCCTTCACTATCAACTAAGCCTTTGCATATCGCACTATTTTTGGATACAGAAAGTAGGTCAACTGTTGTTTTTAACTGCCTATTCATGTTTATGGTAGTAAAAACAGACCTATGAATTTAATTGATCCATGGGAAGATTAAAATGTGCTATTAGCAGCCAATATCCCCCAGTTATATTGACAAAACAAGGGATTAACCCTTTCCCAGCTGCTAGCACAATGCCGTTTTTACAATAATTGACACCTTTCCTTGGACTTTCCCTGTATCTGACCAAACTCTGACAACTCCAACTACTTGAGTTGGATTATTTAAACTTTTAAGAGATAAATGCATCTTTCAAATAGGAAAGGCAAAAGATTAAAACAAAGGCAGTGACGTGCGGTGGAGGTTAGTTTGGTGAGGCAGAAACCTCCCTTTGCTTGATTAGCAATCAGGCGATTAACTAGTTTAGTAAGAATATTCCGGCAGAATGACGGGCCAGTTTAAGTTTCGCTTCATGGCGTTATTACTCAGTATAGGCTGTCATTTCATGAAGCGATCAAACATGACCCTGTCTTGGCCTGCTGAAAACCGCCAAAATCCACCATGCTGGGTACCATTTCAAGATATCATATGCTGTGTAAATGCTCCAGAGATTCAAGGTCGTAGTGCTCGGCATTATAAACTTGTTGCAGTTGATGTTGGAAGAATTCAGAGGCTTCTCCCCAAGTTCATTGCCTGTTAATCAGCAATCCTGTATCATTGACCTGAATTGTAGAATTGTATCTGCTTATATTGCAACAGTAGTGAATGACATCTTGCCTCCTTGATATGGATCTGATCAGATGATGTAAATACATTATAGCTGTTAAATGTATGCGTCCAGTGTGTGAAGGGTTAATAAATGTAATTTTTCAATTCATACATGCAAATATATGTGTTCATTGTTAGAATCTGTTATTTAATGTATATTTTATAAAGTTGGTCTGTTTTAACTGCCTTAAACATGAATAGACAGTTAAAACAACAGTTGACCTACTTTCTGGACTTAGGATTTTTCCAAAAATATCCAAAAATAGTGCGATATGCAAAGGCTTAGTTGATAGTGAAGGAGTTTGATAATCGAAGTTTTTATTGGCTCAAAACTTTGATAAAAGGTGACTGTTGATGGGGTAAAAAGCTCATTCCAGTCATCATGTGCCCACATGGCCAACTCGGGGCCTGAAGTAGGGGGGTACCAAAGGGTAATTTTGTCCGAGGCCATATTTGGGACCCTCCTGTACCCCCATCAAGGCTCTGAGTGCCCTGAAATTCTCTAAATATACAGTAGTGTACCCAAATATGATGATAAATTAGTTGCAACCCCATCAGGACAAAAACTTTCCAAGATATAGACCCCCAAAGTGCCCCAAAAATTTATTGTGTCATTAAAAAATCCATTTTCAAGGGGTTAAAATCTCAAAAAATAGTAAACCTATGCTAGTTTTAAGTGCAGATTCTGATAGACAGGGCCAGAATACATAGATATAGCAATTTACAGGCCTGTAGCTAGCTTAAAACAAAAGATACGGGTCTCCAAAAATGCTTGCAAATTAAGTGTGCAATTCCTGGACCCCAAAAGTGGGCGTGGCACCCAAACTTTGAAGGGCCATAACTCAAAAACCGTTTGAGCTAGGAAGCTCAAACTTCGCATTCTTTCATTTGACATCATAAGGCACTAAATAGAATAAAAATCAGGCAAATTGAAGAGGTGTCACTGGGGAGGGTGTGTGACTTGAGATGGAATGACCCCACTGTGTTTTCTGCTTTTGCATGATGTTCCAAGCCTGGATCTGTGTGCAGCCTGCCATTTGGTTCCCTGGCTTGACCACTCTGGATAGTGGTTTTCACTTGTTAACCCTTACAGCACAAAATTGCTCAATGACGTAAGACTGTTCCCCAAATCACAGTTCTCGTGGGCCAAGACCTGCTGGTTTCCCACCCTCCCTTTACCTGGGAGTCAGGTGTGAAGAAAGTCTAGCCAATCAGAGACAATAATTGTTCAATATTTACCAAGAGGGAAAGGAAACCAGGGCTGGATTTGGATTTGAGGGCCTGATTGGGGGGCCCTGAGATACCAAAATCAAAGCAGCTGAAATCCTATCATGTAGCGATTTGTGGGAGCTCTTTTAAACAAGTCGCCACATGATAGGTCTTCAACAGCACAAGATAATTAAATTTATATTTTAAAAAAATTATTTCAGCACTCCAAGGGTTAACCAAGTCCTTGTAAAACTGAAAGAATGGAGTGCCTGAAATCCCCAATGAACTTTGTCAGTGCTAAACGTTTATTCATCGTGTTTCGAAGGGAGCATGCGTTTGAGACCGCGATTGGAAGTAGCCGGAATTTGCAACCTCATGCGCATGGTTTATTTTGGAAAAGCGTTTCACTTGGCATTTGATCTCAAGTGGTCTCATAGTCCTCATTGGCAACAATGGCCACAAACGTATTGAAAAACAAAGCTAGAAATGCCAATAGTTGAATATGAACAAAGAAGTAATGTCAGTGTAAGTCCAACATTGAGTATTTCCCAATTTTCCCATTTTAAAGTGCTTTTCAAAGGGAAACTTAATTGTAATTTATAAGCTAAGGTGCAGTATATGAATAAGCGGGTAGGTGAATATACCACATATTCACTTTTCACCAGTTGATAGAAAATGACATTTAATTAGGAGCCAAAATTACTGTGAGAGTCACAAACCCTGAGGCACAATTAAAGTGGCAACATGAACATTCCACTTTTGTACTTCATTTTTTTCCTTTAACCCGTTACTGACCACCATCCCAATTTTGGGACGCGGCACATTTTTACCTCTGTAACTGAATGCGTTACTGTGACTAAGCCGCTGTAGGTTAATCAAGGGAAGTAACTCGCATCCAGGAAAAGTGCTTATGAGAGTTACTTCCCCTTACAGCAGTGGTGGGGGCCGCCATTTGCATGAATTTCCTGAATCTGCAATGGCACTATGCGACGCTCTAAAAGGTGAGTGTGCCATTTTTTATACAACATCAAGAACAAAAACTGTAGATTATACCATTTTCAAGATATGCGTTTCTCAGAATGATGAATTTTTATGCTTTCAACAATCTGTGTACATTTGTAATGGGACGTACATATTTGGGGTCCTCGATGACAAAATAATTATTTTTCACCAGAATTGAAGTGTTACACGTTCATTGTACACCATATCCAATACTAAAATGTACGTTTTACTT
The DNA here is from genome assembly GCA_029692085.1 of Gymnothorax javanicus. Classification (NCBI taxonomy): domain Eukaryota; kingdom Metazoa; phylum Chordata; class Actinopteri; order Anguilliformes; family Muraenidae; genus Gymnothorax; species Gymnothorax javanicus. The sequence goes on along the minus strand of CM056198.1, from coordinate 6,777,157 downwards.
TGAAAAGAAATTTGGGAATTAATGGGGTTATTTCTCTTAAAATGTGTGTTTCCAGGATATAAGTTCTTATCCCTCCGGAGAGCTGACAGACAGCAGATAAAGCTTGACGGCACAGATTTGAAAAGGAGGAAACGGGTAAAAGCAGTTTGACAGGTGAGGTCGGCTGCAGGAGAAAAGCTACCTGCAGGTTAGCGGGCTGCTGCATGAACTGCTGGTAACGCTGCAGGACCTGCTGCAGCTGGGCGTGCTGCTGCATCAGGGCCTGATACTGGAACCCGGCGCGCTGCTGTTGGGTCTGCTGCCACTGGGCCGCAGCTGCCTGCAGCTGCTGGAGCCGAGCCGCCTCTGCTGGATCTCCAGACTGGGAGACAATGCTGGGCTGCAGGGCATGAGGAGAGGAGGGGTGCGGGAGAGGAGAGAAGATGGAGGGGGTTTAGAGAGGACAGTAACAAAAAAAATCTTACCAGGCATTTAAATCTTGCACTTTGACTAATGGCGTGTATTTCCGTTTCCTCTTTTTTCAGAAGTATGAAAATTCTACCACTGATGCGAGATAATTTTGACTCATTTCTAGATTTGTCCACGGGGTAAGAAAATTTCACTTTTCAAGCACATGGTAACTGAATGTAATCCAATATTTTCTGTAGTGAGGGAAAAAACTCAGAATTTGAGGCTCGTATTAAGATTTAACTACTCAAGGCAGACACTTTTTGCAGTGTATAGAATTCTAAAACAGTAAATCGGACATTAGCACCGCGTGAATGTGTCAAACCGTCAGCCATATTTGGTGAGGCTTCACTTGAAGCCTGCAATCGCTGGACTACCTGTTTAGCATTCTGTGACCTTACACTCCTGATGTCACTGCAGTTCAGTGTAACAATTCCGTCTCACCCAAGATGGTGCCCCTTATTGGCACATTCCATATCACAAGGACCCCATGACATTATTCCGTTCTATTATTTTTAATTCTATGCCTCCAACCCTCTTCGTTTTTAATGCTGCAAATAACATACCGCATTACAATACTTTTTTTTTTTTTTTTTAAATGTAGCATTACTTCTTCTCGCTACTTTAAACCTTTGTTCACCGAGACAGAAAAAAACCATCAGTTCTTCATTGTCATATAACAGTCCCTGTTTTGCTTAGGCAAATTAACAAGATTTTTTTTTTTTTCCGCCACACTAACTGCTTCTCGTTGCTAATGACAAACAATTGTTTGCCAACAAAAATGGAAAGCATCAATTTTCCATGGTCATATGAGTGTCCCTGCTCTACTGGGGCAAACAAAAATGATTTTTAATGAGAATTACCTCTTGTTGCCAATGAAAAACAGCTGTTCACCAAAAATGAGAATGCATTACTTTTTCATGATTAAATGACCGTGCCTGCTCTACCATGGTAAATTAACAGGACTTTTGGCTAGGCTGCAGCAAAGAGGAGGCCAGACCTATAAACTCAAAATTCTGACTGAGTGAGTGACTGAGTGAGTGATGAAGTTACACCATTGTTCCATTGAAAGTTTGCATTTCCTCGTTGGTCGTTGCCCTTTCAGACTGAATACTTGCACACAGTCATCAATTACATCATCGGGAGACTTTTACAGCGTTATTCAGTCTAGCAATATACTTTACATCCACTTTTAATTATGTCACGTTGGCTCAGACTGTTGTTTCAAATAGCTAGCTTACTACTAAGCTAGTTAGCCCAGCTAGATCGCCCTAGCTAAGCTGCACCAGGTTAAACTACTTTGACAATGATGTATGACGTTAAACTTGGATACCGAGGTAATTACTTGGAATTATAGTTCATCCGAGCTGCATTGCTAGCTAACTGTATTCACAAGGAGGGCTCGTTACCACTAACTGTGGACCAAAGCTGCATTAGAAGCCTTTCCATAGGCAGTAGATAAAGGCAGAGAGCACGATTTAGAGACAAGGACTAGGTTTTGTTGAAAATCCTGGTAAACTTGGTGTTGTTGGGATGCTTTTCTGGTTAATGTTAGATTATCTTCTTAGTTTACCTCCTAGATTGAGCGTCTTAACTTGAACATCAGCCTACCTGGTTTGCGAATTGTCCGGCCTGTGGTTTTGCAAATTTTCCAGAGTCGGATCAATTATTTGGACCACAGCAACTGAAACACTGCTGCTCAGAAGGTTGCTTGCTAACAGATGGCACTGTCTAGCTGGGATAGTTGATGTTCTGCAACATCTATTTTGCAAATAAACTGCACTGAACGCATCAAGCTTGCTACTTCAGCTTGGTGAATGGGGACGTGTTTGTGATAGCTAGCTTACTTAGTCAGTCCTAGAATGTGATGAAATTGCTTTGAAGCCACAAAGGTTAAATAACTCACCTGCACATTAATCCAGGCTACCCTCATTTGTGGTTATCAAAAGATTTAACCAGTTCCCACGCCGTTTAGCAATAACATTATTAATGTGATAATTTAAGCTAGCTGCTAATATTCACTTGTCACTTAGGAACTCGCGGCTACATCATTAATGCATTGTTTGGAAAATTAATGTTAAATGCTGCCTATTCAATTAGAGGTGATTAATTAGTCAGTGTAAGCAGGCAGTTGCATACTCAGCTGCTGGAGTGATGTTAGTTTTCCATCTTGCTTAATGAGTGGGTTTGTATTAAAGTTTACACAAGAGGTACCGTAACGTGCCAGCTAAGTTAGGAAATCAACATCTTTTGGTTTAGACCAATGAATGCACATGAAAATACAAAATAGCTTATTAACCGTTGCTGTGATCTCGCCATGCCAGCTAAGTAGGTGAACAATAACTTTGATCCTACACTAAGCAACTCAGGGCTCGAAATAGCGGGTGCATAGGTGCACGTATGCACCCGGTTTTCGGCAGGCGCACCCAAAATTTAAAGTCGGATGTACCGCGTGCACCTAGTAAAAATCTGCCCCCGAAATAGATCCTTTCGACAAATGCGCTCATCCTTACCTGAAATTATACATTTATCGGTAAGGGACGAGAATTAATGACAAAATCGATGGGACTACAACACTGTGGAACACGTTTGGTCTGAGGCCGCGTATGTGCTATCATTGGCTGATCGCGTAATGTATATTTCTCATCGAAGACTTTCCCTGATCCAAGATCAGGGAGTTTGTGGGACATCAGCCCTCCGCGGCACCAGGGGGCGCCGCCAGCACAGACCACCATCCGCATAAATGGGAATGCGGCTTCACGGGAGAAATAAATTACGTTTTACACTGATTGGGTGGACACTTGAAATTATGCATGCGCATACTCGGGTAGACACTTGGGAAATTGTAATTGAGATTGATGTTTGAAGATCCATTCATGTTGGTTGATGTATGCACTTACTCATTGGATGTAACGTAAGTGGCTGTTGGGTGATAAATAAAATCTAACAAAAAAAAAAAATTTCTTCTAGATTAAATATAATCTAGGCGGAGAGGGTCTTAATTATGGAGTTATGAAGAATGTAAAAATATAAAAACGGCAAAAAGCAGCGCTGTTGCTGCTTTTGAGGCCAGAGAGGTCCTATGATGGAGTTGCGGAAAATTACTTTAGTTTCTCGGCCAAGTCAAACAAAGTGAAATTAAATTATAGATTGAATATTATCTGACTGTGATAAATAATAGTACACTCAGTTTTACAGATTTCTTCGGGGTTTTTTTTTGTATTTTTTCCATTATTTTTCTTATATACAGGATGATTTTAATAAAATCTTATCCCACCAATAACCCTAACTTTTTGCATCACTGCAGATTTACAGTAGTCCTGTGGCATATCAAAGAATATGAGTTTAAGAATATTTATTCATTCATTTTGTACTGCTGCAAAGCGGCTTTTTTTAATTGAATTAAGCAAGTCTTAGACCGTGCACCTAAACACGCACGAGTGCACCCAATTTCAAAATCTAAAAAATAAAATCCTAATTCGAGCCCTGAACATTATAAACCAAAAATAGCAATCAGCATTCGCTGGATAGATGATGGGTGTTTGGAGCATTCACATTTTCCCCTGGACCACAGCAAAGCAGGAGCCACTCCTATAAACGCTAGTGATCGATGAAGCGACACCACAGTCACGCATTTGAATTTCCCCATTGGTCTTGGCTCTTTCAAAATGAATATTTGCAAACACAATTCAGCCATATATTAGGTTTTCACCAACTCAGGCTCAATGAAACTACTGTTTCCAAGGATGCACAACAGAGGCAAAAAATGCCCTTGATCAAAATCTCATGACGCATATAATGACCCACTCCAGAACAAACACTGACACGATCTCACACAAAAGCAATGCGGCAACAAGACAATCCCTGCTCTAGCCTAAACATTTCTCCCCGAATTCCCGACAAAATAAAACACAGCATTTCCACTGATATCCTAACAGAACAGACCAACATGCTGTTGATCATTCTTGAGACAAGATGCAGGAGAACAACAATTTGACCAAAATTAACACTGATGAAAGAACCGTAAAAGATTTTAAAACTCAACAGAACCTTAGAGAAACAGAAACAAACTGACTGGCCAACTGCACCAGGTATTAACAATATCACAAATCAAGCTCTGTTTTATCAAAAACATATAAGGATTGTATTATTCTAGTCCTGTCATGCTTTTGGCAAATCTGATAGTCTTTTGAAAAACTGTTAACAGCAGCCTTATATACAGCCTCAAATCAGATTTAACGGCATTTTAAATTAAAATTCATACTGAAAGCAGGGATTTGTCATGACAATATCCTTGACTTCTTTACACTGAATATAAAAGAGCAGCATGTCATCTGATGTTTCACCACATTTTTAAAAATAAGCACCTCTTTCAAAATGGACTCTTGCAACAAATTTCAAAAAAAAGTTGGGACAGTAAAAGATTTACCACTTTGCAATGTTGCCATTCCTTTTCACAACACTTAATAAAAACATTTATGAACTGAAAACACCAAGTGATTAAGGGTTTCAAGTGTAATGTTGTATCATTTTTCCAGCAAACAAGTCTTCAGAAGTGCAACAGTATGGGGTTTTTAATGTCACATTTTGCATTTCAAAATGTGGATGCATTCTCTTGTGGGGTCAAGTCGGGACAGCAGGCAGGCCAGTCAACACCTGCACCCTCCTCTTACACAGGCATGCCTTTGTAGTGCCAGCCAAATGTGGTTTGGTGCTGTTTTGTTGAAATATGTGCAGATATTCCGAGGAAAAAAAAAAAAAAAAAAAAAAAGATGTCTTGAAGGCAGCAAATGTTGCATGTTGCTCCAAAATCTCAGTGCACTTTTCAACATTAACAGAGCCTGCACAGAAATACGCGTCACTCTTGCCACGGACACCAACACGACCCCAAATCAAGACAGCGTGTGACTTTCAGACTTATGAGCCAGTAACAATTTGGATACCTTCTTTGCTCACGGTCACATGGTGTCCATGTCTTCCAAAAACACCTGAAGCATGGACTCGTCTGGCCACGATATGTTTTCACTGTTTAACGGTCCATCGCAGATGCCTCCCAGCCAAGGATAATTGAGGGCGCTTTTGGAGACCAAGCAAAAGGCTTCCTTTTCGCACAGTAAAGTTTTAACTAGCATTTGTTGTTGATGTAACTATGTAGTACTTGATGAAAGGTGTGCCAAAGTGATCCTCAGCCCATGTGGTTCTATCAACTTTAGATAAAAGACAGTTCCCGAAGCAGAGTTCTCTGAGTGATTGGAGTTTACAGGTATTCAGCTCCGGCTTGCACCCCTGCCCTTTAAGTGGGTCAATGACATGACATGCAGATTTGTGTGTCCGAGCGCACTACTGTGGTTTAAAATGATTTTAAATGATTCATAATAAGCATCATTTTATTCTATAAAACCCGTTTAATTTGAACAGATTTCCAGTTTATCATAAAAATGATACATATTTTGTGTTTTGCCATCTCAAACCCTCAAAATGTCAGGAGGCGCAACCGTCTGAGCAGGTTAACACTATGTGAAATGTATTAAATATGTCATTTAAAATATGAATTAATATTAATGTGGGGGCATAATTTTATATTGAAAATCTTTCAAATAAACAAAGTTTAATAGTTTAATTGTTCTTAAATTGTTTGGAAAACCAAAATACCCGCCCCCTACAATAAAGAATCCATAAGTTACTTTTAAAACCCAGCTCAACTACAAAATAGTAATGTTTTAGTCAGAGTAGACACTCTCAGGTATACTTATTAAAAAAAGCACTAAGAAAAAAAAGAGGGAAGTGCGTTTTTTTTTTTTTTTTTTTCAAGAAACGTTTGGTTGTGCCACCTCACATTTTTTGGCTGGTGAAATTGCAAACATAGTCGAAAACTGCACTAAAACCCTGTAAATGTTGTGCAACCATTAAGACTTGTTTAAACACACTCTTACAACTTTAAAAATGTACAGAATACATTTATTTGAAGATAAAAAAAAAAAAAAAAACATTTTTAAAAGGCTTATTTGTCATTGACCCAAATACAGAAATTCCTCCAGATTCCTTGAATCTTTAAATTATGTTATGCACCGTAGAGAGAGAAAAATATCAAAATCCCTTCACATCCTTCTCGGAGGAAAATCGTTTTTAAACCCTTCAAAAATTGTCATGCAATTGTCGGCAAATTGGAAATCCAAGGCCCATCTACTTCAGTATCAAATCATAATCGTAATCACCAGCTGACATCTGCTGTTTCAAATTGCATCATTATTCTTTTTTTTTTTTTTTTTAAACCTCATTACTGGCCCTAAATTGCTCCCATCCCAACTTTTTTGGAATGTTTGCCAGCCTTAATGACAGGAATGGATGCATATTCTCCAATAATATGAAGTTTATCAGACAAAACAAAGTATCTTGGCTTCATACTGTCAGCAATGAAATGCAAGTCAAAGTAAATTTGGAAATCACCGTTTTCTGTTTCTATGTGTATTTTCAATACTGTCCCAACTTATCCTAACTTGAGGTTGTACATCAAAAAACAAATGGCTCAGCATGGTGGTGAAGAAATTTGAGCTGGGCAATGCACGCGGCAACCTTTTAGTATTAATTCATGCAAAAAATGCCAGCTAGCCGTCGAGTCAATTATAATCTGTCACACGAAAGCAGGTTAGGACAGACTCTATAGCTCATAGCCCTGAGCATGCCACTTGTCCAGCTAGCATTAACACTGGTCTACTAGCATATACTATACTAATACCAACCTTGTCACCTGGAACCAATACAGTAGCAATTGAAAGCACAGTGGTGAAATTAACTACCACAAGAAAATTCTCCTTGCTTACAGGTTTAGCAAACAAAGACTCTAACCGTACCACACCATCATTCGCTCCACTGAAATCAATGCAAGCGCTAACTGGCAATCAAGACATTAATCCAGTAAATCCACATGCTAACTCTAATCCCCTGTGTCGAGACAGCAGTAATACTGAATAAAACCAGCCTAGACTAGAAAATTCTATTTTTTCTAAGCAACATTTAGATGGGCATTTTGGCTCACAAAAACTTGTATTACTATGACTGAGTAGCCTAAAGCTTGTATCTCACTGAGCGGAGAATGCTTATGAATGTAGCGAATTTTGAGTTTCGTCAGAGCTCGTAAAAGGGCGCAAAGCAGTTCGCTAAAAGTTTTTAGGATCGCGAACAGTTTTTCTTGTCGCAAAGAAATTTTGAGCATGTTCAAAACTTCTTTGCGAATTTATTTTCTCCCAAACAGTTGCAGACATTTGTAAAAGAGTTGTAAGCGTTTGCAAACAGTTGTAACACGTGTCACTAAAGTTCTTTTTGGTTCGCGAAGTATTGACCACTGTACAACAGAACTACGAATGCTGACGAATGTAGACGAATATTGGGTTTCGTGAGGATACCATCAAGGTTTCGTCAAGATTGCAAAAGAGTTTGCAAACGGTTTTTAGGGTTGCAAAGAGTTCATTTTCATAATCTAGCAAACCATTTCCTATTCTTTCGCAAACCGTTACGCGAATGTTGCAAACTGACGTTAAACGTTGCTAAATGTCACTATGGCACCTAGGTCTTTTCTAACGAAACTTTTCTAACTTGGCAACTTTTCTAACGAAAGTTGGCGAATCCAAAATTCGCTACATTCGTTAGCATTCGCCGCTCAGTGAGACACTAGCTTAAAGCTAGGCCTATATTATCTTGCAAAACCTTCTGCCCCACTAAACAGAGGCTATTATGTGAATATTCAAATTTGTCTGCAGGTACAATATGGAATAGCTTTGACAAGGACCTCAAAGATGTCCATGGTACTACTGGAATAATTAAAGTCCAAGGGTAAGCGCCAAAAACTCACCTTTGAGTCCTCAGGAGGTGGAGGGGGCGGGGGCTCTTCTGAGGGCGGGGAGGCGGGGGCGTGTCTTTAGGAGGCTCCACAGGAGGGGGCGGGGCTACAAGGCTTTGATTGGGAGAGGGCGGCTGACTGTCAGGTTGAGTTTTACTTAGTTTTGCCCTTTCATTTTTTAACCGTTGCAAATTCTGGAGGTGCTGTTTGTACCAATACTGTTGTTGCTCCTAAAAGGAGTAAAATCAGAATAAACAGAAATGAACAGTCAATGAAGCCATTACCAGTTCTCTACAATAACAAGACTGTACATCATGTGAGGAACTTAAGTAGTACAAAGAGTAAAATGTCCTTATAATTCTCCGACTGCCCATTTTATAAGGTTCAAAAATGTTAAGACATTTTTCGTTGTTTTCCTAATAATCCAACTGGCTGGGCGTTCTTCACAAAGTAGACTGCTACCTAAAATCACAAGACAGTTACAGCAAAGTTTTAAAAACGTGTTAGCTCCTGATTCCCCCACCTACCAAGGCTGAAGAGTTAAGACGCTTTCACACCGGACGCGAAACGAATTTTTCGCACGACAGATTACATTCCAAGTCAATGCAAAGACGCGAATGTATTCGCGTCTTTGCATTGACTTTGAATGTAACCCTGCCGTGCGAAAAATTCGTTTCGCGTCCGATGTGCAAGCAGCTTTATACTGTAATTTTCCCCCATTCGTTCTCATATGCCCCAAATTTCCCGCATTAAACAAAAATAATCATTTTTATAGCCTGCCTTGAAGTCATAAAAATCCTTGGGACCATGGCCTTCAATATCCCATTCAGGGTCAAGAAACGAGTCATCTCCACATGAATCCGACAACAAGCATTTCATATTGCAGCCAGCTTTTAGGCGCATCAATACTAGACTTATATTTTTGCAACTGAAGACGCAGCTACAATAATTGTATCCACACAATATAGCCATGGACTACAGGCCTCATTCGCATGAATGAACTATGTTCATCGCCAATCAGTGCTTCGGCCATGTTACGTACTCACCTGCAATGACATAGAAGAAAAGTCGGCTTTCTCCTCGTCTGTTTGCATGAACTCGTTCACTTCACTTGGAACGACCGCAGCCTCCTGACTGCTCGGCGGCGGTGGCTGTGCGGGTGCCGGTGCTGGTACTGGCGCTGTGCTGGTATTGTTCTGACTTACAGTCGGCGGTGCGGGCTCAGGCGGAGGGCGCTGCACGCTGGCTTGCGGCGCCGGCTGTGCTGGCTGCGGTGGCGGCGGTTGCTGAGGCGGAGGCCCAGGAGCAGCCCTCATTTGCGGTTGTTCTTGAAAACTGGAGTTAGAAGCAGCGCTGAGACCGACGGATCCCACGCTAGGTGGGTATCCTGGGCCGCTGCCCTGCCAAGGGGCTGGAGGGGGCGCGTTGTACGGTCCATTGTTATGATGCAGCACCGATTGCAGTTGCTTCTGGTGAAGCTGCTGCAGTTGCTGCATTTGCTGAAGATGTTGCTCCCGCAGGCTGGAGAAGTTGGACTGGGCCGGGGCGGCTGTAGACATCCCAAACCCCCCGAATCCCCCTCCAGTCGGTGGCGGCCCCCGTAAATGCGGAGGTCTTGCACCAAAATGTGACTGCTGGGGAGGCTGGTGATGGCCACCGCCGTAATTTCCCCAGGAGGGGTACATAATGGTGGTACGCTAACGCCGCGTAGGCCTCAATCTTTAAAATGAAGCCGGCTCACGTTACAATGTTTCTTCTGCGGTCGACGAAGCAAAATGTTCGCGCACTAAATGTGTTTCAGTTTACTTTGCGAAGAACCACTATAAACCTACTTCAATCCGTTTTAACGAAAATTCTCATTCTCTTCTTCCATCTTAAATCCCGTCCTTCGCAATTCCTTCAGATATGAGGCAAAAAAAATGGCTAGCTATCTTTTGCCAATGCGCTCCCCAGGAATTGATGGAACGTGAGAATGTTGAGACGCAACATACGTCATGACGCAATCACTTATTCTTTAGTTTTGCGTATTAAGAAAAGACATCTTACTGCCATCTCCTGGGCAGGAGTATTGTGCATTGGACGTGTTCCCGGTCTAATATCTCAAAGCGTAGGCTGCATCCTTCGAAGGCTGCATTTTTAGGGGTCATCACTGAGTTCTATCCGCCAAACTGACTTAACTTCATTTCATCTCCGTTAAACAGCTTTGGTTTAAGCGAATCGTCATTGGTTTTAACCTTAACACCAACCCCCAACCCTAAACCTAGCTCTAAACCTAACCCAAAATTTAACCTTGTCGCTTAACCTAAGTGTCATTTAGGCGGATGGAAGTAAGTGACGACCCTTAAAAATGCAGCCCTCAAAGAATGCAGCCTTATGCTTTGAGATGCACCCCTTGTCAGGCGCAGTGGGAAAATGAGAAACAATGCGGAATGGGCCAATATTCCCCCATAGAGCACTGTGTTATTTCATTCCGCAGGATCAACGGCAAGCTTCTCCATCTTTTGATGAGCTTAAATGGACTACAATCACTGATTACAAAGTTTGTTTTATTATAATTTTGTAAACCCCATATCTGGTTTGCTTTTTCACCACAGACAGTACTTTAAAATGTAGCCGGGTTTGTTACTGCATGGTACCACCCGCGTTCACCATGTCTTTGGTTGAGCAAGAGTTGCTACTGTCTCTTACCAATCAGCGGCCTGCAATGTTTCTACCTCCATCTTTTAGAATCAGATCTGTTTGCTAGATACCTCAACAGAGGAATAACAAAAAATAGGACCAAGAAGCAGTCTTATTGTGATGGTGCAAGTTATGAAAATTTCATGTGGAGTTTGACCTTTGAATTATTGAAGGTCAACATCAAGGTCACTAAACAAAAGTTTACACACATTTATAAGACCCCCTGTAATACCCAATCCTAAGGCCTGAAGCAGTTTTGGTGATACAAGTCATTGAAAATTCAATATGTCAATTGTGAACTTTAAAGGTGACAGAGGGTCAAGTTGAGGTCAGCAAACGGACTTCATATTTGACTTTCTAAGTGTCTCTATACAAACCATGGCTCCATCTGTGATCATTTTGGTGATAAAAGTCAGCGTAATTTCACTGCCCAGCTTGGCCCTCAAAGGTCACTGACTGTCAAGTTGATTGCCACCAAATGATAGTTCATATGTGACTTCCTAGATGTCTGTAACACAAAACTAGGCTCCATCTGTGACTATTTTAGTGATACAAGTCATTGAATTTTCACTAGGTCACATTTGACCTTCGAAGGTCAGTACGAAGGTCACCAAGTGAAAGTTCCTGTATGACTTCCTATATATCTCTAATACAAACCTAAGCTCCATCTGTGACCATTTTGGCAATACAAGTCATTGTAATTGTATTAGGTCAAGTTTGACCTTTAAAGGTCACCAACAGTCAAGTTGACTGTTCATGTGTGACTTCCTTTAAGTTTGTAGTACAAACTTAGGCTCCATCTGCGACCTTTTTAGGGATAAAAGTCATAGAATTTTCACTAGGTCAAGTTTGACCTTCGAAGGTCAATATGAAGGTCACCAAATGAAAGTTCACATATGACTTCCTATTTGTCTCCAATACAAACCTATGCCCTTATATGTAACAATTTTGCTGATATAAGTAATTGAAATTTCACTGTTAAGTTCGGCTGTTGAAGGTTACTGAAGGTCAAGTTCAAGGTCACCAAATCAAACTTCATACATGACTTCCAATATGCCCTCAATACAAACCTAAGCTTTATCTGTAATAGTTTTGGTGATAGAAGTCATTGAGATTTCACTATGTTAAGTTTGACCTTCGAAGGTCACCGAAGGTCAAGTTCAAGGCCACCACATGAAAGTTCATATGTGACTTCCTGTAAGTGTTCAATACACGTTTCCAATCTTCAATATTTTCAAGCCGAGAAGCCTTTGAAAATTGTAACATTTTGCTTGACCTCAAGTTTGACCTTTCAAGGTCATCTGAGGTCAACTTTAACACATCCAAAATATAGGTCATATATGACTTCCTATATGTTGATAATACATACTTAATCTCTATTTGCAACCATTTATCTTCCACAGGCGATTTTGCCCGTTCTCCATAAGACCCAATGTTAAAGTACAGCACCCCCACTAGACCCACTTCCGTCAATTCAATCAAAATTGCACTCGCACTGTACACAAAGTGTATCAAGGGGAGTTGATTGCCAGATTTAGAAAAAAAGTTATCGGACAGTTTTTGAGAAAATTTCTTCTGAAATTTCAAGTCCTATCTTTGTAATATTGTGTATATTTTCTTGACCTCGAATTTGACCTTTCAATGTCATCTGAGGTCAACTTTAACATAGTCAAAATATAGGTCATATATGACTTCCTCTTTGTAGATAATACAAACTTAATCTCTATCTGCAACCATTTGGCCTCCACAGGCCATCTTGCATATTTGTAAAGTACAGCACCCCCACTAGACCATCTTCGGTCAATTCAATCAAAATAGTGCTCGCACTGTACATTGACTGTACCAAGGTAAGTTGATTGCCTGATTTACTTGTAGAAAAAAATTTATCACCCAGTTTTTGAGAAATATTTTTTAATAATCTCTGAGTCCTATCTTTAACACTGTGACCAAAATTTCAAGGGCCCATAAAACGGACAAAAATGATTTAATCAAAAATCCAAAAAAAAAAAAAAAAAATGTCTGGAGATATAGTCTAATAGTATGTTATGGCAAATTTATACGAAAATTCATCAGGCCAAAAAAAAGATTAAAAATGTTCTGGACGACGGACGCCACATCACGACAATAGCTTATCGGCCCATAAGACCGGTAAGCTAAAAATGGGATGAATTGGACCGGCTTTTTTGGTACAATGCGCAACTTTTGACAGTGATAACGCAAAATAACTGCTCTGTTTAACAAACTGAAGTGAACTGAGCCAGCCTGCTTGGAGGAAACCATTCTGAACAAAGTTCCAAAGTGGCCAAATAGTTAGTGATCAAAAATTGGGGTGAGCTGGTCTCAAAAACTGCCCAATTATTTAAGAGAGCAAGAGGCACTGTGCTAAACAAGCTATGGAAACATGAGCCAAACACCAAAAAAAACTCCAGCAAAAAGAACAGAGGATGCAAGACAAAGCTTTCCGACCAAGACAGACAACCAGAGCTCAAAAATAAATCACCACACAATCAAATCAATCCATTGCTGAGACCCGTCTCACAAAACAGTGCATTGCGAACCTCGCAAAGCTGGTATTTATGGCAAGCGTTTGCGATGATTTATCGCGGAGTTATCAATCATGTCAAACTTCCTACCGGTCGTGACCAGCAGGGGGCTCTGGGATTTGTAGTGCTGATGTCATGAGAGAATCATTTTCTCCTCCTCAAGCTTTGTCGCTTGCTCTTCCTCTTCAATTATCTTCAGGCTTGTCTTGTTCTACTCTTCATTCTGAATTATTCTGTAAGGCACGCCCCTTACCCTCTGTAGTTACATTTTTAAGGCCTCCCTATTTTTGAATACTCATAAAGTATGCCACTTTAAGTGACTCCTCAATGACCTTCGTGAAGTTCACCTGCATTTTAATGCCATTACACACATTCTTTGCTTCATCCTCCTCATTATTAAAAATCACCTTAAACTCTTCTCCCTTTTTCCCCTTCTCAGTCATCTTCAGACACACCTCCATTTCCTCCTGTCTATACTGTCTTTTCTCCATATGACGCTCCTTTTGGTTCCTCCTTAATGATATCTTTCAGGATGGTCTCTTTATCCCCCATGCTTGATTAAGGGTAGGCTCTTTAGGTGCACACAGCTTGTTTTCCCCCTTGCGCTTCCTTCTCCTCAATACCTTCTTCTTCTTTGGTCAAGGGTGTCTCTCATTTTTCTGCAGCCATTTTCTTCCCCTCATGTTCTCTTAGTCCAGATTTGCCCTCCTTCTTTTCTCTGCATGATGGGCCCAGTCAGTTCCTCTCAACACTTCCATATACTTCACCTCATATCGGCCATATTTTCTTCCTTCTCACTATTCCATCCAGATCATTGGCTATTCTGGCCGTACAGCGTCTGAGGTTTAGCAAATTAAAACAATTCAAAAGGTTTCATTTTGACCTGTCCATTTTAAAATCATCTGTCAATAATTCTAGGAGACCTGAATTCTCTTTTAGTTATTATTTGTGCTTTTTCGGGCTAGAAAAATATATAAGTAGTTTACAGCGGGAAGTCATGGCGAAATTTATTTAAAAATTAAAGAAATACTTTCAATTTGCTTTTTACCAGAGAAAACATATTTTTATAGATATAATTATACAAGGAGAAATAACCAAAAATGCTCTTAGCTAGGCGTCAGATTTGGGGTCAATCAATCGAACTAGAAGTGCCATTAACATGCAAAATTCCATGGTACATTTTTGCTCATTCTTCTAAGCTGATTTTCCGTTAAGTTGTGACCTTTTTTCCCCTGAATGCTTGGGTCCCCTTGTTAAAATCTTTTGCCTTATTGGATTTTCTGCCATTCTAAATTTTTCAGAAGACCTACTTTTGCAAACTCGACCGAGATTGATCCTATCGCTACCAAATTTTATATGCATCTTCTAAAGAGGATTCTGACCAAAACCTATTCGCAGAATATTGCAAGGGCAAACAATATAGTTGCTGTCGTCAAATAAATTTTGAGGGTGAAGATGCAAAAACAGGAAGTGAGCCATATGTCTTCAGTGCTTGGTTGATGTTACGTCAAACTTTGCATTCTTCATTGCCAGGGGGAATATTTGATATCCACCAAGTCTGATGAAATTTCAAGGTAGAGTCTGGCACCCTCATGGACTACAGTCCGAGGTATCCAAGCACCAAATCTGGGGTCAAACCCTCAACCCCTGTAGTGCTACCAATGGGCCAAATTTCAGAATACATTTTTTTCTCCTTATGAGTAATTTATCTTGAAGTTTTATTCCTTATTTCCCCTGAATCCCTAAGTCGCAATGAATTTAATGGATGCATCCACTGCTTATTGGTCTAGGACCCCTTATTATTATTATTATTATTATTATTATTTTCATCCTTGCATTTTCTGAACTGCATCTTCTTCACTGGGGTCGCAGGAGAGCAGGAGCCTATCCCAGCTGACAATGGGCGACAGGCAGGAACACACCGTGGACCAGCTTGCCAATCCATTGCAGGGCGCACACACCATTCACGTGCCATTCAGTCTCTCACTCTCACCTACGGGTCTCCAATTAACCTGACATGCATGTCTTCGGACTGTGGGAGGAATATGGAGTGTCATTACCTAATCTTATTCAGCATTATAACCAAATCTTATGGATTTAAACTCCATTTATTTTAATCGTCAAGAAACTAAATGTTGGCATGGCAATGCATCAAAGCAGGAGCAGGAGTTTTTATTTAAAGAGCAAGAATAGGCCATAGTTGGTCCAACATAAAGAAAAAAATATATATATATATATATATATATATATATATATATATATGTATACGCACAGTATAAATCTCACTTTGCACATTGTTGTACATTAAGTCAGCATCATGAGACTATGTATCGAAATGCTGTTAGGTCATTCTAGAGCCTTACCCATTGTGACATAATGAAAGGAGATATACACGAGAATTCAAATCCTCCTGAACATTCCATTGTTTTCTCTCTGAAAATATCAAGTCATGTATACCCTGTATAAATTGTACAGCATCTACTCAAACCGCAAAGGCTACGATGAGGACCATAACACAGCAGTATTAATCCCACTCTTCAACTTCCTGCTCCTTGTTCTCTCATTAAAGTCTTGAGGCACAACTCAATCTCCCATGCCTGTGACAGAACTTTCAACATAATAACATGAAGCGGACATGACCATTAATGTTGGCACCTTATCTGATCTAGTGCATCCTATCCTGATAAAACTAAACAGCTCTCTGTACTATATCTGACATAGAATCAATGTTCACATTATCCAGTCTGTCACCAAGCCATTAGGAGTATAAATGAGGATTACAAGCACTGGGTAAATGCTGGCAGAAAAAGAATGAAAACATAAACACAACATTTTTCGTCAAGGAAGAGCCTGTATGCCAACAAGGCACCCATAAAATTTTAATTTGGCATGCATCATGCACACATTTATGAATGTAGAATGCACAGTGATTCAGGCAAAGAGAACTTATGGTGACAAATAACAATGAGAGCCATCGTTGCATTCAAAATCACATCCTGGGCAGTTTGCCTATTAGGGTCTAGTTTCATGCCTTTGCAAATGGAAAACGCATGTGGCAGCAATGTTATTAACAATTTGTCAGTCGCAAACAATATATTTATTGCTTTATCCCAGTTTGGGAGTTTTTTTTTTGTTTTTGTCTTTAATAGAGGTGTTTGCATCCCACTGGTTTGAATAGCACATTAAGGGATGTGACAATGAATACAACTAGAACTAGTTTTGAATTTTAACCCACCAAGACCACCTTTTAACCCAAATGCTGTCCCTTTGTGGCAGTTTCATGGGAGTAAATCCCAGTTAGTGGAGCTGTTTGCAAATAAATTCCTATTGTTCATATAATTTTCTTTTCCTTCTTAAAGTTCACTTTATTTATGCACCCTGTAAATACAGCCTCTAAAATGATGGTTGGGTCTGATGGGAAGGGGAGACCGAAGGGCTCTTTTTACACTACTGAATATTTTCTTTGCTTGGGAGGAAATACAAACAATTAACTTCAGTCTCACCTTGTTCTAATACCAAGTGCCATTTTGTATACAGTTTAAATGGCCCACATCTTTTCGTTTAAAATGCATGAATTGACATCTAACTCTCAGGCCCCGCCACGGTCTGCTTGAGGAGTGTAGAGGCAAGTATGTCTCTCACTGGCATGAGGATCTCACTATAGAATGACCCCCCCCTTCAGTGGATTTGGTCTCCAGGCTGCTTGATGCTAGTTTTTGCTTCCTTTTTTCGCCTCACATCTTTCAACTGCTTCCTGCATTCGAGTGCGGTTCTCGAGGACTGAAGCAGGTGGCAGTGACAATCTTCCCGGTTTTCACTTTACTTGTCCTGAGAGGCTTGTTTTATGTGCCATTGGCGAGTCTGCACCTCCTGGACAAGTATATCTATTTCCTCCCGAGAGAAGTGTTCCTAGCCGAGCCTGTCAAGGCTAGGTGCTTGCTTTTCACGAGACAAGACGAAATTGCGAGGTTGCTGGGGCGTTACACAAAAGTTTTAAAGGGCACGACATTGGCTGCTCTGATTGACCTTAACGGTACCAATCCCCCACCGCATCCACAGGTAATTAATTCATCTTTGATGATCCCTTATGACAACAGCGCCACAGATGAGCTATCACCTCGTGTGACAAAACTATCGGAATAGAGTTTGACATGCTCAGTTTTGTTCTGTGATATTGTAAGTGCTCCCTTGCTTTTCTCGACAATGTAAGGCTAATACTGCAATTCATTTCTAATAATCATTCATAAGGCATTTTGATCTGTAACCATGCTGAAAAATTCAACTTAAACCAATCTGAGCAAGTAAAACTAGTTTAGACTGTTTCTGCAACATTTTTAGGTGGTCAACCAGCTCACTGTCCGTACCGTTAGAAAGTCTATCAGTCAGACCATTTGCTTCCTCTTCCAGCTTCTCTAGCTTTGACAAATCATTCACCAGCTATGATCAACTTTAAGACATGAAGCTTAATTATAATGTGAGAAATTCATATTGCTCCCTTAGCAGTTGTCGCACGCATATTTACATGCATGAAAACTGGCCACTTCACACGTCCGCCATTGCCATGTGAAACTGCCATCCAGGGCTGAACCGCGGTTCAAGATCGGTCTCGCTAAGAGGTAATGAAAACCAGAGTACTATGGGCCGGAACGACAAACGTGCTCGGTGTTACTTCAATTCATGACCACTAGAGGGCTGTGGTGTCCTCCTTTGCCAGTCACTCATTGTCCGAACTCACTGTCTAATAAAGGCATACGTTTGGCTTATTTTTTTTTTAAACCTTTGACTTTTTAAAACCTTTACTAACTGCTTTCACATGGGAAGAAAGAGAAAGTTGGTAACTCCATGAGCTCTGGCAGTAAAAGTGCTTTGAGTGAGCTTAGGTGTAGCATCCAGACAATGAGATCAGACTTAGAGACAGACAGTAACAACGTGGAGGTAATACAAAGCATCTCCGACTAAACCAGGCAAAGCTTCAAGGGAAGATCTGTCACGCAGAGAGAGAGAGAGAGAGAGAGAGAGAGAGAGAGAGAGAGAGAGATAAGATGAAATACAGTACCAGTAAAAAATATGGACACACCCACATTTTTGTACAAACATAGAAGATAAATATTTTATTTTACAAAAAAAATCTACATCTTAAATTCATCAAACTAACCACAATTTGTAAAAATAATTGCAGAGCGTATCATTTTCTTCAACAGCAGTCATATACTGTAGTTATGAGAAAACATACTAGCACGGCTGTAGAACCACTTTCTTCTCCTAGTCCTTAATGTACAGTAAGTCCCTCATCAATGTGATTTTAATTCACTTACTGGGAAATGGAAAGAATATGTTTGACTGTTTGTGTCAGGAATCCATAATCTGAGTTGTGTTTTCTGTCATGTTTTATTTTAGTTTCCCGCATTTGTCTTCATTTCAGTGTTTATCCTTGTTTCTCATGTCCACGTGTTTCTATTTACATTTTATTTTTGTGTGTCACGTCAGCCATCCGTGTTAATTGGTTTCCCTGCATTCTGGCTGTCTGAGTCAGTTTCGCTGTCCTTTCTTTGATTGCACTCAATTATAGTATTATTGTCTTGTTACTTCCTGTCTTCATTCCTAGTGCTCTCTTCACATCCATTTCCCGTTGTTACTCATTGTCTCTCTGCATATACGTTCTTGCATTAGTAGTAGTCTTAACAAGATTGCCTGCCTGCTCTACGCCTACTGCCTGTTTTCGACAACATTTTTCAGATTGCAATTCTGTACTGACCACTGCATGTTTAAATACCATTTTCCTGCCGATAAACTTTTTCGTTGTTTCTCCATGCCTGAGTCTTGAGTTCATCCTGACAATTTTGCCAAATGCGGCTTTATTGGGATTACCAACATTTTGGCCATTTGAAGTTATTCATAAAGTTAAACCAATGCCATTTCACAAAAGCAGGGCACTGTGACATGAGTAAAGTGTATCCAAACTTTTGATCGGCAGTGTAGGTGCAGCACAGTGAATATAGGCTGCAAGAAAGGTGGTTGACCAAGATGTGGTATCGGCCAAACCGTGAAGAGAGATGACGAAATCAAGCGATATAATACTGAGGGGAAAAGGTGAAGGTGGGTTTGTGGGGGGTGTACAGAACCTCAGGGGGGCACTGTTCAGAAACACGGTAGTGCAATTGCTAGAAAATTGAACTTCTAACCCAAATGGGAGCAGTTTGTTCTCCGTTTTAAGTGACTATGCTACACTATGCGGCACAGAGGAGGAGAAATGGGATCCATTTTAGAGCTACAGTCCACTTAGAAAGTATGAGGACAGTAAATGTATTTTTTTAAATGAAAATGCATGTCCAATGTCAGTCACATGATTTGCAATGTAAAAACCCCAAAAATGAAAGCTGGAGAGTTTGACTGTAACCTCATATTGACAACTTCCAAATCCAATGTGCTCAGATCGAGAGCAAAAGAGAGCTAAAATTGTGCCACAGTGATAATACTCACAGACTGGACTTTGTGTACCAGGTATGTGCTGATTTGAACAGGAAGAGTAGGTGGTGAGAGTGGATATTTTGGGCGGATGTGGACCATAAAATGAGACCTGACTGGACGAGGATCTGAAGGTCAATTAGGGATGGCTAATTGGACACTCCTAAGTTGGCCTTGGGCACAGGTGTGCGAGTGAGTGGTGCCTATGCTCTGCAATGAATTGGCAAACTGTCCAGGATGTACTATTGAACAGCAACGAACAATAAACAGAGTGTGTTCCTGCCTCTCCTCCAGTGGTTGCTGGGACAGGCTCCATGACCCTCTCATCAGAAATTAGCAGATGAAATAATGGGTGGGTCAATTATTTGTTCAAATGGCAATAGAAGGAAAAACCCTGTTAAATTGTGTAGTCAACTCTGTCAGTTTGTCCCGGTTAAGACCTGACCACAAATGCTCGATCACCGCAAAAAAGTTTTGCTTTGGATCATCTAAAAAAATTTCCTCTCATTTGTAACACCTAACTTAACCCTTTTGTGCAGATATAGACGCCAGCGTCCGTCAATTCCGAAATTTAATTCCTAAATAATTCTGTAATAGAATTTACCAATGTCTTGCTTCACGGGAATAATTTTCCACAGTCTCTGTGACACAAAAACCGAGTTATGAAGCCTAAATAGGCTCATGCATAACAGGGGAAATTGGCATTATTGGTATTCTGTGCAAAGGGGTTAATTACTCCTCCTAAACTCAAATATGTATTTCAGCATAAGCATAGTTGAGTCCAGGAAAATGTATATTACAGTAAATGTACCTTACGAGCTGATCTAACACAGGACATAAACTGTGTGACACTGATAAAACTGCACGGAGAAATGCCCAGAGTTAATTCACCTCTGACAGCGCACATATGTAAGGACTCACCCGGAATGTTCCGGCAGTGATCTGTAGAGGTCTTCAGCCCTCCACGCTTGTGTTTCCTGTCTCAGCTGAGTTAATTGCTGCTCATCTTCAGACCACATCTTCCTATTCGGCTGCACATGATTCGTTTGTTCAGGTTTTTGTCCGCGTATTTTTGTCGAGTTTTCGTCCAGCCTTACCTGAGAAGATCATCAGGTCCTGGGGTTCCCCATCTTTTATTTCCAAGTCTTTAACCTCTGTAGTTTCATAGTGTTTGTTTCTGTCTTTACCACTTTTAAAATAAGTCTGTTTGATTTTCAATTCTGCCTCCCTGTGTTTCTGTGATTGGGTCCACATCTTGAGTCCCCTCGTTACAATATACAGTACAGTATGACTCTAATAGCACCGCATGTACCCAGCATGAGTTAACTCAGCAATCAACCTTTTACTCAGCTGCAGACCATAATTGAAAATAAATAAATTAATAAATAAGTGTAAACACAGTCCAGGGGGAGGACACGGAGACAGCAAGCCATTTTAAATTCAAGTATGCAGGTATTTGTCCAACTACTAATAAATTATTCCCGCAAACAAGGGCGATTGTTTACTTGCTGATAAACAAGAAAAGTAATTGTTTGCTCTGCCACAGAATTAATCAGAGCAAAACAGAAAAGCGTGCGATAAAGCATTTTCTATTTGGCGTGAAGTCTGGAGGTTAATGTCCACACACCGTTCTGAGACTTTTGGTCGCAGAGGGCAAGGTAATATTTTGGAATATATTTAAATAGGGAGTGCTTATATTTACTAAAATATTCCGATCTTGTTTAGATCTACAGGGTTATGAATAATGCATCGAACATTTATAAAGTGCGTTGCTCCTGCAGGAACTACAGGGACTGTATTGATGAAGTGCTTTGTAGATCTGAGCTTCAGCTTGTCTAGATTTCTGCTTCAGAGAAAGCATTAAATGATTTAGCAGGTAGAATGCCCTTGATTGTCCTTTTTTATCAAGCACTTGTACTATTTCTCATTTATTTTGCTATCATTTAAATCTCAGAATCAACCAGCGCTTATTCACCTACGCTATGTGGAGCCTTTAGTCAAATTTTGTCCTTAACTAACACCCATGGGCCCGCTCAAATAACTTTTTTGGCATGTCCATTGCTGCCTGATAAATTGATGTCAAATGTGCACGCGGTATTATTTTTTCATGATTAAATGCTATCAATTAATGTTGTGACTGAATCCAGACTAATATTTGTCAAATACCAAAATAGAGATTTATTTGCATTCAAAGGTGTGTGTTCCGTTTTCTCACCATTGTTGTGAAACTGGCAACCTCACTCCTTTAGATGAAAGGAAATCATAAAGGTCTTCAGGAAAGGAAACAAATGCGCTGACTTAAAACAGTGAAAAGTCTTATAGGTGCGTGATAAGGTAGACCGATGAGGCAAAAAGGAAAACTACACTCCAGGAAAAATAAATCTAACAAAAATGTGATGATTGTCCAAAAGCATTGTGTGTGCCTGCACATTTTGTGAACAAAATAATGAGATTATTATTATTTTATGATGATTATTATTTCAAATTATTATTTTTAGCATCAGTTACAATGACCAACTGCTTATTGTTGTCAATAAATAATTTGGATGCACTGACTTATAGCAATGAAATGACAGCATCCTAATTAAATATGATAAAAGTAATGTGATAAATTCAATATTCTCAAAATATATATATATATATTTTAATTACCTATAAAAATATATCACTGTTTCCCAAAAGGCTGTTGAAAGCTTATAATAAGAATTCTCTCTTGCATTTCAGTTTGTCCTGTTGTCGCATCATTAAGAATCATCTCCCGTGAGTCGCGTTCTTCCTGTTTTTTTGTTTGGAGTTTTTCAGAGACATATACCTGCAGCTCTCAAATGTGTTCCGCTCAGGAGTTTATCAGACATCTTAACAAACTGATAGGAAAAATGTTCTGTGTAAATAAATGCACACATATATGAAAAATAAAAGTAAACCAACAAAACAAAACAACAAAAAAAAACATTCTCAAAATCCTCTTCAGTTCACGCTGTTTTTGTATTCTCTATTGTTGCCTTCTTCTTGCTCTCTGGTTTTGATCCCTGTTGTTTTTTCTAATTGTTGATTGATTACAGAGATAATCTGGTCTACCGGCATAATTTTCATACGTAATGAGCGTGGCTCCAAAAACTGTGGCAGTAATTAGTCAGATCTTACGTGTTGTCAGCGTAATTAATGTGGAAGGTGAGGGGTACAGAGAGGCGCCTCTCTCTCGCCGTTCTGCCACCGAAAGTTTGGGGCCGAGAGAGAGGAGGCCGAGGCCCACAGACCTCCCGCCCCCCCACCGCGGGGCCGAGCTCCTCTCACTGTGTGGGGCCCCCTGTTCTGCTCTCTGGAAGGTGAAACCTATAACGAAATTAATTTCTGCGGCGGTAACAGATCTTGACTGTTTTGAGCCGCGCGCGGTCTGTGGGGATGAGACTCACCCAGCTGGTCCCAGCTGAGTACTGCAGGCTGCCAACACTGCTCCCACCGTTACAGCAACACACCGCCATGAGCCAAGGACAGTGAAAACACACACACACACACACACACACACACACACAGACTCTCATACACACATACAAACACAAATGCACACACGCACACACATACACACGTGCAAACACGCAGGTAGATACGCATAAATGATAACACATGCATGCACACATACACAGACACAACACACACACGCACACTCACACACGCACAAAAGTACACATACACACAAAACCCTAGACACATGCAGAACCACACACCCACACAAACATACATATGCAAACAAGCAGGGATATACATACAAATGTAAACACACACATGCACAAACAGACACAACACAAACACACACACACACACACACACACACACACACACGTACACATGCACACATACAAACAAAACCCTAGATACATGCAGTACCACACATCCACACAAACACACACACTCAAACACACACACACTGGCATAACACAGCTGTGAGGAGTGATCTTGGCTGCTCGCTCTCCCAGCCTCTGTGCCGATGGTCTGATTTGACAGCTCCCCAGCCAGCACCTCGCAGATCAAATATATGGATCAACAGTGATGCTGCCGGACGAGCCCCCAATATCCCGGGTCAAGGAATCTGGAAGATCGTGGGATTCATAATGAGAAGGTTTTCAATACAGCCTGAGATGGGGTAGGGCTCAACCCTAGGCACTCAGTAACAGTTGAAACAACTGAATTCATCAACCAATATTAGCAGGAAAGAAACGGTGCTTTTATTTGTTTAGAAGTGAATGTTTCTCATCAATGTAGTTTTTTTTTTAATCATATTTTCACTAAAACATTCTTAACAGCAACTATTTATAAATTGGCATGGACCCAGCACTACTCCACGGTGAATCAGATCCCCTTATTTGTGAGATTCTATCATTTCTTTCTTTATCAAATTTGGGATTCTCTAACTTTAAGGGAGCCTTGTTAATAGAATCAGACAGCAATTGTGAGGAAAGTGAGTAAGATTATGAGATTGAGCAAAACAGTTTGAAACATCTCTGCTCTCTAACAGTCTATCTTGGCATGCGAGCCCTGGCCAGAACAACAGAGGATTTCTTTCCTTGACAAAGACTTGGCAGAAGGAGATCTGGAACAGAGGCTACTTAGTTGCAGCCATGCCTCATTGGGTGTCCTGAGAGTCCAGTCTTGCCAGGTATTTTGGCCACCTGTGTCGCGGCGTGACACATCATAGCACAAGATGAGCCGTGAATGAAGCAGCTCGAGTGAAGCGATTAGCATCTTTAGCATAGCATAAGATGAGTATGAATCACGTCACGCTTTCAAAGGAAACCTCAGACTAAAGGGATTGGTCAAATAACTAAAGGCAAATTAATATAATAAATCAAAATCTTAATGGAAGCATCTATGGAGTAAATACCTTTGCCCGTGTAAAGCTACAGAGGTATTTTCCTGACAAGTTTTCATAATTGGAGCACGTATTTTGTATTAAGTCAGAATCTCCGCTTATCTTAAGGATTTTTGTAAGAAGTGTGAGAACAGTGTTCTGCCAAAGCATGCGAGTGATGACAACTGGCTCTCAGGGCCTCACAGTGATGCTTTGTGCTCCTAATTCGCCTCGGATAAAGCAGTCTATCAGGATCAAGGAGCAAAAACACAACAGCTCAAGTCGCTCACCAGACAAGGAGTGAACAGGAGCTGCTCACAGCTCAGTTCATTATCGATGTTTTCACCAAAATCAGCTGGCACAACAATTAGAGCACACTTCATTACAGGAGTCATACTCTGAATGATTGTGGAACACGTCTACTTTTTGTACCAAGTCACGGTTATGGAGAAGATATAAAGATTGTAGACACTCTAAAATTGAAAACACAAATTCAGAGACACCAACAAATGAATGCACCCTCTCCCCCCAAAAGTTTGCGGAGGAGGAAGGGAGGGTCCGCCTTCAGGACATGTGATGAGGGGTTTTGACCCCCTCTCCCGCCCCAAAAAAAAAAAAACAAAACTTATGCGGATAGGGGTAGGGTGTTTTTCTCTTGCGCTACATGAATTCACACCCCTTCGTCCAACTGTCAATCACTGACGGGAAAACGCAAATTCCTCATCTGTCACGCATGCACGCTGCGGAACAGTGTAAGTTTCGGGAACCGCCCCCCGATGTACGGCAACAGGCTGCAAATTTCGGGACACTGCAGGAGACCTTTTTTTTCCGGGAGAGTCGGCATGTCCGAGATTGCAACTCTCAGCCCGGCGTGCACGGGGCACGGTCATGACACACTTTACTGTGCGGTGGCAGCGAGTGTGACCGCTCAGGTGCACCAGTGAGCGCGCTCCTGGCAGGTGTGATAAGTCATTTCCCGTCAAGGTCAGAGAAGGAAACGAAACTCCCAAACTCCCACAGCTGCAGATGAGGTTTGGTTTAAAAAAAAAAAAATACCGGCCACAGCGAGTGAATCTTCATTTCGCACCCGAAGCCCTTTTTCCTGCATAGTGCAGCAAGTATTCATTAATTCTTATGAAGCCTAATTGATCAACGCTGGCTAAATATAGTTCAATATCAATGGCTTTCCAGTTACGGAGGCCGTCACCTCATCTAACATAATAAAAATTCGCATTTCCTGAGCAGCATTACGGAATGCCTCGAGCGTGTGGCTGCCTTGGGCAGGGAAGGGTTAATTGAAGGACCCGGGAATAGCCCCACTCAAGCGCGCACCACTTACAGCATCGAGAAAAAAAAACGTCTCGATAAAGGTAGAGTCGGAGATATCATATTTAGCAATCAAAATGAAAAATGGGGCGTCAACTGTTTTACACAAGAGCTAATTCATCACCTGAAACTATGGATAAGTAGCTGCTTTGTTGCCATTCAAATTATTCCACCCTTGCTGGAGCACTGCCATAAATCATATAGGTCCGCGCGGGTTTGTCCCATTAGCTGCTATGCTAAGAAACCAGCCCCCCCTTCCACCCCCAGCATAGCTGTATCACAAACACATATAAAACACATAAAAACATGCATTACATGTTATTAATCAGCATCTCTCTCTCTCTCTCTCTCTCTCACACACACACACACACACACACACACACACACACACACACACAGACACTGTTCAATTCAATATGTTTCAATGGCATTAAATGGGGGAAGTATTACATAACACAGCAGACAAGTGGTAATACTGAAGTATAACTGAACATTTTGGCCAATTAGCTCTCAGTCCAAAAGTTTAACAATCAGCAAAATCAGACAGGAACTTGTTTTCAAGAATTGATACACCCTGATTTAAACAACTTCCTGTGTGGCAGTTAGTAGTTGTGCATCTATGGCCAATTTTGAATGACCCTAGTCACTCCAAGCTTGTTGTTTTCTGCACTGAATCAGTGACAAGATTTTCTGTGGTCGGCGAAAGTCACGTCTCTTTCAACGAATACAATGAATACTCAGCTCATATATATATATCCTCTGCAAAACATTATGAAGCTGTACTGGTTTTTTTGGTATTTAGTCTGGTACCTCACACCATAGTTATCACGTTTGGGTGACACATTTTCCATGACACATGCAATTCTATGTATGCAGCATATAGCAGAACATGATTTATAGTCACACCAGTTCAACCTACAGTATCTATCTATCTAAAAATGAAGTACAAAAGTGAAATAGTAAAAATTTATGCCACTTCAATGGTACACAAAAAGAAAAAAAAATGTACCTCAGGCAGTGGTACAGAGTGTGTGTACCTTATTTTGCTTGCATAAGGTTGGCTATTTATTAGTATTTGAAAAGAAGATCATTCTCCTGTCAGGGTGTGCGATGGGAATATGTTCCTAAAAGAACAGAAACGCATCCCTGCCGCATCTTCAGTTCACATAGCGTCTCTGTCTATAAACGGACGCGCTATTCTGCGGGGAGTCGGGCGCCTGTAAGACAGTGAGAAACAGAGGGTTGGACCGAGTCCCCTTCGCCATCATTTATCTGCATGCGTGTCCTTTAAAACTCGCGATGACGAGAAAGGATAGGTCACAGCGCCGGAGCGCCCGCTTCTCCGCGGTGTGTCCGTCTCGCGCGCTCATAAATTACCGCGCTCCCAACGTGCAGTAACGGTGTACACACCATTACCGAGGTGCCAGGGCAGTGCGAAGACAGCCTAGCTCTCTGCCAGCTTATAACTTTAATTAAAAGGTCTGTTTTCCAGGTTTACCTCTTCACCCAAACAAATCTCTCTAAATACATCACTGGATACTCGCTGCGCATATTTCAGGTTTATGTAGACCAAAATATAATTTCTATCAGTACTCTGAATGCCGTTCTAGAAGGAGAAGAAGAAGAAGAAGAAGAAAAAAAAAAACCCCAGTCAGTTTTACGGTTTCGATTCGAGCACTCAGTGCTCGGATTTACGCCGGTGTTGATGTCTCTTCTGTTTAAAATCATCTCGCTCGCATCAAAACTCTAGAGGGTTTAAAGAAAACTTAAAATAAAAGGAATCCATTCAGAATATCAGCATACAGCTCCAGGTCTATTCTGGTCATTTGACGTTTCTTTGGTAAATTTGTCAAAAAAAAAAAAACCACCATTGCCAACTTGCAAAAGAAGGAATGGATGACCATGTTATGGAGACCAGAACAGCGCCCAAATTTTTATTTGTATTATCATTTTTAAACATTTTTTCATAGGCAAAGATACATATGTCTTTAAGGTGTAAGAACTGACTCAACATCAGGAGCCCGTTCTCATTTTCTGTGGCATTTCATGGTTCTCATTTTTAAAAAATGTAATACATTTTTTAGGCCGTTCCTGCTTTCTGTGAGAGAGAATTTAGGACAGTCAGGCGTGGGGTGGGTCATAGTGCTGCCTGTTATAAAAACCAACACTGAAAAGAATTTCACAGTGAAAATAGAAAGCAATATTACTTTGAGGACTGCTAAAGTCCCCATGGTGGGCGCCATCTCGCTACTTAACCCGCAGCGGATCAGGACACCTGCCGAAAAACAGCTGACTGTCGACACTCGATTCGACGGGCGTTTGCCGACAAGACGAAGTCGCAGACTCCTTGCGGACGGTCGCGGCCGCAGGAAGCCACTGTCATTAGCAACTCCCAACAGCTGTCCCCTATTCTCCTCTCGTCCTCACACTGCAAGCATTAGTGGCCCTTAATTGGGTGATTAAAGGAAAATCCGCAAAGTTAAAGCAAAGACTAACTTTGATGAATGAGGTGCAGGGAAGGCTCTATCGGGATGCTTAGCAGGATTAGCTCCTCAAACACCGGAAACCTGAGGGAAAAATGGTATCTCTGGCCATGGTTACACGTGTCTTTTCAATGCAACTTCTGTCATCTGATCGTGCCAGGCTGCATTAACTCTCGAGTCTGCACTCTTCAAGATTGGATTTCGCTCCCATTTGGGATCAGATTGGCCGAACTCCATGCCGAGGTGGCCCGGCTCGCATTGAGTTCGAATCTCAGCGAGGTGGGGACAGCATGCGGGCGCAATCCGGACCATTTATCAAACGTAGGTCTCGTAGGTCTTCTTGAGAGCAGTTAGCCTACAGAAATAAAGCAATATGTGAGCAATATTTGAAATGGTCAACAATGAGAGAAAGGACAGCTATGCAAGAACTTGGCAGCAATGCCAGAGAAAAATAGAGCATCTCGTACCTGCTGCCACCATCACAACATAAACAAAATACAAAGAAAAACAAAGGTGCTTTTTCCACACCAAGTACATTTTGGATGCCCCTATTTCATGGGAATATGTCAGTGTTGCGAAAAAGCATTTGCCCCTCACTGGTTTCTTCTATTTTTGCATATTTGTCACACTTAAACGTTTCAAATCATCAAAGTCATTTTAATGTTAGACAAGGATAACTCAAGTAAACACAAAGTGCAGTTTTTAAATGATGATTACTTTTTATGAAGAGAGAAAGCTATCCAACCTTACCTGGCCCAATAAGAAAAATGTAATTCCCCCTTTGTTATTAAACCAATTAATCAAACAAACTGAATTGGTAATTGGGTTTAATTTCTCTAGATACACCCAAGCATGATTACTGCCAGCCCTGATGAACATAAACACCACTCAAATACAACCTGTCTGCCAATGTGAAGTAGATAAAATGCAGTACATGTTGCAGGGATCTAAAGAGATTCAAGAGCAGGCGAGAAACAAAGGCATTGATATCTATCAGTCCAGAAAGGGATACAAAGCCATTTCTAAAACATTTGGACTCCAGTGAACCATGGTGGGAACCATTATTGACAAATGGAGAAAATCAGGAGCAGTGCTGAACTTTCCCAGGAGTGGCTGGCCGACCAAAATTGCTCCGAGAGTGAATTCATTGACGACTCATTCACGGGGTTGGAGAAGAACCCAGACTAATATCTAAAGAACTGTAAGCCTCAATTGCCTCACTTCGGATCAGTAGTTCATGACTCCACAATAAGAAAAAGACTGGGCAAAAATGTCATCCATGAGAGAGCTCCAAGACGAAAACCACCTTTGAAAAAAAACAAACACAAATAAATGTTCCTCTCACATTTGCCAAAAAAAATCCATCTGGATGACCTCCAAGACTTTAGAGATAATATTCAGTGGACTAATGAGTCATAATGAGTCAAAAGTGGAATGTTTTGGAAGACATGGGTCCTGTTAAATCTGGGCCAAAGTTAACACCGCATTCCACCATGAGAACATCATACCAGCAGTCAAACACAATGACGATAGTCATTTATGGCTGCATTACTGCTTCAGGATCTGGGCGACCAGTCATAATTGATGGATCCATAAATTGCGCTCTCAACCTGAAAATCCTTAAGAAGAATGTCCGGCCATCAGTTTCTGACCAAAAGCTCAAGTGCAGTTGGGTTATGCAGCAGGACAATGATCCAAAGCCCACAAGTCATCCTATACCACTGAATGGCTCAAAAGAAACAAAATTAAGGTTTTGGAGTGACTTGAATTTGACTGAGATGCCTTGGCATAATCTTTATATTGACAATTCATGCTTGAAAACCCTCCAATGTGGCTGAATTAAAACAATTCAGCTTAGAAGAGTGGGCCAATATTCCTCCACAGCTATGTAAAGGACTCATTGCCAGTTATAACAAATGTTTAATTGCAGCTGTTGCCACCATGGGTGGCAGAACCAGTAATCAAGTTTAGGTGGAAAATATTTTTTCACATGGGTGATACAGGTTTTAAATAACTCTTTACTTTCAATAAATGAAATGATAATTTAAATCTGCAGAATGTGTTAATTAACATTGTCTATCTCACATTAAAAGTAGGTAGATGATCTGAAACATTCACATATGACAAATAAGCAAAACTTTAAAAAAAATTGGGAATGGGGCAATACGTTTTCACAGCACTGCATAAAATCACTATCAAATCAGGCAGGTTGCATGGAAGTATAAAGTGTGGAAACATAACTGGACACAGCCGAGTTCTGATCTGTAGCATCCAATCCCAAAATTGCATTGAAAACACGAGTGCAACCACAGTCCGGTGACGTATGGTAAGGTCAGTAACAGGGAAGGCACTACCCACTTTGCCTTCCTAGACCACATGTCACTGCCACAGACTCTGTTATGCGGATCCTGTCCTCTTTCCTCTTTTCAGCAATGAAGTGCAAATTTCACAGTGAGGCCTGTTAACGCTATGCTAGTCGAGCATGATTTCAAAGCACTCGCACAACTGTGTCGTACTTTGCCTGACCGCTGTGCTCAGTTAAGTTTTGAACATATCTATGTAACCATAAATGGGGAGATGTTGCTTGTGTACGGTGCACACAGAGAAATGTGCTCTTGTTGATATGCCAGGGAGAATATAAGCCAAGACCATGAAAATTCAGGTTTTAGAAACAACATATTGTACCATTCGAAAACGGTGTAATACCTGAAAAGAAGAGAAAGCAGGGAGGAAAGGCAAAAAATGCATCCAAACATGATGTGACAATGAAAGTTCATGAAGCTAAATAAAGATTTTCCAGCACTGTTGCCATGCAATTTATTTCAAGGACTTACTGACCATCAGTGTGCACTCAAGATTTATATTTTGGTTGTAGGCTAGCATATGTAATTAGCATCAGTGATTTAGTGATGTTATGCATTCCCTCTCCGGTCCATGAATTGCATTGTTAGTCACATAACATTAGTTGAAAGCCCTTACATTCTCTTACATTGCAAGTCCCTCTTGAGAAAATCCTCTGTAAGATGAATACAATATTTTAACAGAGTGCTTCAACTACAAGTCAAGCTTTGCAATGGGCTCGGATTGAAGTATGAGCAAGATAATTATGAGCACTGCAATCCCAGATAGTGTGGTGCACTCAGTTTTTTTTTTTTTTTTTTTTGTGGAAACAGATTTCCTCAAAAAATTGTGTAAGACAGCCAAGTTGCCTTGTATGAACACTACTTCAAAATAAATAAATACATTACTTCAAAATGAAATATAATTTAAAATGCTACAACACCATGTTTACAGGTGCTGTGAGCACAAGGAAATGAAGTTGGTTTACATTCATTTTCCAGGTGATGGTCTCCACAAATCATTACCGCGCGCTCTCTGGGTTTATAGTGAAGCCAGCTGTGGACACAGGCAGGCGATCTTTCATATAAAATAAGCTGTGCGCGGAAATAACATTGACTTTGTTCCAACATGTGAAATCGCACAGGTACAAGCCTGCCGTAATGTACACCGCAAAACAGGTAAATTAATTCCGGCGGACACGGCGAAAGGCATTACTGACGCTTATGACCGCTGAAACTTTACAACAAACCGTACGGTAAAACCTACGGCGGCAGCCAGGAGGTCAAGGTAATATGAAAGATTGACTGAGCTCTTCATAAGGGCCTCAACATCTGTCTAATCTCGCCCATCAGGCCCTCTGCTGGGTTGTATTGGCTGTTGGATGTGTAAAATCTGCAGCGCTGAAAAATGGCCCCAGTCTTATCGCTATCAACGGCATGGCAAAGAGAGGGAGTGTCCAGAGGAGCCCACAGTAAATATTACCTCCCAGCTGAGCCACTGTTGACGGCGACCTGATGTTGGGGAGGAAGTGATGGACTCATGTTATTAGACGCCGAAGGACCGCTGTGTGCCCCCGCGCTCCTGATCGTAGTTTGCTGAAGACACAGCCGTGGTACAGAGGCTCAACCGTTCAGCTCGTGTCCTTATCCTGGCCTCTCCAATTTCTGCCGCGAATTAAACTAGGGTTTTTTTTTTTAACAAGCGATGGTTCGAATCTAAGGTCACTTCAGCTTTCAGATAACGCGATGCTGCACTCTTTTAATACCATTTTATTTAAAATATACTGCAGTTATGCTTTTCAGTCGTATCGTTGCATGTACATTTCCTGCAAGAATGGCTATGGATTCACGTACAGTTGATCCTTGATAGAAATATGCCTCAAAAGATTTTTAGTTTCAGACAAACTCAGACTTAGCAAGGGGAGCTAAGAGGGAATCACTGTATTGCCTATTTTTCGTGCATCTATGAAAAAAAATCGTCGCATTTTTATGGCAAATCCATTTTCTCATGTTAAGGAGTATTCACACATCTGTTTCGACATAAATATGTGCGCAAACCAAATGGCTTGATACGGTTCAACCAAATTTTCAGCAATATGTATGTCAAAGTAAATACTAATAATTTCCGACAGCTATATCAGAACAACACCTCACTCATAAATGCAACAGCCATACTGTATATGCTCTTTAATGGTATACAGTATATCATCTTTAAGTGAGTGGTTGTAGGTCAACAGGTGGTCTGTAGAGGGAGCTGTTCTCATGAAAATGCGCAGAGCGGTGTTTCTCCTACAAGCTTGGGTAGTAGAGAGGGCACCCTCACCTGTCCTTGAGTGGGGGAAAACCGTGAATTCAGCATGCTCTCCATTGCCGAAAGCCATCAATTTATTACCTGCTTAAATTAATACGCTGCCCGTATTAATAGTTTCCTTCTTTCTTCCGCCGCTTAGCAAACAGGCGCTCCGATAAGTAAAATAACCATCTACAAATGACAGCATTGCTCCCGCAAAATTGACTTCACTCTCGCGATCGTTCGGGGGAAATAAATTGGAATGACACACGGAGAGGATTTCATAAAAACGGCATCTGGCTACGGACCAACCTCACAGTGCATGGAATAATAAATGCACTTAAGGGGACAAATGATCCAAAAGGTAAAGATTTAAGAGGCCGCAATCATATTTCTGGACGCGGAAAGGCTTTTAAAAGCCAGGAAGTAAGATCGTGCTCGGCCATAAGTTCAAAGCGAGAGGGGATGCTGCCCCCTTTCAAGGAGGCACAGAAAACACATTTTCCATGTCATCCTGAGTATTCAAAACATTCTATATAGGCACTGTAATACAGTGCACTCAGAATAAAATATACATTTCATGCTACTTAAATTATCATATCGCTTATGAATTGTCAATTTTCCTGGGGTGATTTTTTTTTTATATTTCCCTGAAATGGAATATATACGTCAACTTTACCTTCAAGTGTATTTGACAAAAAAAAAAAAAAAAAACACAATTATATGATCCAAGTTCAAACCACCCCCCAACCCTACCTCCCCTTAATTTTCATTTGCATCATATCCTCCACTTTGAATTCTCCAACAAGCACCTGTATTTAATGAGCTGGAAATACTGTTGGCAGTGTGAAGACGGAATACTTTCAAGGACGTATCGCGGCGCGTGACTCCCGGAGCCCTCAGACTGGGGCCGACGATGTGAAATGTTTAATATGTGTCTGGAAGTCCCACATCTGCCCCCGCAGCAGTGTCACTGAGAGTGGCTCTATGGCCACTGGGCCGTTCCATTAATCAGCCGGGGGGTGAGGTGGGGGGAGTGGAGGTATTTCTGTCTTCAATCTGCAGTTTTTAAAAGAGGCACGTGTAATGTTACGACACAGTTTTCTGGACCGGGGAGAGGGCAGGGGTTAGTGGTTAGCGCGGCAAACACCCCTCCGCTCGCCAAACTCATAAACTGAATTATTTCCATAAGACGCCGCCATGAAATGCAACCTTTATTAAATCCTCAGACACAAGGTTAAACACAATAGACAGGAGATCGCTACCTGATACGCTGGAGCGAAGCTAATCAACTCTCCCCTAAAATGCCTTCCCTGGAAAAGGCAACAGCGTCCAACTTTCCACAAAAAAAAAAAAAAAAAAAAAAAACTCAGACAAATTGAGTTGCTATCTCATAATCCAATAAATAAATAAATAACTGATGGGAAATACTGAGTAAAGAATTTGAGACATGTAGGGTATTTAAGATTGTGTAAATTAACATATCGGCCTACTTTCATGGCACTTGAGTTTTAATATGAAGTACATTAGTCACTGAAATTTTCACATTTGCTGCGAGTTCCGTAGTTATTAGGACAGCGCAATTTACAAACGGGTTGAAATTCCGACACTACACTCGATAGGCAAGCTAGGCTACTGCCCCAAATAAGATAGTCTGCGTTTTAATTTGGGTATGAGCGATTAAGGCAGCATTACAGCCCTTTAATATATCTATGCCACTGGCCATGAAACTCATCATAACTTAAGTGAACGCATTTAAGAAAAGCAAAACAATTAAAATGACCGACAACAACAGAGATTTGTCAATTGTTTTATCATTGGGCACTTGGAGCAGGAAGGGGCAGGTGCTGAAGCAATGAGAGTCACGCCCTCCACACATGCCCCGTGCCGCGCCCGCTGTGGTAGTTTCGCATTTTTACCTGACAGCCGAAAAGCCTGAGAAATGCCCCCGCTGCAGTCTGACTGTGACAGAGCGTGCCCGATTTAATTCCACTCCACCGGCAGGTGCTGGGGTTCGACCACCTCACGCGCTGCCCCACAAGACGCTCCTCTCCCGCTGCGCTCGGCAGCTGTGCTGGAAGCGAGCCGCTCTTTTCTGATGGACTGCGGCAACTGCACGCGCAAAACCCAAATTAATCTTAGATAACGTTGCAGCGCGTCCGAGATGAAGCCCCACACGAACAATTTCATCTGGAATGTTTTCATATTTATCGTGTGAGTAATGTTAAAATCCAATCTGTTATCATAGAAGACTAGTAGGCATCGATAATCATCTTTCTGATTATTACAGCTGCTAAATATCATAATAATACGAATAATCAAGTAAATTACAGTTATATCGATTTACACACAACAGTATAGACTACCCCTTTCCTTAATGAATGATGAGATGGGTCGGTAAGTTTCCCCTCCTAATCAGCCCATGAAATATTTCTTTCTCATGCAGGGAGAGCCGCGGACAGGACTCATAGGGCCTTTAAGTAATACACATTTATTTTCAAATTGCGTGACTTCATCAAAGACCCCCCGCCTTTTTTTTTTTTTTTTTTTTTTTTTTTTTTTGCTAAGATGTTATGCCAAATCAGGGACGAATTTCGAAGCCGAAAGTACAATAGCCCAATCCCTCACTCCTAAATGCGTCTACCCTGTATAGATAACGAGTTATATGTAGCCTAAGCGGTGTTGTGAATGGTCATAGATGCAGTGTAGCACATATCATCTGGATTTATTGAGTAGTGTGCTTAATAACCGAGGGCAAAATCTTTTCACTCGTTAAAACATAACTCTTGACTATTCACAGAAGTTCCGCCCGGAGTGATCACGGAACCTCAGTCTCCCCTCGCTAATTGAATCATGTTAAATGGTCAATTCTCCCTTCAGTAGCCAAACTATAGCTAGGCTACTCATCCAACATTCTCCATAAGCCTATTATTGGCGTCGGATAACTTGAGGCGCTCATGACAGCACCAGCAAGTCATTCTTTGTCCATAATCATAGTGTTTCCCACAAAATTTTTGGAGAATATGGGGGCACGTGTGTGGTGGCAGACCGATGTCTGGGGGGGTGATTCTCATTTTGTTTAGCGGGGGGTGGGCTTAGATGATTGTCACTTTGTTGAGCGGGGGAGGTGGCATTTTCCCTTTTCCCATTTTGTTGAGCGGGGCGGGAGATTATTCTCATTTTGTTGAGGGGTGGGGTTTGGTGGTTGGGGGATTGAATTGCGCAAATTCCGCGTCTTACAATACCTTTCCTATTTTTCCGGTTTTTTTTTCTTTTT
Organism: Gymnothorax javanicus; assembly: GCA_029692085.1. Lineage (NCBI taxonomy): Eukaryota > Metazoa > Chordata > Actinopteri > Anguilliformes > Muraenidae > Gymnothorax > Gymnothorax javanicus. The sequence continues at coordinate 6,740,625 of CM056198.1, read as the reverse complement.
TTCAAACGTTCGCATGTTAGATCAACACGCGGCGATTGCGCACATTGAGACTATGGCGGGGGAAATTAGACTATGGCGGGCCGCCATAGTCTCGTCAATGTATGGGAAACAGATTCCCAAAGTCAGCCTACGCAAAATGTACAATCCACGAAGTTATTTGCTCTAGACCTACTCAGAGTCTTGGAAGGCATAGCGCAATTTTCTTCGTATCTCATTGAAATCAGCAGGAAACAATTACCTTATCAACGAGGGTGCAGCTCGTAAGGGGTATTTCAGTTTTCTATTTTATCTCCGTATGCTGTGTCCGCGGGAGAGAAAAAAAAAAAGTTGGCCTACAGTCTGCGACTAATGTCTTCTTCAGCTTAGATGCATTGCTGTCATGCACATGGCATGCGCGCCCCCAGAGCCCTGCACCAAAGAAAAATGTTTCATCTGATGGCTTCCGAGGCGCTCTTGCCCCCCTTTGAAATAGCTGACATTTTTTGCTCTGAGTGGGCGGAAATAGACCACTTGGATAAAACAGTTTCCGTCGTAGAACGTATCACGGAGTTCGATTAAGTCTGTGGGAGAGCAACGTTACTGCTGGCGACGACGTGACCGCACCATCAGTTTGCCGCGTGCGAAAGACTCCGGTGACAAAGCAAGAGTTGTGTTTCGTGCGCCCAGGTAAAATTTTAATTTGCAGTTTTTATTCGACAATCATTAAAGGTCTAAAACTAATAATAATTTACTATGTAAAAAAGGATACAGTAATATCTTAGGCCATGGCTCAACGGACCGTAGAACCAGCACCTAATATTTACAGTTTTAATGCAAATTGGATACTAATTGATGCCACAGATATTGTTTGAATGGCAGTGGAGACCAAATAGAAAGTTATCACCAGGGGTTGGATGGGCAGAGAAACTGTAAAGCTAAAGCAACTTTAAGACTGCAAAGTTCAAGTACTCATAGTCCAACATAAGCCATAAAGCCATACACTGATAAGCCGGAATATTAAAGCCACCCTTAGATGGAGCAAATAACATTGATTATCTTCATGACTATGGCACATGTCACGGCATTTAGGAATCACCTCTTTCCGTTTTGATGTGCATTTTCATACCGTCTCAACGTTTCTCGAGTCGAGGTGGTACATAGAAAAGAGACGGGCACTTAATGCACTGTGGGAAGAAGACGAGCTGGAGGAGGAAGTGTGTTGCGCTAGGGAATGTTCCCCTGGGAAACCTTGGGTCCAGGAACTCAAGTGTGCATCAGTTTGATGGAACTGTTTTTGCGGCACAAAAGGTGACCTACTCAATATTAGGCAGGTGGTTACAATGTTGTGGCTAATCATTGTATACAAGACTGGTCATGATTGCCATTTTGCTCTTACAAATTTTTCAAAGACAAAGATTAGAAATGTCTACTGACCAAAAGAGGAAGAGACATTATGAAGTAAAAAAAAAAACGGGACAGGTAATGGTTGGCAGATGAAAATTTGCCTCCCTTGCTGACTGTTCATTAATGTGCATTGACCTTGTCAAAAATACACTAATAAATTAAAATTACCTGCCTTGACGGTTGATGCTTGGATGGTATTAAGTTGAAATTGACAATTTTATATTTAACTTCTTGCTGACGCTGCTCACTAAGGGCAAATACAGTGCCCTCAAAAATTATTGGCACCCTTAATTAATACGAGGGAAACTGGCTGTAATAAATATCCTCGCGGTTTATCCTCTTGGTCTTTCACTCAAAAAATTCACAGAAATCTTACATATTCCTTGCAGTAAAATTATTGAAAGAAGAAAAAAGTTGATATTGAATCAATATTTTTCTCCAAAAAATGTGCGCTGCAATTATTGGCACCCTTAGAGAATCTGATGATTAAAATCCAGCTGAAGTACATTTACAGTCGTATTTTACATTTTTAGGTGTACCCTTTTCATAGGGAACTCTTAAGTGGTCAACCATGACTTCCTGTTCCACGGGGGTATAAATATGAGATATTGATAAGATTTACAAATAATTTTAAAGTTGCTGACTAGTTCCCAAAACTATGTCTAAATCAGGCGTCAGCTGGATGTAAATTATCGTACAGTGTTCGAATCGAGGGAGAAAGATTCCTGTGATGTGCGCTCAAAGAGCAATGGGACATTCTAATTGATTTTCTGACTTGTCAGAAAACTTTGGCTCACATTGTAAATGTGAACTATTCTACAATGCAATGTCACTGGAAAAGCACAGCTATGACCCCAAACAGTGCATGAATATATTGTCCCAGGCCATACCAAAGCAGTTCGAAATACAGTCATGAGAAAAAGAGAGCACACCGTTTTTCAGTTCTATGGTTTAACATATCAGGACATAATAAAAAATCAGCTGGTCCAAATCAGGTCCTAAAATTATGTAAATCTACCCTCAGGTGTAAAAAAACACACAACAGATTCCACTGTGCCATTATTTAGTAAACCAAAATTAATCCAAAATGCAGAAGCCATGTGCGAAAAAACTAAGTACACCCTTACTGCTTTCAGAGGAATTAAGAAGGTAATCAGCGGTCAGGTGTTTCTGCTCAAATGCACTCAATTAATTGATCATCAGCAAGTGTGACCTCCTCTATAAAAGCAGAGGTTTTGGCACTTTGTTGGTTTGGAGAATTTAGGTCTGTGTTAACACAATGCCTAGAGGGAAAGACGTCAGCAATCATCTCAGAGAAGCAATTGTTGCTGCCCATCAATCTGGGAAGGGTTATCAGGCCATTTACAAACAATTTGAAGTCCATCATGCAACAGTGAGGAAGATTATTCACAAGTGGAAAACATTAACAACAGTTGCAATTTTCCCAGGAGTGGGCGTCCCAGCAAATTCACCCGAAGGTCAAACCGTGTAATGCTCAGAAAAATAGCAGAAAATAACCCATAACTACATCTAGGACTCTACAGGCCTCAGTTAGCATGTTAAATGTTAAAATTCACGACAGCACAATTCGAAAAAGACTAAACAATTACGGCTTGTTGAGAAGCGTTCCCAGGAGAAAGCTTCTTCTTGCCAAGAAGAACATGGTAGCATGGCTTTTTTTTTTTTTTTTTTTTGTAAATTTGCATCTGAAAAAACCACAAGCCTTCTGGAACAATGTCCTTTGGACTGAGAAGACCAAAGTGGAGTTGTTTGGCCATAATGCACAGCGCCATGTTTGGCTTCAACCAAACACAGCGCATCAGCCCAAACACCTCATACCAGCTGTGAAGCATGGTGGTGGAGGGGTCATGATTTTGGTTTGTTTTGCAGCCTGGGCACCTCGCCGTCATTGAGTCGACCATGAACTCCTGTGTGCCAAAGTATTCTAGAGTCAAATGTGAAATCATCTGTTTGATAGCTAAAGCTTGGCCGCAATGGGATCATGCAACATGACAATGATCCCAAGCACACCAGTAAATCTACGACCGAATGGCTGGAAAGGGGAAAAAAAATAAAGGTGCTGAAATGGCTAAGTTGAAGTCCAGACCTCAACCCGATTGAAATGCTGTGGCGGGACCTTAAGAGAGCTGTGCATAAACAAATGCCCTCAAAGATCAATGAACTGATGCAATGTTGTGAAGAAGAGCGGGCAAAAATTACTTCACCACCATGTGAGATACTAATAAAATCATACAGAAAACGATTAGTTCAAGTTATTGCTGCTGAAGGTGGTTCTACAAGCTATTGAATCATGGGGTGGTACTTAGTTTTCACAGATGACGTCTGTATTTTGGCTGAATTGTGGTTTAATAAATAAAGACAAGGTGGAATCTGTTGTGCGTTGTTTTATACCTGAGGTTAGATTTACCTAATTTTAGGACCTGATAAGGACCAGCTGATACATAAAACTGCAGAACTGAAAGAGGGTGTATAGTGCCTGACAAAAGTCTTGTCGCTTATCCAAGTTGTAGGAACAACAAATAATAACCTGACTTGTATTTGATCAATTGGAATCAAAAATGGCTTATATGAAAGGCAAAGCCCTCTAGATTATGCGAAATAGACCAAAATAGAGTTTTGTGTCATTGATTGAGTTTTATAATTTAATTTGTACAGAAAGGTCAGATTTTGCTTGGACAAAAGTCTTGTCGCTTTGAAAAAAATGTGGAAATTATACATACACTTTATTTTGAATACACAAATATGCCACTATAATATCAGAACATAAAGCCATGGTGCCTTGGAAAAAAGAATTAATATTGCGTATGACTCCCATGAGCTTGGAGGACTGCATCCATACGTCTTGGCAATGACTGAGATAACTGGATGATGAAATCATCTGGAATGGCATAGAAAGCAGTCTTGCAGGACTCCCAGAGTTCATCAAGATTCTATGGTTTCATCTTCCAAGCCTCCTCCTTCATCTTACCCCTGAAATGCTCAATAATGTCCATGTCAGGTGACTGGGTCGGCCAATCCTGGAGTACCTTCACCTTCTTCGCTTTCAGGAACTGTGACATGGAGGCAGAAGAATGAGAAGGAGCAGCAGTATAAGTAGGGCAGCAAGAACTTCTTGATATTTCAGGCTGTTGATGTTGCCATCCACTCTGCAGATCTTTCTCACACCCCCATACTGGATGTAACAACAAACCATGATTTTTCCTCCACCAAACATGATTGTTTTCTGGGAGAATCTTGGGTCCATGAGGGTTCCAACAGGTCTTGTATGGCGACTGGGATGCAGCTCAATGGATGATTCACCAGAAAAATAAACTTTCAGCCACTTTTCCAGTATCAATCCTTTCTGCGAGCTGTGGGCCTTGGCAAATGCAATGCAGGTTTTTTGTTTTCTGTTTAATGCAGACTTCTGTGTACTAATTTGGCTATGAAAGCCACTTTGAGAGAGAATTTGACAAACTCTTCTTGTAGATACTGGGATTTTTGGTGACATTTCCTCATGTAGCTTTGCTGTAGTTGAAGAAGGGCTAGCCTTGTACAGTTGAAGCAACAAACGGTCCTTTCAAACAGTTGTCATACCGGGGTCTGTCTGACCTGCGCTTGCCATGAACGTCACCAGTTTCTTCAAATCTTTTTCTCATCCCCTCCGCTTGACATTTGGATACATTAAAGATGTCTGCCACCTCAGCAGCAGACTCAGTCTTCAGGCTCTTGATGATCAGCACTTTGGTCTGTGGTTGAATCTTTGGTATGTTGTCAGAGGTCTAGTCGCACCTCATATGAAAGTCTGGTGTGCTGGGGTTATTTCTATACACATCTGGGAATGTGTTAATTACAGTATTTGTCATATGTTAAACTCTAATCTGCAATTTGTTGCATCATCTGAAGAGACGACAAGACTTCTGTCCTAGCAAAAACAGATGTTATGGGCTTAGCCAAGCTGTGAACATCAGAACACTTTTTGACGGTTTCATTTTGCACCAAATTATTAATGTGAAAGCCCTTGACATTAAAATGGACCATTTATTGTAACGATTGATTGGTTAGAAATAAAGTTATATGCTATTTTTAGTTACTATGTCCTTATGCGACAAGACTTTTGTCAGGCACTGTACTCTCTTTTTCTCATGACTGTGACCCAATAATCAGCCATTCATTATTCTATCTATAGTCGCCCAGTGAAACACCCATTGCCGTGAAGCGCTCTGACACCAGGATTTACACCAGATGCATGTGCGGTCCGCCTGCGCCCTGCTGCGTTTTTGCTGTGTGCACTTCTGTCCGTCAACACCCACTGGCTGCGTTTTTACTGTGTACCAGCGCCAGACGGCTAGATAAGTGAGACCAATGAATGAACCTTACAAGATCACTTGGTAATTACAGAATCACACGCGATCGCCCAACATAAATGATACATGTTGTATTGAGTGCAATTACAAACAGGCAGTAGCCTTTGTCCCTTACCGAAAGGGTTGAGGAACGGTTGACTTGCTTCGATTTTGATTTATTTTCCGAGATTTCGTGCTTCTACCATGAATAAGTAGCCTATTTATTAATAAATGTTTTTACTTTCTTGTTTGTGTTGGGGTTGTCATTTGTTTGGAAAGTGTTCTGTCGATAAAGTTCAGCCTACATATTTTCTTACTTCAGTTGCTGTCCTAGCCTACAATACGAACTGGTGCCAACACGGATTTTGAAAATTATCCGTATCTTTCAATGTTATGTCTGTGTACCGATGGATCTGCTGTGCTGAAGTGTTGCGTTGTTACTGCGGCATCCGGCAAAACTTGAAGTCTTGCGTATCTGCTGCGCACAGCGCAGTGTAAGCACTCACATTGACTAAAGACAGTCCAAGCACGCACCTGGTGTAATTTGGGGTTCGGGTGATCGCTTTGTCACATAAGTTGCCAGATGCTTCAATCGCGCGGTGTGCGGGGTCCTATCGGGTTGAAATTCTGTTTGTCGTTCAGTCTAAGCTCAGCTTTAGTCTTTGGTTATCACCCAAGAACACAGTGAGAATGGACAATGAAATGTTGAGCTGAGCAAATCAGGAGTTAGATCTCAGAAAATTTCGACTCAGTTGAAAATACCCATTTCCGCTATCAGGGTAATAATTAACAAGTTTAAAGTGACATGAGCTGTTAAAAAGCTGATTGGAAGAGGACGTGTGGGTGCATTGATCTCATGCACCGTGAGGAGGATGGTTCAACTGGCATAAGAATCTCCGAGGAGTACAGCTGAAGAATTGCAGAGGTTAGTCAAGTCTTGGGGCCAGAAAGTCTCCAAAACTGCCACTGAACACCACCTACATCACCACAAGTTGTTTGGAAGGGTTGCCAGGGAAAAAGCCTCAGCTGTCAATCAACATCAAACTAAAGCGCCAACAGTTTTCCAGACTTTATAGGGACTTTCAATGGGACTGGCTGATATGGTCAGATCAGACCAAAATAGAGATTTTTGAAAACAAACATCTAAGGTGAGTTTGGCGCAGACAGAGAGATAGCCAAACAGAAAAGCACCTTATACTCACTGTGAAGTACGATGGTAGATCTTTGTTGTTGTGGGACTGTTTTTCTTTCAAAGGTCCTGCACATCTTGTCAGGACACATGGTACAGTGGACTCCATGAAATACTAGGGGGATATTAAATAAAAACCTAACAGCCACTACCAGGAAGCTTAAAATGGATCCTTTTTGAACCATCCACCAGGACAGTGATCCAAAGCACACCTCAAAATCTTCACAAGAATGGTTCTCTGATCTTGAATAAATGTGTTCACCATTCATCACATACAGTCATCCTACCAAAACCCTGACAGAAAAAAGTTAGGATCAGATGTCACCTTTTTCAAATAACCATCAACCTCGGAATCTGAAGGAGCTGGAGAGATTCTGTACGGAGGAATGGTATCCCATCTTGTGCCATGTGTTCACCAACCTCATCACATATTACAGGCTTACCAAAGAAAACGGCTGAGCTGTAACAAAAGTTTGTCAGATGTCAACCTTTTTCAAATAACCAGCAACACGAAATGGAAAACATGCCACATTCCTGCAAAACTTTGCGTGTGTCCGCATGCGCAGTTGGTTTGTCTCTGGGTTTGTAACAAGCCGTGTGAGTTATTTGAGTTTGGTTCCGGTGAAAATGTATCGACTAAAGTGTGTTGCAAAGTTTTGCGGGAATGTACCTGCAGCACATATATACTGAACTTGATCACACAGGCTGCTTTCTGCATAGCGAGCCCTGTTTTCCCCATTTGCTTGCTTTGAGATTCACAGTCACCATATGCGCATTTATGGCCAATGAAAACACATATTAAAAAAGCAAAGTACGCGTCCTGGATATCCTGCTGGTAACTGAGGGAGTCGGTGGAGAGTTTCACCGGCTTTACCCTGGGTAGGGGAGACTGGGGTCTGATGAGCCATATCACTATTTTGCAATCAATTGATGACAGAGCTGCTTAAAACAGGCAAAATATTTGACCATTGACTGATGAGTCATGGGGATAAATGAGCCATATCACTATTTTGCCTATTTTAAACACTTTTGGCATCGATTTTTCGCAAAATAGTGACATGGCTCATTGGTCCCCATGCCTCATCGGACCCCAGTCTCCCCAATTTCGTCTTAGCCACAAAATAAGTCTAAAATATTGGCTTCGTAGCTTACTTTTTTTTTCCATCAATTTCGAAATAGTTGGGACAAAGTGTAAATTGTGAATAAAATCAAAACGCAATGACTTTCAAATCACACCAGCCAGTATTTTGTTCACAATAAAACAGAGATAACACAGCAAATGTTGAAACTGAGAAATTTTACAATTTTATCCACTAAATGAGCTCATCTAAAATTTAATGGCTGCTACAGGTCTCAGAAAAGTTGGGACAGGGGCCTGTTTACCATAGTGTAGCATCCCCTCTTCTTTTTAACACAGAGTGGAGGTGTCTGGGCATTGAGGAGACAAGTTTCTTGAGTTTAGCCATTGGAATTTGATCCCACTCTTGTTTAATACAGGCTTCCAGCTGCTGGAGAGTTTTGGGTCTCCTTTGACAGACTTTTCGTTTAATTATGCGCCAAATGTTCTCAATCGGTGAAAGATCAGGACTGCAGGCAGGCCAGTTCAGCACACGGACTCTTCCACTATGAAGCCATGCTGTTGTAATAGCTGCAGTATGTGATTTTGCATTGTCCTGCTGAAATACACAAGGCCTTCCCTGGAATAGATGTCGTCTGGAGGGGAGCATATGTTGCTTTAAAACCTTTATATACCTTTCAGCATTCATGGTTCTTTTTAAAACTTGCAAGTGTCCCACACCATATGCACTAATGCATTCCCATACCACCAGAGATGCTGGCTTTTGAACTGAACGCTGATAACAGGAGGGGTGGTCTTTCTCCTCTTTAGCCCGGAGGACACGACGCCCATGATTTCCAACAAGAATGTCAAATTTGGACTCCTCTGACCACAGGACACTTTGTCACTTTGCTACAGTCCATTTTAAATGAGCCTTGGCCCACAGAACACGGCAGCGCTTCTGGATCATGCTGAACAATGGCTTCCTTTTTGCATGATAGAGTTTTAAGTGGAATCTGTGGATGGCACAGCTGACTGTGTTTACGGACAGTGGTTTCTTGAAGTATTCCTGGGCCCATTTAGTAATGTCAACGACAGAATCATGCCGGTGAGTGATGCAGTGGCGTCTGAGGGCCCGAAGATCACGGGCATCCAGTAAAGGTCTTTGGCCTTGTCCCTTACGCATAGTGGTTTTTCCAGTTTCTCTGAATCTTTTGATGATGTTATGCACTATTGATGATGAGACCTTCAAAGCCTTTGCAATTTGACATTGAGGAACATTGTTTTTAAAGTATTCCACAATTTTTTTGCGCAAGGCTTCACAGGTTGAAGAGCCTCTGGCCATCTTCACTTCTGAGAGACTCAGCCTCTCTAAGACATCCCTTTTATGGCCAATCATGTTACACACCTGATGCCAGTTAATGTAATTACTTGCTAAATGTTCTTTCAGCTGATTCTCTTATATATTAATTGTTTTTTCAGCCCTTTTTTGCCTGTGTCCCAACTTTTTTGAGACCTGTTGCAGCCAGAAAATTTTAAATAGGCTTATTTGGTGGATAAAAATGTGAAATGCCTCAGTTTCAACATTTGAAACGTTGTCTATGTTTTATTGCAAATAACATATTGGCTTGTGATCTGAAAGTCATTGCATTTTGATTTTATTCACAATTTACACTTCGTCCCAACTATTTTGGAATTAGGGTTGTAAATCAGAACGCTGAATCGAAGAACATGGTGCTAAAAGCACTTAAGTCACATTTTCACACACGGATGGGATAATGTCTCTTATAGTTACCCAAGTTGATTTTCTCAATTTTGTGTTTCTCAATGGGCATTTTGTTACTTTAGTTTTTTAGCAGTGGTGTCTTCAATTAGTAGATTCTATTGATCTATTCTATATTCTGTCCCCTTTTTCTCAAAATAAACATTTTGTGACCTTCGAGTTAAAGGGTTCTACGGTATTACAGGCATTCCATTCATTTGTTAAATTGGGTTCAGATCAGAATTACATTTATACAAACTTCCAGTTCCCTTATGCTTAGTTCCCACTGTCGTGCGCTCCGTTAGGAACACCACGATTGGCCATCATAGCGTGTATTCGCGTCTTTGCATTGACTTTGAATGTAATCTGTCGTGCGAAAAATTCGTTTCGCATCCAGTGTGAAAGCAGCTTAAAATTTCAGGTTTGGATAAGAGGTGATGTGATGATCACGATTGACAATTAATCGTGTTGATCGTAGGAAATTTTTAAACCATCCAAAACTTTTCTACGATCAACACGATTGCCACGACTGACCTCAAGATCTGATAATATCTGATAGGATCACCACGATTACTCCACGATTAAGACCACGATTTCAATCGTGCCGCGAATCGTGATTGTGGGAACCTAGCATAAGTGTGCACTGAGCAGCCAAACTTTGCAAGCATATTCCTCAAAACTTCGTAAATTTTAGTTAGAACCCTGTAATTCTAAGGTCTCGATTCAGTGACTTCAGTACTTTTAGCACCACTGTCTTCAGTTCTAAAATTGTCAACACTGTTGCACCCTTTGAGTTTGTTGGACTTTTAAAGTGACCTAATACATATTCTCCTTTTCAGTTACGTGTAAGAGTTGTGATGAATTGTCATGCTGACAGGCGCGTCCTTGGTCACCAAACCTTTTAGAAGCCCAAAAGAGGTTTTGCAACCATACCAAATAGGAATTATAACATAATTCATAGAATTAAATGTGTATTGATTGTTGCGATGGGAAACTCCACTTGTCTTGCAGAAAATTAAAGAGAGATTAGAATTATGGTTCACAAATAAATCAAAGAGAGCTGGGATGTCATAAAAGCAATGAAAATCCGAGCATTGTTAAAATTCAATTTCTGTTTAATTTAAGCTAAGGTTTAATGCACCAAAATGATCACTAGATAAGGTAACATTGACTTTACTATTAATTAGCCTGATAGGATTTGGAGTCAACTGGTATAAGAACCACAGAAATACAGAAAATGTGGGAGGCTGATGCCTTGTAGTTCAGGCGCTTAACCAGATGTGGGAGGGTTGATGGTTCGAGCCCCAGTGTACCCACAGTAAGGTGAATGCAGCTACAAGGCCCTTGAGCAAGGCCCATTGCTTCCTGTTTTGTCAAATCAGCTGTAAATCCCTGAGGATAAATAGATCTGCTTCATAACAGAAGTTTTCATTGTAGAGACTTATAAAAATTATGTATCACCATCCCAAATCCCAGAGGCTTTTGTATCTCAGAGGTTATTCTGTACATGTGCACACACGCTTCGTAAAAGCTCAACTAATACTCTGTAACGGTGAGCCGTCAGATGTCTAGAGGGCCTTCAGTAACTTCACCTTTCACCGCATGATTGTGCTCAAGCCGTTCCTGTTTAACTTCGCCTGATTTACATTCAAACAATTTATTTACTGACTAATTAAGACCAGTGCATGGCCCACAATGATTAAGAAATGTTAATGACAAAGTGATTGCCTATTGGCTATATTTATATAATTTATGTGACATTGTAAGAATGGCAATAATCAGAATAAATGCAAAAAATCCAAAACTTTCATGGGCTTCCTTTTCTCATTTTAGCATTTTTTGGCAGCCTAAAAATTTTTAAAAACAAGAGGTGGAAGTTGGGAAAGTTTAGAATTTTTTTAACATTTATTCAGATAATTGCCATCCTTGCAATGTCACGCCACTGTTCATCACGCCTGACGATGCCCTTAAGCCGTGAGTATGTTCACGGTATAGCACGGTCTCTCGTATCGTGGTGCTTAATAAGGCTCGCGAACTAATTTACACAAATCTGTGCCGTTTCATGAGCTGCATGAGTTCAGGATATTCTGAAGACATATTGATGTTTCAAGTCCTCATTTATATGCAGAAGGACTCTGTAATGCAACATACAATAGCCTAATGCTATCGAAAATAAATTTGGCAGTCATTCTATCAATTAGTCCTCACAATTGTTGCTAATCAGGCAAAGTAAACTGTGACAGGATTAGGCAATTAAGCATTGAAAGGTGAGGTTACTCAAGGTGTCTGCCACCACTGACAGACTGCTACTGAGAAATGGTCTCTCTGTCAGCATTAATATAAAGTGCGCGCCCCGTAGTCAAGTGGATATGTATTGATATTTATGACTTGGAGCCCCAAAATAGCACGATAAAGCAGCGTTTGAGGAAACAGAATTGGTTAAAGCCTCACAAATCATTTGACATCATGCTTGCACACTGCTGTTTGTTTTCTTGTTTTGCTCACTTTAGTAAATTCATAAAACACAAATTAATTTAAGATGTACTTTCATGTATTATACAAGCAGTACTGGTGCTATTGTTATAAAAATTACTGTTATTGTGACCTTGGTAATCATTGCGCGCACCCTTCCATTTTAAATGTACAGTATTGCTATTCATGAGTGTACAGTATATCTGCAGCATATGGAAATGGTTTTCATGGTATATGGCCAGAAGGCCGCATCAGGCCTGCATGGACAGCGCTAAGCCCCGAGAAAAGATGCATTAGAAAAATATGTGGGGTGATATGGCAAAAAGCATGTTATTACCAATGTAATACAATTCCATAAATATATCTCTGACACGACGATAAAATCCACATAGTCCACCACGACATGATTCGTGAATCCATAAAATTCACCGTGTACGGGGGCTCCAATGCCCATAAAATCAGGGCCATTGTGATCTGAAGATTTCCCAGTTTACAGCTCCCGCTGCATTACAATCGCATCTCACCACCTGCAATCCTACCGGCAATTTCTGTATTTGACACTCTTGAAATGTTAAGATTTGACTTTATGTGGAGTATTTTTATTTTCTGTTGTTGACACCAGGCATTTAAGGTGTCTTACGACAGCCCGCTAGGGAATTTGGGCTGAGATTTTCCACACAGTTTGGATTGTTTATGTGACATTCTGCTTGTTGTTATACTAACTGTTGGAGTCGGAAGCTGTATTTATAGAGCAGTTGTGTTCCTTGTTAAGTTGGGGAATATGATAAGCGGTAGCTGTATTACACTAAATTCAAACCTGCAGTACTTTTCTGTGAAACAGTGTATTTATGCCTAATCTGGTATTCAGACCCTCTGAAGTGATACAGACGCTAGTTCTTCAGATAAATTACATTGGACAGCTCTAAAAATTCAACCAGCTTTTGAAACGTAAACTAAATGTAAGGTATTCATAACACGGTTTTGGACAGTCAGCAACGCATGGGAAATCTTTTTAACTCGCTTTGTGGTTGCGTTTAAAGTCACTTTATATTAGTAATGTGAAGTGTTACCGTTTTGCAGAGCAAAGGTACACACAATGCCCTCAGTTATGCTGAATTAGCGTAATCTATTGGATTAAATGGAAATTATGATGTCGTTTGCGGCCGGTCGACCACCAGGGGAGCGAGAGAGAGAGCCCCAAAGGCAAATTAGATTCAAGGGCAGATCCTCCTCGAATTCCTCTTGAGAACGTCTCTGCTTCTGTTGGGAATAGCATCAAGTCACTACAGCACTGCAATTACATTACGTGACACATCACATTAAGCGTTTTCTGCAGCTTCCCGGAGAATTATCTCAAAAACAACGAGAGGCGAGCGGCACAAATTGGTTTTAGGTCCCACGCAACTGAACCAGATTAAGTAATTAAGAGCTGCGCAAGCCAGTTGCACCTCGATTGCGCCCGAGGTTGAGCTCCGTCTGCCAATGTGATGCCAGAATGCCTATGCAGACACCGCTGAGCCACTGCGGGGATACCATATGGCTCACCGGTAAAAGCTGTCATTACACTCCGAGGCTAACCGACACAGCCATCTGCCGTCTGCAGCCTCATACCCGGCCGCGGTGAGCACCTGGTCCCCGAGGTACGCCTCTCGCTTCCACAGGACTGTCCTTGCGAGAGTAGCTCGCGACGCGCCGCTCAGCCAGCCTCGGTGATGGATGGAGCTGGCGCCCAGCACTTTGCCCTCCGCATCTATGTTTGGCTCGCCACGATGCTAAAAGTTCTTTAGAGGGCACGCCGCTTTTTTTTTTTTTTTTTTTTTTTCAAACCTCGCTCTGGTCCTGTGTTTACAGTCAAAGACATGCTGTCCTCAACCCGGCCCACTCACCTCTGTTCTTGTACAGTATTTCAGACCCGTTTTAATGTCTTTAATCTTTATGTCTCCAGGTTTTTATAGCTGTTGCTGGGCAGGAAAAATCCTTTCCGAACGCGACTGGGTTTTATAACGAGCCTCGTCAGCTTTCAGTGTTGCTAAGCTGAAATCTATTCCTTCATGTCCTCTGCCAAAGTAGTAGCTAGATAACTCAGCCACACCCATCCCCTCAACACTCAGATAAGACATCTACGCTAAGTAACATCACAAACATGCACTGTTTTGAATAACTATCAAAGGTAAAGAAGAGCAAATGCCAAGGTTAGCACAGACTGGTATGAAATGGTGACAAGACTGGGCGATAAGAATGTCTGACTATTATTTTAATGGGAATTAGCACATTAAAGCGCGTACGTAACAGTTTTGCCAGCACACAGACACAAATGACACTATATATTATATAGATTGATTTTTTTACAGTAGATCAAGAGTAGTGTCAGACAGTTTGAGGACAGATAGTGGACAATAACACACACGAGAGATATAACAGATTGCCTTATTGCTGAGTTAGTGCAGAAGAACTTTTGCTGGTTTACAGTACATTGGATAAGTAGATAAAGTTTCCACCTCGTCGCTCCTACCCACACCCTGGCTCTGATGTTTCCACAAACCTCCACAGAGTAGCAGATGAGGACACATCTGGATGCGGCTCGGCCAAAAAAATCTGTCCATCTCACTTCAAAATAATACAACACCTGTCCAGTCCAACAGACTCTTAAGAATATGGAAGTTGAGATAAATATCTACATAGCAGGAGAGTACCCGTGATGTTACAACTCTTTTAAAGTTTGAACTTCACAAGAAAAAAAGAAAAAAGAGATTAAAAACCTTGTTTTTAGCTAGCATTTCAGTTGCGTCACAACACGTATGCACACTTTTGCAGTCAGGACCAGAGACTCGCTGAGTATTGGAACCTACAGGAAGCTGGAAGCACGGGTTCCTCTTGCCGGTGCCCCAGAGTCACACGGGCTTGTCCTTTTTGCGAACGACAGACCACGAAAATGCGACGACAAAACTCTTCCCCTCTGTACACGGCCTCTATTGTTACATCATTATATTCTAAAATTGATCGGCAACCATTTTGCGTTTGCACATTAAACCATTACTGAAATGTCTTTTTTTAAGCCCCCCCACCCACCCCCCCCAATCCCACCCCCACCTCCCACCCCTCCCCGACCGTCAACCCTCCTTCAAGGTCCTCAAAAGTCCCAGCAGGGAATCGCACAGTTCACTTCAAATCGGCCACAGCACCATTCCCCTATCCCTGCGCCACTCTTATTTTAATTATTAATTTTTTTTTTTTTCCAGTGAGTGGGCCGGGCCGGACTGTGGGTATGTGTCAGACCTTGGCCTCCAGCATCTCCAGGAAGAGTTTGTGCATGGGCACTTTGCCCTGGACCTTGATGCTGTAGAAGTGCTGCACCGCCTTGGCAGCCGTCTGTCGCAGCAGCGGCAGGGTCATCAGCAGTTTCCCCGCCCGTTGCGGGTCCTCGTGGTGCTCTCCGACCTCGTACTCCTGCAGGGCCTCGTGGAGCGAATCCTGGAGCTTCTGTACGGCCTCCACATCCTCGATGTGCATGGAGTCTGCCGGAGAGGAAGACAGTGGTGATACGACATTAACCCCTTTTCGCAAAAACCCTTGTGGCCCGGACGCCGGGGTCCGATACAATCATAAATCATTTTCGGTTTATGTACGGACATTCGACGTGCACCAAATTTAGCTACTTTTCTGGTGCATGGAACCACGCTAGCGTGAATAGATGTGTGTGGAATTTGACAGGAAGGAAACAATGTTGGACTCAAGGGAGGAAATTCAGGATTGCAAAGTTAAACATTACATTACAAGCATTAATTAGACACTCTCACCCAGAGCAACATTTCTTGCAAAGTGCATTGGCACATACAGAAGTGCTGAAAACCCAAAGGAAAATATTATTCAGAGTCAAAGAAGAGACCACATAGAGTATATAAGAACTTCAAACCTGTTATAGACCCTAATAATCATTTAAATACTGTTGAAACACAAGCACCCATTAAACAGTAATTGCAAAGAATATACAGCTCGCTATAATGCCCTCATGACTTTAAAAATGCCCCTAAAATACAAGCCAGGGAGCAGAAGAAAAAGAATATATATTATTATTTATTATTTTATGTTATAGTTTTCCATCATACTGGCCATTATTCCAATAGCTGGGTGGTCACCATAGAAAATTAGGCCTACATTCAGAGGTCATGGCAAAGTTGTTTTACAGAACACTTCCTGCCTCATGCCTACCATGCGCTCCTGTTGTTAACTTCCCTTCTTAGCCGCTGACAACACAGGAATGTTATTTAGTAATTTGCCCCACCTCCATTGGAAAGGCTCGTAGACCTTTTGGAAAAATTCAATTTAATACCCCGGGTGTCGTATAATGGTGAAAGAACTGCTCCCATAAATCACAGGTAGCAGCATCAACTCCCAGCTGGGGTGCCGTTTAACAAACGGTTCCTATGCCGAATTATTTCTATATGGCTATGTTTGCACTTCGTTTATGTGGTGTTACAATCGCGGTAACTTATCGCATTCTGTGCCATTGAGTGCACTGTAAACAAACGGGTGGGCCATGTCGGGAGGTCTTTTGCACTTCAACAAAATACTTCAGTTCATCTTTCCAGTTTTGGTCAATGTGGGCTTGATACATCCGGATGTTAAACTGACCATATTCTTAGGAGCAACTGACGGTAAGTACGATAGAAGGGCTGTCAGGGTAGGCTGTGAGTTTTATCACAGTATTACCTACTGCCTGTTCCCATGCATGGTGCCTGATTAACAATCAAGCAATCTATTCTCCGAATAATCAAGTCTAATATGTATATATTTCATGATCGAGGTGCGATAATAACAAAGAGATTAAATAGCATTCAGCTTCAATGCGAGACTGCATGGATGGAAATCTGAATACTTAATTAAAAACAAAAAAAAAATCTCAACTTTCCTGGAAATTCTATGTATCATTGTAGCCTTCTATTCCTCGGATGAATGAAAGATGAATGAATAGAACTCCACATAATTTTAAAAACTGCAGAAATAGAATGTATTTAAAGAGCAAAAAATCATCTTAAATGTTTTGCTCAAGCATTTGTATTCGATCATTAAAAAAAAGGTTTTAACACGGTCTTAACATTCGTTTAAAATAAAATCGCTTTGGCCTATTATAAGCCTATAGCTAACAAATGTATGCAAATCGTTGCTGTCGCCTGAGCGTCTCAAGCTTCGATGAAATGAGCGATAATTCCGTGGAAACATAAACATGCCAGTCATTCTGTCGATTAGTCTTAGGTAAATGAGTCAATCAAATGTTTGATTGCTAATCAAGCAAAGTGAACGGGAACAGACTGAGAGTAATCATTCATTTAAAGGTGAGGATTCTGCCTCACCTAAATGATCTCTGATGGCATGTTACTGGTACGCGCTAATTACAGTGAGCCCTTTTCAGTTCATTCCAATGAGTCGTTAGCACATACAGTAAGAGTCAGAAAGCAAACACATGCTTGCTCTTAGATGATTTAACAATGAACATTTTACAAGGAAACTACAATTATCCTCTGATTCATAAGACAGTAACTGCAAGTGTTCAACTGTGGTTGCCATTCACACATGCATACAAGCATGCACATGCTAATTTGCGTATGAAACAGAGTAAGGATGTGATTTAACCCTCCCCTCCCCATCGCACAAACATGTAGTCGTTACCATCCTCTCGGACCAGCATATATAGAAGCACTCAAATACAGGAACACTATGAAGTTCACAGTAAATGTATAGTGGGGATGCGCACTATATTTCCAGTATTTCTGGGCGGGATGTATATGAAAGCCCCTCTTATTGGGCTGGATAGGGGTGACATCAAACGAAATGAAGAATCTTCAATAATGCAACTGTTAACCCAAAGGATTCACCTTGGTAAAATATTTTCAAGTTTATATAACAAAAGACTCGGTGAGTCTAGCTTGATGAATGTAAGTAAAATTGTGACAATTTGATGAGCCTCAAAACTGGCCATTTTAGCGGTGGCTTGTGGCCTTAGTCATTACTGCACTAGATAGGTGTTATTACACCTTTTTATTCGTCACTACTGTAAAGAAAATGAAAACCCAAACAGGTGAAGGGAGATGTGTTTTTTTCCGGTATAAGATACAACACGGCAGTAGAATAATGATTTGGGAGGGCAGAGACTGCTACCACCATAGATTTGTGAACAATTTAGCATTCCTGGTGACTGACTGCAACTTCTAGAAAGTCATTATTTACCCCTGTCCAAAACAGAACAGAGAAACTCCTACTTTCAATAAATGGATAATTACTCAGGATAAATTAATTGTAAAGAAGATCAATGTCCGTTGAATGGCTTGGCTATGGGAAAGACTAGAGAGAATAATTTCATCAATAATTTTTATTTCGTAATAATATTTATTTTTTACCGGACCATGGAATCATTCTAACTGAATAAAGAAAAATTCCCTTTGAAAACCTAGATATACTTACACTACATACCCAAAAGTGTGCGGCCACTTCATTGAAACCACACTGAAATACACAGAAAATGGACATTTTAAACTTCGCGGATAGACTCAACTTTCATTTGAGGGACGTTTCATACAGTTTTGCTCCATGATTTGAAAATTGCTGCCCTTTCTGAGTTCCCCCTTTCAGAGCCCCAGTTAATTTCATCAGAGCCTTTCTTAAGGGAGGGGATGAAGAGGTAAACAATGTGCTTTAAAATCCTGTTGGTAAAACAGATTTGACTTTCAATGTCTCCCATTGATAGCTGAATACCTATCCTATCAGGCCATATTTACTAATTAATTACAAAGTCAATTAAAATGACAGTTTTTTTCTACATTACACTGGCCCATATTCTGACTGGAGAGGGTTTATTTGTATTAATTTTGTTTATGTCTCCATCAATGCTGTCACATAATATTTAGTTTGGAGGTATTTGCAGATCTATCGATATAAACAATTTTACCTTGCCAATGTGTCAGCAATAACACTTCACTATGTTAAATCATGTGAGAAGGCAAGGCTGATCTTCAATTTTGGGCTTGGGGGGGTCTTGAAATTCTATGACCTTTAGGACTCCACACTTGACATGAATTATAATAAAGTCAGTATTTTCATCAGAGCATGAGTCCAGCATTAAAAAAATCGACACTCAATTCCATTCCAAAGTGCTCAGAGAAAGACCATAACAATGTCCATTTGTATACTGATTGAAATCAGCACTCAATAGTAGACCGCAGCGCTGATTCCAATAGCACTTCGGTCATCTCCTGTTTATCCATAATGCTTAACCATCCCCGGAGACAATATCACGGTACAGAAGCGGGATTATAAAATCACGGTCCGGGTCCTCGAGGGCCACGAACTGCTGGTTTGCCACACTCCCTGTACCTGGGATTCAGGTCTGAAGACGATGTGGGCAATCAGGAGCTTTAATTGAGAACCGGGGCTGTATTTGGGTTCGAGGGCCAGATTCGGTGATCCCTGACGTAGACCCTCTCGTCAGAAAAGCGATGTGTCCTGACAGAGGCAGCGTCTTAATTCTCGAGCAGTCGTAATCCCCCATTCCTGCTCCTGTACACATCCGCTCACTCATCCCACTCAGCTTAACGCGCTGCATCGACAGCCCTCCGCGCCTCTAACGATTCACAAAATTAATTTACCACGGCTGTCACGCCCGGAAGCTTCTGCCACCTCGACAATGACAACAGAAAGGGCACAGTGTGAGAACATCGCCCTTCCCCACGACTGTCCGCCTCCAAACGGCACTCCGCCTAAAATCGATCGGGAATCGAACGCGATTTTACACGGGCGCAAAAAAATCTCCCGCGGGCCATTTTTTCGGAAAGTTTTCACTTAAACGAGAGCTTACATTTTTGCCTCAGCCCAAGAGATTCATTCTGCCTCTCGAGGATTACATTTCTATTGTAACGGTGCAGCATATTTACCTGAGGGTGCAACATACATTCACACTGAAAGGCCACGCAGGCAGAGAGCTGTTTCCAAACAGCTTTCGTCCAGGGGCAGCAGATAGCCTCCTGGTGAAAGTGCTTGAGTGGGATTCAGAAACTGGGTGTTTCAGGCAGAACAACACCGTAAACATGAAAAGCTGACTGAACTGAAAGAAGTAAGACAACCAGCTGCAAAACGTTTTTGAGTTTGGTCAACTTTAACATTTGAGTTCTTTCAAAAATGAGTTTGAGCAACTACTGGGACTTGAAGTTGAGCAGACTCAAAAATGTTTTTGAGGTAGTTGCTGAACATTTTTGGGTTTTGTTGACTTTTTACTTTCACATCAATTCAGCTGTTTGGGTTTTGAGCAAGCCCTAAACCCCACATTGCAACAGGAGAACACTGGCACCTGCTTAGTCTAATCTACTGGAAGTCACTTTAGACAGAAGCGTCAGGTAAATAATGATAATGTCTGGAGAAATGGAATGGATAGAGTGGGCTTCATTTAGGCTGGACCCTTGTAAATTCATCGTCTACGAGCCAAATTTTTCTCCCTCATTCCCCGCGATAGCTGAGCACATGATTGTCACCGCGATACAAAGCACATTCTTATTTTAGTGGCAATGGTAATTATTAAGCTAATTATGTTGCTGTTTGCATCGCCGGCCATGAATGAAAACACCTATGAATGATGACAGGGAAACATTGTAAATACACGTGATCTGTAGCCTTAATGAAGGAAACCTGCCGCCTAACCGTCGGTAATTTAATAAATCAATTACATCAACGCCACGCGATGCACGGTCGCATTAATTTATTATCTAATTGCACGAAACAAATAGCGTCTGCCCAAATTAGCCAATGGAAGCCAAGGACATCACATGTCAGTTAAAATTAATGGGGCACTTTACTTCACACAGTAAGAAGCTGCCCTGGGGCCATCTGAAGCAGCTGCCAAGTTCAGGTCTCGGTAGCACATATTGTTCTATTGACGCGCGCATTTTTTTCTCCGGGTGCGTACAGTATTTTTAAACGCACTGCGAAAGGTTCTCTCGAGAAGACGCCCTCCGCGTGGATTAAAAAGGGGCTCCATTTGGCTTAGCGTGACGATCACCCGCCCCTGCTTTGCTCTGATAATGAAACTCTAGACTCATCTTTCCCCGGTAGCTACTGTTACATAGACGGGCAGAGAAGTGAGATACTATAATGCAGCAGGCATCCAATTTAAAAGTTCTGCAGTCATAGCCTCGTGGTTTACGACTGATATTAACTTCGGCACAACTAAGTCTTAGGTGATTTGTAGTTCCGTAAAGTGAAACTGTTAAAAAAAAAAAAACCCAATTAAAAATTAGACCAGGTCAATATTAATTCAAAATTTCAGCAATAAAAAATGTTAAGTAATTATTCCGCCGTAGGTTATACTCGTGCCTTCCTTTGTCAATGTTCACAACTTCAGGAGTGCCTTTTTCCATTAAAAAATGACAGTTAAAAATGAGAAATATTTTGACTGGCAATTTTACGATACAGTTTTTTTTTTCCAGCAGGTTTAGGTGAACCTCATCAAGAATGAAGGTGCCCTCCAGTGCTGTTTCAATATAAATTAGACCGCTGCTTCATTTGCACTGACACAAGCACTCATGTATTCATGTGAACAGCAGATGAAGGTCAAATGCATATCTAAAATTCTCTTTTCATTTTAAATTTATATTAACTTATTTACAGAGGCATTTACTTTTAGAACAATAAGGGATTTTTTCATCTATCATGGTACTCGGGGGAAAAAGGAGGTTAAAAAAAAACAACATGTCTGCATCAAAATGCACTTATTCAGTGCAGCTATTCAATGTTTACACTGTCAACATGCTAACTACACAGATATATCTGGGACATTTAAGATAAGCAAATCATGTGGAACCTTTGCCCACAATTAAACTCTGTAGATGGATTTTTGACTAATTTTGGTTTGACTTCACAATGGGGTCCCCATGAATAGGAATTAAACAATGTAGTTGTTTATGAGGCCAAATTAAGTTAATTCTGCGATTAATTCCACATTAATTAATTAAATTTAACAACTGCACAAGTTAATGTTGGTTCACACTAGAATAAAAAATGCTGGAGTATTTGCTCATGGATAATAGTTTATTCCATTCTTTATGTTGAATCAACAATTATATAAATGCATTATTAATAATTAATAATACATTCTTTTCATGTTTAAAGTATTAGTACATACAGGGGGAAGTCATTGGTCGGACTGCAATAAACGCCAGCTTCGTTAAGCACACAGCATATTGTTTTTGTTGAGACAGTTCATTATGGACTCCCTTTGCTACCATTTTGCCATTTTTGTTATCAACACACCGGCTATTCGGGCACCAACTATTTGGTCCCTCTGGGATAGAATCCTCGTCTTGCTTCGGAGACTTACATAACAAAATGCTGTTCTTTATACCTCCGTTCATCAGACACAAGCTGCTAATTAGCATGTCAAATTAATAAGGATGCCCTCTGTACATTCTTTTGCAATAGTGGCCAAGTGACCTCAAAGTTCAATCCACTTTCCAGGTGCGTTTCCAATAGTTAGTCCACCCTCCGGTAATTAACTCGTGTTAATCCTGTGCTCGCGTTTACCACAGCATTAGCCAATACCAGGTCAAGCGACCTTAATTTAAAGTGTTAGCGGTCATTTTCTATGCATGAGCCTCTTACCTGAGTTGGTGAGGGCGATGGCCTTCAGCGTGACGAACTCCTCCTTCTCCACTTTCAGCTTCTTGTACCTGCGCACCAGGTGCAGGATGGAGCCGTAGAGGTCGAGCAGGCCGGTCAGGCGGGAATGGCCCTCGTCCATGACATAGTCCTCGGCGTAGACCAGCTCGTCCTCGTAGGGCAGCGAGCGGAACACCACGCTCAGGATGAGGATCTCCATCCATGCACTCTGCAGTAGACTCATCTGGTCTCCCAGCGACAGGCTGGAGAATCCTGCGGGGACCCGGAACAATACATCCTCTCGTAAAACGCACACCTGGAGGGCGTCAGATTCCATCCCGCCCTGGGAACCCTTCATTACGGTACGCCAGCGATGTCCCACATGTTAGTGCTCAGTTCAATTACTGGAGAATGACAATTCACGCGTTAAAGACACGCCACGCTGGATTTTCACCTTGAAAAAAAAAAAAATTAAAAGACAACCGTGCCTTACAAGTTGAGGCTTGTTACCGAAGCCCGCTGGCAACCTGTGAGTGTGCTCACTTTGGGCCAATATACTTGCATATTTATTGTTCTATAAGCTGTTATAGATGTCACTGGCTGTGGAACATTTAAATTTGTACATCCCATCTGAAAACCACGCGTCGAACAGAAGGAGGAGAGCAAGAGGGACGTGTAGGGATTGAGTGCTTCATTAACTGCCTTTGTAAGGGTTCACCTCACATTAATAACAGAACAAAGTCTGCACTGCACGCCTTCTAGGTACGATAAGGACTTACCACTTCAAAGATTTTTGAGATGCGTTATTAGTAAATGGGGGGGGTTTTAGGGCAGCGGTGAACTAGATTGTCGATGCCCGGTTTTTTTTTTTATTGCACCTAAATATGCAGTACCAGTCAAAAGTTTGGACATGACCACATTTTTCTTACAATATATGTTAAATAAAGAAATAAGAAGCTTTTATTTTGCAAAAAAAGATCAAATTCTTAAATCCATCAAACTAACCATCATTTGTTGTCATATTTGCAGAGCATTCTCACTTTTTTTTTTAAACAAGTGCAGTCATATGACTATAATGAATTTGCAGCCGCACGGCTGTCAAACTTCCCAAAGACGTGCTGCACTTGTGGTGCAAAACCGCTCGTCTTTAATTCGGCTCTTGAAAAAAAGAAGAAGCTTACTTGTCTATTTACTTTGCAAAATATGGCTTCTTTGAAAATTCCACAATTTTAGACGCTATTCAAACAAGTAAATTATTCTCTTTTCACTTCTGACTGTTTACCTTTTACAAGATTCCATTTGAGATTATATAGAGAAGTTAAGTCGTTTAAATTTCTCTAAAAACAGAGCGCTGTGACATTAGCAAAGCGTGTCCAAACTTTTGACTGGTACTGTATACTTAATCAAATTATTCCCTTTATATTATTACAAATATGATAATTTGAATATTATAATTATTATTATTTATCATAATTAAAGCCAATTTTTATAGCGGTATAATACACTGTGAATACACTGTGCATGGAAGCTCCTTCGGTATGAGAGACAAAATTGCTTCTGCTTTGAAAAAGTACTTCTGTTAAAAGGTGTACTTCCTCCATACTAAGTAGCGAGCAGTGTACGTGGCAGATGTCAGAACTAGGTACTCGAAACAGTATTAAGACAGCAAAGGGCACGGTGCAGTTCAGTGTACTCAAATGAACCGAGCACTTGTATTCAGCGCTCGCTTCAACCATGAGCTTCTTGTGGCGGCGTCAGCTTAGGTCAAACTTCTCTCCTGTGAAAGTGCCTAACACTGAGCTGTGTGTTTTTAAACACTCTTCAGTGTGTAGTCCACTCAAACGGATGGCTGTCGATCAGTATCCCGGCTGAGAGCTAAATCGAGTGCCCTACATCAGTACTAAGGACTGAAAACTTTGAAACGCGAGTCTTTTCCAGCCTAATCTCGGATTCCGTGGTGTTCTTACCCATTTTAAGGATGAACCTGGACTGAGGTCGGAGGGGAGGATCATGGGTAATCCTTCTCGGTGACACTTCAAAAGGTCACACGAAGCAAATGGCCACGAACAACTAAAGATAATCCACATCTTCTCAAGTATGGCTACCAAAATATAGCTCTCATGTTTGGATTTAGTCTACTTGAAGATTATACTCTTAACTTCTAATTATGTCTCTGGCATCGTTGACCTCACTAAGCTAAATATAGAGCACATAAACAATACAAAGTTAAATGTTCCCTTAATGTCCAGGTTTTACCCACACTTCTGTTCACAGAATGTTTATAGAATGATTATGGCCTTTAGCAAAATTAGCTTGATTAGCTGGTGTGACTCAGTTAACATATTGCTTAGAAATTTCCTATAAATTGAAAGTAAACAGTTCCACACATGGGAGGTTATATGTAATTACACATCTTATTCAATCTAGTTCAAATTAACGTCCATATGTCGGTAAATCACAAAAAAATTGCGCCAGCGGGGCTATCAATATCTGTTTCGGTGATTTTCTTCTTTCCGGAGTGCATAAAAAAGTGATATTTTGTTTCCTTGGCAGGAAAGATAATATTTGCGAATCTCTTTTTTTTTTTTTTTTTTTTTGCGGCAGGCTTATGTTATTTATGAAATGATTTATGAGATCACAATAACCCCGTACTCTGGGAGATAGTGGTTTACTCTGTTCCCGTGAGCTCGAGTGATCATTCTAAATGGCGTCCCACTAGCTTTTCCACTCAATTTGACGGGAGTAATGAAGTTACTCGCCAGCTCCGCGGGTCAGGCGATGCACGGGCAGCGGCGCTGAAGGACGGCGGAGACGCAGGCTCGAGCGGGCAGGTGATTTCCTCTAATGAAATATCAATAACCAGCTCTTCATTTTCTGACCCGCTGCTTCCGCCGCCCAGGCTAACTCAGCATGACGCTAAATTGAGTGCGCCACACAGCCGTCTACCACGGCGGGAGATGCCAACACTGGCCGGAGTGAGATGTACCGCTTGACTGGGGTTGGGGAGGCGGGTGTTACAGCGCCCACGGTCCGGTCCGGAGGGAAGTCTGTCGTCAAACATACGTAGCCAATCGACAGCCTCGGTGTAATCTCGTTTCGCCACGCTGATAAAAAAATGACTTTGTCCCGCTAAGCTGCTTGATACTTTGTTTAAACAGCGAACGGCTTTGATTTTAGGTGTGCTCTTGTAATTAGGTGGGAGATAAGTTTGTTTGAGGTGCGTGAGAGCGTGCGACGGAGCCTGAAAGTGTGTCTCTCGGCGACAGGGCGCGAGCTGGCAGCCCTGCATTTGATGGCTGCAACCACTTCCCGCATGTGTCAGACAGCTCAGCATGGTAAGGACGCTGCGTCAAAATGTCACAATTATTACTGTAAGGACACCGAGTATTTCAGAAGCGAGAACATCTTAAAAAAGATAACACTTTTTAAAAATTAGTCTTTTGAAAGAAAGAAAAAACAGTCCTCAGGAGGTACATTGTCTCTCACTCACATAAATTATGGTCCAGAAAAAGAGTTATTGTGTTTATCTTTGATATAGTTAATGCCTTACATCACATGAAAGAAGGGATCCACGCACATGCAGCATATCTCCGTTTTGCTCCCCTACGTCAGCCAGAAATGCAGATGGTTTCTCCTGCCATTTTTGCCGTCCTTAGTTCAGTGTTGTCCGTAAAATCCAGCAGACTCTCCTTGCCACCCTATCCCCCAGTCCTCATCAATCACGGCCCCGGACTGGCATCCAATCATATTCTATTATCTTATTATTGTTTACACGTCCACACCACCACCTCATTTCATTTCCAATCTCGGTTCGGGGGGGGGGGGCAGGGAGACAGTAACTCTTCCCGGGTACGGCCCAGCAGTCTCGGTTTACCGTCAAATACTCAGATGACCCCCCCCCCCCCATCCCACCCCACCCCATCTGCGTCCGTACCAACCCAACAAGCCTTCATCTAGCATTAGCGCTCTCTGGAGTCCGATCAATAAATCTTAACCCTAAAGATGAACACAAGAGTGCAAATCACCCCTATCAGCGAGGCACCGAACAGGCTATTTACCTTTAATCAAAGTGTAAGCGGCAAGACAATTTCTAAACGTGTCATAAGGAAACAAGGCGTCTTGTTTTCTATCACGTGAAGCGGTGGGGGATATCTTTAGCCCAGAAGCACTTTTAAAGCAGGGGAAACTGTGAGGCCATTTTTGTTCAGGCTGTCACTGACGTTGTTGACAAACTGTGTCTCACATGCTATTGGGTCCCATTTTGGACCCCAGCAATTGGCAGCAGAAAGAGTGCCGCCATATTTGGGACCAGGAGACGCAGTATGCATCTTCATCTCTAATTTTTCAACAGTGGTGCTACTGTAGGTGAATAGATAATGAATTTTACAATCTATTGAATAATTGTTGTGTTTATAATATAAAACGAATACAGCATGCGTGTGTATACTGGACAGGTAAGCATATACACACTCACGAGGCACACACTCGCGAAGTATGAGGGATGATTTTGTTTGCGTCAAAGAAATAATTCAGTGCGCGCGCGCGCGAGTGTGTGTGTGTGTGTGCGCTTGTGTGTCCGTGTGCGTGTTGAAGTCTGAGAAGCATTAAAAGAGTGTCAGCCGCATAAATCGTTTCATTAGTAAATTGTATGATGAGGCTTAAGTGGCAGCACATAAATCCACTGTCATATTTTATTTCTGTTTGACAGTGAACACAGTGGAAAAGTAGGTGTCTCCTCCAGACTGAATACAAATTGTGTATAT
Source organism: Gymnothorax javanicus (assembly GCA_029692085.1). Classification (NCBI taxonomy): domain Eukaryota; kingdom Metazoa; phylum Chordata; class Actinopteri; order Anguilliformes; family Muraenidae; genus Gymnothorax; species Gymnothorax javanicus. The sequence continues at coordinate 6,713,015 of CM056198.1, read as the reverse complement.
CCAGCTGGTGTCACATGGAAATTTTGCCGAGCGAATGAAATCTGGAGTCGCGCTGTAGTGGGAAGCTGTCACACATTGGCAGGTATAGAGGACAGAATCAAATTTCCCTTTAATCTGTGCACGCTGCAACTGACGGCCGGGCCGATACACATTCTTTACTATCAGGCCGTTGGTAAGTTGGACCAAATTGTTGGTAGCATGAGTGACAGTAAATTGTGGCTCTCGACATAAACAATTTGACCTCAATCCCGGTGACACATGGAAAACCGGCCGACTGTAAAATGACCTTGATGTGATGAATAGTTCACCTCTAGCAAGGACAAAGATAAAATGCAATTTCACAAATCACATTCCGGTAATACCTCCGGAGTAATATTGGCTGTCAGCAACGATCGCGAGGATCGCGCTGAAATGAAATGGCATCGGGGAGCAATGTGGACCGCCACTTAATTCAGATATAAGCAACTGATTAGTATCCATTTGTTTATCAGAAATGACCAACCGAGAATATTAAATTATGCATAACGTCAGACTCTAAGGAGGCAGCTGGTGTTTTATTGCTCGGTGATCGAAGAGCAGTACAGAGACTGTTGCGGAATGCTAATTTCCATGGCGTGGCTTGATTGTCTCTCTGCCGTCCAATATGAAGGGGAGGTTAGGGAATTAACCATTTGAGGTGTAAGATCACAAACGTGATAGGAATACTCGTATCTCAAAATTTTTACAGCGATGTAATAATCATTGTTCGAGTTCTAGTACAGTGACAGGGGTAACACTTCACAAAAAGGTCTAGATGTGCAGGTAGTAATTAATATTGTCACAAACTGCTATCTGCTGAAAATGTAGCCTTTGATAGTCAGCGTAAGAGTTCTGATGCACGGGCAGAGGTCTCAATTCACAATGTCCACATGAACTGCCATTAATTAATGTAGGTACAAACTACTGCCTACCGACAATTTAGCCTTTGTGTCATTGATTGTTGATTAATGTAAGAAGCTAGATTTTTCAATGCCAATTAATAGAGGCATTTTCAATTTTCATTCAGCCTGTGAACTTGTTGTGGGATAGCTGGTTGTAGTAACTAACTGCACACGCAAAATATGCAAATAATCATTAACTAAACGTGTGAACGGATGATGTGTTATTTCCATGCTTAATAAAAGGGATTAGGACATCATTAACTCACGTTGACAGCAACATTTGTGAATGTCGGTTCATGCGACCTTACTGAGAAGTGCTAGCCTGATACAGGGGAAAAAAAATCAGCGATTTAAATGATTGCGAGGAGGAAGCTGAGACATTGTGACAGTCAGGTTGACATTGTCGGGGTTGAGTGGTGAGATTGATATTGCAGGTCCTCATTTTATTTGCACTGACACAGTTGGAATACACTGCACCACCTTTTTACGTGCCAAAACGTCCCGAAAAACAAAGATCACGTCAGGCAGTTACGGGAGGCTGGTCAAAGGATGTAGAGAACCACTCAAATTAATTTGCTGAGATTTCAGTTGCATCAAACTGGGTTCACAAAATTTTCTGCGGAACTAACACACTACACGAGTAATTACCCAACCCCAGATGGCTTTATTGATTTATTCTGGAATATTCTGTGGTGGTGTGCAAAACTGCGGTTGGCCCAAGGTAACCTTTTTACACTGAATTTAATGCAAAGCTGCTATAAAATGTGCTCATTGAAATAATTGGACGTCTGGTATTTGAATTGTCTTGAGTAAAAGAGCCAATTTAAGGAAGACAAATCGCAACACAAAATAATGCATATCATATCGCTATGAGTGTGAGAGTGTAAAAATGGATGTCAATTTCTTGGAAACATGCACACACACACACACACACACACACTAACACATGTGTGCACGTATGCACACATACACACACACATTCACTTGCGCAAGGACGCGCACACACACAAACACACAAGCACACATACACACAGACACACATTTACTCGCGCAAGCACACACACACGCGCACGCACGCTCACATACACACACACACACACACACACACACACACACACTAACACATGCATGCACGTACGCACACATACACACATTCACTTGCGCAAGGACACGCGCACACACACAAACACACATACACACACACACACGCACATACTCACTCACGCAAGCACACACACACGCGCACGCACGGACACACACACACACACACACACACACACACACGCATACACACACGCATCACATTTAAATCCCCAAATCCACAACGAATATCCCATTTTTTAACAATGCAGTGCCAAATTTGATACGTCTCATAATCATATGTCCTTATTGGACTGTGCGATTAAAAAGTAATTTACAGTGTGTTTCCGTGGTGATATTTAGTATTCCTGTATGCCTGGTCATGCCCAGTAGACATCTAAGCCCCCACCAGCTGGCTCTGTTATAACCACAGTAAATATATTCAGTTAACTGGGTATGCAGGCAACAGAGAGATGGTTAAGCTCTCAGTAATCTTCTTAGGGCAAACAATCTAAATGGATAGACCATTCATCCCTGGCGTGAATAAGCTGAGAAACGCCCTTCACTTCCAGGAAAATGAATGTAATAGGCCTGGCATAATCCTTACCAGGGAAGGAAACAGTCAGGGGTTTTACCGAACTACTGCCACTGCTGCGTCAAATGTATTTTATTGAACATCAAAAACAGATTGGAGATCCACCTGTTCAGAGGGCATCTGGGCTCGCTTGCTCCTGCCTGTCCTCAGTGCTCTTATTCATTTATAACTACTTAAAATCATTTACAGTGGGCTGTGTGTGTTTTTTTTTGCGGAGGTTAGCAGCATAATTCTGTCATTTTCAGTATCATGCTTGTAGGTCGGCACACATTCGTTAGTATTTACATTTTTTTGATCCTGCAGTACACTTACCATTGGTCAATGTTGGTATTAAGGCATATTGTTGTATAAAATGAGGGCTCAGATCAGTGGATGGCAATTAATACATTTATGAAATGAATTAAAGTTTATTTTGCCCATTTTGTGAGCCCTGCCATCTTAAAAACATAGTGCCTCAACTAAGTCATATTTCTCAAACAAGCGTACTTGTTTGAGGAATATTGTTTGAAGTTTATTCATTTTGTGTTCACTAATTACAGTTTAATAATATCATAACCTTTTTTTGAACAAATTAAATTTTAAAGAGTCTGCATCAGAAATGTCAGTTAGTATACTCTGGTTAATCAAGCGTTCGCCACTGTTCAACTTTTCACAAGTATCTTGCCCATAAAATTGGGGACAAAACAGAAGACAAAAAAGTTGTCAGCCTTCTGCCAGTAGCTCACTCCACAGGGCAAAAGGGATAAATACTCAAAAACAAGAAAATAAGTTTTTTGATACTGTAAAAGTGCACTTCTGGAACACAAAAATAACAATCTCTTTTGATTTCAACAAAGTTGACAACAATACAGCATTAATTGACTCATCCTAACTTGCTGAAATCTTAAGCTTTAGTTTAACTGATAATTGAAGTTGAGAGGAAAAAACAATTATTTTCACAGTGTATAACCTGAGTCAGAGCACCATAACCCAGCCAGGCATGGCACAGGATCTCTGCTGACAATTAAGGCAGTCCCTACCTATGCTGACGCAGCGCACTGCCAGGGAAATTAAGTGGACCTGTTTTATAATCTGATTACCTGTTTCCGTCCACACCTAGTGCAATCTGATTACACTCAATCCTCCTATGGAGAAGCAACTGGCCAGGGATTCTGCCCACGCAGGTGCACACACCGCTGTAACTTTTGGATGGGACCGTGCACCGAGGCATGCTGGGTAATCGACACAGTGAGTCATATGAGCAGAATTACTCGTGGCAGGAGAGCCAACTTGCGCCGAATGAAAATGTCCGATTGGACTAGCCAATCCCGGGAAGGATTAGGCCTAGTTATCATAGCATATTATCAGATTTGTAATGGTCTGACAGTACATTGTATACTTTGTGCAGGAATGCACTACAGGGGCATTCTTTGCCGTCTGCACCCTGTAACCAGGCAACAGTAATCCTTATGTCAAGAGAGACCTTCTTCCACGTGTCTGCTATATGGTGATTGTACTATATAAAATTTAAAATATAATTTATGTCTTCTATCGACATATCGAGTGTAAGAAGTGTGTAATGTATAAGCGTGTCCAAATGAATGTAAGGTTGCACTATATAAATTATTGTGCCAGGAAACAGATGCAATATGAAGAGATTTTAAAAAATGCAAAGCTTTCATGTTGTAACATGTGCACTGAATGTTTTACAGAATTCCTGATGGAAGGAAACCTTTGGTTTATTCTTTCGTTCCTGACAGTAATTGGAGAAATGCTGGTAAAACTTGCCTCTGTTTCCCTATACATTGAAATTACCAGCAATGACTGTCAATGCCCATCTTTTTGAATAATAATAATAATAATAATAATAATACAGGCATAAGAAATAGTTACCAGACATAATGATATTTTTATACCCTGCCTTCACTAAGATTAAGAAAAACGGAATAATAAATTGTTTTACGAGACTGTGCCCGAGTAAAATCGGTATCAGAGGAGTGGAACGCGGTACTGCATAACCTGTCAATCACTTCTTTAAACCAATCGCTTCAATAACACACATTGGCTGCTTCATAATACTGAATCTCTACATCAACGTGGTCATTTATTTTTTTGCCGTATGGCTCGGCAAAATACTTTCAGGACAAAATTAGCCCTCCGCTGAAATTAGAGCTGGTTTACCGGTAGGGAAAAAAAGAAGATAAAAGCAAATGTTACAGGAGACTGCTTTCTGTGCTGCAGGATAACCATCTTTTAGATGAGATATTTAAATTGTGGTCCAGACTCATAATAGCCTTTTAGACTCTACTTCACTTGATATTCTGAATCACAAACACTCTCATTGCCCTGGACGAATTCCCATAGCTGGCCTTGCACATCTCACCGCTTACTCCAGCGATGATGGCTCGGCTTATGAAGTCAATCAACACCTTTGGTAATAATAATACTAATAATAACCAAAAGCGGCAATTGACCGGGTCGAAGCAACATGAAGCAATGATACATTTTGAACCAGTAAAAACACACATTGTATGAGGTTGTAACAATTTCAACTTCATGGCAAGTAATTATTAATGGTATTCCTTGTCTTGCAAGTTTTATGATGATGTGCCATCATCATGTGCCATGTCCCCAACCTAATTTAGCAAAGATGTGCCAAAAATCTTGGGAGAAGTTAGCAAAAGTAGATTCTGCAAATAAAAGGTGGAAAATTGAAAGGATTTCCCATTGATTCTTGAGGCAAAGTCCTTTACCAGAAGGAGCCCAATCTAGAGATGCATGTGTTAGAATTGTGTATCATTGACAGCCAATGGTACATTTAATTTTATACCATGGTCTGGATGAATACTCTTCTCAGATTGGCTGGCAGGTATGTATTAAAAACGTGGAGCCGCACAGTTAGTTCGGCTAAGGTAGTTTCAACATTCGAAATTAATCCGCTGGCCAACCTGTAACCATAGCAACGTTAGAGCACTGGCATATGGCTGGGTAAACCAGAAACCTACTCATTCATCTCCAGTAAATTTGGCGGCGTCAGATAAGTTGCGTCCTGCTAGGTGGTTAACAATAGGTACTCCAGCAATAATTACTGTAAATATGAAAGCAGCAAAGTAATCACGCATTATTCATTGAACGATTATAACTGTGTACGGTAACAAAGGAAGCTAACATGTCCAGTGTCCACTTCATGTGTCAGCAACTGTTGACAGTTCGCTAGCAATGTGCTGTGACAACAGACTGATTTCAGCTCGCTGGCTCTACGGAAACCGTCATAAGTTCATTGCAATTGCGGGTAGCAAGTTAGCTACAGTCTGCATAATCGCGCATAATGTTGTGTTATACATAATCTCCGTTTCAGCTAGAGTCTGTTACCAAATCATTAGCTCGTAAAAGGATGTTAGCGTACACAAAAATTCTTTCTCCATGAAGGTAAGCTGAACTAGGTTAGCTGGTTCAGTTTAGCTTGGCCTATAGTATTGACTATGAGAAGATGCGGCGCCTGTTTAATGATTACCAGCTCGTTTTTTTAAGTGCAAAACTTTCACCAAAAATTTCTGAATGCTTTGATTTGATATTGCTGGCAAATGACCATGGTATAAGCGGGATAATCAACTTGTAGGTGTGCATTACATAGTTTTAAGGCACTTCGCGGAGGCAACCACCCTCCACTTCGCGCTGGGTGGTTATTGGCCTCCGTGTCGTGCCTTAAAACCGTGTAATGCACTCTTACGAGTTGATTATCCCTTACGAAGTTTGCAAATTTACTATAGTGCCCACTAATGGCTGATTCGCTCCAATTTTGCATGATCAAGATCTAAACATACCCATAAAGTCTCATGTTGATTTGTCATTGTTCAGCCTGTAAAATAGCAGGTGCTAACTGATTGGCTAATAACAGCTATGATTTTTAATAATATCTCTTATTCATGGGAAGCAATATTAAAAAATTACATAGAAATACAGTACCCAAAATTCAAACCATATAAGCCAATGTTTAAAGAGATAATCTATTTTACATTTTTTACCTTTTGCACAATTAAGCAATGAAATGGGGTGAATTTTTGAGTGTTGATACAAAATCAAGATCTCCCTGTGTACTAAGTTTTAATATCTTTCATTGAAACTTTCATATATTATAGTTGTCAAAAAAAGAACTGGCAATGCCTACGAAAAGTATTGGTTAACTGTGACCATGAGTTCTTTTCTAATGCAGCAAATTTCTTTATACCGTATTTAAAGATAGCATATTTGTCTGAAGATGCTGTGTACCAATGTTTTTACAAATCTAACACACCAGAGGAGGTGACTGGATTTTCCAGCATTTAAATTTTTTTTGTTAAATCTATAAAATCACTCTGGTGCATCATTTAGGTCCAAGAAGCTTTTCTGTTCAGCTGGAGCCTGTGAATCTAGAAAAAAAAAATACAGAATTTTGACCATTGGTCAAACTGCTCGAGAGTTATAGACCAAAACATTTTTTTTTTGTTTGCACCAACATTTGGCGAACTGGGTCAGTTTTTATAAGCTGAGTACTGGGTGACTGTAGTAACCTAGCTTCCAAGTGTGATTGCTCTAGCATACACGTTTTTTCTGTGCAAATACTTTAAGGACTGAAAAGAACAAAATAATAATAATATTCAGAATAAAAACAATAGGGCTTCAGCAGCTTTGCTGCACGAACCCCCTACTAATACTAAAAAGTAATTAGTAGAACATGAAGAAGAAGATGAAAGAAGATGAAGATGATTGATATATGAGTAATTACAAACATGGATTGCTCTTATCAAATTAAAAAAAAATCTGCTATTGCATCCTATTGCCATTGGTCAAATAATGAAAGATTCCTCATGGAAAAAAATGTGGTTAAAAAAAGAACAGGGACGTGAAAATGTGAAGGAAAAGGACTCAAAACAGTCACTTTTGTCACAAATGAAAAGTTTCATTTGTGCAGGAAAAATGCAGCTAATTCTCTTTTCGCAGGAATGAAAACATTCACAGACAAAAATGCTGATTTCAAATGCGTAGCGTTGATTTTCACGCACGAAAGGGCTAATTTCGCGCAAGGGGGAACGGCGAAATCCGTGTTCTGAGACGCGGCAGATGCGGAGCGTCTCGGTGCGGGAGACAGCAGGAGGTGAAGATGTGAGACAGATGTGCGGGGCTACCTGGGATGTGCTTTGCCCAGCCAATGATGACCACCAGCTCGCGATCGGCCAGGTCGCACAGCGTTGTCAGGGCCTTGATGTCGCCTTCGGGGATCGACGGGTCCGGCATGGCATAGATCTTCTCCGGCTCCGCCACCAGGAGGTGCGACACGATCTTAGTCACTGAAGAAGAGGAGGGAGGGAAAACGGAAGAGTATTCAGAGACAGAGAGAGAAAGCAAAAGCGAGACACAGAGAGAAAGACAGAATGAAACGGTGAGAGAGAGAGAGGGAGAGAGAGATTGAGAGAGGGCAAGAGAGAGAGAGATTTGAGATTTAAAACCCACTTCATTGGGACATGGTTCAAAAAAAAAACTTACGTAACATCACAAACCATAACATCTAGAGAAAGGAAAAGAAACTTATCTGAGAAAACAAAGTCAGAGAGAGAAGAGAATGAAAGAAGCGGGCACAGAGAACAGAAAAGAGAGAAACAGCAATACAAAGATAGACTGATAGAGATATAAAGAAAAAGAGAGAGAGACTGAGTGAGAGAGAGAGAGAGAGATTTATTGCTTCACCATACTATGTTTATAAGCTTATATTATGTCTATTGTAATTGTAAGCCCAGCTAAATTGAATTCTATTCATTCAGAGACAAGGAGAGGGGAAGAGAATTGGACTGAGAGGTATTTAATTTCTCATTAAATATCATCGTCACATGTTTAGTTCAGCACTGTACTGTGTTTGTATGTTCATTCTGTTTCCCCTGTAATCGTATGCTCAGCTAAACTGGATTTAATTAATTGAGGGACAGAGAGAGAGGGGTAGAGAGTTAGGCAGAGAGCGAGAGAGAGAGAGAGAGAGAGAGAGAGAGAGAGAGAGAGATACGAGGGAAAAAAGACGCCCGTATCTACATCTTGCTGTCGTACTTCTTTATCATGGCACTTGTACGTACCGCTTCTAATTTGACTTCACTGACAGCCCATATTTGATATGAACTAGACTTGATGGTTACGGCTGTGTATGTCTGACACGTCATGAGAACTGTACCTTACACAACCTGATCTGTTCTGCAGTTACCTCGCACCTTTGAACATAGTGAATGTCCTTATTGATAAAACTCTGCCAAATACACATAATGTAATGTTTTATTCAGCTGTACAGTTCTGCAGTCGGTGGACATCCAAAGCCAGTGTGCCAATTCCACGTTCTGCATATTTAATGTTTTTTCTCGAACTTTCTTGAAATTCTCCAATGAACCTTGCAAGAAGTTTAGTTTAGAAAAGACAGAGTAGTTATTGGCTACCCTTAATACTGGTTTTATGTAGTGATTATAAATGCTCAATAAGTAGTGAATAAATATGTTATATCTCTGTACAGAATGTGTGTTTTTTCATTAGCCTGCTCGGGGCTGCACGGCTGCCCATCGTGTAAAGGGGTCGATCCAGAGCAGGAATTGAGCATCACTTGCTAATGTCAAAACTAGAGTGATTGAGGCAGTTCTGCCTGCAGCAGTGCAGTTTATTCTAACTTTACCCAAATATTGGACCTGTGAAGCATTAAGTTATTAAAACCCTTTAATAAAAGCAATGGAAAACATTGGTTTGCACTACCGAACAGCAGAGCATAACAGTACAGGGTTAAGCAATAACGTTATCACAGGGCATTGTGGTGTTCTGGTAAAATGAATAAATTTCCTGAAAACTGAAGCAGGGGTTTTCAAACAGGGAAATGCACCATGTGGCAGCCCATGAAACTTATATCGGCTTCTTTTTTACAATTATACTGTTCCATATCTGTCCATACTATGATCACCAGGTCTGTAACTAACAATTATTTTTATTCACCTCCGCCAAGGAGGTGTATGTTTTTGCCGGCGTGCGCTTGTCTGTTTGTTAGCAGGATATCTCAAAAACGGCCGCACAGATTTTAACCAAACTTTGCAGGATGTTAGAGTAGCACAAGAGGAACAAGTGATTAGATTTTCGCATATCTACGCCAAAGGACAGCTGAGATATAGGCCAAAGTACAAATCCAGCTATGCTGCCAGAGATTTCAAGTCTTTCCAATGGGCCGGATTTCCAATCGGCGTACTTTTGGGTTTTGCTGCCACCTGGCGATGGAATGCAACAATACCCTACATCAGCCAACGAAAATAACTAATGCACAGAGTTGCCTTGGCATGGGGGAGGTGCTGCGCTCTCTGAGTGCTTTCTAGTTACTGATTAGTCTGTCGATTATTTTCAGGATTACTTGATTAATCACTTACTCTAAAGAATGTAAGGAAATCGCGAAAAATCCTCATCAAAGTTTCCCAGAGCCCAAAGTGACATGCACAAATAACTCAATTTGTTTCCGCAGTTGTCGGAAACTCAAAGACTCTTCATTTAATGTCATAAATGACAAAGGAAAGCAGCAAATCCTAACATTTAAGAAGCTAGAATCAGTGAATGTTTGCAATTTTTTCTTGAAAAATGACCGATACGAGTAATCGATCATCAAAGTAGTTCATTTTTGTTTGATTGAATAATCAATTAACTTGCTAATCGCTGCAGCTCTAATGATTACTTCATATCAATTGATCATCTGCAATATGTTCAAACAACCCTGAGGCATCCACTGACTCCTCATTTTGAAAATACAGGATCGACAGCATCAGCATTATGATACTAAAAACCTCAGGTAATGCAGGTGATGCTTGTCCTAGGCTGCTGATGTTGCTGCACTGGATTGTGGAAAAAGGCATGTGTGACTCACGTGGCTTTTTGGGAGGAGGGGGGAGGGCGAGGGCCAGGTAAGTGCTGCTCTCAGTGTCCATTCTCCTCTTGTACTTCTGCCGGCCCCCCCGAACTCTGTCCAGGCGCACCCCTGCAAGAAAAAATGGGCGTTAGAACTAAATGGCCATCTAGAGACACTTAAAGCTGCTGTATGCAAGAACGTCCAGCACTCTCTCCAATGCTTTTCCAGGAGGACAACATGGGTGTTTGAACAGAATAGCTGCATCGCGACAATTTCAGCTACTGTGGGCAACGATGTCCCACACTTTGTCCAGACGCACTCCCGGAGGTCAACAGTGATGTTTAAACAAAACGGCCACCTAGTGACACTTTCAGTAACGGTGGGAAATGACGTTCCACACTTTGTCCAGACACACAATAGGAGGACAACAAAGATTTTAGAACAAAATGGCTGCCTAGCGACTTTTCGTCCCCAGACTATTTGTCCCCATGGACTTTTCCTCCCCGAACTTTTAGTCCACATAAACTTTTCGTCCCTGGACTCTTCGTCCCAGGATTGTTCGTCCCCAATAATGCTTTACCCTCTTCCTGCATTATAACCTTAACCCTCACCCTTATATTATGGTGATCTGTCCATCCTCTGTCCGTCCATCCATTTGTCAACAATGGTGGCACATTTTGTTATCATTAGGGGACGAAAAATCCAGGGAGGAAGTCCTTGTGGACGAAGAGTCCATGGACAAAAAAGTCCTTGGGGACAATGTGTTGGGGGACGTAAAGTCCATGAGGATGAAAAATCCGGGGACAAAGAGTCCTATAACCTCATCTGCCTTCTACTAGGTATCTGCTTAACTATGGATAAGTACCTCATACAACTCAACTTCAAAAAATCTGAACCAGCCCTCTAACAAGGTAAATTTAGTCTATGCATAAATAGACCCCCCCCCCTCCCCATTATCATGTGTTCCAACATTAGTTCTAACAAACTAGCTAGCTAACCAAGGTGACCTGTTACTGAATCTTGTTTTACTAGCTAGCTAACCAATTTTACTTCCCAACCTTAGCGCTGCTAGCAGTAGATTATGCTATGTTCTGAACAAAGAGCTCTTCACCATCATTTTTTATCTCTAACCAAGGTGACCTGTTACTGAATCTTGCTTAAATAGCAAAGTTGATAGCTAACAGATTTTACTTCTGAATGGCATCTTTGCTGCTAACTGTAGATTACGCTATGTTCAAAATGGAAAACATTTTACCCTGGATTTCCATTGCTAACAAGGGTGACCTGATACTGAATTGTGCTAAACTAGCTTGCTTGCGAACTGATTTTACTTTCCAATGGTAGCTTTGGTGCTAACAGTACATTGTGCTATATTCAGAGTTGGGAGCACTTTTCTATTAATGTTTGTTGGAATTTCACAATTATTACAGGTTTATGCATGTGTAAACTTATGTTAAATCTCCCTCCTTAAAGCCACTGAAAACCCAAGTCCACAAAAATCTTTGAACTACATTATTTAGGGTTGTATGTGCATAATAGTAAGCATACTAAAATATTAGAATTTACGTCCAATTCAAATATGAGATTTTTTCATTAATTTTTAGCACCTATCCTCTTACTGCGGTTGAATTGGGCGGGGTTTTCTAAGTGGGTTATTACGTAATAAGCCAAACCAATTAAAAAAAACTTGGCCATTTGTCCCACCCCTAACTGAAATTATAAAAGCTCTCTGCTCCTAATGTCAACTATATCTGAGTGCATTCGTTAATCTCTCCAGACACCAGATGCACTATGGTAGATATGGATCGTTGTTGAACTCTTTATAGACCAGCGCATAGGTATTGTCTGGCCTCTGAGGAGATGGAGCAGCAGAGCGCGAAGCGCAGTCACTGAATGTTAGCTGTGGTAATGTTATGAATAGCACTACACCAAACAGACATTACCCTCAGTAGTCGCTAATTTGTTGGTTTCGAGTATCCGCTAGGCTAACGGATAAACCGTATTCTGTTTTCTTGTTTGCAACCAGTAAGTGGTAATTTCACCATATTCAACATAGCGGTATGAATGCAGCATAAGACCCTTATCTCACAACGAGTTTGGGTTTCTGTCTAGGATCTGTCCCGTGCATGCTGCGACCGGATACCGCGCCCTTGAGATACAGTTGCCATTCACGAGTGGCCAGTCAAACCATGATGCGCCACGCCCACATTGTCTTGAGAAATGGACTGAGCAGCAAAACGAGCTGTTTTTGAACTAGGTTTTCTAATAGTTATGAATATTAATTTTCACTCAGTTTTTTGTAGATGCTTTATGAGACACGCAACTTTGATATTATACGTGAATTTTCACTATGTCAAGACAAGTTTCCAGAGGCTTTAATGCACAGTTCCTGAGTAGAAGTCCATGGGAGCTTTCAAGACAATTTCACTCAGAGCAGCTGTCAATCACAACTGTCAATCATGACTGTACACATCGTTTTATAATACCGAACAACTCATTTAAACCAAACTTATCGGAAAAAAAATGAATGCTTGAACGTACATAAGCATGGTCACAGCTACCTAAAATGACAGAAAACATCTTCGGGAAAAATTTATGAGACACGTACTTTGATTTTTTAGTCTGGCTCATGTCCCATCCGCTAACATGGAGGGGGTGGGGTTTATAACCTTTACAGCGGCCAGCCATCGGGGGCATTCAAGATGTTTTGGCTTCATTTTCTGGCGTTGTCCGGTCATCAGTCCTTATATACAGTCAACGATCCTGACGCAGTCCAGATGGACAACATCGGCCACCTAGCTTTGTCACACTTCACTTTTGTCTACTGTTGCATCATCAAAGTGATGTATTTACACAAAAAAGCATTGTTGTTTTTACTCCTCATCCTCAGCGTTTCATAAAGATAGCACTTTCTTTGGTCTCATGCAGTATCATAATTTTTCTCGGATGAAATGCCAGGTCACACAACATCGTCCTGGGCTTCATTTTTACATTCACAATAAGTTCAGCGGTTATTGTCAAGTTCTCTCGGATGCAAACAAAAATAACAGCATCTTTTGAACTCAGAGAGGACAGACCATCCCGCTGCAGGCCCTTGAACAAGTCAAAACGCCAAAGAATGAGTGGTACTTTTCCTTTCTGCTGCATGAAAGTGTATAAATCAGGCTTTAAAAAGATAACGGCGGCAGCCCTCCAATAAAACCATAGAAACCTTCCAAATCTGGAACGCAGAAAGTGAAAAGAGCCGTTCTGTTCTTTACATGGCGCAGTTAGCCCGCTAACTCGGTAGTACTGCTCCACAAAATACCCCCCATGTCTATATAAAATAATCTATGATCTTTTTATTTCTGAAACTCAAGCACACCCCTCCCTTCCCTTTGCGATTACTCTTCCTCACCGCCTCTATCTTTTCTTTTCTTATCTTAACTCTCTTCCTCCATCTCTTTCTCTCGCTCTATCCCTCTTTGTCCCGCCGCCTCACCGCCGACAGAGAAGATAATGGAAATCCACAAATCAAACGGCCGGATTCTAAAGCGACATTCACGGCGAACTTTAACTGCTGTCGGATACTGTGGGGTTCGCGAGCTGCGCTTGGCGTGTGCTCGGCACTGCGTGTGACCCCGAGACTGGCCGGCTAACAACGAGGGTCCGAACGAGCCCTATAAACATGAATGCTTAGCGCAGGGTCAGTGTCGACCGCATTGCTAAGGATGCTATTCATAAAGAGCGAGGTGTGGCATACTAATGACCGTCCCGCTCGGCGGTAATGCCTCGCTCTTCCTTTTGTTTCAAAGCGCGAGCCCTCCACAGAATATTACAGCCCTATGAATAATAAGTAATGTATGCGAGCAGCACACAAAGCAGAGGAGCTGGCCTCTGCAATAAAGTCACCTTGTTTGCACCGCAATCTTACGCAAACATGCGGAAGCCCTTATCTGTGCGTTCCATGACTCCGCTCTGTATGGACTGGGCGAGCGAGGGGTGCCACTGGAGACCATAACGTATGTTATTTATTATCTAATTATGAGATAAGGACATGCTTCAGTTTGTTCCCTTTGAATCCTTTCTTAAACTGTAAAAAAAAAAAAAAACGTGTACTGTCCCTATCAGTCATTACTCTGATCTGACTGCTTGTTTTATTGTAATTGTGTGCGTGCGTGTGCTTGTGATGTGTATGTGCGCGTGTATGTTTGTTTGTTTGTGTGCGGGCATGTGCGTGTGTGTTTGACAACAAGAAATAAATCAGGACGGGGAGTGATGCGGCTGGTCCATTCAAAGTTATGGCAGGACTGGCCCAAGAGTCTGGTTTCAAATCCCGACCCATCTAATTCTGCGTATAGGAAGGAGGCAGTGCCGCAATCCTGGAATTCGTTTCCGAGCAACGGGCTGGGGGGCGGGGGATGGGATTTGGGGGGAGGGGCTCAGTGATCCAGGATTACAGTATCTCATCAGGGTCCCGCCATCGGTAGATTGGGGGCCAGCTGTATCGCCTGTTGGGCTTTACGTGAAGTGCTCTCCCCCGGCTCCTATCAGTGGGAGCTCGTAACAAAATGCCTTCACTCCCCAGACGGATATTGACAGCAGATGTTGCAGCCAAAAATTTGCATTTTCAAATTGAACAATGGCTCGAATAATGAGGCAAAAACACACAATGTTTAAAATTAGTGTGTGTTTTAAGCCGATATTGAGCCACAGTACAGCTATGGTTTTCAATGAGTCCGACCCCCCTATTTCATGTTGGAATAATTACTGGGGTGAATGACTACCCCCTGTTTCAAACACATGCCCTCACCCACACATACGCACACACTCAAATACATCCGCATGCTCTTCTTAAGGGTTATGAATTTGTGATAAGGTGGAAAAGAAAAGAATAAGAGAAAAAAGTATAAAATAGGGTGAAAGAGAGGGAGAGAGACATAACATACTTCATAAAGGAGAGAAAAAAAAGAACGTAGTTCTGAAGTCCTTGGTGTTCTGTCTGAATCAACAAGAGAATGGATTTGCCATAAACTACAGAGAGAGTATGATTCGGTTTACAAAGCCCCCTACAGTGTCTCCTTCCAAACACACACACACACTCACAAACACAGTCATGAAAGCACATGCACTCCCACCCACGCACACACTCAAAACACACACACACACACACACACGCACACACACTCGCACTCCCACCCATGCACTCACACATACACACACACTCACACACACAAACACACCTACTCACACACAAACACGCACACACTAACAAAAACACAATTACACACGCCTATGTAATCACACTCATCTTACACACACAGACATACACATGTGAGCACACAAACAATCATGGTCATACATGCACTCACACATACGCACTCATAAACACACATACCTTTCAAACAGATGGACGCACGTAAACGCAGACACAAGCACACTCCATGCACACACATACAAAGAAACATAAACTCATAAACACACACACGCGCTCACACATACAGAAACATGTTCTAACAAGCACATACACACACACAAGTGCGCTCACTCAGACAAAAACACACACGCAAACACACAAAAGCACACGTTAACAAGCGCACAGAAACACAGCCTGCACTGAAGAACGACGCAAATTTAATGCAGATTTGTGTCCCGTTCAGAAGCAGCTTTGCACAACAATGGGAACAGGGGGCTATAGAGTCATTATACCATCACTTTACCTGGTGAGCACAATACTCAAGGAGTACAGGGGGCAGCTCCTCTGCAATTTAGCCAAACACAATTTTCCCCGCGGCGCTTTTGCGCACGGACCCGGGACATCCCGGGGACTGAAGGTCGGAGGGGTAAGGTTCTGATGGTGTCCAGCAGAGAGAGAGAGAGAGAGAGAGAGAGAGAGAGAGAGAGAGAGAGCTCCAGATTTCATTAGACGCCGGAGGACTCAAGGCCGGTACACGGTCTCAGTAACACGGTCTTTTATGGGCTGAGAGAACATGAACCTGCTCTTAAGATTAATACAAACTGCTGCCACTCAACTTAATACGAAAGCAATGACAAGCGACGCGCGGCCGGACAAACCAACAATGAACAGGATGAGCTACGCCGCATAGAGTATTCATTTAACAAGTGATAAATAATTTAATTGTGGATACATAATTTGTATAATTTATTGTAAACAGTTGTTTCTCTTGTGCCACAGCAAACAGACACCTGAGGAAAGTGCTCCCCAGGATTCCAATTCAGATGTTATAACAGCTTCAACAACTTTACATCACATCTTTATAACGTAATAATAATAATAATGTGAGACGAGTTAATCCAGATATTTACTTCCCCATCAATTTGTTTACAAGGAAATTAAATATGAACATTTTAATAACCCATGTGAAACAGACTACACAAGAGAAATGCAAAACATAAAAATCCCGGCGTAGTTTATTGTGGTTTATGTAGACCTGTTTGGCCTCTCACCCATATTGGCAGCCAGTCTAAAAATCTCATGTATCCGGAGATGGATTTTGCTTTATTTTATGGATTTATGTCCACACGGGTGTGAGAGGCGTCATTTATGTAATGCAACAGGACTGTCGCCTGATAGAATACAATGTATGCTTGAAATTTTTATGACTTCATTTTTGAAATCTCTCACCGCTCATGCTCAGAATCTCAAACCGAGCGCGCGAGGCCTCAGACATTATCTTTCACATGCCAGCCCTGGAAAAACTGGAATCAACATCTCACTCCATCCACCATCTTTGCTATCTTCATACGAGCTATGTACTGGCTGCTTCAGCAAACTATATTATCTCTTACGAATGGGGCCAAGAGACTGTGGCTATTTATATAAATTCTTCAATTCCCTGGAAACACAAATCTGATTAGGATTATCTTTCAATTTCCTGACACTGGCAACCCGGTAACCTAATTACCCACAATCCCCTGCGGGTATTCCTCTCCACAAACACCCGACCATCATTTTAACACTGACAGGCTGCAGCAAAATCCCATTTCTCCAACTAATTATTTTCATTTTTAAATTCATGGTCACAGACAGACTAAATGTATCAATGAGGGTCGTAAAATTTGTATTATTTTATTATTTTTGATAAACAACCTTAATTTTTCAAGTCTATTTCTTGACATTATGGCCAGTACTTAACACCACAATTTTTTTAAAGTTATTTTTTATGAATGAATGCATTTACAGTACCATATATTTTGCAAAAAAAAGCACACAGCACAGTTTCATAGCATTTCAAAGAAGGGCAAATAATTAACAGGAAAAAAGACTGCAGCAACATGAAACCAACCATATCATACAATCACTAACTTTTTACTGAATATAATTCCTCTTTTGAAGATAATTTTAATTTACTACAGCTATTGCCTACAGTGCCTACAGTTACAGAACATTAAATCAACAACAAAAAAAGAAACAAGTCATTTTGAAATAAGAGGTCTAAACTGGATTTTAGATCTTGGTCATCCTAACTGATGCAGTTACACTTATGCATTTTACAGTTATAATAGAAGATCATTCACGATTAATTAAAAACAATCTGTACATTTAAATCCTCATTTGCAGAACATGAAACAGTATTCCATTCACTGGAAGTAAACTAATATGATTCAAGGTAAAGGTAAATATTACGTGTACAGTGCTGTGAAAAGTACAGCTATAGATTTTTGCTTATTTGTCATATTTACATATTTCAGATCAACCAACTAATTTCAATATAAGACAATGTCATTAAACACAAAATGCAGCTTTTGAATGATCATTTCATTTATCGATGATGAAGCATAATTCAAAACCTATATCATCCACGTGAAAAAAATAATTGCTCGCCAAAGCCGAAAAAGTGAATGTGCCACCCTTGGCGGCCACAGCCGCAATCAAATATTTGTGATAAATGGCAATGAGCCTTTTACATGGCTGCGGAGAAATTGTGGCCCACTTTGCTTTGCAGAATGGTTTTAATTCAGCCACATTAGAGGTTTTTGAGCATGAGCTGCCTGTTTAAGGTCATGTTATTATGGCATCTCAACCTGATTCAAATCAGGACTGACTCTGTTTCTGATGAGCCATTCAGAGGTGGACTTGCTTGTGGGCTTCGGATCATTGCCCTGTTGTATAAACCAACTAGTTTTAGGTCAAGAACTGAAGGCTGGACATTGTCCCTCAGCATTTTCTCTTTTTTTATATGTATTTTTTTTAATTTCCCACCTTTTTTCCAACCCTGAACACAGCCAAACTGTTTAGCCCACCAAAAGCAACCTGCTCCCATCGGCTCAGGAGCAAGATGCCATGGGATGCGATTCCCCCGACTCATGTGACCACTAGCCCTCAATCCTTCAGGATTTTCTGATAGAGAGCTGAATTCATAGTTCCATCAGTTATGGCAAGTCGGCACGATCCTGTAACAGCAAAGCAGCCCGACACCATCACCCCTCCACCACTGTGTTTGACTGCTGGTATGATGTTCCTATTGTGGCATGCTGTGTTAGCATTATGCCACATGTAACGGGACCCATGTCTTCCAAAAAGTTCCACTTTTGACTTAGTCCAAAGAATACTTTCCCAAAAGTCTTGGGGTCATCAAGATGTTTTTTGGCGAATGTGAGATGAGCCTTTGAGTTCTATTTGGTCAGCATTGATTTTCACCGTGCAGCTTTCCCATAAATGCCATTTTTACCCAGTCTCTTTGTTATGGTGGAACCGTTAACACTGAGCTTAAGTGAAGCAAGTGTGATGCTAGTCTGGGTTCTTTTAAGACCTCCTGGATGATCCACTGATGCGCTCTTTGGAGGAATTTTGGTGGACCAGCCACTCCTGGGAAGGCTCACCTTAGTTTGGAGTTTTCTCAGTTTGTACATAATGGCTCTCACCATGGTGTGCTGGAGTCCTACAGCCTTAGAAATGGCTTTGTAACCCTATCCTGACTGATAGATGTCAACGACTTTGTCTCTCATCTGTTCTTGAATGTCTTTTGATTGTGACATCATATGCTGCTTTTTCCCTCCTTCATATTGCAAGACAAGTTCTATTTAAATGATGTTTAGATTGAACTGGGCTGACAGTAATCATGCCAGGGTGTATATTATGAAATTTAACCCAGTAATCAATTAAATTTGTTTAATCAGTTGATTTAGAGAGTAAGGGGTCAATTACTTTTTCACAAAGGGCCACATGGGGTTGGATAGCTTGTTTCCTTCAATAAATGAGATTGTCATTTAACATCTGCAATTCGTGTTGACTCAAATTATCTTTGCCCAATGTTAAAATTTGTTTGATGATCTAAAACATTTGAGTGCGACCAATATGCAAAAAGAGAAGAAACTGGGAAGGGGGCAAATATTTTATCATGCCATTGTATCATCATTGTACGTAGTTCTTGTATCACGATTGTGATACACTGTGAGACGAGTGTTAATGTCAAAGCAATGAGCGTTTTATATATATATTCCAGAACTGGTGAGCTCAATACTCACCTAGAGTGACACATTCAGCGCTACATCGACTGTACGTCTGTGTTACACTTGTGGCGAGTATTTACATATCCCACATTCACATCTAAATGGTTGCTGTCCAGAGAAGTGTGTCAAATCGATAGACAAAATAAACTTTAGCACAGTTCTGCAGAGGCTCACGCTGTTGCCAAAATGCAATGTGGAGAGCAAATAAAATTCAGGCCTGTGAAACTATATCAATAAACACAGAAAATGGAATCAGAAGTATCACAGAGAGAGCATCAGTCGGTCTCGATGTTAGTTCAACACTCTCCTCAGCTGAAGCGTTTGTTCTGCGCATTTCTGTCCGCAGAAAGGGAAAATCCTTTTGCAACGCCCCTAATGACATCACTGCATGGCTTCTGCGTACCCCACGGTACAGTTGGCAAGGCTGACATCGGCTCAGGACCAGGGCAGTAGATCATATGACGGCCCTGGCAGGAGCCAAATCCAGGGAAAATATCCAAGGTTTGTGGGCATCTGTATAATTAGAAGATCCTAGGGTTGTAATTAACAGACCCTGAAGGAAACTCGGCTTTGGAGCTGCATTTGGTTAGCTTCAGGGCTTCAGCGTGATGGGGGAGGGGCAATGAATGATGGACAGGCAGAGGAAGACAGCTTGCTATGGCTGTGATCATTATCGCAACATCTCCCCGCGTGACGAGACAGGCTAGCCCTGGCCGCAGCCTCACTTGTCTTATTCCTGTCGGCAGGTGTGCAAATGGATCGCAGTACAAGCCCTGTTATAGCGTTCTAAGTCATGGGTACAGCGCTAGATTTTGGTTTGGAAGCTAGTGAGGTTCAGTCTTCTAGCTGCTTTGTCCATCATTTCAGTTGACGTCCAGCTGAACACATGAGCTCTGTGTTTTTTGCTCCAGAAAATTCCCAACTCCTTGGAAATGACTTGGAAGTACTTACGTGTCCGTCATGATAGGTGTGTTCAAATTCTCTGAATGCAAAGGAATACTTTAGTACTTCTTCAATTATCTCCCACAACTTAGGGTACACTGAACCATCCTTTTCAAAAAAAAAAAAAAAAAAGGAGATAACGCCATCCCAGAATTCCATGCGGCAGCAGTATTAAAAGTGATGCAAGATCCATCCGGCCATTCCCGAAAACAAACAAATATGACTTGCAAGGGACGCATGATGAGGTCGCCTAGCGTAAGTGCAGTCAGATTCTCTTAGCACTGCGGTTGTCTTTTTCTAAGTCCTTATGAATTCTCCTTCACGTCTTTCTTGAACCTCATGACGTTTTCCATCAAGTTAAAGGAAAAGCCATGGTGCTGTGGATAGGATCAGTAAAGGCCACCTCCACGTCACCAATGGAACGTTTGTAAAGACCTGAAGTGGAACAAGGTACGGAGCAGACCATTTAGAGTGAGAACAACTGGAACCAGAGGTCCTTTATTGCTCCAGGAACCATAAGAGCCCTTCTTACGAGCAACACCCATCAATCGGCGGCCGTCTTTGGTCTCTTTTACGCACGGCCGGAGGCAGGGGGCGCTATTTTAAGCCTCTCACCTGTTCCGGGCATCTCTTCCTGGGGAATGTGTCGGGATGGCAGGCATAGCTGGCAGAAGCACCGAGGGGCTTATGAGAGTCTATTTTCGCCGGGAAAATCAAGTGGCCGCATCGCGCAGTGCGACGGTTCTGGCCTTTCAAGCCTTTAGAGGCTAAGCCCCTGCAGCCCGGCTCCAAAGGGCCCAGCGGTGCCAGCTTTAGTGGGTTGTAAGCATGTGACAGCATATGTTCAGTCACGGGAGGGAGGGGTGGGATTTGTAGTGCAGTGGCCAACCACCTGCTGTTCCAAAGCACGGGATACATCAAGACCCCCCCTTGTTCCTCTACGTCGGCATCAAAAAATATCCCACCCAAGTCCAATCGACACCCTATAGCTGACCGGGGAGCGAGCATATGCACAGCATCAATGGGACAGTGACACATTTCTGCTTTCACTCACCACCCCAGCTGCAGGCTACATGCTCAAATGTTTGGAGTAATTTAACACCTCAAAAATGTCCATAAAATGGTGGCCAGTCTAGTTTTTTTTTTTTTTTTTAATTATATACAATGTTGTTAAAAAAGTGCTTTGTCCCCTTCCTGATTTCTTTGTTTGGCTGAGGCAAAAGGTGGCACAATCAGTTACTGAGTTTTTTAAATGATCCGGTGACTGATTTTTTTTTCCTTCAATAAGTGAAATCACCGTTTCAAAACCGCATCTTGCATTTGCTTCTGTTCTCCTTGTCTTCGATCACGTATACCGTATGAAGATCTGAAAACATTCAGTGCGACAAAATAGGCAAAAATAGAGGGAATCAGAAGGGGTGGAAATATTTTTTGCGGCACTGTGAAAACTACACACGCACGCACACATACACACACACACACACACACACACACACACACACACACACACACACACACACACACACACATACACTTCAGGGTTCAGTCAGCCAAATTAGTCATTATATTCACATGGCTCCCCCACTCAGACATCTTCCAGCTGAGCTGAATTTTACGCATTAAGACCGTGCGCTCTTGAAACCCTCTTAAGTGATGTGTTTGCCCTGAAATGTTCGCACTGGCCTCACTAAGGCTAATAAATCATCCTGTTTCCCCTATGGCCCATAATGGAGCTGCTTTCTGTCCTTTACGAGGGCAGGGAGGTGAAAACTCCCACCAGCCGGATGAACATCATCTCTCCAAGTGCGAGCAGTACTGGTGCCACTGGTCTGTACCCACCGGTTCCTGCCAGTCACCCAACTGGAATGGCATCCTCAGTGTGGTTAGCCCCACCACTCATGACCACCATCACCAGTGCTTGTGCACTTCAAGAGCCAGTGAGATGAGTGTAGCCAACTCACTCCTTAGGCTTAAGCTCTCTGTCACGCACTGACGAACCGATCTCGCAATTCGGACTTCCGAAATGACTGCAGTGGCGAGTGCCCGAGTTCTTGGTTGTGAATGTAACGATGACGAATGAAAACCAAAGAACAAAATGTCCAGTGTTTAATTATGGTAATTCTTTTCTGATGGAGCATATTTTAGTCTGAACATTCTCCACAATTTATTTTTACTGAGATGGCAAACTTCTGGCCTCGTCTAAGTCACACACTCAACATGTCGGTAGATAAGCAATGCAAGATTAGTCATATCCTGGCGATGGGTCAGTAAACTGTGTAGACTGCACTTCTTCCTCTTTCCCATTGCATGCTGGGATAGGCCCCGGCACCCCCGCAAACCTGACATTGATGGATGGATGACGGATGGGTGGATGGATGGATGGAAAATGAGTTATTGGGTGAGACGGAGAGTAAAATATGGATTTAAAATATCATTATGATCTGTCTCACATACCTGGGAATATCATAAGAACACATTATCGTCAACAGTTCATGGGAAAGTTCTCACTGTATCTGTTTACCGTAGGGACATGTAGTACCGTAATCTATTAGATGGCAGGAGAGAAGGGTTATGAATGGTAGCGCTTTTCCTCAGCCCCAGCCGATCCTGCGTCGTCACCCGAAGATATCCATTCAGGGCTGACGTCAGGCCATTGATCAGGAAATAAATCTGCAGTCTGATACCTGATACGCCTATTGATCGCCTGCTTGTTTTGTAAGCCGCGAAAGAGTAATGGCGCTCCTCGGCACTCTTGACCCGCCGCTGCCGCGGAAAAGATCGCTCATCTTCCGACGCACGCTTCTCGAGAACGAGCGCCTTCTTTTCTCATTCATTACTCTTTTTTTTTCCTTTTTTTCTTAAGAAGACATTGGATTGTGAATAATACGCACAGGCTCCTCATGTCTCCACAACATTATCCGTCTATTCAGAACAGCCCGTCCCGGCTCTACGACATTGCCGACAATCGCTGGAGCATTTCACTCCGCAGTCCGCCACAGTCATTCATTGAATGATCACCTGAGGTGTCCAGTTGACCAGAGAAAGCTGTTGATCACTGAACAATCCATTCATGCATTATCTAACCTGTCTATCCATGTTCAGTGTTCTGGGGAGTTGGAAGGGTCCCAGACAGGAACACGTCCCAGACCAGGACTCTCCATATCTGGCCCTCAAATCCAAATCCAGCCCTGGTTTTCCTTCCTTCCAGGCGATTAAGTTAAACAATTATTTTTACTGACTGAACAGACTGCTGTCATGCCTGGCTTCCAAGTAAAGGTAGGATGGGAAACCAGCAGTTTTCAGGCCTAGAGGACTGTGATTTTGGGAACAGGAACCTAAATGTTTGCCAGTTAATCGCAAAATGAACTTTCCTGACAGGGGTTGGTACTCTGCATCAGTGAGAGACAGTGAGACAGTGGTGGTAATTTTAGCACCAGTCTTTAAATTTCAGGATCAGGGTCTTAGGATCTAGAATCTTTTGATCTAATATGTAAAAAAAAAAAAAAAAAAAAAAAACTTGCTGTGCAATTTCTAAGTATTTTGAGAATATTTAATTATGGTAGTACAATGCAGAGAATTGTAAAGAACATCTCAGGTAATTTATTGCTGACATAGCAAATTAAAATTACCTTCATAGCTGAAGATCAATTCATGTGATACTGTTCAATTAAAGGACATAGGGCATTTCTGAAATGTCCCTGGCACTGCAACCTGGGAATTGAAGTTTTGTTCACAGATATGTTTGTTGTTTGTGATTCATGTTTCCAGCTCATTCGGCTCCCTTATTATTTTCCTTTCAAAGCCAGGGCGACTCTAATTTCTCCGCTGGCTGCTCCCTCATTTGTATGGGGACACAAACGCTCATTCAGACCGCGCCAATGAGATTTGAGATGAGTTTCGTCTGCTGAAAGGTATCCGTCTTTGTTTTAGATCTTATTGGCCCTCGTGAGAAATAGTTAAAGAGACGAGACGCACCAATTGAATGAATCAATTCGTGGAGTCGCATTGAAATAGAGAAGATTCCGGAGCCCCGAGAGATTGATTGAAATGCGCCGCAAACTATCTGCAAACAGCCCAGTACAGGACTGAGAGAGAATACTTAAAGAATGAAATTAGGTCAGCTTTGCAATAACTTTGAATTAATTTCAAATATCCATCGTTCCGTATCAAATGCAGTTGATTAATACGAATACGTTCTTTCAGAAATACGTATAGACGGAGCTGTTTCTGCAGACATTCGCTCCTAAGGCCCAAGACTGCAGATGCTTTTAACTGTGAGGTTATAATTAGGTGGGGTTTCCCCCCCGACCTTTCTAACAAAATGTAACCCCGTAAATTGGCAGGCGAGATGAGGGACCTGATAGACCTTTCATCAAATGGCTTGAGCATTTACGAGGGGAAATTTGGGCGTCACAAGAAATACGTTCCACCGGAACCTAAGGTTGTACAGAGAAAGTACCTCAAATCTGATGCTTTTGGCCTGCATGTGACGCCGATCTTATTATTATTATTATTATTTTGACCAATGAGGATACAAAAATCCAATTTTAGCCTAAACTGTCAATTTATGCCAGAATGCAAAAAAACTGTCACTCGCTGCCACAGAATCCAGTGTTCCCAACTTTGACTGATACAGACATTCCCTTAAAATTGTGAAATCATCGTGACAGACTTCTTCGTGAGAGGGAACAAATTTTTCATGACACCGGGAAAGGAGGCGCCGAAGACGGCACTCAATCATTCGCGATGTTCCCTTTCCTCACCCTTGCCGATACCTGTCTAACACTCACAGGCAATTCGCCATGCCCCCCCTGTCCCTTGTCTAGAGGAAGCTGGCTCAAGCACTATGTCATACTGAAAGCAAGCCACAGCTGCGATCTCAGCGGCCATCTTGGCTCTGATAGTGGATGTCATGACATCACATCCTGCCTAGCAGGTACAGTATCTGTTTTTTCCAAGCTACTGATAAGGCAAACCATAGATTTCTGGCCCAAATTCCCAGACCTGGAACAACGGCTATATTACTATCATATTTTTCCCAGGCCCGAGATAATAATTTACGCCGTAGCAGACATTCCACCTTTCCCAGAAGCTTCTGCAGTCTCCTGGAATTTGTGGCCTCCTCTATGCCACCAGCGAGCGGTGAGAAATCTCCCGCCGATAAGCAATCTACACCACAATGTTCCTGGTTGTCCCTCGCCCCCCCACCCCCCCGTAACCCCCAGGGAGCAGTTATTGTGCCATAAGGTGGGGGTGGGAAGATGTGAATGGTGTAATGACCCTGGTAGCTGACACGGTATAAATCATCGCCTCACTTATAGAGCTTACATAAGCCTCTGGTGGAAATATTAAATACATTTAGAAACATCGGTGTCCACGCCCGTAAATTCTTTCACCGCTTCGCTGAGGGTTGGTGGACTCTACGCCACAGCGTGTCGAGGTACGCGGAGTGACTACGGCGCAGTTAGCGCCAACAGACACGTCTGCAATCAGGCGCGAAAGGTGATCCATCTGCGGTAATGCTAACGGAAGACCGTTGTCGATATCAAAAAACAAGGAGTTGGGAGTCCTACCTGACATAGTATACAGTGCCTCCTTCCTGATTTCTTCTATTTTTGCACATTTGTCTCACTTAAACGTTTCAGATCGTAAAACAAATTTTAATATCAAAGATAACCTGAGTGAAGACAAAGTGCAGTTTTTAAAAATTGCAAGTTCATTTATTGAAGAAAAAAAGCTATCCAACCCTGCCTGGCCCAATGTGAAAAAGTTATTGCCCTCTTATACCCCTTTCATACTGGGAAGCGGCCCTGAAGTGCTTTTAATCCCGTTATAAAAGGGTCATGAGACCAGCCTAAAATTTAGAGCGCTCTCGGAGGAGGTTTAGGGCCGCTTCAGAAGTGGTTCAGAGGCAGTATGAAACGTCTCGAATGTTTAGACCACTCCAAATTCAGTGGCCCATAAACCAAAAAATATCCTAGGTGAGCTGCAAGCTTCGTAAATATCAACATGTAGGTGACCTCCATTGTCAAGCGATGTTCAGTTAATAATTTCATGGAGAACGTGAAGTACTATTTACTGCTATGTAGGCCCATCTGCATGTAACGTATATCGTAACCACTTGAAGACCTGCATGTATGCATAACTTTTTGAAGTTTCATGCGTGCGCGATGCATACATGGGAGGGGGTAGATTATCGTGGCAGCTACATCGGTCTTGCACGCACCCTGGGTGGTCGCGAAGGACAGTATAAAACAACTTTAGGCCAGACCCAGTTAGGCCACTTCAGAAGCAGCCTAAATGCTAGGCTCAGTATGAAAACATTATTAGTAACTAAATCAACCAGTTAAACAACCAGTCGGGTAATTCAGCAGTGCAATAATTCAAAAGATACAAGCAAGTCCATCTCTGAATGGCTCAGAAAAAACGAAAATAAGATTTCAAAGTGGCCCAGACAATTTCCTGACTTGAATCCAATTGAGACAAAACCTTCGACAAATGAAATGATTATCTAAAAACTGCATTTTGTGTTTACTCTCATTGTCTTTGATATTAAAATAACTTGGATGATCTGAAACATTTAAATATGACAAAACAAAATAGAGAAAATCTGGAAAAGGGCAAGCACTGTACTGTACTGAACTGATCTGCAAATTTTGTAATTAGGGCCAGTCAAAACACATTCGGGAGAATTCATCTGTCATCCATTATTTATTTATAACCAGTTTTTTTTATCTAGAAAGGTGGCCGTTTTTTGGTAATGCACAATGGGATTTCAAGCCCTAGAATTATGACCGTGCCTTTATTTAATTCTTTCCAATTTTTGTTATGTGCTATTTGGAACAATGAAGATTCTTGGAGACTTATAGCCAGAGGGAATGATTGCACTTCACAAGCGAAAGTGCAATTATTTTCAATTTATCCACAGTGCATCACTGCGGCCATTTGAAGTTCACGGCTTCGTGATCTCATTGTTCACATGATCAAAAGCCAGCCCGCCAACCGACTTCACCCACTTAAACCCGGCAGTTTAATTTGAAAGAACATGCTGATTTTGCCCTCGTTCCCGCCAGAGTGATCGTGTTTGTTACGACCAGAGAGTCACAGGTACAGCATAAAGACATCAATGTGGAGAACTTTGCAGCGGGAGCTCTATAAATAAGGTAATCAGGACAGGACTGAATTCATGGGTCAATTCAGACAGGCAAGCTTGCTGTAGTATTTTACATTTCTGACTTGGGCGTGTAACAGTGTCTAAGTATCTGCTCATTCTGTGTATGGCAAGAAAAAAAATGCATTATTCATGTATTACGCATTTTACCTGGATTGTGTGAGTAGCGAGACAGACAGCAGCTAGCTCAATAAAACCTGTCACACGGACAGCTGGACACCTCCTCTTTCCCAAACCCCCCCACCCCCTTCCTCAAATCTCTGAAAGCTGATCGGGTCGGTTACCGTGCTGGGAAAAAAAATAAAAAATCAGTTGGCGGCTGTTTAAACGGCGCAGAATTCCCCACGGCGAGGCCCAGAAAAGAAACACACAGGAAGGAAACCCAGATCTTTGGAAAACACTTACCTGATCGATACGCCGGGATGGCTGACACATATCCCAGCATGCAGTGGGAGAGGGCTGGGGGGGAGGGAGGGGTCCGCTGCCGTTTCAGACAGTGGAGAAAGGCCGATTGGGCGCATTTTCGTCAGCCGGCAAGGTGCGTTTTTTAAGCTGCTGAGCATCGCGGCAGCAGCCGACATTCTTCGACAGGCCTTTCCCCCCCTTCCCCCTCAGCTACAGCCCGGACTATTGCATTTCTGAGGTCACATCACAGACGGCAAAGCCCTTCATCACAATCCAGGGACATTTATCTCCTGTTCCAATGCCACGTGTGAAATGCGATCCCCCCCATACAGAGCCTTATAGCTCAGTGTCTCTATCCAGGTTCCTGTGCCTTTGCAATAACACAAACACACAGCCGGGCAGCCTGCTTCCCGTCCGAAATTGACTCTGGTTAAGCCCTTCTGCGAAATAGCGACAGAGTCCCAGTTCTGCCGCATTTGATTACGCGCAGCTCTCGTTGGCTTGTGCCGACGAACCAGTCTGTTCTAGCGAGTGGAAAAAAATACAGCGGGAGCAGTTTCCAAACTAAAAACACAAATGTTAACACACCAGTTGGGCTCAGTTAATATTTTGGAAAAATAAATTGTGTCAAAAATTTTTGCAATATATGTAAATGAAACACTGTGCCGTTTACATTGGAAGAGACTGATTAGCTGCCTCGAACCAATAAGGAACTGCATCAGAAATAAATCGGGGAGCAGCCAGTCAAAGAGAACTAGACATTATTGAGCAGGGTCTTAATCTGAAGGTTGGGGGGGGGTGCATCCCCCAATAATGTGCAGTGATAAAACATAACATCAATTAAAAAAATTAAACATATTCTCATAGACTTGACCATTTCGGTTGTTGTCCCTCCTAATCATACACTAACTGGTATGCCCTTGAAATTGGGTATGCCATAACAGAGCTTCCGTCGGTACTTCGCAGACAGACTTAACCGAGAGGAGATAATTACGGACGTAATGCTGGCTCACAGATAGATGGCGCCATACCTTCCTTCAGCATCCCCACTTTCAGACACTTGGTGAAGCGGCAGGCTTGGCAGGACTTGCGTCGTCGCTTGGTGATCTCGCACTCGCTGGTAGCCGGACAGCTGTACTCTATACTTCCTGGAGAAAAGCAAAGGTTTCGTTCTGTCAGAGCAATAACGATGCATAGTTCACAGGCAAAATTCGTACGCTAACAGTGCACAAAAATGAGCGAGTGAAAATTGTAGCTAGTTCAAAAACACAGTACGTGTGTTAGCCTACAAAACATATTCACATGTTCTAATGTATTCCATCAAATATTGTTGCCCCCACTGCTTAAATTGTCCCTGCTGGCAATTTACTTTCATCCAAAACATTTATTTGATCTATTATTTTCATCCTCAAGACTTATGTCTATGTGTTCACTTCACAGCTCTTCAAAAAATTAATGAACGAATTGGCTATTTTTTTCTTGCACCCATCCATGTTGTTCTTGCAAGAAAAAATAATTTTTGAAATGCCACCGGCGTCTCTCTCTGATGAAGCCAGGAGCCAGGGGAACGTGTATAAGTTTGTTAGCTTGTCTGCTCTGCTAACCAACCAGAATCTGCAAATGTTCTCCTTTGTCGGATTCAGTGACTAGCCTGCTAATGTTTTTGTATGAGCTGACGCTGTCTGTCGGTGATTAGCGTGCCGCACCTGCACTAATTTTACAGTTATTACTTATGCGATAAAGCCTTTCAATCACTTTGCCATTTTCATATCGGGTTTGCAGGTGATCGAGCTAACGTAGCATATTTTATATTTTTATATGTCATTGTGCACCACGAAGGTTGTTTGCATGATATCACAGTGACTTAACTCACAGTTGATGATTATTTTCATTTTCTGAATAAGCATGTGTGCATGTGTGTTTATATGTGAGTGAGTACAGTTGTGTATGTGTGTGTAATGTCTTCATTATGATAGGGTGATGGGGCATAAGAACTGCAAACATTTCAGACAGCGGGGCAAAATGTTTCCATTATTGTCAATATCAAAATAATTAGCTTTCATTCAACACACAAACACACACACGCACACACACACACACACACACACACACACACACAAATACAAACACATACACACACAAGCACTCGCGCGCACGCACACACAAATGCCCGCAGAAACACACACGTGGACGCGCATGAACACTCAAGTACGCATGCGCGTCCACAAACACAAACGCACACACACAGACAAACACACATTTAATTGAATGAAGGGCTCAGTCATAACACAACTTGTAGCTTCAGAGACGAGAAGAGAGCAGTCCTTCGAAACAAACCGATTGTGCCGTTCGACATGTTTCTCCACTCAGCATGTGGGAGATGGCAAACACACTCCAAGGGTAAAGAAGTCCCAGACGGCCTCTGCCTCGGTGAATATCAAAATCAATCAAATTGATTAAAAACAATGTGCATTCGGAGAGACAGCGGTGAAATTGAGCAGCGGTGAGGTCAACGCGGGGCTGACGGGAAATCACCGTTTCGCCGTTCCGTCGCTCTCCTCTCTCTCTTATTAGGATTAAAAAGCGGAATTAAAAACAGATTTTTTTCCCCTTTTCTTTCTCATTCCTGCCTTTCTTTGGCCTCGTCTCATATTTCCCCGGTTTCATATTTTCATTTATTTTCCTTTTTTTTTCCCTTTTGGGCTTTGACACTCATCTCCTTGTACTCTCTCTGTGTCCTGTACGTAGTCCTGATTAATATTTCATGAAGCCTTCTCTTTTGAAAGACAAGCTGGTTGGCTCTCCATTCTAAAGAGGAGCTCTGTCCTTCTCTGTCCCTTTCCTGAAATTAAACACATGCCCATGCTTCTAAACTCCCCCCCCGCCCTCTCATACCCCACCCCACCTTGTCTGGGCGCCCCACCCCATCTCCTGTCCTCCAGATGAGAATGGCTTGTCCTTAATTACACTTTCTGAGCGCTGATTGCTATTGACGAAACTCCTGCGTCCCAGACAAGTGGCGACGGATAAGCCTCATTATGGAGAGCCGTCAAAAAGGGGACAGAGAGGATGGACTCGAAATAAATGTGACGGTTTGGCGGGCACAAAACGGACAATTTACTGCGAAGGGGAAAACGAGGCATTTCCTCAATTTAACTCCTCCCCCTCACACTTATTTAATCATCTCATTTACTTTACTTGACTCATCCTTTAGCATCCTGCTTTTGTTCATTTTATTATGACTTTTTCACACCTTATTGTTTTTTTCAACAACATAAAAAACATTATTATTATTATTATTAATGTGTCACAGTCCAAAAACTTGTAGAAAACTGATAGACTGCACTCTAAATACCACCTCATTTCACAGTGACAGAATTACTGTTTGCCGAAAATTAGATTTGCGCGAAATAAGAACCTGCCACTTATCTCCCCATTATCGCTGTATTTTAAGGATCACTTCTTCGGATAATGTTGTACATTAAAAGTGCATTACCTCAAAGTTTCCGAGAGGAACTCGAATTCGGATGCCACGTTTCTACATTAAGAGACGCCGCAGTGCCGCTATAGAACACAATCATTTGCGCGGCATGGTTCTCGGAAAGTTGTCGGACTTATTGCCATTGCTGAAATTGACATTGCAGCTCAAGTCAGGGAGGGTACCAACCCCAGAATGATTTTGTGTCAAGGGAGGAAGTGAAGGGCCATGATGGGGAAGAAAAAAGTGATGTGATGGCAGTAAGTTGACGGAGGGACACTGAGAGGTACCTGCTGAGATATTATCAGCAACTCAGTGGGCATAATCAGCTTAAATGATGTACCTCACTACTCGGATGTTTTTTTCCCCATCAAAATTAATAAGATGTGTTCAGTATAATTAGACTTCACAACGTATTTCATCTTCAATTACTAACGTACTAACGGCGTTGAGTAGAAAAATTGAGTTATGTATGAATGTACTGTTTTGTTAAACAACAAGGATGTCTCACAGACAATTAAATCAAATATCTGACGTATGATAGGATGTTAACATTTTCCACACTTAAACTGAGTATTTGATTTACACATTGAAAATTGTATACCATTACTCCTACTTATGGTAGTGATTTTTTGTGTCTACTATTTTTGACGTGTTCATCATATTAAGCAAGATCAGTGTTTTTTCTAATAAAGTCATCAACTGTGATTTATGTTCTAACTTCTGACTAGGTAATTACAAATTGCATACTTCTTGTTTGTTACAGTCTGTAGATGAATATGTTTTAGTGTTCCTTCAGAACAGCCACTTATTAAAATGATCTACATCTGCTTTCTTCAGCAATCAAAAATTTTAGAAAGCGGAAAGTTGTGTGATGCATTGTGTCCTACACAGCATTTTGACTTTGGGAAACACAGTCGTCATCAAAATAAAAAACTGAAAGGCCACAAGAAATAAATCTTGTTTAATTCTGTTCATGAAAGGGACTTTGTCTCTGATTGAATAGGTGGCTATATTTTCTATTTCCCCTCTTCAAAGACAACTCTGTGTTTTATGGTTTTATTTGATATGGTCTACGCTTTTTGGGCTACTCGATGCCCCTGAGATCTGAAATCATAAATACAGAATAGTTCCCTCAACTGCTTCTTCTTCTCAAAAATAACTGAGCTCAGCACATTTTGGACAAAGCTACCCAAACCTGTTCCTCAAGCTTCTCTGCCCTTGATGGGCTAAGTAGACCTTTATTTTAGCCCTTATTTTGGACATTTGATTGCAGTAATTTGCAGTTAAACGAAATATATTTGTTAAATCGTACATTCTTCGTCAGTATAGGTGATATATCCACACAATTTTTTTTGCGCTTTAACGTATAACATTACTCTTGGAAAAATATTTTTTATGTCTTGGATACAACGCTCTCTTAGAGTCTGAGCAGCAGTGCTATTTGACAATTGTGGTAAATTTTTTGGATACTCTGAGACGCAAGTTACCGCAAATAATCAGGGTTACAGAGTGCCGTGTGTTTTAAAAATGGCACCCATAATGGGTAATCGTGCTATTCGCTATTACTAATGCATGAAGTGACACTGCATGCCAAGATGTCATCTCCACGTCATGGTGATGGAGCACAGTTACTAGTAGCATTTAGGACGCATCTCTTAACCATGTCACGATAAGCATGTTTTTGACTTCTGTCTTACCCGGTGCAGCAATCACAGCGCTGATATGATAAGCATAACAGTCAGGGACATCAGTGAGAAGATGGAGAGCATATCCAAGCCACTGCTGTCCAGACTGATCCATCCCAGTGATGTCATCACATAAGATATGCAAGGGTTAGACCCAGTCATACGAAAGCAATTATATCCACAAAGCACACTGATAACAATCTTCATTTGCCTGCAGTCATCGCGGAGAACACTGCTTTCTTTCATCACAGCTGTCAAGCAGCTCGCTGTGAGCACTCCATCTCTGTCATGAATTCTACATCGTTTCTTAAAATAGCACTGATTGTTGATTTTACCGCTGGAAAACTATTAGAAGGCGTTCTGTGCAATTGAACTGAGCGGTAGCCGCCATTGCTCAAGGTCGTTTTTACAGTTATCATCGAGGTGTGACCACCGTCATTAAACCTGGAAAGATTCAACGTATAATTTTTTGCCATTACAATCATTACTGTAATCTTCTCTCTCGCTGTGACCAATACAATTGATGCAGGTGACGCTTTGCTTCACAGCTCTTAATTAATTTCCCCACGGCGGCAACTTTGCTCACTGCTCCCGATCCTCACTGTCTGGGATAGGAATCTGGGGGAGGAACAGCAAATTTTCTCTGCAATGTCACGGAATTTTTAGCCTCATTAATGCCTTGTGAAATACAAAAGGGCAAAGCGCACTGCAACAGCGATGGCCTGTACTGTAGCTGTTGGCACTTTCCGTCCTAAGGAAAGATAGAGAGAGGGAAGGAGGGGGGAAATGAATAAATTTAAAACACACTGTGTGTGTGTGTGTGTGTGTGTGTCTGTCTGAAAGTGCAAAGCCAACCGAGCACAGTGGTCGTCCGAAATGGGGA
Source organism: Gymnothorax javanicus (assembly GCA_029692085.1). Taxonomy (NCBI): domain Eukaryota; kingdom Metazoa; phylum Chordata; class Actinopteri; order Anguilliformes; family Muraenidae; genus Gymnothorax; species Gymnothorax javanicus. The sequence continues at coordinate 6,678,536 of CM056198.1, read as the reverse complement.
CCAGTGGAGTGTGGGAATGGGTGATACACTCAAAAAAAAATAAAGTGTCAGGTTTACTTAAAAATTTTATGTTGAGTGGTTCCACTCAATTGTTTTAAGTAATTAGAATGTACTCATCTCAATTACGCTGAGCCAATTGACAGAAAATTATTACATCTTTTACTGGTCAATTTTCCTCCAGCTATACAGTACCACTTTTTTTTAACAAATAAACTAAAAAAATTACCATAATGTAACAACCATTCTTACGAAACTCAAATAACACATTTTCAGAATTAACTGTGTATTAACAATAGCTGTGGCTACAATAGAGACTTCAGCAAGTGTATGAATAATGTCGCTCTATCAGTTAGAGCCAATGGTGTCAGAAATGTCTTCTGACCAGAAGAAGGGTTACGAAGATCTAACACTTCACTTTTTTGAGTGCAGCAGGATGGCGGTTGGTGGCGGGGTGTACCGTACCTTGTATCGTCCGTTTGAAAAAGGCTTTGCAGGCTTCACAGGAGGCCACACCGTAGTGGTAACCGGACGCAATGTCGCCGCACACCAGGCACAGCCGCTTGGGGATGGAGCTCAGCATGTACTCGCACTTGACGTGCGGGTCGTCGGCGTAGCCCGCCGAGCAGTCCTCGTAGGGCTTGCGGCAGGGCCCGACCGCTGGCCCGCCGCCCGCGCCGAACATGGGCGGGGAATCCAGCCCGTTGGAGTGGCCGTTTAGGGTGCTGCTGTAGCCGCCGCTGGTGTCCGAATTGCCGCCGGGGCTGTGGTGGCTGGCGGTGTCGGCCGAGGCCGGGCTGGACGGTTCGGTCTTGATGTAGGAGCCGCAGCCAGGGGGCATGCGGCGGTCGTCTGCGGACATTCTGCCCAGTTGCCTGAGGGTGGAGTGAGGGGGGGAGGCACACAAGGAACAGTGTAGAATAAGTGGTTGAGGGAGCGAGTTTGAGCACTTTTAATAACAACAACACCGAAAATCATGTACGCATTTCAGAAGTGCGAGCTCTTAGTGCCTGTACCCAAGGGCGTAATTGACAGGGGAGGTGCGTTAGGGACAATTCAAAGAACTCGCATGTGGGAGGTTTTCTTTTGTTTTGTTTTGTTTTTTTTTGGGGAGGGGGGATATGAGATCATTTCAACGGCTTCAAATGCCCCAGTGACTCTCCAGCCTTTTTTGCCACTTTTGAAAATTTTACCCAAGATGCATTGTGTTGTCCATTGCCTCTTTCAGAGCATTTAAGAGATTAAATGAAGCACAGCTGCTCTAGCATGCCCGCGGGACTGAGCGAGGGCACCAGTAATGTGCCACCCAGAGTCCAACCCGCTAAACTGGTAAGAAAAACATGGAACTCTCATTAATGCCTGCAACATCAAAGCAGCGGGGGCCAGGAGAGTCGTCCTTCCCCTCACACCCCGGCTCTCCCAGAGCCTCTACGAGTTTAACACCGGCTCTCCGACACTCAGGAGCAGTCCTACATCTCCCGTGAATCAGACAACTGCGATATTACAACAGAAACGCACGTCAGAGAAGCAGAGCCAAATTTACAAATCGTGGGAGAATCCCCCGCTCGCGTATCTTTCAGAAAGACCTCCACCCCACCTGAACCCCCCCTCGCTCCCCAACACTCCCCTCCCACTGGCGTATTTAGCCGGGTTTGCAAATTAATTCTGGAGATTGGAATTAATCTTGCAAGGATGGAATGTTTGCCTAATGAATGGCCCTTATGACTTTGAAAACCTGATGTCTGAATATTTGGCGCTTGAAGCGTACTATTTGGAGCACATTCATGTTAATGAGGTTTGAAAGAGAGACAGATTTCAGTCACGGCTTTCTACGCTGGACTCGCACACGGAGAAGAGACCTCGCCACATTTGTTTTTTTTTTCTCTTTTTCTTGTCTCAGCGCCGCGAGTACCAGCTGGGTTCTGCCGAACGTGTTTTGGCCTTTTCTGCAGAGCCATGTTATCTCTGGGTACCATGGTGATGGGGTTATGGGGTCAAGTTAAATCTCACCTCTATATAGCACTTCTTCTCGGCTATGTTTATTCATTACAGCCTGATGCCCCAGTCACCTCTTAGATTAAGATAAATTATATAAATAAGGCCCTGGCTGAAAATGGCACCTTGTGAAATGAAGGTATTGACTCATGTGACTAAGTAGGATGGTCAATGTACTGTATCATTTTGCTGGCCATTCTACATGTGCAACATGTTTTATTTCTTTTTTTATCCCAAGCCTACAAAAGAAGCATACTATTTCCCTGTAAAAAGCAATCCTCTGTTAAAACCTACCCCACACATGAATACAATGTGAAAACAAGACATGTTCCATCTATCAATTTGATTAGACTGCTTTCCATGTAAATTTAAATACTATAATTATAGTGGCAACCCAATGAATAATAAATCAATGAAAGGCATTTTACTTACTATTACTAGACTGGACCTATGTGAAAATTGTTCTTTCCTTTTGGCTCGATGAAACCAATGACAGAATAATAAAATCCATATTGTTTCCTTCTTAATAATCCGCTTAATTGAGGCATTTTTCCTCCTTAGCGCTTAATTGTCAGCGCGCAGATGACGCGCAGCTCAATTCCGACTCGCAATTAAATGTTCAGTTTACACACGCTACATCAATACGAATCCGACGATATCGGCGCTATTTACACGTCATTAGCGTCGATGTAAACGACTCTGAACATTCTGCCGCGTGTGACATTGTTCCACCGTTCCGGCTGCGCTCGGGATTAGCCACTCTTAGCGTCCACTAAAAATGCTCCCAGTATCTGAGTATCTGTTTCAGGGCTTCTGTGTGACATTACCGGAGGATTGAGAGAGAGTGGAAGTGCTTTAGTATGGCACGAGAGTACGTACAAACATGGTAGACGCTAGACAGCCAATGTCACCTTGCTTCACCAAAAAAAAAAAAAAAGACACAAAAATATTTAAAACGATGAGACGGTAAAAATGCGACCTTGCGTGATGTCGGCCCCATATCATCGAGTAAGATGCAAACATAATCAAAAATGGTCAGTGTACACTAGATACATTTCTATCTTTTCTCACTGTTTTTTTCCCCAAGCAGTTTAGTAGCAGGTTGTAAACGTCCACACCCGAGCTCTTCAGCCTTGTCTTTCCCGTCGTCTGTTAACATGGGAGGCGCAATTACCCTCGGCATCCACTTAATACCCACATCACAGCTGCCCTTATGAAGCAGACTGTCTCGCATAAACCCTCACAAGCTAAGTGGTCTCAGGGCTGTGGAGTAGATATATTACCCCCAAAGTGATGCGCCTGACAGGCCACTTCTCTAGGAGTCAGCCAAGGAGGAATTTAATTAACTTCCAATTAATTCAATTAACTCCTAATAGGGCGTTAACTTCCTGCTGGCTGTTTCTTCTCCGAGTTTGAGATCAGACAAGAGCCGTTGCCTCTGGAAAAGCCATCAATGCTTTTATGCGAGATCCAAATAATTGCAGCTCGATGGATAGATTCCAGAGGGCGGGGTCAGGGCACTTGGAAGGGGGTCCGTGACAAAACAGTGGTTTTAAGCACCGACATGACAAACTCCACACTCTCGTGACTCTCTGGCGTTCATATGTACAGATGCACTGAGAAATGGGTTCCGGGATTCAAACTGCACTGCAGGAAATTTCAGAACATCTCAGAAGAGGAACACAATCTGCTTTTCCCCTCCCGCGGACAACAAACGGCAAAAACACAACAACAAAACAAATTCAGACAAAGCGGAATCGGGAGACCTGAAGTTCTTCCCTCATTACGGTAACTTAGTTGAGGTTGCCGTATTTTCTCCACTCTCATAAACAGTATATCTGTACGTAGGAGTGAAGCAATAATGTAGGACCATAATCTCATTTAGTTGATCTAAAAGTTTGTTAGTATTGAGAGAATCATGCAGACTGTGACCGCTACATATACTGAGAGGTGTCGTATGGCCGGGGAACGTATGTACCATTCCAGGCCCCCCCCAAAAAAAGGCCCCTAAAAAAATATTACAGCCCAGCATCTCCTGGGGTTATAATGCCCAATGTGAGAGGTTTTCTTCAGGCTCAAAATCCCTTGTGGCACCCTAAGTAGTGTGTTGATCATGTTCCACTATTTATTATATAGTGGGAGAAGCCAGTCGAAAGAAACATTCTTCACTGTCAAAAACGGCCGTTTAGATGGACGTGCAAGGTAGACATTTATATTGAGCCATAGAGTACAATGCTGTGAGGTACTGTGGTCTCAAATCAAGAATGCAAGCCAATGCTTTGCGGTGCAGGTCTTAATTGCTATCCCCGGCATGGATCGTTCCTGTCCAATCTAAATTTAGCAGTCTAACAGTTAATGCATCACCATTCGCCTAGCGGTGTGAAAGTATTCCCAGCTGAATTACGAGGAGTATTGTGTCGAAAAATTAGTTCATTCTTCACTTAGTGCAGGGCGGCGTTTGGGAGTTCTCCCCTCTTTTTGTTAGATTTAATAGCGATTCTGATAGCGTGTCCATCCATTTTCACAAAAACGGTCGCGCGAGCCACCGATCTCGTGTTCCTACAGACAGAAATAGCCTCAGATCTCAACTGGAATTTGATGTCTCCTCAGGAACTTGGTCCTAAACACCGCTTCGGTTTGAGTCGGATTTTGCTCGGATCAAATGTAGGGGGGGTTGGGGGGGGCCCTGAATTCAATCCTCCTTCCAGTGTTTATTTTTCCATGCAGAAATTAGAACGCTTCACAGTGGTTGCACATATACTGCTATTAAGGGTAACTATTTGCTACTATGTCCTGTAAACACCAACAATATGACTCACTCATAAGAATACGGTGCATTATATTTAAATCAGTAAAAAATATGTCCCAGCATGCAACGGTTGAGTACCCTGTGCTCTTGTAGAGGTTTTAGTTGTGATTGACTCTGAGTTATTAGATTACTAAGTTGTTTTGATTGAACAATCTGACTTCGCCTCGCCTTCTGTTTGTGCAGACGTCCTGGCGCGGCTATTCGAGTATAATGGGTTGTGAATTGGGCTTGTAACCCCACGGTCCCAGGTTCAATTACCTGTCAGGTCATGTGTCACTGTGACATTGAGTGGAGTACTAAACATGAATGACTGGAGTAAATACCCCTGTGTATAAATGAATATCATGTCAAATCGTTGTGTGAGAATCTATGGATGAGAATGTGCTAAGTGCCCGTATATAAGAGAAAATATGAATAAAGCATAGAGTCAAATTAAGATTATTGCAACAATATTGCCTTAGTAAGTACGAGTAAATTTAAAGAGTCGGATTACGGTTTCTTAGACAACAATAAGCTCAAATTTAAGGTCATTTTATTATGTTATTTTACAACTGTCAACACAAGGCAATTCAGTTCGCTCAAACAATTTTTTTGAGTCAGTCGGTCTCAGAGAAGCCTTTGACTGCTCCGAACTATTTGGGTTCAGGATATGGCTTTTACTGTTTCGCGGTGAGTGGCAGCGCTGTCGTTCAGCTTGATGCCTATTTTATGTAAATAATAACTCCATGGCCTCGACACTCATATCGCTACCGTTTCTGTCGCACCGGCAATACGACTGTATCATATAATGCTGGCCTCCTAACTCCCCCGGAAAGTAACTGGCATATGAATAAAGATCGGATTGATAGATAAAAAATATTTAATACAAACCCAGCAAATGATCTCATCTGTCTGACAGAGCGGTTGCCAGTCTTTTCACCCCACCAGCCGTGGCGACCCCCCGGCTCAGCCAGCAACTGCTGGAGTCTTCGTCGCCCTCTCATAACAAGCTAACACGACGCTACCAAAGACCGCCAGGCCTCGGCTTCTGCTGTCGTCCTGCCAGGCTACCCAATGGAAAATGTGACAACCGATGCGAGAATATCTTAAATGTCACATAGAGAGCATTGGCTCATTCAGAAAGGAAGGCGGTGGGAGGGGTGGGGGAGGGGGTGAGGTGGGGTGGAGGGGGTGGGGGGGCGGAGATGGTGATAGGCTGCGCTAACGGGTTTATTTTCCACGCACAGATAGCCAAACGAACTGGCTTCTGAACAGTGGCTAAATGGTTTAAATATCCTTGAGGATGTTAGTGTCTGTTTTGGCAAGGCTGCTTGTTCCCCTTGTAATTCCGCACTGACGGTCCAGCAGATTCTCGAAGCCGTGAAACGCTTTCAGAAAAGCTATTTGCTTGCGGTGCCGTTCCAAAACACTGGCGCGGCCAGACAAAATAGTTTGTAGACACCGTATGTCGGAAATCACCAACCGGAGGGAGCGATGGTAACCTGATGCAGAGAGAAACGGAAAGGGGAGAAGTAATTTACCGTGTATTCCTCTGACAAAGAAATTTTGGTGGTGAGGCTGCACTTTATAGAATTTAAACAACCAGTTAAGACTCACATGGAGAAAAATGACTAAGACTGCGAGTCACATATGCATAGTAAATTTTGCACCGTTAATTTATCTGACAACAGACATATGAGTCTAACAGGGACCATATGTACAGTGTAAGAGTTGATTTAACATTTAACATTCTACTGCGCAGGATGAGTTATTTTACCTTCCTCTGATTGGCTGTTCAGGGGCCTTCTTGGCTCCTCATGTGACAATCAATCTCCCTCATGCTCAAATTGAGGGCAAAAAACACATAAAATATTTCCTGATTAATTGAAAAGAATGAAGGTGTCAGGAACAATTAGGTCGGAATTAAATGCGCACATGCGTGCATAACTGCCAGCGCCGGATATATCATCACTGTAAATTAGGGAATTGTGCAGGATGTTTTTTTTTTTTTTGTTCAAATAATGAAAAAAAGAATCTTAAAATCCAGAAAGGGAATAAAATATGACCCATAACAAGGATTCAAGGTGAAACTGGCACCGTCAAACTGCAGAGTACCAGCATGGTGTTAAAATGCGATGAGAATTAATAATTACCATTTCTAATTTTTCCTTAGATCCTTGTTTAAAGAGTCTTCGATAAAAAAGATATTTTAAATTCATGAGCCAACACTGTGCCTAAGATCTTAAAATTGAATGAAATGATTTTTCTTTTTTTGTTGAGACCCATTTTTATCACATTAAAAAATGGCAAGCATAGCAAGGATTTCAAAATTCAATACGTGCATGTCATGTTTGTTTTTCAGTCCATTAAATGCTATTTAATTGAAATTAATTACCGAAACTAAAAAATATTGATTGTGGTTCTGTTATGAATTCAGTTAGACAATTCCTTCGATCTTGCCACCTGTTTTTTTCCTACCCACAGAAATTAAGATATTTGTGTACAATTACAAGGCAATGATCTAAATGCAGTATTATCTATCTATTATCTATTTTCACCATAAACATTTTAAATAACATGAAAATATTATAGCCCTTATGACTGAGAAAAGCTTTATTCTTTTGAAAAGTTTCATTCTTGCTCTCTCTCTCTCTATATATATATATTTTTTTTTTTTTTTTTTTTTTTTAAGTGCCTTTTCAGCAATACAAGGGCTATAATTAACTGAGGTTCAGGCTGGAGTCAATTCTGTTGTGACAAGCATAAAAACATGACAGGTTATTGCATGAAAACCTTGTGAACAGTAAAAGGAGAAAAAATAAAATCAATTAATTCATGTGGCTTACACCACTTTGGGAAAAATACTGTAGTTTAGGAGCAATTTCTCCTCCCTAACTCTGAAAAGTCATCATTATGGCACTTTTCTGTAAAAAGTGCTAATAAAAATGGACTTGACAATTGAATTTTGCAGCCTTATGTACATTTTACAAAGTTTTTTTTGATTAAATCAAACATTTTAGACAGTAACGCTACAGAAAAAAATGAGGGAAAAATGTGCTTGGTCTCACCAAATGTTACTTAACCTTTGCAGTCTTGGTTCAAGTGTGCAATTCCATGAGAAAAGAATGTTGAACATGATACAGTGAAATGACGGCTTCGCGCCTCTAATTCACACCATCCTTTTCTACATTTTTTTCAGGCTAAAAGGTTAAACTGTCGGGCAATTAAGCTCACAGCTGTACGCTCAAGGCATTAGGCTGCACTTTCAAAACAATGCGAAAACACGACTCAAGTTCCCCTAAAGCCGCGCCGCTAAGTGTCGACAAACGGGAAAAATGTTCTTTGTAATTTGTTTTTTTTTGCTCCCAGAGTTCATTTGGCGTGGGCCTACCGGACGGTTGATGTCCGTTGGAGGGGATATAGCGGCCAGCCATTCCAGATAATGTTTCCGAACGCGAATAATTTGCATCCGGCTCCGCGGCCGGGCTGAGACGCATCAGACTCTGTTCTGACTGCGCTTTATTGACCTTGATTCGTTCCAGCAATGCGTGCCGCACAATCATAACACTGTATAAAAGATGAGGGCGGTTTAAAGAGGTCTTGCGTAAAAAAAAAAAAAACGGCGGGCCGGTGAGGCAGCCCGCGCTCGCTCTGTCAGAAGGAATCAGCGGCGGCCCCGCGAAGGGCAGTTTCACTATTGATTTTAATAAATAAATGTGGCTAACCATCAACCCTAATGCTGCTTTGCATTTCATTTACTGCTCCAGACCATAACCTTCAAGCTGTTGTGCTTTGGAGACCAACGCCGCTCGCCCATAAACGCTGGCAGGCCCGTGCGGCTCAGGTGGACCTCCTCAAAGTGAAAATGACTGTGCGCTGAAATTGCTGTGTTCTTATTCTGCCGCGGCTTTAACAGTGAATTGGTTAAAGAAACACGTAATGGAGGTGGACTCAACTGACCTTCATGCAGGTACATCTAAGGAGAGCAGGATTGAGAAACAGAGGCCCCTGCATGAGCACTTCAGTCCAACGGAGGCCGGCTAAGTAACACCGCGAAAATAATTCAGCTAATATCACACTTGTAATGACAAACAAATTGCGGTCTCGGTACACAATTTCAGATAATAAATTACTTCTTTGGCAGGGTAATTTTTTGGAAACCCTCTGCCTCTTCATTTTCATGAGCGTCGCAATTACATTCTAGTCACGGTAAAAATACATTTCCATGCAGATTTCATACACAAAGTCTTTTTAAACTGATTAAACATGTAATTGACATGTTACCGGTAATTAATTAAGCGTAGAGTAGTCAATAAACATACAGTTGGCAGGCAGTGAGTCAGATTTGCACTTTTTTTTCTCGACTACCAGTTTAGTCAGAAAGGCCTTTTGACCTTTTTGAAGCAATGTAAGATTTTGAAGCAGCGTAATGTATTCAAAATACCATTTGATTTGCCTTCAATTTCTTATTGTGATAGCAGCACTTCCGTGAGTCCTGCTTGACGCCCTGTAAACAGTATTATAAATGAGTATATTGAGAATTCTTTTAACATCGTCTTTGGTCTGAAAATACAAAATAGCCAAATTAATAGTCACCCATATTTAATATAACAACCAAATAAGGCAGCGATCCTCAAATATGGAACAATTTACAGGAGCAATTTGCTCGGGCAGAGATCTGCATTCTGTACCTTCATTGCCTTGTTATTTCAAAGTTCACTTCCACTGAAAGGCAGAATGTAAATCAAGGTCTACTCCAGAGGACCGAGCACTGATGTATCCCTGCAAAAAAGGTCACGACCTTTGTCATTTCAACATGCTCTGAGTCAATAAATTCAGGACAGGACAACTCAAATCCACTGTTATGCAGAGAAAAAAAATTACATTCCGGGTTGAATTGCCCGCTTAAGACAGGTAGAAATTACAAAAGGAACAATCATTTTAAAGAGTGAATATTGACACGTCTCTAATCGACAGCCGCAAATAGCGAACCAGGTTCTATCAGGCTATTACATCACTCAATGAAGTATTGCTAGTGGTTTAGTACATTGGAAAACTGTTGGTAATAGCATTGCTATCACTGGACAGAAGGAATTAGAAACATTGTAAAAATGCATATATTGTAATTTCAAAAGGTTTGAATATGTCAACTTATTAGCATCTATTTTGTTAAGAAGTTTGCAATTTTAAGCTCCAATGACAATTTAAAATATGTTCAAATGAGAAAAAGTGCATCATTTTATGAAGTGTTGTGTTTTTCAAAGCCCTTGTTGGAGGAACGCTCCGCCAGTACAATGGCACCACACTGTCCAGGTGCTGTCCGAGGAATTTCACCAGAGAGACCATCGATCATGTGATATTAAAGTGAAATATGGATTTTTTGACTCCTTGTACACGCATACCGTTACATTAAACTCACACCTGACATCTGAGCTGGATGAAGAGGCGTACAGCATCTGCAAAACCATAAACCATCGCCATCATATTTACATTTTTTTTTTGTGATTATCACACTCAAGTATTAACGAGGCAAAAATATCTTATGATGACACAATTTCCATACACTTCCACTGAAGAATATGGCCAAACCACCTGAACTGTTAATAAAAATATGTATCATCCAAGTATAATCTTCAAATCTCTATAAGTATGCATTTCTGCGATATTCCTAAATTTACCTGTCTATATAATTATACACACAATCTGTACATCTAAAATAATCTAAAGTGTTTTCTTCAAAAGATTTGAAATTACAATTGAGTGAGAAATAAGAAAGCATTTAATTTGATATTTCATGCAGTGGTCAGATGATTGTCTCAGATTTTATGACCTTGGTAAATCCAACTTGTTCAGTTTGCATTGCAACAAGCCCAGGCACTGTCAAATCTTTTTGCACGGGAGAATCTGATTGCCTCAGCAAGAACTGGGACAGTGCGTAGATATGTGCACCAGATATGCTAACAAACCCGACTGAATATAATCAAGAAACACAAAGGAAACAGGAAGGAAATATAAGAGGCGCAGCCTGAGAGGTTGACACGTTGAGCGTTTGATACAGCGAAGAGCCCCACCATAATCCAATTCCATAGGTAATACACCCTACTCTGGCAAGCACCACTTAACTCAATCTGGCAAACTGCAGGGTCGCCAGATTTCTGAACGAAATGGCAGGGCAAGGACAACATCTGGCCGTACATAAATAAAATGAGTAAAATAAACCCAAGGGAAGGAAGAATGACTTCCATCCAAGGAGACATGCAGCCATCCATGGCATTAGAGCCAAATTCACACAGATATAATGCAGAGAAGCGCTAATTTAACCCTTACTTACACCTCAAGCTCTGGCAGCCGTCCCGGGCATGAAATGAGGGGATAATACGGTTTTGCTCTTCCTGCACTTTATTGATCGGCCGACTGATTGACAGGTTTACATGCGAAATCACTCCTGAGTCTTAAATTACCGACACGCCAGGTTCCTGAAGCACTGACATACGTCAGTGGCAACAGACGCAAGAGCAAATTTGACGGAACGCTGGCATTCTAAATAAAACTAACTCCCGGTCGTGTCTGCTCTCAGTGACCTCTTAAACGACACCGCCGGCAAGAACAAAAAGAGTTTCCCCAGGCTGGACTATGGAAGCCATATTATAGCCCCGTACGTCATGGGCCCAAAATAACCCACGATTCTCCTACCAGCAGTGCACCAGGGGCTTTGCTGCTAACACAGATATATGGGAGAGTGAATGTATCGATTCCCAAAAAAGCCATAAAAAAAAAAGCCAGCGACTCTAAACAATAACTACTGCTCACGCTACATCATGGTTTGTGTTCAGACAAAGCCCTCCAGCTCATTGCATATGTTCAGACTGCATGCCAGGGTGGTGTTAATTTGATTAAGAGCGCACCGTCCAGCTACTGCGCGCTGACATAGCCTGTTCTATCGGCGAAACTCGCGCACACGCCGAAATCTGCTGCAGTTTGTAGGACATATGTGTCAGGCGCTATTTTGCAGCCAACATGACATCACCACGCTCAGTCCATCAATCACCGAGGCAGGCCCGCTTGATATCAGGTCGCGAAACAAATGGATCGCTCTTGGCTTACATACGCTGGGAGGTATCCACACTTCCATAAGCGAGCACGGTTTCAGAGTACGCACAGAGATTTCTCATGAGCGTCCGCTTTCTGTTCGTCGGAATCTCTGACCTTTTTTTTTGTTCTCACTGTACGTCTGGCCTCGCAAATCATACGGCGGCAAAAAGTGTGCAACATAATGTGAAAATTTCATTTGAAAAATGGCCGCAAATCAATCCTTATGGTGCAGAAAACGACTCATCAATCATCACTGATGGGAGAAATTTCCCCCTCTGAGGTCGCTAATATGACATTTGCTACACAAATGTTTTTGTAGTATCCACAGGCAAACATTAGTGGAATATGGATTCAGACAATTTAAGCCTAATGCCCATTTTATTCTTACAGTGCTCCTCTTTCATTCAGAAATCTCACAAGTGCATGCAGATCCTGAATTAGGGCAGTAACTCGATGACAAATAACCCGGCCCAGAGACCTCAGATCTCCATCCAGACTTTTGATAAATAAATAAAAATTTTAAAAGTAAACAAACAAACAAACAAACAACCAGTCTCCATCAAAGTTAATGAGTAATTGGTGATAAATAATCAGAATAAGCACTAACAATATATGCTTTTGATCAAATGAAATGTTTTTATATCAGTGCACTAAATATTGCTAGTGTTTTAAACTAAATCAATCCAGTTTTTTTGTTACACCCACCTCTTTCTTTGATGAAATGCTTACTGAATTTTACATTTTTGTCACTGCTTATGTGAAACATTTTTGTGAAAAGTGGAGCCCCATAGAGATTGCTGCAGCATTGATATCCTAAATGAACACTCAAACTGCATTTTTAATTTTCGAATGAAAGCTTCTTGTGCAAATGCATGAGCTGAATGGAGATTTGTACTGTGATTGCAACAATGTGTAGGCTACAGCACATACCAAAAAAAAAAAAAAAAAAACCTGATCAGCAAACGTGATTCTTCATTTAACAAAACTGACTCACATGGCTCAAAACTCCAAATGTTATATTTGAAACAAAAAACCACACTCAAATGCAGGAAGTCCAAATGTGCTGTGACAACTCAGTGATTTGAATTAAATTTCAAAAATCTCAGGTATTCATATGCAAGACATTTTTAAAGCTGGTAAGCATTTTCATATCATAGAAAGCACCTATGAACAGTTTCATGAACAGTTTCATAGTATTTCTTTAGGATCAGCGAAGCTTAATATATGTGCTTCAGAATGCATCCAAAACTCAACACTTTCAAAATCCCATTAGGCCTACTAGTTTGTTGAGTTATGAATATGTATACTGCAAAAGTCTATTCTGGCAAAGACCTTACAAAAAAATGTCTCCAAATCTAACACAAGTGAGACATGAGCAGTTTGGAAAAACATTATTTTGCATAACGTATCAATTTGCTTCTCCTTGTCGCCAATTGGCATTACAGCCTGTAAAGTACAGAGCCTAGAAAAAAGCCGCAATAAGGTTTATGGCAATAATCTATATTCATTAAGATGTATGATTTTATTTGTTGTCATCTTAAGAACAGCACCAGTTTTCCAATGATCAATACGCTGAACAAATCCCTTCGAAAAATCAAAACAAGATTACCCATAACAGCTGAAGCAATTCTACAGCTTGAGAAATTTGCTGTGATTGTCCTTTCACTTAAGATTTTACTCTCATGGAATATCTCAGTTTAAAGTCATAACACACATTTTTTTAAAAAAACAAGGTGAAACAAGAAAATCAAATGAGGAGTGATATGTCACTTCAATACAAAGTAAAAAGCCTGTTTAGTCCCGTCCAGTATGACAGTCATTTTCATATCGCATGGCTGTGATTTCAGTATAAAAATAAGAGAAGAAGAAATGTTCTGCAAGCTTGGGTTTGGAATGAGTGAATCCAGATGACTGTGACCACAGAACAGTAGGACTCCCTGTAATCCCGATCAGTGTTAAATAAAAAGAAGATTAGGACAGTTGCTCTCAGTTAATGACTTTATTGAAATTGCTTCCCTTGGGCTAGGTAAAGGTCACAGGCAGGACAATGGGGTTTTACGAACTATGATTATTTTTCACAAGGTTTTTTTCTTACACTCTTCTCCGTTTAATAGTTTCCCTCGGCTGCGCGGCAGTAGCACGACCGTTACTAATATAATCTAAACAAAAGGAAGATAATCCATCTTTAACTCGCAACTGAGAGGGAAATATATTACGCCCAGATTCACATTAATCCATTGCAAGAAATCCGTTTATGCAATGAAACTGATAGTGCAAAGTAGCTTAATTTTGCACCACGTCCATTAACTTGCACTCTAATAGGACGAAACTTGTTAAATTATCATTTACAGCAAGCTAATCCAAATAGAGGCGATGCGCAAATGGCTTGCATTAAATCAAATTTTGTTACAATCCATATAATATTGCATAAATTCTACACCCATTAAATTCTCTGTCTAACCAGTTTAATGCTTGCTAATGCTTATTATATTTTTCACAGATTGGTTATTTAATATCTGTGTATTGTCCACGCTAATTTACTTAAGTGGACTTAGAGCCATAATATTATAATTAGTGTGAGTCTTGTAAAAAAAAAAAATAATAATGATGAAAAAGTCATCAATGCAGAAGAATAAAACGGACAATTAAAACTTTTAATTAAAAAAAAAATGTTCATTTTTTAAAAGCTCGGGCACATTGCCAGAATAGACTGCGCTTGACGCCCTCTAATAAGGCCAATCTTTCCACGAGTGACTAGATCTAACGACAGCTGTTCAGGAGCGCAAATATGACACTGCGTAACCCACAACCTGCAACTCTGTGCTTTCACTGCTAACTTTCACCTCCCAAAGCACCTCAACTTCAGGCAACCATCTCACCGAGGGGGTGGACCCGTTCTACAGGCCCTGTGGGCAACCAGTCCCTGATCTCTCTCGACATCACCCACAAGAAACACGGCATCCGCTGCGTCCTTTTACACCCCCTATGCCTTACAGAACAAGAAAACTCTGGAACGTGAAACACTGAACACAGCCTAGGCCACAGCTGATCGGGCAGTCCTAAAGGACTGTGCAGAGAGAGCCTCATAGATGTGCACTAAAAGAGGAGAACATTTTAGATTCACAAGCAGAAAACAGAGTCTTATAGCTGCGCAACAGAAGGAGAGACTTAGTTTAACATGTAGAGAACAGAGTCGTACATCTGAATCATAGAAGGGGAGAACCTTTTAGTTTTACATGTAGAGAGCAGTGTCTTATAGCTCCATAATACAACAGAATAGTTTTGCATGTAGAGAACAGTGTCTTATAGCTCCATAATAAAACAGAATGGTTTTGCATGTAGAGAACAGTATCTTATTGCTGAATAATAGAACAGAAGAACCTCATAGTTCTGCTCATAGAAAACTATAACAGTAACAGTGTACGACATCTTCCCAACAGTTGAGGAGAACATTATAGTTCTGCATGTAGCAAACAGAGTCTTATAGTTGTGTAAAAGTAGAGGAGAACCTTATAGGCTAGCTGAACAGGTAGAAAATAGCGTCTTACATCCTTGTTGGTAAAGACAAGAACCTTATTGCTGTGAAGCTGAGGAAAGCAGCTTTATATTTGTGCTGCAGTAAAGTACAGCCTTATAGTTGTGCAGGTAAAGAATAGTCCCTGATAGCTGCGCAGCTGTACAAAGAGGACAGTTATAGATACACGCTTTGAAAAGAAAGGCTTATAACTAGTAAGCAGAGACTGATAGTTGCGCAGGTAGTCAGGGCGTCCATGTGTTTTGGGAGAGCTGCGGATCGGACAGGCCCAGAGACCTGACAGGGAACGCAGCAAGAGAGGGAAGCACTGCTTCACAGCCGCAGGAAAAGTTACACACAGCCACAAAACCATAGAAGAAAACAAGAGTCACCATCTCAATGGGAACAAATAAACAACAGATATTAATTCATAGGTTGACTGAAAAGACGGACAGAAAGACAGAAGTGCAGACAGACTGATCGATAGATAGACAGACAGATAAAACGGAGCTGGAATGCTAAGGCGAATTAATGACAAATAAAGAGCACCTACTGGTTCTGGTAGCTGCGAGATTCCGGGTTGCAAAGTTCGGAAACATCCATTAGTCCAGGTTTAGCATTCCAGCAGGCAGGACTGCACGGAACAGGAGCGGAGTGGGACGGGGGGAAGAGGGCAGGACAAGAAATATTCGCCGTTTCCCCTAAAAAAAAAAAAAAAAAAAAAGCAGCAGCCTTTGGGGAAGCTTCGGAGCCGACAGCCCCCAGAAGAAAGACTGGCAGCGCACGCTCACACGCACACACCCTCAGTGACAGCGACGGACCTCCCGCTCGCACCAGGTGTTTCAGCCTGCGCTTGTTTGGGAGTCGGGATGGGAGCGAGAGCCAGGAGACGGAGAGGAGGAGGGAGGGGTTGAGAGGGGAGCGAGAGAGAGAGAGAGAAGGGATAGATAAAGAGAGAGAGAGAAAGAGAGAGAGAGAGAGAGAGGCAGTGCCGGGACAGGTCTGTGTTGAATGAAAGAGTGAAATGCCTCGTTCCTCGCTCCGGATGGGGCTCTTTAAGACTGGAGAGCTAGACGGATAGCGAGCAGCAGCTGCTGTTGGCTAGCTCCTGGCGGGGGAGGGGGGAGGGGGGAGTGAGGGGAAGGGAGATGGGGGGGGGACCGAGGGAGGGAACCAATGAGATTCCAGATCCCTGCCCAGATCCGCATGCACCATGCATCTCCCTGGGACGGCACTTTCGCTCGGACGCGAACGCGCACACACACACAGGCGCGCATGCCGGAATAGACAAACATTACTCATCGTCTAAAACAGACAGCAACATGCCAGCGCATTACTAATGATTTATAACGCACCCTAGAGGGGAAGTAGTTTACACATAGGCTTGTCTACGACTCCCAATTCCTTAACTGAGTAGCAAGTGCCTGCCTCCTGACTGTTACCATAAACTAAGCCTGTATGCACTGCGCATGGACACGACCAGACCGTTCAGTGCAAAATAAATTCAGTTACAGGCAGTCGGGACTGATAAAAACTCTGAGATCGATATTATCGTGGTAAAGTTTAATTAAGTGAATCATAAAATACTTATTGAACTAAATTTGCCCCTGAGATTAAAGATGATCATCATTATCAGCTTATTAGATTTTTAAGCAGCAAAACAACTTCGGAGTTACATAATTCTCGACTCTTTTGTTTTCGTTAGACCTCAAACAGAATGAGGGAATGTTTCTGGTTTTTTACAGCTAATGGAGATTCACCAACCCGCTCTTACAAGCTACGGTCGGGTCAGAGGATAGCAGCACAGCATCGAGACTAACTTCACTGAAATCAGTAAGAATTTTATTGCTACAAACTACAAAGAGTCTGGGGATTATCGTCACTTATTATGTGATCAACCAGAGAGTTGGCTTGGAAATTCACAACCTTCTGTCATATTTGTATCAGAGCATATTTGACTGTTTAAACCAACAAGGTGGCATCATTTTCCTTTTTCCACTGGTTTATTAATCTCTGAGAATAAAGTTAGGATGAAATCAAATTTCTTGAAATTTTAAATGCAGGTCAGGATTAAATTCAAAAACTGCCAAGGTAATTTGGGTTTTTTTTTTTTTGGTGATTTCTGAACTTGCCAGATCTTTGTTCAGAGGTCAGAACTAATGACAGGTCCTGACTGAAAACTCGCCTTTATTGTTTTCACTAATCAATCCAGCCAGGAACAGCTCCACTGAAAGACTGGCCGTAAAAATGCCTTTTAACTGAAGGATTGTATTATACACTATACTCTGTGTATCACAGTCACTCTCACTGAAGTCCGAGTAAAGTCCCATGCCTAGTTTGATAATTCCACATGACGACGGAAGCGTAATAAATTTTAATCCAACGGCACATTTATATGTTTTCACAAATAATTAGAAACTAGAAACCTATCCTTATGCAAGGAGGAAGTATGGTATAAAACTCCAGACTGAATCAATACTCTTGACTGATGTTTTTTCTGCAAATGAAATCACTTTTAGATTTTAATCTTTTTTAATCTCTAATCTCTTGAGCCTCCCCTCTTTGTTCATCTCATCTAAAAAAAAAAAAAAACAGTTATATAGAAGAATGGTCTGTTTTGCCTCCAAAAGTAAACATTTTATTCCGGAACCATCTGTGTCGGCTAAACTATATTAGGTTCTGGTTCAGCGGCCCCTGGCGTGCTATCAAACCGACTTTTGTGACTCGCTAAGTTAGTGAATTTAATTGCAAATCACCGGATTAAATGGCTGTTCATTATAATTTTTTAATCTATTGGACTAGATTCAAGCTGAAAGGAAAACAGATTCTTAGGGAAATTTTCACTGGGAGGACAAAGAACGCGTCAAAGTCAGATCGATGAATATGATCCCATGAGCATAACATTTGGACTATAAAAAAGGCCAGTCTATCAGACACTCTATTGTTTACCTATAAGAAATGTCCTGTCACTGTCCTATTATGTTATGGAGTCTTATCGGGCTAATAAAATGCGGCCGTAAACCGGAGCTCCACTGACCTTCGTTGCAAATGAACCCAGATTGCGTTCATTTGGAGAGAGAGGCTATTTCACCTGCATGTAATAAGTTGGTGGCCACTCAGTTAGTGGTCCTTGGTGCAGCTCAACTCTGATTGGGCATATACGCCATCCAGGCTGACGCGATTGGCTGTAATGTCACTTGGGGAAGTAGGGGCCTCAGTTGCTATGGTGTATTTCGCAACAATCTTGTCGTCCTACAAGAGTTGCGAACAAAATTTAGTAGTTGAATGCAATTACCGCTTGGTGTACCTAATGGTCTTGCCGTTTTTTACAATGGGTCACGTCTGGTCTGAGATTTAGAGAGCGTATAAAATATCAGAAGCACTTTATCTTAACCACTCGAAATAAAGCTCACGTTACACTTTCACACACTGTTCTTGACGTCCGTCACAAGAAAGCATTATAATGTCATTTATCAGTAAATGCCAAGCGGGATGCTACAATTACACCATAGCCAGAAAATGGAAATAAGTTTTATTACACCTAAAATAAACTCACTTCATATGTAATGCCTACTTGTGACAGCTGTGATGAGACTGTTATGTCAAGTTGTTTAAATGAAGCATTTCTGAAATATCACTATGACAGTATCTTACAGTCATAGAAATGGAAATATACAATATCAAATAAAAAGAGTTGAGCACAGACTCTATGAACCAAGGACTGGAGGCTATGATGTTACACCTCAAGTACGGGAGAAAATAAAGTGGGCAAATCTTAGTTGATGCAAGTCGGAAAGAGACGGTCTTGCCTCATTCCCGATGATCCCATAAATGGCTCAATCTGGTGGGGATCTGGTGATTGAGAGAGCCGGGGCATGGATGATGTCAGCAGGCCGTTAGGGTCATTATCACGGTGGATATCGATTCTCGGATTGAGGGAGAGAACTGGGAGTAACACACACACACACACACACACACACACACACACACAGACAGATATACACATGCCCATGCACACATAGACATATGATATATACACAGACACGCACACACAGACACACACACACACACACACGCACATATACACATGCCCATGCACACATACACATATACTGTATACACACATGTGCACACACACAAACACATGCACGCACATATGCACACACACACATATACACACACATACACACACACACAAATACACAAATGCATATACACACACACACACACACACACACAAACACACACACACAAATGCACACATGCACATATACACACACACACACGTACATACACACACATGCACATATACACATATATACACACACAAACATATATACACGCACTCACACACACATGAACATACACAGACATGTACATGCATACATACACATATACACACATACACATGCGCACACACACACACACAAGCATGTAAATACACGCACATACAAAAATACAAATATGCAAACATACATGCACGTACATAAACACAAACAAAAAAACACACACACACACACACACACAATATACAGCAATCGCTGAGACAGCAGGGTTCTGGTAACAAAAACAGGACTCTCACCCACTCACACACACACACACACACACAATACACAGCACCCGCTGCGACAGCAGGGTTCTGGTGACACAAACAGGACTCTCACACACGCACTCACACACACACACACACACACACACAGTGACTAAGGCCGGACTCCGGTTGAGGACAGAGACATCAGTGAGACCCCCAGCCTCCTGTAGTAGCAGCAGTACCAGTGTACAGCCGGGAGGCTCTGCTCCCACTGGCTGTGGCGAAGACCTCAGATCATTGGGTACGCTCCTGTACAAACGCCCTTGGTGAAGCTTTCAGTTGCGCTGGCAGTGGGGAGGGGGGGCTGCGTGTCTGTCTCTGGGGGGGCTCTGTCACACAGAATCAGGAACATTAAAGTGAGCAGTTTGTTTAAAGGTGGATCCAGACCGTTGGGACTCCAGGGTGTCCCGGTGTCCTACAGGAGCATGAATATTCATGAGCGAGTGAACATGAAACCAGGATCCTACTGCCACCAGCCCCCCGCCTCCAAGCACCCCGATTCCCCGCACCCACCATCTTAGGCTGATTTAATCCTGATTGCTCACTCAGTCATTTTACCCTCACACCCCCAACACAAACGCAGACACACACACACAAACACACACGCACGCATACACACACACACACACACTCACACACACATGCATGTGTGCACGCACAAGCACACACACATACACACACACACACACACACACACACACACAAGCTACACATGCAGACACGGACACACACAAAGACAAACACACAACCCATTCCAACACACATGCAGACACGCGCACACACACACACACACACACACACACACACACGGCAAAACACTCATCCATACACACAAATACACATCGATGCCGTACATAAACGTACCTTCGTACAAAATAATATATAACACTGAAACTGTATTTGAGATTTAAAGTAATTCTCTTCCATAAAATTATAATTTCCACTGACCAAATGATATGCGAAACTAAACAATTATTTGCACAAGCATAAAAATGATCCGGCTATTGATTATTACACATTTCATCTCCTCGGTCCAAGGATCCTGCTTTCTGCATATCAATCGCAGGCCGGTGCGAGCAGCAACATCTAATCAAGCCTTCGCAAGGCTCCCGCTAACGATTACATTACTTCTTCTGTCCCTCCCGCTCCCGTCCACGCTTAAAATTCTTCCCTGGGACTGCCCCGCGGTCTGGGAAGCCGTTGATCATTAGCCACTAATAATGCATCGTTTGAATCGCTCTCCGCTAAATGGGAGAGCACAGGCTATTAATGCTTATTAGCCCCATGTGTGGGGGTTGGTTGGGAAAGAGTGGGAGGGGTTATAGTGTAATAGCGCTCGCCTCAATAACAAGACCCCCTGTAAGAGCCCCCCCCCCCCCCCGGCCCCTCGCCCGCACATGCACTGTTTGGCCTGAGGAGCGGTTTACTTATTAAAATAAGGAATGAGCCCCACTGATTATCAGTGCCTGTGGTGAAAGCAATTAGCCAATCTACAAACTGTGGGGCCCCGTACCCCCCCTTTCCCCGCCCCCACCCCCATCCCCACACCTCCAACGGGTGCTCGAACTGACGCCAGCGTTTGCCGGCCATGTGGGGAATGAGTTCTTTATGGTGGAACCTCTCTCCCGTTAGGGTCCCTCGTGCCAGGGTACGGCCCGTCCCTCTGCAGAGAAAGGGAAGAGGATATCAATCATCTGGCCACTCATTTAATCACTCATTTGCTTATATTTTCAGTTTATCCTTCCTTCGTTTCCATACCTCCACACTTCCATCCTTTCCTTGCTTGCAGCTCCTGGAGGGAGAGGCCAGATAAACAGGTGAAGACAAGCGAATCCATGAGGTGCGAATCGGCCGAACGTTACCGTCCTCGGCCCTCTCAAACGACAGTCCGAAGGGGTCGTCACTTATAGGAGCAGCTGATGTTTGGTGGAAAGGCAAAGGTAGATGCATTTATTAATTGTTTATAAAACGCCGTCTCCAACAAAGTGGTCCCCGTGAGGGATGGTCTCGTCTTTTCGTGCACGAGACACCTTTAGGAAACATCTAATTCTGACGTCCATTAAATGGATTGGAATCTCTTTAATGGTGGTGGACCGCAATCGATTTCCAGTTCAGGTCCACAGAATAAAGGATTTGGGAGGTAACTGCACATAATGAGCCCCGGGTCTCTGTCTTTTGATGAAAATCGTAGGCGTCAGGGTGTAATTCCAGGTTCATCGCCGAAGGTCCTCCAGCCTCCACAAACACCCATCCCAGAATGCTTTAGCAGCTTCGCCTGTCACACATCTCCCAAACAAGTGTCAATTTATCTATAAAGGTCATGACCATCAACTTGAGAAAGATGCGCAGGAATGCTGGAGCTGAATTTAATTCTGTCCGTGTTTGCGTCAGCATATGTGCACTCCTGTGTACGTGCGCTTATGTCGGACAAAGAAAGTGACTTTTTTTTTTTTTTTTTTGTTAGCTTGTATATTTAACAAAAGCCTACAAGATTTAAAGCCATTATAGAGATTTGGACATTCAAAAACAGTTAATTCTCCTCCCCAGTTTAAAATTGGCTATTCACCTGCCATTGTAGCTGCATGTACAAACCCTGGACAGCCACATTTCTCTCCCAAAACATACCATGTCACTAGCTATTTCCTGTCATACAGCACAGCCCAACTTGACTCAGAAGCCGGCAGCCACGACTTCACAGGTACACAGTACCTTATGGGCATGTAGTGCCTTATCTCATTGCATTACAGTAACATTCAGTTACAATACCTTTTGAATGTATTTTTTTTTTGTCTCCACAGCTGAATAATTTGGATTTATTTTTTCCATTTCTTTTAATTCATTACTGTTCCCGAACAGAGCAGATCTGTCCAACTATAATAGACCATCTCGATTTTCTATTCTGAAATCCTCCCATTTATATTCAACAGAGGCTCGCCATTGGCTGACCGGGTGCATGTCAACATGATTTCTGTGCAATATTTTCCCTCCCGATCGATTGATATTTCCACCCATCTCATGTAGTCATTACCTGGCAAATGCTTTAACACAGACAGCTATGATCATTAGCCCCCTGTAGTGCTCTTCAATCACAGTTGCCCGACTGAAAGCCTCTCGATGATGAAATATGGGGAATTAGAAGCTTCCCTGCTTTCAAGAGCGGCTGGATTTGCAGTAGACCAGAGTTAGCGACTGAAAAGGTCCAGAAGAACACTTTATCACGTTGGATGATGAAGTTGTGGAAATCAGAATTCCAGACATAAAGAATTTTCCCACAGAGTAACACCAACAGTATTTTCTCATGGCTGTTCTATAGAGTTTTGTACAGCTGATATCACCTCATCGTATTAAAGCCACTAGGAGTCAAACTTAAACAAACAGCCACAACCCCATTTCTCAAACAAGTAGATATGCAGTGTAAAATGCAAATAAAAACCGAATGCCATGCTTTGCAAATAATTTAAACTCTACATTTAATTGAAAATAGTACAAAGACGACTGATGTTGAAACTGAAAATTTTTGTTTTGTGAAAAATGCATGCTCATTTTGAATTTGATGGCAGCAGCGTGCTTCGAAAAAGTTGGAACGGGGTCGTGTTTACCACTGCGTGGCATCGCATCTTTTAGCAACACTCCGTATGCGTTTGGGAACTGAGAAGATCAACTGATGGAGTTTCGAAAGAAAAATGTTTTCCCATCTCATTCCCATTATGACTGCTCAACACTTTGCAGTCTCCTTTGTCGTATTATAATACGGCAAATATTTTCAGTGGGTGACAGGTCTGGACCGCAGGCAGGCCAGTTCAACACCCAGACTCTTTTACTACGGAGCCATGTTGTTGTATTACATGCAGAATATAGTGAGTGGCATTGTCTTGCTGAAATAAGAAAGACCATCCCTGAAAAGGACATCAGGATGGCAGTGCATGTTGCTCTAAAACCTGAGTATATCGTTCAGGATTAATGGTGTCTTCAAAGATGTTTAAGTTACCCTTACCATGTGCACTATTGCACCCCCGTACTATCTTGAATGCTGGCTTTTGAACTGTGCGCAGATAAAAAGCTGGATGGTTCCTCTCCTCTTTAGCCCAAAGTATGAGGCCTCCATAATTTCAAAAAAGAAGTTTACCTTTTGATTAGACAGACCATGGGACAAGTTTTCACTTTGCCCGAGTCCATTGTAAATGAGCTTGGGCCCAGAGAAGGCGGCAGCGTCTCTGGATCGTGTTTATGTATTTTTTGTATTTACATGTTAGAGTTTTAACTAGCATTTGTGGATACAGCAACAACCAAATCCTGTCTGTTTTCTGTTGCTAATCAACCTAATTAGATGTGACATGTTCCATCAGGTGTATTTTTAGCATCATACAATTTCTCCAGTCTTTTGTTGCTCCCGTCCCAACTTTTTTGACGTGTTGCTGGCATCAAATTAAAAATGAGCTGATATTTAAAAAGAAAAAAAAAACAATAAAAGTTCTCATTTTCAACATTTCATATGTTGTCTTTTTACGATTTTCAATTAAACACAGAGTTTAAATTAGTTGCAAATCATTGCATTCTGTTTTGTATTTACATTTTACACAGCGTCCCAACTTCTTTGAAACGGGGTTGTATAAAAAAGCTATACTGAATGTTTTATCCACTTACTTCAGCAATGACTATGTTTCAATAGTGGTCGATCCCATGAACAAGCCATTTCTCCTGACTTCTCATCCGTGCTGTGAGAATATGTTCACACATACGCATCTCTTTCCATTAACAGACATTTTTAATTGCGTAAAAAACACAACACATTCCTTATTATCTCCCAATTATGCCCTATGTGGCTTTTTCGCTTCAAAAAAATCTAAATTAAATTGACAAGAAAAATTTGACGATTTTCCAACTATCCATATTGAGATGAAAGTAGAGCTCCCTAAAATGGCAAGAACATTGAAACAAGCGTTTATCAGCTAGCGGAGATTTCTTATGAGGCAATAGTGTATGACTGATGAATTTTTGTCATCATTCAGAATAAAAGCCTCGCAACTTTTTGATTAGTTGTACATCCTGTATGGCAATAACGGGTAAAATCTGAACATCAGAGATACATACAGAAGGGTGAAAAATTAATGCAAAAATCAACATGAACAGTTTTACTATGGCTTTGGGCTTCCACAGGCTGCCAGGTCAGCTTCAAAAGGCTTGGGTACAAGAGTAAAACTTTACTGGAGGGCTGAAGTACCTTTCCTCCGAGAGATATCCCCTTGTTTGGTGTTTTGATGATGGTGACGGAGGGCGCAGTCCAAAATCTTCCTGATGAGTTCAGCTGGTTTGGGATCTGGTGACTGTGAAGGAGATTTCATATGTTGAGGGTCATTTTCATACACATGAAACCATTCAGTGACCCCTTGTGCCCCGTGGGGTTCAGGCCATTGTCATCCCGGTAAAATACCACTCCCATGGAAGGAATGCACCATCACAGGATATAAAGGTGATCACACAGACTAACTCTGCATTGATTTGCAGTGACCCTTCTGCCGTTAAGGAGATGAGTGGACCAAAACCATGCAGGAAAGTGAACAGAACTAACTCCAGTCATTATCTCTGTCCTCGCATTTATTCAGGTTTTTGTGTTTCATTTGTCACCTGACTGTACCATTGCCTGCTCCACTGAAGCTCACGGCGAGCTGTTCAACATCACCTCAGTCACCCCTTCATGAAAACATCCTGTACCTGGTAATCGTTATCGAGTCACAAAGGAAAGTTATGTTGAAATGCCTCGCGGGGAGGGCGACGGTGGATGCGGGGCTAGCCATTCGCGCTGGCATCGCAACACAGCCGAGCTCAGACACAATAATCGGCCGCGCGCCGCGGAGGTCTTGCCAGCGGAGTGGGCAGAGGCCCCGGGGTGGATAATTATATCCCATAATAAAAGATGATAGAAAGATAGTCCGCCGCGTTCGATGTGGGAGCCGATTGTTCATTTACAAAGTCGGAGCGCCGGGCAGCAGCGAGGCCTTCCTCGCGGGTGTCCGGAGGGGGTGGTCACGGTCTATAAATCCTGGGTATTAATAATCTAGTTTGCTATTAACCACTTTATGTTTCTGTCGCTTAGCAGCATGTATAATGAGCCCTTCCTGTACCCAAGGGGTGGCCCCCGGGCTTCAGACAAGCCATAGTTCACTAGACGAAAAAGACCTGCCCGTGATTACAGGAGGGCAGCCGGTGAGCCTTACGGGGTCCAGAACGATGCCGCAGGTCAGGTGTCGACAGGTGAGCCGCATCCGCTTTCCTGCGCCCTGTCCTAATGACGACAGCTGCAATTGCGTGCGCTAAAAGGCACCGCTAATGCTGTCAGTGCTCCGATCATGCGGCCGCCCGGCCATTCGACAGCAGGGCTGATGTCGGTCCGCTAATAATCCTGTCAATTCGCTGTTTTTCTGGCAACTGTTAACACAGGGGTGGGTTTCCCCGATACTTGCGATTAAAGAGAGTGCTTTACGAGGTACTTACGCAACATGCCATCATTAAATTATAATCATTTTGATCCCGAGTCGTTCTATTGCCTACTTAATGGATATAGTTTAAGACAAAAGATTCCACTAATAATACGCAAAATTAATACCAAAGTTCAGTAATGGTTTTTGGCGTAAATATTGTCAAGTTATCAATGTGACTTTATGATATTTGAATTTAATACCCTGTCAATTTTGAATCACTCAGATACAGCTTTTATTTTATGGGGCGTACACTTCATATTTTCGGGATATTTGTTCTCAGTGTAGACAACATGAAAATGAATAGATCAAAAAATTACGCCACTGTTTTTATGAATTATTATGGTATATATCATTGCAGAATGTGATTGTGAGTGAGCAGCGGCAGAGCTGAAGTTCTGGTGGCTGAAGAGTCAGACTGTTTCATCAGGAAGGTCTTCAGGAAAGTGACATTAAGGGCCATTTAAAAAAAATCTTGGCATTAAGAGGCTTTTTTTTTGAAAACCCACCCCGGTTCTTCTCAAATTTCCCACCATGAAATGTACAACTATCTGCTTTGTGTTTATTGTCATCTTTGTATTTTCACTGTTGTGTTGACAGGTGTCGTTATATGGTAAAATATCTATAAGTTTGTGTGTGTGTGTGTGTGTGTGTGTGTGTGCATGTGCGCCTGTATTTTTAAAACATGTCAATTTATGCAATTTATGGAATCAATTTCAAGTTCGGTTCATAAATGTAATCGTAATGGGAACATTTTGGGACTTTTCACTTTTATGTTCACTATATGTCAGGGCTATTCAACATTATCCAGAAAGGGCCAGTGTGGGTGCAGGCTTTCATTCCAACCAAGCACTTACACACCTGACACCACTAATCAACCCTAAGAGTCTTTGCTAATGAAGTTGATGAGTGGTATCAGGTGAGTAAGTGCTTGGTTGGAATGAAAGCTTGCACCCACACCGGCCCTTTCTGGATAATGTTGCATAGCCACGCTATGAGTGAACACAAAATGGATTCTGTCCCCACACTTGCTTGCTTATCCGAGTGTGCGCGGAAGTGTGGCACTAACATTTCATGGTGCCTCACCCAAGTTCTTCACAGTCGCGAGGAGGAGCTTGTCCAAAGAAAGTGTGACTTATTCATCTGCTCTCCTCGCGGAGCGAGAGCACGAGACCCCGGGAGGTATCACTATTCGGTTTCGCCATTTCAACAATGACTCTCCTTTAATCTTTATGGGCAGCCCTGCCTTCTATTGTAGTCGTACTTTATGAGCCTCTTAAACCCAGGCCATTCCGGCTTGCCTGCCACCACTATTTTTACCCCGATATGCTGCAGTCTATCCCTTATTTGTGTACGTAACCAGTTTATATTTATACACTTAAACTCTACAGTGCCCGACTTCTTACTGTAATAAATTACCCCCCGCCCGAGAGTTATAGAAAAGTCAGCGGCAATTACTGCGTTAGTTGGCGAGAAACATGCGCGAGCCCACCTCTAGCACATCATAACAGCTTTATAAATCACAAGCGAGGTATTTCTACTGAAATCTTTTTTCCCAAAGGGCAAACAGTGCACCATTTACTGTGTCGCACAAATTCTTGTCGATTATAGCATCCTTCTGAGGCCATCGTCAGTGAATGCTTGGTAAATATGCGTTCGCGCACCACTCTGCCGGAGCTTTTAAGAGCACTCTTCCCAAGTAAATTGGTTTGGGTTCTGAATGTTTCTTCAGTTTAATAAAGGGAATACACAGCGGCTAAGCAGTGACCACACTGAGACACATCTTCCGAACGCGAGACAATGACCATCATGCAAATGAAAGTGGCCCAGAAGTGGAAACCTAATTCAATAATATCCAGTTAAGTCAGAGAATCAAAATCAAATCCTTTGATTTGGCTTTTACTCCACGTTAAACACAAACCACTAAAGTGCTTAGTCTAATCACTGAAGTTTGCATATCCTATTACACTTTCCTGGATGCATTCAGTTTAACAGCGCTCAATAATTTCATTCATTTCGAAATGAGCCGCACAAACAACTGAAAAGGAAAACTGATTAAAAAGCCCAAAGAATTTAATACCCATAATAACGGTTTCGCATAACAGCATGAATCTGGCGTTAACACTGCGGCGTGACCGTTGTCCTCAGCTTACGGCCTCTCTCTCCACATCGATGACGCCTGACGTCCCCATTCTCCATTTCGCATGGGGTCACCCCTGTTAGCGTAGCCAGCGCAGAAATCACCTTGCACAGAGCAAGCAGATTGCCTATAATAACCACAAGGGAGCCTTCATGTTTCATTGTCAGCATTCTGCGAGATAATTGCGGCACACAGCGAAGATATAACTCTCTTAATAGAGTGTAAAAATAAGCCGGGTCATTTGGGAAGGACCGATATAAGGACGGCGTAATCCTGTATGTAGCTCCACAGTGTCCGGGAGGACTTACTGTGCAATGCAGTTGAACTGCGATAACATGATTGTGAGTGACTGTTTGTTCCATTTTTAAATTAGGATCGAGAAAAAATAAATATCTTAGCCAAGAATATGTGAAAGCCAGGGATGTTGAATGCAAAGTGACATTTTATAAAAGTGTTACAGAAGGGTTTTAAACAATGGCTTTGGAGTGTAAAATAATTAAATGTAGCAATTTTGTTGAATGACCAGCAGTGCTTTCTATACTTACAAATAATACTAAAATGACCCTCACACACACTCTTACTCTGTATGTGTGTGTGCATGCAGACTGTGAGCTGTTTTAAACCTTGTTTCAAAATCAAGAAGCTACGTCCCAGTGGAGAACCAAGCTAAAACATCAAATGCCATTTGACTATGAAAAAAATGAACAATCATCTGAATTCTGCAGCCTGTGTCACAACATCGTGGCAGCCCATTCCCGCACAACACTGAAACATTACATTCTTGACAACTCTCCGGACAGTCATAAAACGTACTAAATTTTAGCTTGGGCAAGAAGCTCCATCAATAAGCAGCGCGATAAAATTGTGACAATGATTGGAAATCCCCGGGGTCGCATTTTCCAGGCGGTTCCCTCCACCTTCCTTCACGCTCGGGTTACACGCCTGACGTCTTAATATGTGTTGTCATTCGGCCGAGGAGATGGGGAGGTGGGGGGGAAAGGCATACGAATGGATCTCAGATACAGCTGATCAGGGCTGAGCGGCGATTTGGGCTGCCGACGCGGCCGGCGCGGGAACACGCACAGACTGGACGCGTCACACTGTCCTTTTGGATTTTTCGTGACCCCAGAATCTATAAATGAGACAACAAGGGTGATGAGGGGGGAGCGCGAGGGCAGGGTGTAGCCGGTGCTTCGTAATCAATACATATGAGGATAAATGGCCTGCTCGCTGATATCTCCCAACTGGCCATCTCACCAATAACCCCCCCTTAATGCACATTTCATTTACTTTTATACTTATTGATTACCCCAATGCTGGTTAGTAAATCACATGCCTATTGATCGCTGGGCAGACCCTCCGTCACCTTACGCAAAACAAGCCCTTCGCTGATAAAGACCCAGACTGTAAATCTTTGTAAAGAATGGCCCTGATTTCCCTAATTTTTTATTTAAAAAGTGATTGCTGTTTAAATAGCGCATTATTTTTTTTTTTTTTTTTATAGAACTTCTCTCAATTTAGGGCCGGGGGTGTGGTGGCACAGAGAGGGCTTCTGTGAATCCATGAATGTCGGCCATATATAGCCATGCCAAAATTGTGCCTGCCAAGCGCCAATATCTCTCTCTCTCTTTTTCTCTCTCACACACACACACACACACACACACACATATGCACACACACTCGCATTCTGTTTCTCCCATTCTCTTTCACAGATGCATATATACACATGCAAACACGCTTTTAGTCCTCAGGAACACACATAAGCAAAGAGTAAAACTCATTCACACGCACACACACACACACACACGCACACACACACACAAGGGCACTAATACACACGCACGGATTTGCACATATGCACCTTTTCTTTGAATTAAAATTATTGAAAGAAAAAGAGTTGACATTCAATTTATATTATTCTCCAAACATGCAAGCCACAACTATTAGCACCCACAAAAAAATCTTATGATTAAAATCTACCTGAAGTATACGAAGGCATTATTTCCATAAGTGCTCAAGTCCATATTCATTAAAAATTAGATAACACTACAAATCCATTTTTTTCTTGATGATGAATAAGCCACATAAGCTCATTTTGGCCACAAAGCACTCAAGTACAATATAAAATGAGCAGTGAACTGGAAATTCCCCAAGAAGCTACTTCTAGTGGTGACCAAGTCCAGTCTAAAACTTCTACAAGTACACAAGTCCAGTCAGCCAATCAAAGCATCGCTTAGAAAACTGGTTGGTCAATACCATCCACTGTAGCTTTCATACCTAATCAAAATGGCTGACTCTACAGGCCAGGTGTGTGTGGACTCAACCCAAATGAGCTAAAAAAAAAAAAAAAAAGACCCAGCCAGCCAGGCGGTCAGAAACATTGGCTAAAAACAAGTGAAAAAGAAGTCTGGCAAAAGGTGATCGTTTTTAGCTGCTTATTCTTTGGCTGAACTTTCTAAGTACCACGCCACATCACTATCGATGACGAATGAAGTCCTTTAATCAATTTGGATTGTGGTACTGCCCATTCATAATTTATGGAGATTGGTTTTTATTGTGGCCTTTGTTCAGCTGCATTCACCTTCCATTTCACTGTATATATCTTCCATTCATTTTGTTCAAGAAGCTTTTTGACATCCACGACTATAGTATTCTGGTACGACTATATTAGCTGTTCCATTTCCATTAGAAAGTGGTGTGTTTTGTTTTCAAAAAGATGCGCTGTTTTAGTACTCTGAAATAATAAAATTTAATGGTGTTAATTTTTTAAATCGAGTTCAGTTTTCATTAATTGAGGCATTTGCTTCTAAAAGTACTCAAGTCCGCAGACTGGCGTTTGAAATATCTGGACCAAGAATCAAGAAGTAGGCTAGAAGGTCTCCTAATATGTTCTAAGACATCTTTTCTGATATTTCGTTACATTAACATCAGCTTAATACATGTAACATGATCCCCACAAGTTATCAAATTCTTGAAATCTTGTTTCTCTAAAGAGACAAAAAAAGGACTTGCGCACTTCTGGAAATCAACCCTTCATATGTCCATTCATATTTTACAGTTTTTAGTTCAGCTGTTCGATTGAGAACTCATACATGGCCTGCTATGACTTCTTGTTTCACTAGGGTATAAATTTGAAGTGATATTGGGCAACTTCCCTGTCATTTTATTACCACGGGAACAATACAGTGACAATGTGCAACGAAAAGTTGTTAAACTTCACAAATTAGTGCATGGTTCGGAGAAAATCTCAGAACAGTTGAAAATAACCATTTCTATTCTTGGGGGCGGTAATTAAGAGGTTTTGAAGCCACGTCAAGCAATATTATTTGTTTGTTTTTTCAGTAAAATTTCCCTTGCATTGTGAGAGTTATCATTTGCAGGTTTGTTTACACACTTTACAATTTATAGCTGACCTACTATTGTTGCCTGGTTTTTGTTTTCTAATGCCACTTTTCCATTACACAGTTTTAGCACTACTCACCTCTACTCGACTCGACTCTACTCAGTTTCGGTCGTTTTCCATTACAATTGAGCACCACCTCAACATGGGTGGGGTCATCATAGCAAGCATCACTCCCTGGCCAATCAGCGGCCTGCAGTCTGTTCACGTCACATTTTCGGCTCGACTCAGCTCTCTTGGAACCCCCGGCCGAGTAGGTACTAAAAAAGTACCTGGTACCAGGTACTATCACCTAATGGAAAACCCTAAAAACCGAGTTGAGTCGAGTCGAGCAGAGCCGAGTAGGTGCTTGTGGAAACGGCCAATAAGTTTCTGTGCCGGCCTGACAATAAGCACCTCCTCCACCCTTTATGTCACCACTCTCCCCTCTGTTGTACAAGACTCTAAAAACTTGGTATTTTGCTGATAGGCATGGTTTTGCAGGACGTGGCAATGCACCTCTGAGCTTGTGTTATGTGCGAGCAGTAACATTCATCAGTGAACGTGCATGGTTTTGCTCATGTTTGGAAGGTTTACTGGCTGCCACATAAAATAAGCAAACCTATCCACTAATCAGACAGATTTAGCGATCACTATTTGAGCAAAACTTTGCTGATGGTAATTTTAGAGTTAGATAACCATTCGCTTGAAGAGTAACTTGGCTAACTACTACTAGCTAAGGTTGTCAACCAGCTGCGGACATGTCTTGCTAATGTTTTGAAGAGATAAAATTACTTGCTGGCTAACACACACAGAAAAAAAAACAGAATTCATATTTAGTTGTCATGGTTAACCCTTTGAGCGCCGAATACATTTTCAAGGAATTAAAAATGTAGTTATCCTGAGCTGTTGACAGTTGCCACATGATGGGTTTTCAACAGCATCTGACTTTGATATCTTACATCACGGCGCTGAAAGGGTTAAAGGTATAGAACTTGTCCTTTGCGTGAACTTTTTAGATGAGGAATCCTATGCGGTAGCAATCAAATTCAGGTCTTGTTCAATTCTTTTGCAATTGATGTGACTACATATTAATGTTAGTAAGCATACTACCTCTAGCTAGCAAATAATCCCACGCAGCATCGGCTCTTGATTAGTGCCTTGACCATGATTATGAACTATAGCTGTAGATGGTGAACTAGCCACCCTGTGTAGATTGAACGAAGATACTAATGACAAAATCTGAAAATGAGAAGTTGGATTGAATGGCATTACAGGCTAGTTTTACTTCTAAAGCTTGGTAAATTAGACAAACGAGACGATGATACACGCTTACAGTATGAAATCAGTTTATTTGATGCGTGTCAAGTATGAAGACATACAGAGTATACTATCCAGGTATTCCTATAATTTGTATATTTGTTGTGACAACTATGAAATATTGACATGACATGAAATTGATAGTCTGCATTATAAGCCTATTCAGCCTGGGCATTTAATGATGCAAGATACTACTACACTGATATCTGAATATAGACCCCTCGTTTGAGTTGATTTTTGTTGGAAATAAGTCAGCCCATCTTAATGTCAGTATATTTTAGTACTGTTTAGGTGTACATATTTTCCGTATGATGTTATGATGGTCAAATTGAGAATTTATCAACAGTTTGATAAAAGTCGTTTGAAAATCTTAATGGGAGACTAATCCTGGATGCATCCACTAGCAGATAAAAGGAGCAAAAATCTAAGCGTATCTTTGTCAATTGATGATCACAAAAAAATTTTAAAATCGTCTCTATTAAAAGTTACAGTCAGGCATGAGGTTCCCTGTAAGTTTAATTTAGGGCAGTGGTGGTCAACCCTCGTCCTGGAGAGCTGCAGTGTCTGCTGGTTTTTGATGTTACTCAGCACTTAATTGATGAATTAAAGCAGTTGATTACACACTTAACTCATCTCACCTGCTGTCTTAGGTTTAAAGGGGAACTCAAGGATAATGCATAATGCTGTTTGTATACAAACATAATTAGTAAATAAATGTAAAATAAAAAATGTGGAATTTTTGTTTTCAAAGACTAGATAAATGAAGTTTTATTCCCCCTAATTAGCTGTCGTCTGCTACAATGGTCGCATGATAATGACGAAACCTCGCCCTTCGCCCAGAGGTATGCGCTGTTATTGTGTTGGATAGTGTGATTGTCCCTGTCCATTATTTGATGACACATGATCGTTCAATATGGCCCATTGGCTTGTTGCGCAAGATGGTGTTGAGTATTTTCTGAAATACGCAGAGTTGCTTCAATATTAACGGTTTGCTTCTGTTACTTATCAGTCTATATCAGATGCTGAGCAGATGGCAGGTGTATCATCCGAGAAATGTGATTTTAGCTACCGATATTCCCAGGATTTGGCTTAATTAACCACGAATGATGTTCGCAAGATTTGTCTTGATTACCCGTGACTGATGTTTGTTCGTTGGCACTCTTAATGAGACATCAGCTGCTCCACCGAGAAACGAGAGGGTTTTTAACTAGAATCACAGACAACAAATGTGAAAATATCTGGTAATTAATGTGTAAATCTTCAATTATGCCAAAATGCCGTTTCATAAATCTAACACGCATATTTACCTCTGCTAACGAAGTTGGGGCGGAGGTTACGTTTTCGCCCGTTTGTTTGTTTGTCTGATTGTCTACAACATAACTCAAAAAGTAATGCACAGATTTGTCTGAAATTTTGTGGGTACATTGCTATTACATCAAGGATAGACCCTATTGATTTTCACCGCAATCACTGAAACAATATGGCCGCCACGGCAGCCATGTTGAAATCCTATCACACGCAATAACTCAAAAAGTAATGCACGGATTAGTCTGAAATTTTGTGGGTGGATTGCTATTACATCAAGGATGCACCCTTTTGATTTTGACCGCAATCAGTGAAACAATATGGCCGCCACGGCAGCCATCTGGAAATCCTATCACATGGGATAACTCAACTTTGCTCCCACTCATGCACATTTGGATTGTGCTGCCTTGGTGGAGGTTTGCACTCTACGAGTGCCTCTAGTTTAATATTGCCGATATTTGTTTACCTTTCAACTCGGTGTCAGTTGCACTCTCACGACCATCACTTCTGTAGCTATGGTTAGCTGAGCACATCTAAGAAAACCATAACGATGTAACAGTACTAGCTAGATAGTTGCGTCAGAAAATGTCAAAGTAAATTCAATATGACACCGAAACAGAAAATCTGGCCCTGGAATATCGGCGATAGCTAAAATCACATTTCTCGGATGATATACCTGTCATCTGCTCAGCATCTGATATAGGCTGATAAGTAACAGAAGCAAACCGTTAATATTGAAGCAACCCTGCGTATTTCAGAAAGTGCTCAACACCATCTTGTGCAACTAGCCAATGGGCCATACTGAACGATCTTTTGTCATAAAATAATGGACAGGGACAATCACCCTATCCAACACAATAATAGCGCATACCTCTGGGCGAAGGGCGAGGTTTCGTCATTATCACGCAACCGTTGTAGCAGACGACAGCTAATTAGGGGGAATAAAACCTCATTTATCTAGTCTTTGAAAACAAAAATTCCACATTTTTGTATTTTACAACATTCATTTACTAATTATGTTTGTATAAAACAGCATTATGCATTATCCTTGGGTTCCCCTTTGAATAGGGT
The DNA here is from genome assembly GCA_029692085.1 of Gymnothorax javanicus. Taxonomy (NCBI): domain Eukaryota; kingdom Metazoa; phylum Chordata; class Actinopteri; order Anguilliformes; family Muraenidae; genus Gymnothorax; species Gymnothorax javanicus. The sequence continues at coordinate 6,642,868 of CM056198.1, read as the reverse complement.
GGAGAAAACCAAACTCAGCACACCCTGTGGCTCTCCTGGACCAGGGTTGACCACCACTGATCTGGGGGTTAAAGCAAAGATAAGATTAATACTTTTTAGGATACGGTTTTGCTACCTCCAAAATCCAACAGGACGAGAGTGCACATAAGGCACACACCACTCTGGGCGACGCAGACCTGAGACATTGCTCCTGGGAGCCTTGAAAGCAAGAGTGGGAGGGATCAAGGAGTGGTTTTGTTTATTTACAGAGTTGGTGCTTGTGGAACCATCTAGTGGTCAGGAATTGCTCAGTGTAGCTATTAAGTGACAGGAGATGTTAAGAATCAGCCTGGAAGAGGAAGTGTGCATACACTGACTCCACAAATGGTGAGGAGGATGGTTTGACTGGCAAAAAAAAAAAAATTTCCAAGCTTCACAGCTGGAGAATAGCAGAGGTTAGTCCTGGGGTCAGAAAGTCCCCAAAAGTACCATAAAAGTTGCTTGGAGGGTCGCCAGAAAAAAAGCCTCTGCTGTCCATCAACAACAAACTAAAGCACCTACAATGTGCCAAAAATGACTGGGACTGGGTTATATGGTCAGATGAAATGTAAATGGAGCTTTTCGGCAAGAAACGTCAGAGGTTTGCTTGGTGTAGACAGAAATATAGACCCTCAGAAAAACACCTCATTCCCACTGTGAGGTATGATGATGGATTTTTGATATTGTGGGGCTGTTTTTCTTCCAAAGACCAGGACATCTTGTTTGGACACATGGCACGAAGGACTCTATCAAATATCAGCAGACATTAAAAGAGAACCTAATAGCCTCTGCCAGGATGCGTGAAATTGGCCGCAGTCGGACTTCCCAGCAGGACAAAGACTTGTGGCTCACTGCAAAATCTACACAGAACTTGTCCCAGGACCACAGAATAAGTTTTGCCATGGCCATCACAGTCCCTCAGCCTAAACCCCATCAAAAATCTGAGGGATAAACTGAAGAGGAGAGTCCATAAGCATCAGCCTTGGAATCTGAAGGATCTGGAGAGATTCTGTATGGGGCAATGGTCTCACATCCCATGCATTGTGTCAAACAACCTCATCACACATGACAGAAGAAGAGAGGGCCATAAAATGAAGGGTATCAATCATGGCAAAAATATTTTTGAGAATTTAATGTATCTTTCAATGATCTTAGCTCAATTAATGGTTAGTTTTCTTTTTATATACTTAGAATGAACAATCATGAAGAAAAACAATGATTTTGCATCTTGTTTTGCTCATATTTGCGAATGAGTGCCAATAATTTTGTATGCGCAAACACACACACACACACAAACACACGCACACACACACACAGGCACATATCATATGAACTCACGCTCATACAAACACATACAGGCACAAACACACAGGCGCATATATACACATATGATCATACAAACACATACAGGCACAAACATACAGGCACACACCTACATGCCCACATGTATGCACACACCTATGCATATGCCCCCCCCGCCACACACACACGGACCAAGACCTCTGCCTCCGCCAGCTGTCCTCTCCATAAACTCTTCCCTCATCGTCTCCGCTCACAGCGAAGGTTTTTCCGAGGCAACTGTTAAACCAGAGAGAGGTCCAGCGCCACCACGGCTAATGCTAATGAGATTAGCAGGCCCTTCAGCGCTCATTAGCACAACCTGACATCGTCTCATTAGCAGCAGATGGAAACCCTTCTTACACTACCACCCTCCCTCCAAACTATCCCATCATCCCCCCCCCACCAACTGAGCCCAGAATCGCACCGATATCGCCATCACTTTCAGCGAGAATAATACGGAAGAGAGTGGCCTTGGATCTTTGGGCTGCATTCAACAAACACATTTAGCCAGCTTAAGAGCATATGCAATTCAATCAAGCCATCTAGATTAATCCAGGGCCTTAGCGCAAAGGCTACTCACTGTCTGGGGATACAAATACAACGACCTGATCCTAAGTGCTTATCGCCGGGGAAAATACGTTTTCACTTCCCCCTCCTGCCTGTAATTTGTCAGACGGACCACATTTGAAATACCCATGCATTAAGTTTGGTTTTTCTAAGTATACCTAATTCAGTTCAATGGGCTAGGAACTTCAGGAAGATATATAACTCTGGGAAATTTGATTATTGCTATAATTCAAGATTTTTTTTTGCGACAATTACTAAATATTTTTTGCAACCCCCAACTCAGAAATGTTGGGACAATGTAAAAAATGCAGCAATCAGGAAGCAGTCATTTCTAAATTTACTTTGAGTTGTTTTTTTTATTATTGCAGACAGTATTAAGGCAAGATTAAGTTTCGACTAGTCAGCTTAATATTATTTGCAAACACATATCTATTCCTGGCATTCAGACCTACAATGTGTTCCAAAAAAGTTGAGACAAGGGCAATTTAGAACTAGTAATGAGGCAAAGAATTTGAATAATGGAGTGATTTAAAACAGCTGATGTCAGCAAGTGATTGTACTCATGATTTGGTACAAGAGCATCATCTAGAAAAGGCCTTACTCTTTAGGAGCAAGGATGGTCCAAGGATCCCAAATATACTGCGTGATATTTCCCCACAAATGCATGAGAAAATCATATAAAGGTTAAATGGCAATTTTCAAAGAAGGACAGGAAGGGATATTTCACCCTCTACACACTGTAAACCCTGATAGTGTGGCAAACTCAATTGCTTGGTGGAAACTGATTATCTCTAAAAAAAAAAAAAAAAAAATGCTGTACGCCAACTTAATGATCTTGTGTCTTCAGCACTTTAAAACATCGTTAAAAAAAAAGAAAAAAACTTTACCTTATTTTCTTTTATTTCCTGCCTCACAATGTAATTAAGTTGGCCTACACAATTTTTTGATGTAATATGTTTCCACAAAACATTTGAGCTCACCACATTATCAGGGTTTACAGTGCAGTCCATAAAATAATTATAAGATTCAAGGAGTCTGCAGGAATTTCTGTGCATAAAGGGCTTAGGGGCAAGCTTCATATGAATACCTATGATCTCCGATAACTCACATGGTACTGCATCAAGAACTGTTATTTATTGAAAGAACCACATGGGCTCAGGATTACCTTAGAGGACCTTTGTGAAGTACTGCAATAACCACAAATGCCAGTTAAAACTTTAATTTGCTTGCAAGCCTTATGCTGCCAGTGTCCTGAGGCTCTGTCAACTTCTCTGGGCTCAGAGACATCTGTCATGGACCATCACACACGGGACACATGCATTGTGGTCAGACAAATCAATACTTCAGTTCTTTTTTGAAAGAAATCCATCCTGTGTACTCTCGCCCAGAGATATAAATACCATCCAGACCGCTACCAGTAGCAAGTTCAAAAGCCATGCTTTGTCATGGCATGAGGTTGTGTCAATGCCCGTTGCCAGAGCAACTTGCACTTCTGTGAAGGAATAATTAATGCTGAAGAGTACAAGGAGATTTTGACGCAAAATGTGCTTCCTTCAAGACATCTTTTCCAGGGATATCCATAGACAATGAAAAACTACACTGCATTTATTACAAAGGCATGGCTGTGTAAGAAGAGGGTGCAGGTGCTGGCCTGGCCTGCCTGCTGTCCCGACTTGTCTCAAGTAGAGAAGATGTGGCTCAAAATCAAACGCTAAATGCAGCAACAAATACTGTTACACAGTTCACAACTTCTTTGCAGGAAGATTTGGACAACATTACATTTGAAGCCCTTGGTGTCATCAGTCCCTAAATGTTTATGAAGTGTAGAAAAAGGAGCGGAAACATTACAAAGTGGTAAATGCTTCACTGCTCCCACTTTTTAAAAAAAAAAATATGTTGCATACATCAAAATTTAAATGTGCTCATTTTGAAAATCAACAGAATTCCAGAGGTGAGACATCAAATAATGTGTGGTTGTATTGTTTTTAACATAGCACAGGCCAAATATTACTTGCAAATCATTGCTTTCAGTGTTAATTTTAATTTAACATATTGGCAAAACTTTTTTTCTGATTTGGAGTTGTGTTTTATCACATTTAAAATAAAAATGCCAGCCTGGAGAAGGCAAAATCTACTTGTTTTTTTGACAAATACAGTCTAGTATTTTAGTCCTCACAGAATTCAAAGGCAAACCCTATTTTATTTTGCCTTTATGCCTTGTGCATTCATACATATTTTCAGTGATTTCCAGGAATGTCTTTTGCCCATGACAGATCTTCGCCTGGAATGGAAGAACAGTGTTCAAAGTACTAACCAAGGTCTTTGACAATAATGCATTATTAAAGCTGAAATATCGTAACCTGACAGCCAGAGTTTCGCTTTTTTTGCTCAGGCCTATGCTGGTTGCATGCAGAGAAGGCTGCAGTGGCAGTGAGACACACAGTGTGTTAGACTGGAACAAGTATGCCCCATTATGTCTTTTTTCTTTTTTTTAAGGCTTAAAACACTCAGTACATTGTGTACATAGAAATGTTTTAATGCGCTGATTGAAACAATGGCGTCAGGTCTTAGCAATTCTTGCTAGCTCCTCTGAGCCGGCAAAAGATTTTAACCTCTTGCCAGCAACAGTACGTGTACTGTGTGTATGACAAAATTTTAATCACCATCCATCACTACAGCATGCCACATGCTGAATTATTCATATACTACTCAAAATAATATAAACAAAAAAACTGCAGAGGTTATTTTGCCTGAAATGATTACTTGTAATAATGTTTATTCAATACACAAAATATCAGAGTAAACTGGGAAAACACTATTATTATTATTATTAGTAGTAGTAGTAGTAGTGTTAGCACTGGCAGCAGTCGTAGTAGTAGTCATCGTAGTATTAGCAAATAACTTTGTTTTGTCATAAGAATTAATCCTGACAGTATGCCTCAATTCAGTAAGTGATTTTTAGACTTTCTTGTTGACTACATGGCTATCGTTTATCAAATATATGATTATAAATTATAAGTGTGAAAAGTGAATTGCAAGACCAGCTGAGGGATTCTTTGCAAAAGGTATGCCCATGTCCTCTTTAAAAAGAGCTCACGCTTGCAACCAGAGCTCTTTCCCGGACTCCATTTTGTGTTTCTATTTCAGCCTCTCGGTCTTAAAGAGCTTTAAGGTTTCGCTGGATCGACTGCAGCAACCTGAGTCTGGTTTGATTGAACTGCACTTGATCTTCACCTCGGCTGAGTGGATTGGATTGAATCTAAGGGTCGGGCTTTAATTGGTTGAATTCATTAAGCGCGGGGTCCCCGCCTGACAGATTGGGAAGGGGGAGGGGGTGTTGGGGGGTGGGGGTGGTGGACGACAGTCAGATGGTTTTCCTCGCCGCTCCCGCATGGAGCTAGTTACAGACCCCGGCTCTGTCCATTACGAGGCGGCCGGCTGGACATCTGTTCCAGGCCCAACCCCGCTGTCTGCACCCTCGGGCTGTAGCGAGAGAGAGCGGCCCGATCACATGACCACTCGACCTTCAGGCATGGGGGGGTGGGGGGGACGCTTAAAAGGTTAACTGCGCACATAATAGGCGGGAGTTAATGAAAAGAATCAGGCCGTTTGCATCTCATTGACTGAGAGGCAGTTACCGAATAACCCTGCATTAGGAGACTCCTCATCCTTTGAACATTCCGGCAATAAAACTCGCCTGCTTCAGACGCTGGGCTTGCGCGTGCGTGTGGCGGTATTTCCTCGGTTCCCCCTTGTGCGCGCTTGTTTTTTGTTCCAGTCAATCCCGTAATTATTTACGGTAAGCCACGGGGGCCATTGGAAGCACTCTGAATAATTGGTTGGGTTCACCAAACCCCATTGTCAACCCTATTCATAATACGAAGTTCAGTCGTCCTGTGTTTTACCGGCTTTAAGGGGATATTTTTACGCAACCTCTGTGATAGTAACAGTTTTACATTAAGAAACTGAAAAAAAAAAAAAAGGTTTTTCCTCAAATATCAACGGTTATTTGTTTGTTTAATTTTTTTACCAATACTGTTAAAGCACTCATATAGGCTTGCTGATCAGTAGCGTTTCACAAGACAAACGATGGACAGTCAGAGATCAGCGTTTAGCCACATTATTGCACTTTATAAGACGAATGGCGGACAGATGCGGCTCAACGCTCGGCCGCATTATGTTTTATAAGACAAATGACAAACAGTCGCTGATCAGCTTTTAGCTACACCATAGTGTTTTATAAGGGGACAGATGACAGGAATTCATTGATCAGGGCTTGACTACACTGTAGTGTTTTATAAGGAGACAAATGACAGACAGCAAGTTGCACTCTTTCCCTGTATATCCTCTCTGGAGCTGTTTTCTGCTACGGCGGATATCGATTTTTCCATAAAATACGAAAACAAGCCTCGTTCAGGGGCCGGGCAGGTCAGCACAAATTAAAGCAGAAGGATGCATAGCCCATTGCCGGTCCATTGTTGGGTTCCTGTAGACCTTTTTATTTTCCTTTGAATGGGCAGACAGACAATAAAATGATAGAGAAGGAGGCCAAAAAAAGCTCTGTGGCTCAACCTTTTCAACCGATTTTTCTTTCCCAGCAGTCCCTGGATTCAGTGAACCTTCTCATCCCTAAGTGATGTCACGCTGTCCTCAGGTTATCAACCTAACTTCATTGCTTAGGCGCTCAACCAATCACAGAGTTAATATGAATCAGCCCCTCCCCCTAAAAAGTTCATTACAGTCACGCCCATACAGTCCATGAGAAAACCCCGATGAGTGAATTCAGCCATGTGTATTTTGCATTTTATCGTACACATATTATTTTTTCCCCTTTAAAACTCTGGTGGGTTCTTCAGAACAAAGTCAATTTTGAAATATGACATGAATTTTAAAGACTGATTCTGTGTTCCCAGAGACTTCAGCAAATGCTGATCCACCTCATATCACAAATTCACACAGTCTGAAGGGCCGCGTTTTTACTTCTTCGAGTCAAAGACCTTTCAAGAGCTCTCACGACTACGAGGGCCGGCGGGCAGACTTAGCGATAATCACAACCGGCTAATTTTTACTTGAAGCGGTTCATCATTTACGCGCTAACATTTCAGTAAAAAAAAAAAAAACAAACTGAAAAATAGAACCACCAATATATTTTTTGTCATTGTCATCGTCTATCCAGTCATCACATTTTTTTGGTCAATTTTTTTTGGGGTTTCTGAGTGCTGGAGCTGTCGAGTTTGCATGATTTCTGGGGAGAGCGTTTCTTGGCTTAACATCCATTCCCTGCTCTTTTATTGATGTTTGAATAGAAAAAAATTTACATTGAATTTAAAATAAGCATCTGCACGTTTGTTATATCCAGACAAAGAGAATATCTATCCATCCATACATCCATCCATACATTACCTAACTCCAATTATTCCCGGTCAGGGTCGTGGGGTGGGTACTACCAGTGGGCGGGGCTTTGAATTATTCCGGAATTAAAACGAGGAAGAGAGGGGTACTGTGACATTGCCGTGATGGCAGCCAAGACCACTCCCCCTCCGAGCCCGAGTCGGACAGCCGCGCGGTCAGGTAGTAATTGGCTTCAAACTCACATGAAGGGCGTCCGCTAAAGATGCTCCCTCGGCCCCCCCCTCCCCCCCCCCCTCTCCCACCCCTCAGTCTTAATGCACCTCAAATTGCCCAAAGTGCCGCCGCCGTTCCCCTCTTCCGCCGTATGCATGTTGAAACAGTCTGCAGTCTCAGGCGATGAAGGGCTTTCGTTTGAAGGCCGGTGTTAGCGGAATGCTATTACGCTTAAACCCGGGGAAAACCCAATTCGCTTTATTACATCGTCATACAGAAAATGCCACAAAGTAAATGCGGGGAATATTTGATATTTTTGATTCGACGTCAGTTTTTTTTTTTTTCTTCCGCCATATGCATTTTGCAGATTTGATGGAATCCGGAGATAATATGCATCAAAACTAAATCTCACATCACAGTAATGAGGGCCCTTCAACACCGGGCGAACATGAAGGGTTTTCTCACAGCGCTGCATCATAAACAAAGTGCTTTCAACCTTATTGTAGACTATGGATTAGACAGCAAAGATGAAACATATTTATTAGTATACCTTCCCCACTGTATAATTTATTGTATTTTACGGTTCAATGTATTTTCATCCATCTTTGACGTATTAATTTATCTACTTTTTTGTATGGTATTTGCTTTTTCCAGTCGCTGTTTCTCATTTTTATCCGTTTGCACTGTCAAATCGCTAATCTTTGCAGTTTTAATAGTTTTTAGCGCATTTTGGTTTCACAGAATATTACTGTTTTTTTTTTTTTTTTGCCTTCTGCTTTTATTGTCCTTTCCATGAAGCACCTTGCGCACACTAACAGACTGGTGCTCTGTTAATGAACCTCTTCTTCTTATTAATATTATTATTATTATTATTAATATTAATCGTACAGTAAAGGCTGCAGCGGATGTCGAACAGCAGAGCAGACGGAAGCCATCGCTCCTCAGAGGAGCTGTTCCCTCAGTGTGGTGCTGAAACCTGCTAAGTTTTCAAAGGCGCTCGGCGGCGGAGCCACATGGTAGCAGCGGCTGGAAGGGAAGGCCAGGGGTTCGTTAAGACCGCTAATTTTTCACGTCCTCCCTGACTGCCCTTGCTCCTAACCCAGAGATCGATCAAGGTCCGCACTCAATAAGGAGATTCCAGTACATCGAGAGAGTTAGGAAACAGGAATTAGGAGTATCTGAAAGAACCCCGAGCTGCTTTTGCAGAAGCGTTACTCTGGAATGCGTGATGCGTAAATGTTTCCCTACGTCTCTCCAGGTGCTCTGCGTCTAGAGCAAGGAAGGAGCAAGGAGTTCTTCTTCTCTGATTCTTGTCTCTTTAAATTAACAATCTTCACTTCCTTTCCTTACTGCTTTTCCTCGCCTCCTTGATTGAAAAAGCCAGGAGCGCGGACAGGAGGGAAGGGAAAGAAGGAAATGTGGAAAATAAATGATCAGCACGAGCCCCCTTTCTTCGGCTGTAACAGACTAGAAACCTGCTGATGCTTGAGTTAGTGAGATATTAAAAGAAAACATCACCCCTTCGGATCAGTCCGCACAATAGCGAGGCCATCACACATATCCTGGGGCTAACACAGATTTCCTGGGGCCACCACAGATATCCTGGAGCCTGAGTAAATGGCCACCACAGCTGGTCCACTTAAGTGTGACCTGATGGGCTCCGAGGGCCACCGATGCACTGCCAAGAAAATGTGCTGTAACAACTGTTCTAGTTTTATAATGAGATTAAAATCTTTTAAAAATGAGAGAACATTAGCTTGTCACAGTAAAGCTACAGTCTTCGACAAGTGGAATTATCTTACCCAAACGGGACTTAAAGTCAAACTGTCTCCCCTCACAATTACATTACTAGTGATACTACTTTAGCAAAAAGGGACAGAAATATGATTTTAAGTCTAAATATGAAAATACCTCTTTGGCTGGCACCCGTCTTGGATACTGCACTGCAGAAGCCAAGTCGGGATCAAATCTGCTGCCAGCACATATTTCACCAAAAATATCGGAATATCATTTACTGCATTGTTTACATGAATATTACAATGGGCTTAGAGCAGATCAGATTGAAAAGTAATCTAATTTATGGTACATAAAGCTACAACTGAATAACGCCATTGACCTCTGAAGCGATTCATATCCTCCTGTGTCATATGCATGTTGCATTAGTCGACCATTAAACAAAATCAATAACATTTATCGTTTAGCCTATTGTAAAGAAGACATCACTCACCCCTATAGAAATGAGCACAGAACCAGCTGAATATATTATGATTCTCATTCTTATTACCTCCGCCAAGGAGGTAATGTTTTCACCCGTGTTTGTCTGTTTGTCTGTCTGCGAACAGGATAACTCAAAAAGTTATGAACGGATTGGCATGAAATTTGGTAAGATGATAGGTGGTAGTCCAAGGATGAGATGATTCAATTTTAGAGGAGAACCAGAACATTTTCTGGATTCTAGACCTAGAAAAAGTTGAAATATACCTGAATAGAATTTTCATAAAATTTCAGTGTAAAATAGAATCTACTCTGATGTACGTAGAATTGATCAGATGTTGGTAATTTGGATAATATTCTTGTGGATCCAGAACCCAATAATACTGACATATGGGTGTGGCGGAGGTATGCGCTCTGCTGAGTGCCCTTCTAGTTACTCTTGTTATCATAATTATTATCAATCCATCCAGTATCTAAACCGCTTCTTCCTCACTAGGGTCGCAGGGGAGCCGGAGCCTCTGGGCGAAAGGCAGGAACACACAGCTGACCAATCCATCGCAGGGTGCTCACACCATTCACACACCATACACTCACGCACTCACACCTGCGGGAAATTTCTCCAGTTAGTCTGACATACATGTCTTTGCACTGTGGGAGGAAACCCACACAAACACGAGGAGAACATGCAAACTCCACACAGAAAGGCCCTAGGCCGGATTTGCACGCACAACTCTCCTCCTGTGTGGCAACAGCACTACCCATTGTGCCACCATGCCTAAGCTTAATAATAATAATATTTTATTATCATTAGTAGTAGTAGTAGTAGTAGTAGTAGTATTTATTGTGTAGCTTGAAGACAATTGAAAAAGACTGGTGAGTCTCGCAACGAAGATGCAAATTTAAACAGCTTTATTTACTACAGAGGTGTATAAATCTTGGTTTTCATTACTTTTATGGTTTTCTGTTAGAAATATCATTTGCAAGGTGAAAATGAGATCTTACAACGGTGTGTAATTGAATGTGAACACGTAGCATCAGAGTAGACGACTAACTCCACTGAATCCGTAATACACTTCAAATGCATCCAGTTCACTGAAAACACACCGCGAGCCGCCAACGGAAAATCCACAGGGCAAGTGTCACGCAACCTCACTGTTCATTCTTTTGCACTCAGCCTAAATCATTTCAGATCGGACCGGATGATGTGGGAAAGACACAGCGCACCACAGACACCCCCCTGCAAAGTAGGTGCTGTAAAATATGTGATCCGAGGGATTCTCCCGTACTGTGAGAATAAGCCGCCGATTGTGGGGCTTTCAACTGGCGACAGGATAATGCAAACATCGACCTCCTGCAGCTTATTTATGGCAGATTTGGGAGCGCTTCCGGGTGTCAGGGAGTTAAGTTACAAAGTCTGAGAGGGGTGGGAAGTCTGATACTGCGACGGTCTATCTTTCTCTAACCCAGGGCAGGCTATCGCCAACCCTTAAAACTGCCACACAAAGAAAAAAATGCCGCGGAAATGTGATTGGTTGAGCCGTAACTGTAAAAGCGTATTTGGATCATGAGCCCAGCTCACCTTGAATGCCAAGCCCACACAGGCACGGCACAACTCATCCTTTATATAGTGACATCACCCTCACACTGGCTCCGCGCCAGGGCAGCGGGAGGATGCCTGCAGCCCGACAGAGCAGAATCAGTCTCGTCTTTCTCCGGCACTGTTGTTGCTATGAACAGAAAATCTCCCAGGACCGTGCGAATATGATCCAATCAGCAGCCAACAACCTTGACCAAAGGTAAAACTCGCCCTCTTATTTTCTGTTTCCCGAAGTGAGAAGTCGGAAAGGATATTTGGGGGCGCGTCTCGCACTATGATTGAATATCGCCCCCTAGTGGAAATTTAAAGCGTGACTTCACAGGAATACGTTTTCTCCAAATGCTTTCAACCCGTGTCTCACAAAATCACTTCTGGCACGGAATGCATCAGTAACAGTGCCGACATCAAAGTGCATGCCATTTGGGAGATTTTGTGCCATGGCAACTTCTGGTTCGTTCTAAAAAGTAGAGGTTAAAAGTTTGACTAAAAAGTCAGCAAAAACAGAGGTGTAGGTATTTGTAATCACCGCATATTAATGAGAAATCTACTGAATTTACACCTTTTTAACATTATTTTCCTATTTAATCTGATTTCATTTTTACAGAATGATTTTATATGAAATAATTGTGGGATGGGGATTCAAGTAAGCTTAAATTTTGTTCTCCAGACAACTTGATTTATACTCAAAAAACACTTAAAGGGCCTCAAAATAGTGCCCTTGGAAATATGCACCTTTTGACACTGCTGCAATTTTATACCGTGGGAGCAAAACATATATTTAATAGAAAAAATATGCAACTGGACGATTTTTTTTCTATCCCCTATAAACAATCCGCTTTGCAGAGAAAACATTCTTTTGATTTTACTGAAACCGAATGTTTCAAGTAAAATATCTATAAAACCTTCAAGGCCGCCCGGCAACAGTTTGGAATGTGGGGGGGATGGGAAAAGGGGCGGAGCCGTCGCCCTTGAGTGGTGACCCCCGTCTTCGAGTAAAGTAAGCGCCTGTTTATTGGGTCTGACCACAGAATCCTGTTCATAAAACTGTGTCATATTAAATATGGTTAACAGGGGTTTCAAACACAGCAGTGACTCCGTCGTTTATCTGAGTTAAGCGTCAGTATTGCAGTTTCTGTATTTGGACACAGTACAATCGTCTACACCGAAAACTTCACTAATGTTATCTCTCCGCAATTTGTATGTCCTTTCTTGACTGGTACATTACAGTAGTGAAGAGTAAGTTGCGAGGCATTCGCTTGCCTGATTAATCATAATAAAAGATCAAACTCTCACCAAGCCAACTCCAAGAGAAGCACCCCATTTGTCACAATCATATTGGTGGGAAAAGCCCTTCTGCAATGTTGTTCCGAGATATAGGGAAATGGTTAAGGGCAGATTTCCCAGATAGCAAACCAAGATACAATTGTCTATGTACTTTGAATTTTAATTCTTTTAATGATGAATATCCAGGGGAATTTTTTTTTTCACTAATGATATGAAAGGCTATGTAAGTACCCTCTCTCCACACTGTGGGGTGGGCACCCCGCTTTCCCAGGGAGCATTGGCACAGATGGCACATCGAGCCAGAACATATACTGAAGGTCTTTACTCCCATCAAGAGCTGTAGAGCCTGCACACACACGCACATACGCGCGCAGATACACACACACACGTGCACATTCATACACGCATGTATGCACATGCATAATACTCACATCAAGAGCTGCTGAGAGACCAGCAGCAACATATGGCCAGGGTTAGCTGGGGACCATTCACACACACACACACACACACACAGACGCGCACACACACACGCACACACACATACATACACACACACTCACACATGCACACACACACACACACACACGCGCACGCACACACACAAAAATACACGCAGGCGCTCACAAACACATGCGCGTGCGCACACACACACACACACTCATACACAGGCACGAAATAACACTCACACGCATGCACACACGTGCACTCACAGAAGCATGTACACACATATACATACACATATGCACACACACATATGCAAACACATACGCACATACTCACACACACACACACACACACACACACACACACGTATGTGAACAAAGACGCAGAAACAAATTAACACGTACGCACACACACGTACACACATATGCATACACAACCATACAATAGTTAACATACGAATACAGGTATTTGCAACATGAAGTCCAAAACCATAAAAGACCATATACCAATTCCGCCAAAACAACAGCACATGACCTACCTTTCCCACTCCCTAAACCGAAGCCTATTTCTGGTATTTTGGAAAGGAAAAAAGTAATTGCCTTGTGCATTTATTATTTCAGTATAATAACATAATCTCTCAAAGCAGGCCGCTGTACATCACTATTAAGACAGAAAATGCAAAAGAAATAAACCTACTGATAAGATATTCATAGTAGTATTTTCAATTGAGCCACCAGCGCATCGCTGTGTATTTGGTTCTTACTGTAGCTTTCTCATATATACACATGACGGAGCCGGCATCATTTGAATACAAAATTCCATTTGGAAAAGACTTGGCGTTATTCTCGATTGCTAAGCCACGCATAATGAAACTCAGGTCCACTTAATCCACATAAGCTATACGGAGTCCCGTTCCCCAGAGACAGTGACCTTGTGGAAGGGGCCGGACTCTGTGTGCGCAGGTAAGGATTTGTCAGTGTAATAACTTGCCTTGACATACGAAACATGCGACCGGAATAATTTTCATTATGCGTTTTCTCTTAGAGAATGAAACGCCGGACCGCGAAAGAGAGCATCGCATATTCATTAACGTGGGCGAAGCTGGTCTCGGTCTCTCCAAAAAAGGCAGCACGGGGCGAAGACTCAGCCAGGGGGCTATTGTTACCGCGCCGGCGTTAGGGGGTGCCAATACCAAAATCAATCACATTTCTATGGTTTGATAGCTGAGGAGCTGAAATCAAATCAATTTTATTGGTATAGTGTATTTTACAGAGAGCTGTCAGGGAGATGATTTACGGAGTAACAGAAGGAAAAGTGCAAAAAACCAGGCCAAAGGCGTAAAGAAAAAAACTCCCCGGAGGGAAGAATATCACTCGAGCGGCAGCAAAAAAAATAAATAAATAAAATACACCGATGGAAAGAAATCTGGGAGAGAGAAAACATTGTGAGCTGGCCAGAGCACCATGAAGTAGAAACAAAACGCATGTAACAGAAATGTAATAAAGGATCAACCGCAGAAAATAATCAAATAGCTTTGTGTAGAATTTCTATGTTCTCCCACCATCCATATTTGTTTCCTCGACAGTCAAAAAATGCATGTTATGGGCTAATTTGAGACTCTGGAAAATGACTGAGAGTGTATGCGAATGGTGTGTGTCAGTGTGCATGTGTCTGTGAATGCGAGTGTGTGAGAGAGTGTGTTATTGTGTGTGAGTCTGGGCGTGTGTGTGAGAGAGAAAATGTGTGTGAGAATGTGCGTTGAGTGTGTGTATGAGTGAGAAAGGTTGTATGTATGTAGTTGTGTGAGAGTGTTTGTTTGAATGTGTGAGATGGTGTGTGCATAGTGTGTCTGTGTGTGTGTGTGAGAGAGTATGAGTCTTTGTGTGTGTGTGTCTGTACGTGTGGGCATGAGTGTGCGTGTATGTGTGAGTGTGCATGAATGTGTTTGAGCGAGTGTGTGCGTTGAGTGTGTGTGTGTGTGTGTGTGTGTGTGTGTGTGAGAGTGCGTGTGTGTGTGTGTATGTGTGTGTGTGTGTGTGTGTGTGTGTGTGCGCACTCGCGTGTGCCCTGTGATGGATTGGTGAACTGTCCAGGGTGCAGTCATGCCTCGTGCCAAACGCATGCTGGGATTGGCTCCAGTCCTCCCATCACTCCGCGTTAGATAATGGATGAACTCACTATTCTGAAAATGAGGGTCCTGAAATGCGTTCAAGAACATTTTATCCACTATGGTAAAATAATCTGTGGAGCACTGTCTTTTTTCATTTTTTCTTTTCGTTATTATTTTGAGAAAATGAGGAAGTTTCCGAAAACAAATGATTCGTGGCTGTTCACACAGATTCATTGCACTGTTCGTTCCTGTGAACGTAGCAAACTTACTGTGAAAGCGAAGGCGCTAATTGAATTGATTCTGTGAGCACAGAGAGCAGCAGAAAGCACAGTTATAACATCATAAACTTTATATTCATTATTCAAGCAAGGGGCCATATGTGCTACAGCCTGCATTAACACACACGCACAACAGGCCTGCCAACAGGCGGCCGCGAGTGTTCCCTACCGCCATTCACACACACACACACACACACAGGTGCGAGCAGGGGGCTGTGGCGCAGTGTGTGAAAGCAGTTTTCCGGGCAGGCCCATATGTGCGGAGCGGGAGGTCAAGGCATCGCTGGGAGACGGGCAGCCGCCAGACCACAGGGCGATCAGCAGGAATCCGCTTCAGCGAGCAAAATCAGCCAGGCTTAAGACGGCTAACACACCTGAGTCGGGGGGGAAAATAACGGGATTTTATCCAACCTGAACCCATCTATCCCTCTCTTTTGTATCGGCAGATCACGGGGTGGCCAACCCTGGTTGTGGAGAGCCACAGATTGTTCCGGGGGTTTGCAAATACCAACCACTTCAGACCCAAGAAACCTGGTGAGGTGAGATGACCATGTAATTAACTGCTTTAATTGATTAATTAAAGTGCTGAGTTAGAATAAAAAACTAGCAGACACTGCGGCTCTAAGGGCTGGCTGCTATTGCCGCAGATTCACTCTCCCACTCTCTACTTTCCCAGTCAGAAAACCTTGTTTTGCTGGCTTCTCTCTCACTGAATGACTGGACACCACCTGCAGAACAGTTCATACCGAGTTTGGCTCAGGACTGTCTGTCATTAACAGAGGTGTGGCACAAACATTTTGTCTGCATGTCATGCATTTGATAATTTTTCCTTTATCAATAGATAGCGGATGGATTGATGATAAAGTAAGCAGGGCAGAGACGTGGTATTGTAAGGGGCGCAGTTTTAATGCCGAAACTCAGGCTATTCTTAGACCTGCAGTAAAAGTGTGTGGCTTTGGAAGAGTGCAGCGGGACCGTGTAAACGGAGTGCGCGCGAGGAGGGGTTTGGCTCGGCGAGGTAACGGCCTGCGTTACGCATCCTGAGGGTGTGAGGCTGAAATCCTCCGTTTGGAACAGGTTCCGTTTCCTGTCTAGACTGTGAACAAGAAGCCCGACCACGCAGTCCGCTGTAGCCGGCCCAAATTAACAGGGGCGGAGGGTGGGGGAGATCTCTGGACAATGAGCCGCTCGTCTCGCATTGTCGAGAGGTTCAAGCGCATTTATTACTCTTCCCTCTGAATTATTCTGCGCCGCGCTTTATCGAGGTCGGGTCGAGAATGCTGGCGCAGGGACTGCTAGCGCCCGGAATGATGGGATGTAATCCCAGGAATCCCTGAAGCCGGTACCACAGATTGGCTCATGTTTACAGGGAGACGGCAGAGGTAACCGGAGCTTCCCGAAAGCGGAACGTGGTGGGTCGCGTTTGCATTGGGGGCTCGGCACCTCATTTTCCACCCGCGGTGAATCACAGGCCGTACACTGGCTGAATCTTTGCTGCCTGTCCTGCTACTGAGCTCATACGGAGCTCAAGTCTGCAGACTTTTCTCTTTATAGCACAGCTTTTTACGAGTGGAAGAGCTTAAGATATATTCTGAACGTCAACCAAGTTATTATGCACCCGTTTTGCTGGAAATTTCTGGGGTCTTTTCGACCCCTGCAAGACATGCCTGGCCGAACAAATTCGCATGGCACAAGAGCACCGGAAATAACTAAATGAGTCAGTTCAGGTCAAGTGTTATCAACCCGATATTGAATTTTTAAGAGGGCCACACATTTGCCATAACATACAGATAAATGTGTGATATGTTGCTATGTTATTTGATTTAAACTAACTTCCTGTGGTATGATAGCACTCTGCCAGCCTTATGTTGAGGTCATAATAATTTCCATAAAATTGCATCACTTTGCAAATTAAACTGAATTCTGTAAGTTTTAAGCTTGCTCTTCTGAAAGGGTCATTAAGAAAAACAGAAACTAAGCCAAACATTTTCTGAAGACTTAAAGTTCAGAAAATGCTGTCAGCCTCGGCAACCTTAGCTATTTTTATCAGATGCAGTATATTCCTCAGGTAACTTTTGGTATCGTACTTCGTCCTGGAGCGGTCTCCCATTACTGTTCAACATTTCCCTCTACTGGTCAAAAAGTGAACTAACCATCTGAGATGAAGAAAGACGCAAGAAAAAGGTTAGAGCCTTCATAAATGAAATTAAATTCAGGTCAATTCAACAGGGGGACATCACGTACACATTAAAATCTGTACATTATTAAACTAAAGCATAAGGCACATTCCAGCGGTAAAGCTAAACACTGTCGGACAGAATGGCCTGTATGCATCAATGTTATGCTAAAGTATATGGTACTTTGTCAGGCGATGACACGTAATGTGAAATGTTCATTTATTACAAGCTATCATTGTTAGAAGGCTTCATAACAGCTCTTCAGTAGCCACTTTATATGATGACGATGAATTGCACTTTGAACGCATGTTTCACAGCAACGCATCATTTCATCAGACCAAATAAAAAAATAACCAAAAGCAAATGAATGGGACCTGAAGGAGTGTTGGCCGCCAAGTTATTCCACAAACCTGGCTCAGAATAGGGCCCCAGCCAATGAGGATGCCAATGAAGAGTCTGAAGATGACTCCTGAGTACAGCAGAGCCCAGGGGATTTTGGGAATTGTAGTAAACCTTCTCAGGACTCTCCCTGTCCCAAGTCAAGATTTTCCTCTCACATACAGAACCGTCAAAGTTTTGACATGTGTTTCGGTGCTTCATCTACCATCAAATTTACGTGGTTAAATATCAAGACCTCAAATGGCACAAGGTAAGCCGTAAATTGTGTGAAGTAATAATAATAACAATAATTTACTTCACGGGATAGTGCCCACAGTTTTGAGGTTGACAAAAAAGGGATATTTGGATAGATAAAGACCAACAAAATCTTTTCACTATCCAAAATGTGAATTAAACTCAAGCTAATATGGGAGTTATTGGTCAGGGAGAGGCAAACCGCAAGTGCAGCACAGCTGTGGAAACGATTACTGTTGAGCTGATGAGAGCTCTCAGAGCCTCATGACTGCCCTTGGAGAGAAAAATTATGTAAGTGTGGTCAGCAGTAATGATGGCAAATGGTGACTATAATAATAAACTTAAGATTTAATTATTTTTTGCAAAATAAAAGCTTGTTTGAAATTGTGAGTCCAAATTTTTTACCAGTACTTCAAGTTATACATGGTACTGTCATGTAGGTTTGATGACGGCAAAATGCATATTGTATTCAAACAGTTGCAAGACAACATCTTTGCAAGCATCTTTCCTTGGAGCAACACATGTAAAAACACTTTGTGCATGCGCTTTCAATTTAATACGCTGCACTCCGACACCGGCCCAAAATCGGCTTTCCTGTTTGATTGAATTTGTGCTTCAAGTCCAGCCCAAAAATCATTATATTTCATCGACGTGCTGTGAGTTGCAAGTGTCTCAATCGTCTTCTTTCCCTAAAAAGAACCAACAAGGAGAATGCGATTAATACTCAGAATAATAGGAGCACAGCCTTTTACTTTCATGCAATGCTCTGTAAATTCTGGCAGTCAGAACCTTTTGGAAGAGCGTTCCATGAAAAGCATGATTCCGAGAGCAGATGGCGCAAAGAACAGACCTGATTTATCCAGCTCTCATTAAAAGAGAGGAGGCTGGCAATATACGCACATAATGTGCACATTTACATGCGTACACATGCGTGCACACGCACACATAATCACACACGCGCACACACACACACACACACAGGCTAGGCTTCCCACACACACACAAGCACACAGCTATGCCCATTATCGGCACATGAGCGCAGGGCACACAGTGTGGGAACCGTGCAGAGGAATACCAGAGACCAAGCGCGCCACCTAAAATAACTTTATGGGGGGGAGGGAAATGACCCGCTCATTCTTTGTTTCTGAAAATAGCGCCGGGGGCTCGGCAAGGACGCGATGGTCGAATTCCGGCCGTGATCCTGCGACGGACACATGAATGAAGGCATTCCGGAGTGTGCTACGAGGAGGGGCGGGACATAATGCAGGAAAAGGGGACACAGCGGCTCTAATGACCAAATCAGGAACTACCAGGGACACGGGCCCCCAGGAAGAAATTTCTGAACTTTTAGCATGAGAGAGGAAAATATGTATGGCTACACTTTACAATGAGGTCAAATCAACTGGCATCAACAACTGCAGTTTTTTTTTTTTTTTTAGCTTGAATTAATCATACACAAAGACTTAAAGCATGAAAATAACTCTTCAAGCATGAAAGTAATAAATACATGAACTAATATTAAAGGGCTCATATTGTGCTGTCTGGGTTTTTCCCCTTTCCTTTATTGCATTAAATTGTTCTTTGTGCATGTAAAATGTCTGCAAAAGTACAAAGCTGAAAGTCCACACCAAAGAGAGTTATTCTCTCCGACATAAGACACGGCTCCTGAACCGCCTGATAACACCTCGTTTCTTGTCCAGCCTTTTTTTTTCCATGACTTGTCCACATCACAATGTAATAAATTTGCACAATGACAATCTAGTCGACAGTTTGACACGCCCTCTAATAAAGCAGGAAGAGTTTGGCAGGGGCCAAAACAGCCAGTTTCGGGCTAAGTGAGCCTGAGGTGCTGCACACACAGCCTGAACAGCTGTAACGGGGAGCTTTTAGAACATAAAAACATGCAAAGGTCTGTTAATGGACCATTGAAGTTAAAATATCAAAATGGGTGATGGGCATAATATAGCCCCTTTAACATTAGTTTATTGTATTAGGTAATGTGTTAGTTATATATCAGCAAAGCACAAGATAAAACACAGAATTAGTTAATCGTTAATAAAATGAAATTGTTCTCAGACTTAAATTCCATAAGAGCTGGGACAATGTATTGGAGGTAAATAAAGCAGCCAGCAGTAATCTGCAAATCCCTTTTAACCTGTATTCAATTGAAAAGAAAACCATGATGTAATGTTTTAACTCATCAATGTTATTGTTTTTAGAAAATAATAGCCATTTTGAAACATGACGTTCCAATAAAGTCAGGACAGGTGTATGCTCAACGCTGTGTAACATCCCCTTTCCATTAAAAACACTCACTGGTCTTTTTAAATCTGCGGCCGCTAATAGTTTGGAGATTTGAAAACTGAATTTGTTCCCTTTCATGCCTGATATGGCGCCTCAGTAGGTCAACAGTACAAGGTCTCCATTTTCATATTTAGTGCGTCATAATTTGCTGCACATTCCAGTGGAAGACAGGTCTGGGCTGCGGTCAGTACCTGCGCTCTGTGACGATGAAGCCAGGCTGTTTTAATATATGCAGAGTACGGTGTGGCATTACCCTGCTGGATCAAACAAGACGATATCTGGAGGGCACATATGTAGTTCCAAAATGCCTGTGTACCTTTCTTCATCAATTCTGCCTTCACAGATGTCCTGGTGGCCCGTGGCGAGTTCATTATTGCAGCCTCAGACCGTGACAGACCCTGACTTTTTAAAATGTTGCTAATGACAGTTGGAACGGCACTTCTCCTCTTTGGTCCTGAGAACATGAAGTCCATTATTTCCAAAATCAAGTGGAAAGATGGATTCATCAGACTACAGCACTCCTTTTCAGTTCCCCATCAGTCCATTTCAGATGAGCTTGAGCCAAGAAAAGTCGGCAGTGACTCTGGATGATGATGATGATGATGATGATGATGATATACAGCCTCCTCTTAGCATAGTTTAGATTTAACTTGCTTTTAATGATGCCACAACAAATTGGGTTGACTGACACAGGTCTACTGAAGTGCTTTCAAGGCCATGTGGTTATGTTCATCACAGAAGCGTATTGGTTGTTTTTTCAGTGTCATCTAAGGGCTCAAAATTCACATTCATTCAATATTGGGGAGATCCCTAAATTCTGTGCAATGGCACATTGGCAAACGTCACAAAACTGTTTGACTGTTAGCTCACTGAGTTTTTAACAAAAGGGCAAACCTCGAACCATCTTGCAGGTAAACAAATGTGGCTTTTGTGATTGCTCATTTTATACCAGATCATAACTGAATCATCTGTTACCAATTTACCTGTTCACCTGTGGAATGTTCTAAACAGGAGTTTTTCTGAAGTTTCCACAACTTTTCCAATCTTTCCATAACCCTGTCCTAAGTGCTTTGGAACGTGTCGCAGGCATCAAATTTGGAATTAGTGAGTATTTACAAACATCAGTGCTGTTGTTAAGGTCAAAGTTTTGGATATCTTTTCTTTGTGCTGTTTTCAATTAAATGTGGGTAAAAGATATTTACAAATCATTTAATTCTGTTTTTATTTGAATATTGTTTACTGTCCCAATTCCTGTGTAATTGAGGTTGTATATTTTTTACCTTAAACTAATGCAATTGCTATCATGCAGTATATTAAAGCTGTGCAGACTAGCTTTTTAGAACAGTAGTTAATCAAATTAATGCGGAATTTATTGTAAAGTGTCACCTAATATTTATTCATCATTCTCTTCTTCAAAAAAAAAAATTCAGCTCATAAATCCTATGCCCAAATAAATCCTCAACAGAACGAAGAGTGAATGTTTATTTAATGCCGGTAATGTAATTAAGATTCTGTTTTGCACGGGCGAGGGGGATTTTCAATATTCATCACCATTATCAGTGTTCGACATGAGGTTACTCATAACCAGAAGTGTTGTTGAGTCTGAGGTTTGACGGTAAATGCCCAAAGGATTTATGAACACTTGTGTTTAATTGCATCTGTTCTTTTTTTCAGCCAACAGACTCTGCATTACTTTTAATGCTTCCACTATAATAGCATATTTTAGATACAGCAAGCTTATCATTGTCGCTGTCAAAATGGCTACCCATAGCGGCAAAGTGTCAAATTATTCATACAGAACTTTGTCCATATTAAAATGGGCGGTTTACCCTCATAAGAACAATGCTGTATAGTATTCCCAGCCATTCTGCTCGAGATTAAATATTCCAGTGCCGACTTCACACACCCCATTAGCAAACTTCTGAGATCAGAGAAATATCACCATTGCACAGAAACTGTGAGACAGAGATACATAGTATTAATAAAATATCTGGACTTTTGATAAATTACCAAGACTATAAACCATTCAGGTCACAGAAGAACCGCAAGAGATGCATTTCACATGGAAACTGGTTTGCCTAGGGGGTCTGGGAATTCGAGTTTTGCTTTAGGAAGGCTGGCCTAATTTGGGAATATAAATGCAATGGGATTTCTGGAATTCCTCAGGGCCAGAGGGGGCGGGGGTTGTGCTGATTGCATGCGGCCCTTGAGGGACAAAGCGAGGATAATACTCCAAATACCAGCGTTAAAATGTAGCGAATGACTTCGTCCGGCGTAGTTTCTAATCTCGCTCACACAGGAATTTGGCATGTCGTCATTCTCCCCACAATACCAGGCCACCCAAGCGAGATCCCAACCGGAGTTAATCTTTGGCTTTTCAGTGCATGTCTGCACGTTACAAATTTGAATCCAAAACTTTGAAACTTTTGTTTTTTTTTCCCTGATATTAAACAAGGTTTGTTTTTAATATGTAGTTAGGGGCATGTTGCGCACTCCCTCATCAAGAGAGATCAGCAATCAGCGGGCAGTTCATTCCTAAAGGGGAAAAACATATGAAGAGTTTGTTTCTAAAATGCAACAAGTGCCAAAAATTGAGACAATACCACCAAGCGATAGCCCTGTGCTTCCTACACATGCTGCAAAAATCAGTTTTTTGAAAATTCATACTAAAAGGTGTATTTTTTCACGGTCAAGCTTTGTGTTTTTCTATAAAACGCAATAGGCGCCAACATAGAAAAAGCTGATTTACTCAAAATGAGTAAAATAGGAGCATACGTTGTTGTAAAACCTCTATGTACTTTTCAGCATTGATAGTGCCTGTCAAGATCTGTAAGCTGCCCACGCCATAGGCACTAATGCAGCTAATGAGGACCCAAAGATCACGAACATCCAATATTGACCTTCCGCCTTGTCCCTTGTGCACAGAGATTTCTCCAGATTTTCTGAATCTTTTGATGATATTATGTACTGTAGATGGTGGGATATTCAAAGTCTTTGCAATTTTACATTGAGGAACATTTTTTCTGAAATTGTTCCACAATTTTTAGACGCAGTTTTTCACAGATTGGTGGATGTCTGCCCATCTTTACTTCTGAGAGACTCTGCCTCTCCAAAATGCTCTTTTTATACCCAGTCATGTTTCTGACCTGTTGCCAATTAACATAATTAATTGCAAAATGTTCCTCAAGCGGTTTTTTTTTATTAGTACCACTCACTTTTCCAGCCTTTTGTTGCCCATATCCCAATTTTTTTGAGACGTGTTTCATGAAATGGTAAAATGTCTCACTCTTAATATCTGATATGTTGTCTATTCTCAATTGTGAATAAATTGTGGGTTTATAAGATTTGCAAATCATTGCATTCTGTTTATATTTACGTACATTTTACACACCATCCCAACTTTTTTTGGAATTGGGGTTGTGCATCATTGAGCAGCAATAGCTGCATTTCGCGCTCAAAGGGTTAAAATAACTTTGGTGAATCGTTTTATTTCCTAACGGGCACTGCAGTGGGCGAGTTATCCAGAACTCACTCTTAGGGATGAATGTGAGCTCATATTGCTGAAAACTATCAAGAGGTGTAGACAGGGAACCTCCAAGAAGGCCGCTTAGTTTGGTCTATGTCATTGTTTGCAGAGTTGATGGATTAACGTAACTTCAGCGAATTGTTGTTTTTGATAAAGGGCACTACAGTGAGCAAGTATTCCACCACTAATTTTTAAATGTGGACCATGGTAAAATAAATAAATAAATACATAAATAAATGAATAAATTACTCTGTGGTTTACGTCATTACAGTGTAATAAATTGACTGAATTTAACAGTTAATTTTCAACGCATTGTCTCCTTGTTATTTTGACTGCAAGTAGAGTCCAACGCGCATTTAACTGTGGTTTACAGTTAACATTCACGGA
Source organism: Gymnothorax javanicus (assembly GCA_029692085.1). Classification (NCBI taxonomy): domain Eukaryota; kingdom Metazoa; phylum Chordata; class Actinopteri; order Anguilliformes; family Muraenidae; genus Gymnothorax; species Gymnothorax javanicus. The sequence goes on along the minus strand of CM056198.1, from coordinate 6,618,423 downwards.
ACCTCTGTTATAAACTGATTGTAAAATTACAGTTAAAATAACTGGCAAGAAAGGTTGTTTATAACAATGTATGCAGTGACCAGGCAGGGCTAGCTACACCTTTTACCGCAGATCCATCATCTCAGCCACTAACTCCAGTTTAGGGGCTGCAGGACAGACGGAGCCCATCCAGGTGCACGATGGGTGAGAAGCAAGAACAAAACCTCGGACAGTTTGCCATTCATTTGCAGACTGCTCACACAAACACACACCCAAAGGCGATTTAGAGTCCTCAGTTAGCTCTTAGACTGTGGGAGGAGACCGAACTACCCAAAGGAAACCCATGCGAACACCGGGAGAGCACGCAAACTCCATGCGCAGAGGTTGAAATCAAACCAACAATCCTCTGGCTGTGAGGCAACACTGTGACCTGCTGTGCCAGAGAGCTACCCTTGAACCCAAGTCACGTCGAATGTAAGCCATTCTTCGGGAAAAAAAAGAGAAATTAATATGAGCTGCTTTGGTAATGAAGTATGACATATTTTATGGAACTATTAAGCTCGGCCTTGATAGTCAGCTATGGCATTCAAAAGGAACTTGGAAGTTTATTTGTTTAACTTTCATTACTGGATACTTGGTCGAGTGCCAGAAATTTGGGGTCCTTTATTGTTTACGAGGATGTTTTCAGTGAATATTGATGCAGGGCCTTCAGATTCCACCATATATAGAGATGTCCGATTCTAATCCTCGCATGGAAATGAAATTCACTTCCATTCCCAGTAAACTTATTTTAACGTGAAATTGCTTTATATTGCAATGTGTTCCAGAGTTAGACAAAATCTTTCATAAATAAATAAAAAAAATTTAAAAATCAATGAACTGACATCGGTAACATGGACACTGGAAGTAGGCTACGGATCTGTCAATCAATTAAATATGACACTGACCCAATGAACTTTCAACTGAAAGACAGTTTTTTCGTCACCTAATTGAATCAGCCAAATCAGCCATTGATGCTTCTGCTGGTTAGCCAGTTGAGCAATTAGGTTTGACACTGAAAACACACTTCACTAATTTAACAGGCCAAAGACACAAAATTAGATAATTAAAGGAAAACCGTAACATTACCTCACCCTCTTGCGATATAAATTGTGGCAGTGTATTTTCTCATAAATAAGGTAACCCTAACCCTAATCTGAAACCGGACGGGGTAATTTGAAGTGAACTTCAGCCTGCCCCCCCTGAAAAAAACCTGCCTCACCGTGTTCTGCCTGTTGCATTTTCCCGGCATGGTTCCCGCCCATGGTGAAGTACAACAGAACACGACTCTCCGTAAATGAATTGCATGTCCGTTTCTTCAGTAATATCTCAAATGAGCCAATTTCGGTATTTCCCGCAAAATTCAAGCGCAACATTTCCCAGCACACGGCCTTTAGGTCATTTAATCAGCGTTGACCCGCACGAACACCATGCTGTCGTCAAAGAATAATATTTCCCTCTTGATCACTGGCGAATGAACGAGCGTTACACCACCCACCAGACCGAAATTACAAACTACCAATAAAGGATTCAATTTATTTCAGCAAGACCTATATGAGGAAATGGCATATCAAATGGCCCGGAAATGCTGTCTTGGGCCTAATGGCTAACGAATACATTCATTCTGAGTATGATTTTTTTTTAAATTTATTTCATCCCTCTGTCAAAGACTCGTGGAGATATGATTGGCGATCATCAGATTCACACCCAATTCCACCACTTGCCTCGTCAATTACTAAGAGCAGCAATAGTGAGTAGTTAATATGCGTAACTTCATAGTATTGAAGACGCTGGGGTGTTGTTTCTCGTTCTCCACTAGATGGGGTGCTGAAATTCGAGGGTGAACAAGTGGAATACACAGAGCGTGAGCGCATGTCATGCATACAGCAGAACTACAGCTGCCCACTGTATTTGACAGCAGTCCACGACTTCAGTTAATAATTGAGTTAACTTGAAAACATAAATCACCGCCAGAAAATTATACCGCAGATGAAAAAAAAAAAAAAAAAATTAAAAATCACGAATTCATTGAACTTAGGACATTATGTAACTTTTGAAAAGTGTTGGATTCCACTTTCTATAAACGAAAGAAAATTGAAACCATTATGTTTAATGACTCTTAAGACCGCGCATACAGTACTGTTTTACGGGCATGATGTTATAACGTACCTCATACCAGGAAATAATTATTTTAAAACGCTCAAATCAAATGAGCGAGAAAATGCACAATTATTAACCTGAACTTTTGGGCCTATGCATAAGAAGAAAAAAGTCCCCTTTAGTAAGCCTAATTTAGGAAAGTGGAGCAGCATTCACGGACGCGATAAAACTGCGTCCCACCTCCATCAAACGTCACGACACTTCAGTATAAAAATAAAGAGAGCAAAACGCGGTCTCATTCCCTGGATCTTAGCGCACGCAAGCTAGGAGAGTGGGTTGCGGCAGTGTTTGATGAGAAAGAAAAAAAAAAAAAAACCCTGCAGACGAAAGGGATGCTAGACTGAAAGAGGAGAAACTCGGAAAGTTCTAAAGAGGAGCGGATATCTGAGGACGCTGTAAATGAATCAAAGGCGAAAGGGACGATTAAACGATATGCTTCATTGACGACGCCGCATAATTATGTGGTCCAATATTCTTGGAATAGACTCCTTGTTTCCATTGGACGGCAATAATCATAAACGACAATATGGGATTTTACAGAGAAAAGTGCCCTTCAAGCACCTGAATGCGAAAGACACAAGTATATAAAGTGGAGTTAATGATAGCATTAGTATTTTCAGCACATTTTTTTCTGCGATTGAAGTCTGCCTTCTATAATTGTATTTGTAGCAGGTTTTTATTATCTCTTTCCTTTCAATTAACAACAGGGAAAATGTATCTGGGAAAAGCGCTTTTGTTTTTCTTACTTTTGAACCGTGTGACAGTGAGTTTGTCGCTGTCCACTTGCGCTACGGTGGACATAGAGCACATCAAAAAGAAGAGAGTTGAAGCAATTCGAGGACAAATTCTGAGTAAGCTCCGACTCACCAGCCCACCGCAATCATCACCTTACCAAGTGCCTTTCCAAGTTCTGGCGCTATACAACAGTACAAAAGAGCTACTTGATGAATTGGGGAAAGGTCGACACCAATCTTGCGGACAGGATAACACGGAAACAGAATACTACGCCAAGGAGATATATAAATTCAACATGATCCAAGGAGCACCGGATAACAGTAAGTCACGGTTCGTAATGTATTCATTGTCCCAAATAATGTATGTCTGTGTTCATGGGACATTGTGTGGATTTGTTTGTAAACTGTTTATATATCCTTGAAGTCGGTCCAACAGCACTACGGTCTGATGTGAGTCGTGCATAAAGTTGATATTCTTTGGCGAAGCAGCTTACCATAGAAACTAACGAGTAAGGACAACCCACAAACAAACACTTGTTAGTCACGACGGAAGAAGGCTTCTGTTACTAACCTAACAGAGCCCTCTGTGGAAAACAGTTCTTTGAGAAATACAATTAAGCAGGATTGAAGCCTATTCAAGGAGTTTAAAAGACATTTCCTCTGGCGTCTTATTTAAAAGTTCACCGATTCTCCGGCTATTACCGCTGAGTATTCGAGCACTTCGCAAACCTCTTAGTAGTGGGACAGGCCTTTTTGGGGGGAACGAAGACATTGTAATATACATTGCTCTGCTTGTGATTCTGTATGGACTTGTTTTGTTAGTCAGCAGACTAGATGGAAATCCTGGCTGTCATTAGTTGTCCAAATGAAAGAAACCTCTTGAAAAAGAATTGAAATCATCATCATCATCATCATCATCATCATCATCATCAAAATAAAAAAAGTTAGATAAGGCTTCAAACCATCATGAGCCTCCTCGTTAGAGTGGTGTATAATGGAAAAATCTGTCTGTTCTCTGCTCGTGCCCTACCTTAAGTCCTCACTCCAGATGTTCCTAACCCTGGCAGGGCAAGACCCAAATGGATGAGGGATAAATCCCAATAACTGTGAACCTCATGTGGTTCAAAAAAAAAAAAAAAAAAAAAGTCACTGTTATGAGAAGAATTCAAAACTGGGGTAGTCTGGTATGGTTCAACTTATGGGAGCCATTGATTGGTTCACTCTACTTGACTAAGTCAAGTCATCTTGTTTCTTTGACTGAGTTATCTAAATGTAAACAATCAAGTTCAGTAGTGATAAACTACTTCACATTAACTGAACATAACTCAGTCAAGGGAACAAGATGACTTGCCTTTGTCAAGCTGAATGTACAAATACTTTCTTGCAGTGTACCCTTGGGGTCTTCAGCTCTCCCTATAAAGGCCTGGTATGGGTGTGAGATTTTGTTTCAGCCATACAGTTCCCCCACCTGATTTTGCGATTTAACCCTTGCAGTCTTTGGAGAAGATCTTGATTGGTTTGCTTGAAAACCTGCACCCACAGTGGCCCTGTCTGGGTATGGTTTTGTATATAGCTCCTCCTGGTTTTGTCCTATAGCTCTCAAGCCTCTCGCGTTGAGCGTGAGCCTCACGCATTTTGACCAGAGCGGCATCCAAATTCTCTTAAGAACAAGGAACCTTCTCAGCTAACAGACACAAACCGGAAATGGTTTGGCTGGTCGCCGGGAGGAGCGTCTGAATTGTCGATTTCACTCAGAAAAGGAGGTGATTAGCACCTTCATTGCTTCCTTCCAGCCAGGAAAAGGACCAGCTTTGGGTGGAAGAAAAGATCAGATATTGACCACAATCCTTCGCAGTTGTAGCGATTGGATATGGAATGCTTATTGAGAAGTTTGCAAAGGCTATCTTTGACATCAAGCTTGTCACTTATTGAAGGAAAGGGCGTCTGATTTTTCTCAAACCTGTCCCAAGGTGCCTTTAAAATATCCCTTCAAACTGTCCCTTGACCCATGTGACATTTTCTAGCAAGGTCAAGGAAAACTGGAAGGGAATAAGGCCTCAGATTTAAGAGAATTTGGGATGCAACCCAAGTCACACATTCTCATTCAAGACCTGTGAAATCTTTTATAGGGGAGACTGGGGTCCAACGAGCCATGGGGACCAATGATTCATATCACTATTTTGTGATCAATCGATGCCAAAGGTGTTTAAAATAGGCAAAATAGTGAAATGGCTCATTTGTCCCCATGACTCATCAGTCAATGGACAAATATTTTGCCTATTTTAAGCACCTTTGGCATCGATTGATCACAAAATAGTGATATGGCTCATTGGTCCCCATGGCTCATCAGACCCCAGTCTCCCTATGTGGTACAAATCTCAAGCACTCTCATTTGGCGCAAATCTCTCTCACTTTTTGCACCATGTTCTCACCTTCCACTCCCATTTCACACGAAGGACCCCTCGGAATAGTCTTTAGCAGATCATACGTGTCACACTTCTCTAACCTTGAGAGGTATGCCATCCAATCATTTATACATCTAAAGAATGAGGTACGGAGGCACGAATGGCTGCAATTGTCATTTTAACCCTGTAACTGCCTGCTGAGCCTTCTGTAAGAGCACATTTAGGGTCACTGCATCTAAGTGACAGATACATATGCTGAACTTAAATGATCAGAGTTTTTCAGCATACCATTCCTCAACCTCAAATGTTAGAGATAGCTTAATCAGGTTAACATCTTTCAGTTAGGTACAATGACTCAAAATGTGCTCTTCCAAAAGGTCTAGGCAGTTAAAGGGTTTAAAGGTGAACGGTGATGTCTCGATTCTGAGGAATGAGCCAATCAATGGACTCAGATGGATGCTCATTAAAGCTGCCTCATAGAAATCCTGAAATAGGCTCTGCAAAGAGCCAGTTAAGCTGGGCTCCCTAGTGTCTTGAACTCTGCACATTTTGGCAGCAATGTGACAGGTATCTTCCCTTCCCTCTGTGGCTCTTATGTCCACTCTCCATCTGTTCATTCATGTGGTGCATCAGTGCTGTGGCATGAATATATCTGACCTCCTACAGCGCAACCGTGGACATGTGCTGCAGCAGGCCAGAGACAAATTCATAACACTCCTGACACTAAATTGCCATAACAAAGCAGAAGTACCGGTTTTGCTGTAAAAATATCGCAGATTCTGGCAGTTGCTGATAATGAATTATTTTCGGGTAAAAATGGAGTTCAGTAACCAGTATCTTGCAAGGAGAACCTCCAATTAAAAGTCTACATTGCAGGTCATTCTCACTGTGCACAAAGAAAGCTGTCTCACTGTATTTCCTCGGTCAGTTCACTCAGTCTTTCTGAGGAGTGAGTAAAGATTTTTTTATATGCGAGAGAGACTGGGAATTGGCTGTATAGGTTTCAGGAAGATGGGTATTGAATATAGTTCCCCTCATGTCACGCTGGGCAGAACAGAGTGTGAAAATCCAGAGCCTATATGATATTAGTCTCCATGATAGTACATGTCACAATCTATGTTCTGGCATAGATGACTATGTGTATTTCTTTCTGATTGGCTAGTCTGTGCTTGTTCTCACTAGGTCTTTCATTAGCTCAAGCCAAAAACACAGTCTCTTCTAGTGTCAAGTGTGGTTTGCGATGAATTTGCACGCAGTGAAAAAGTCAAACATTTTTATGAGCCTGCAGAAATTGCTATGATACTGTTTTTTTCCTTTCCGTAATAGCACTTCAACATCATTGTTTCTTTCATTGAAAGGGACTGCTTCTTCATCTCAAGCCAATGAGAAACTGCGTAACAACAAATGGGGTCAGTAGCCAATCAGCGGGAGCAACTCATGTTCGTTATCTCACAGAATGACCGAACTACAGGTAATTTCAGGGGACCTCATGAGCTAAAAGGCTGGATCCCCCATTCTGCCATTTGATTAGGCCTATTCCTCCCAGTGAGTTCCACATCCTCTGAGCTGGAGAATGTTTCTAATTAGCAAGTCCAGGTGTTTGGAAAAAACTTCAGGAGGATTCCTGCATTCGGAACAAGGATTTTCCACCGCTGTTTGGCAGCTTGTGGCGGAGTTCACATGCGACGATGATATATAACAGGGATTCCTCAGCTGCTCACGTGGGGAAGCCCTCTCCATGGTCTTCTTCAGGTCTCCTCATGTGCCTTCAGATGCTTTGAAATACAAGTACACAGTCACAGCCTTCAGTGGTTTGCCTTCTTGTGTAAAGCACTCCTTTGTAAAGCTGGGGGCTTTGTTACTGGCCAAACCATCTTAAGGATTCACATTTTTAAAAAATACATTTGTACAGTGGTCTTCACTGTATCTAACAGCCTAAAGAAGGATGAGTTTTGCCATTTTTTCACAGTATTGGCTCAACTCTACTCACATGGAACTGGTACTAGTTGCAGTTCCTGGATAGAGATAGGTGTGTCTTCAGGGTTTGGCAAAATCTGGTCATGGAGCCATTTTGTTTCCATTGCATTATCAGGCACTGTTTTTAAGTGAATGGGTTTTTTTCCCCCATTTTCTCTTGTCTCATGTCTGAACGTTTTCCCCTTTTGATGCTTGTTGAAATCACTGCTAGCTGGTTCATTGTTTTTCCCCGAAATTAATAAGTTTCCCTTCCAAGAAAAGAATTGAAAATATTTACATTGTGCACAATGGCTCGGTTTTGCGTGATGGAAACAAAATGGTGGAACCTAGTCTGATGGCACAGATCATCTTAAGTACTCCTGATGCCCCGTTCAGATTAGATCTTGGATGTCTAAGCTTTTCTAGAGACCAAGCATGGGTGCAGACTTTTGTATGAACACAGTACTAAAAAGTCTTCGAGTCAACATTACCAAAAATGATCAATTGTTATATCGTTGTTATCCTTTTTTTTCGGCAAAAAAATGCTTTTATGTTTTGGTTTGGGGATTCAGAATGATCATTATTAGACAGTGTATAGCAGGGGTGTCCAATCTTATCTGTAAAGGGCCGGTGTGGGTGCAGGTTTTTGTCCAAGCCAGCAGTGCTACTGCACCTGATTCCACTAATTAACTAATCAGGGGTTTCAGTCAGGACCTTGGTGGGTAGAATCAGGTGTGTTAGTGTTGGGCTCTAACAAAAACCAGCACCCACACCGGCCCTTTCTGGATAAGATTGGACACCCCTGGTGTATAGAGATATCAAAACACAACTTTATCTGAGAACATGCAGTGCTTGTATGCACACTGATATTTAGTAATTATGGTGCTGGTAGATAATTGAAATGATGACATTGGTTAATTGCTTCTCAACTAATAACTGTTTTCATATCAAGACATTGGTTTGTGCATCCAATGTCATCATGTTTAGAAGTGAAACCCACCTCAGCCTTTCCTGAGAGAGAAAATCCTGCTGTTGATCGCATTGTTTTTACTCCTGGATAAACGAAGCTTAGGAAGGAGTGTTGTCATGAGACTCGAGCGTCTCTCACTAATCAATCAATCAATCAATCAATCAATCAATCAATGCGTTAGCACGACCACAGGCTGTAAGATTCACAAACAGCTTATCCAGGAGTTGACAATAGTGTCACTGTGATTCTTATTTTATATTTTAGCTGTGAATCTTTTTTTGAAATGGTATACGTGAATAGAAAGGGGGAACTTTAGACGGGTGTCCCTCGTTGGGAAGCGAAGTCTGCAGCAGTTGCAGAATGATTGCAGTTCCGTCTCTTGAATGTCCATTATGTAATTCCATATGAGGCTCGGTGTGTTTTGGGATGGGGGAGCATTACGTCCGTCAGCATGTGCATGGAGTGGTGCATATTTTCGCTCCATTGAGATAGCCTGATGAGTTTAGCATCCTTCCTTTCCTGGACGTTGCTTAGCCTGGGATCCCCCCTCCCATACCCCAGATGGACCCCAGTTCTCCCGCTACTTAAGCTGAATAGCGCAGATTTTCTGACTTGTATCTTCATAAATATCCTAGTTTATTTACAGTACACCCTTCCATCAAACACTTTTTGTATCATGCCTTTTTTCTTGGAAAACAAGAGTCTTTGAGAAAAGAACATATTCCTCATCAGAAAAAAAAATGGGTGTTTTTCACAGAAGTGCACCTTAAAGCTGCTTTCACACCGGACGCGAAAAGGATTTATCACGCGACAGATTACTTTCAAAGTCAATGCAACGACACGAATACAGGCGATTGCATTGACTTTGAATGTAATCTGGCATGCGAAAAATTAGTTTTGCATCCGGTGTGAAAGCGGTTTAAGACTGTTTTGGAAGCTTAACCTTGCAATGCGTTCCTAGATTTCAGGAAAATAATCACGCGGTGGGAACGATATCTGTTTTTTTTTTTTTGGCTGGAAAATGACCGTTGAAGTGTGTGAGAATTGTCCCACCTTGTTAAGACCTCGATAGCTCAGGGAAAAACCTGTCGGTGACTTTTTTTCCCCCCCGTCTGGGCTCGATGCGGAACGTTACGGGGAAGGTGGCTCCCGTCCCAGACCTTTTCTTTGCCTTGGTGAGGAAAATACATCATTTCTCTCGAGCGGAAATACCAGATCTGTGCCTGCACTTTTTCTCCTTATGTAACTCAAAAAGTCTGGCTTCAGAAGTTAGGTGAAGGAGAGTAGAGACATTGTGGTTAGTATTGATTCTTATCAACAAAAACATTTCTCCCGCAAACTGTGCTTTTTGATCTATGCGAAGATAAACTCTTCTCGGTGTGGTCGATTGCACATGTATGCCCTACGGAGCAGGCATATCAGTTTTTATGGGACCTTCTCATGCGAACGTGTTGTGTCCACTCAGCAAAACCAGATGTGAGGAACCTGTGGAGCTACAGGCATCGGTCCACATCCCAGATCGATTATCACGCTCTTTTCGTGGTCGTGCCGGCTGTATCCCTGATGCTTTCTTGTTCCTCAAGAATCTACTGTACACGTTAGTGCCTTAGGACCAGGCGAACAAGCGCCCACACTTTATAGGCCATCAAACCTGCCGCGCAGGAATTGCCAATTACGTCTCCAAAGCTGTCAGACGTCTTGTGAATAATATTTATTATGTGTTTGGATGCTTGACGTAATGAGAATCAGCAATTAATGTAGTCGCAGAAAGAGGGGCTTTGCATGAATTATGTATAGCAGGAAGTTAGACCCCCCACCCGCCCATCACCTCTAAAGAGCAGCCCTCATGGGCAGCCTGTAGCCTCGTGTGCAAGTTGCTTTTTTGTGGCTGATTGGTTGGTGGTCAATGCCCTATTTCAGCTATAATACAATAAAACATTTTATCTGCCCTGAGCAAGGCCTTAATCATCACCTTGTCCAAGGGAGGATAAGTCTATGATTAGCATGTTCTAATGTGGCTTTGGAAAAAACATCAGCAAAATAATTGTAACTGAACCTGCAATTTAGTGACCGTTCTCACAAGAAAGGCAGTTAGGTTCTGCAAGCAAGTATCACCCAAACCGATCCACTTAGATGTTTAAGTGATAGAGGTACTCTCACGACCTTACTAATTATAACCAGAGCATCGAAAGAAATGAGACGATGCCATTATATACGAGAAATCCGCGTATGTAAGAGGAGGCAATGATGGTTGATACAGCAAAACAGAGGACTCTCTCACGTGACGGCAGACCGACAAAACTATTCTGTTTCCAACTGTAATTTTTTACATTTGCAACCGCGAGTCAGGGTTGTCTTTTAGAAGCCATGATCACCTTTCCCCAGCCCTTAATCCTAACCTTAACCTGGCCCTTACCTTTAACCTTAACCTTAAGGAAGTGGTGACTTTAGCCCAAGCCTGCACAATGCTTTCCCTCCCTCTTTGTTTTGGATGCCAAAGTACCGCTGTCATGGATGGTAATTTAGGAAACGTCCTACGGGTGGTATCAGAAAAGGTCCTTATGGGTCATATCAGGGGGTTGGGATCAAACTACCTTTATGGTCTCATACTGCGTACGTTAAAATTAGTTGGTAGCCGGCAGCTTGAGGAGAGCGTTATGGTAGTGAATCGGGGAACAAATCTGGATGAGGTTTGTGTTCACTGGGGGAGGATCAGGGACAACAGGCTAATGCGGCTGACCCCCCGCCCGTCCTGGCTATGCAGTGCATGGTTTTTGGAACAAACTGCCAACCACTGAAGTTTGAAGATTTACTTCTAAGTAAAACATCAAACCACACCACTGGATATTCAGGGAAATGTTGTGAAACCAAAAAAGAAGAAAACGTAAAAAGTAAAAATGAAATAAGGAGCTGGGGTGAAAAGGGACACTGGCTTTTAAAACAACCCTCTGTTTACGGTATAATTCAGGTTATTTAACGGCAGTCAACAGTTCAGAAGGAAGGACAGGGGGTCAGACCAAGGAAAACAGTGCTTCTGATAGTTTGAATCCTAGAGAGATGATGTCATCCCAACTCTGAAAGAGACTCCAGGGCATTCCACAGATTTTCTCCTTCTATTTTTTTCTTCCTCGCTCTTCAATCACCGCAGCCGGGAAAAAAAAGAGCTGAACTTAACTTTAGCAGATAACTTCATTGCCGTTATTTAATCCCTGGGGCAGTCAGGTCACGAGCTGCCCCCCACCCCCCCAGATAATGGCCTGTGCAGTCACAGTCGGATGTGCACCGGAATGGCGTCACTCTGTCACGACGGCCTAGTGTAACGGCTTGCCATGGATGCCAACACTGGAGCCAAACAGCAATACGAGTGGATAAAATTAGCTTCAGAGTCCGCTAGCTCAAGTCTGGGCCGGTGAAGATGAGCTAAGATTACTCAACACAAAATGCCCCCGAATTTGTGATTATTGGACAGCGTTACCAGGATATCTTGTCTGCAAACAGGACAGCTGAGAGGCCAGTTAACCCCTATCTTCAAATACCCAACATCACCTGCTGCGGTTATTTGCTCTTGATGGTTTGCTTGGCCCGCTTATTGGAAATGACCTCATTGTTTTCCGCATAGGTGCAGTGTGACATCATGTCCCAGATGCAGTGGGGAGCTCCTGACCTCATTACAGCGGAGGTGAAAGGTCAAAAGTTCATGAGAGAGAGAGAGAGAGAAAGTAGAAAAGGAAGCCCAGATTGTTTGACTCGGAGTAGGGACTTTGAGGAGAATTAAACTGGGAGTTTTTTAAATACTTTATCATCACTCAAGACTTACAGCTCCATGACCTGGTCAGAGCTGTAAATCCTTGAATAACATTTTACACATTTACTGCTGTGGCTAATTAGCTCACGCTTCGTGAGCCAAAAATGTGTGATTTCTGGACTCCGTCAGCTGCAGCCGAGATGAGAGGAGGTACTGTGTTTACACAGCGCGGCTCATGCAGACTGAAGGGACGAGTGTCTCTAATTTCCTCCAACAGGGAAGAGGATGGAATTGTGCTTTGCTTGGATCAACGCTGATCGCCACCTGAGATCACAACCTCTTCACAAAGTTCAGCCCAGACGTAGGCCAGGTCTCCGCTCACTGTTACAAAGCAATGAGCGCTGAAATCGTTCAACAGAATGTTGCTTTTCGCAGTTAAATACTGACATACGGATGTTTATTTTTCATTCAGAGGATATTTCAGCTCATGAAGAGTAATACAGTTCTATAATGAGTGCTATACTTTGTTAAAATCGTGTGACATCGTGAAAAGTACTCATTTACATGAGTTAATGAGTCAATTTTTTGAAATGAGGTGCAACAGACTTTTGGGGAACTTGGCCCATTCTTTCAGTTACTGATGGTCTTTTAAAAAGCACCAGAACTCAAAACTATACAACTTTCAATTTTCATGCAAGCCAAGAAAACAACCACTGAAACTCTGCATAGTACAAGGAATTTTATGTCCAAATTTGGCCCAATTAATGAAAAAAAAAAAGACTCAAACCTGATTCTAAGAAGATACACACATCACCAGTTGGCACCTCATATCTTCAATGAGCAAACAGGCAAAAAAGGGACCATTCCTGTCCGTCAGTCACCAGCAGGATGCCATGTTCACTTACATGAAAAGCTAATTCATTAAAATTTGATGAAACCTCGAGCAAATTTTCTGCCTGGTTTCCACAGGGAAGGCTCCTCCTTGACATGAAACCATTTTTTCTTGAAACCAATATGCGACCGGGCCATTTCCCGCATGAGTAAAATACACATAAAATGCAAATGCGTGTCATTCAGAAAAACAGACCAACACTGGCTCAGGCTGTGAAAGGCATGCTCCATATACCATTCAAAAATTACTCATTGAATAATGCTTAATTTAAACACCAATGTTACTGCATTCTCACCCAGCAGTGCATCATCATCTGTAGTTTTAAATATCACAATAATGCCATGAGAAATATAAAGCAAAATGCAAACTACTCCTAATACAAAGACAGTGAAGTTTCTGCTAGGCATATTTGGTTTTCTGAAACAATCATAAAGTCACTGGTTTGGAATGCCTATGAACATGTAGTGAGTGCCGGCATTTTTCATTGCTGTAGCTCTAATATGTGTGCAGGACATGTCATGCATGTAGTGGTTTTATTAGCCCAGAGATTTGTTTTTCATTGAGTATTTACAGGGAGTGTCAAGGTCCAAGTCCTGTCCAATAGGAAAGCTTTACTGCTTGGTTTTCAGTTGAGCGAAACTCATAATTTTGGGGGGGGGTATTGGGGTTCAGTTAGGATATTTCCCCCCTGTCCTCACTTCCTGATACCCCTGAACCTCACGGACATACAACAGATTACCTCGAGAGTCCTGGCAAAAGTAAGTCGTAATGCGAAATCCACCTAAAAAAACTGTCGCTGTGGGAAAAATGATCTCATCCGAGAGGAAGCCGGAGGCTCGATTAGAATTTCAAATCTCTTCTGTTTTTCACCTTCTGCTGAACGGCGAGTTGGAGCCTGTGGAGGGGGGGGGGGGGGTCTTTGGCCCCCTGAGTATTGTCTGTGGCCCCCTGGAGAAAGATAGGCAGCAGAGCTTTTCCGCCATGTGTGAATCAGGAGAAGGGGCCATCTAAAAATAGACCCAAACCCATGGAACAGTCAGACAGTGGGTAAGTGGAATCTCTCTCTCTCTCTCTCTCTCTCTCTCTCTCTCTCTCTCTGTAGACAGGGACTGGACCTTGAACCATTCTGTTGATGCTTATATCAACTATTATTTGTGGTTTCTATTTTTACCTCTACCAAGGAGGTTTTGTGATCGGCCATGGTTTGTTGGTTCCTTAGCGAGATTATACAAAAACTAACGGATGAATTTGCATGAAATTTTTTACCAGAGGTGGATCATGGCCTGACTAAGAGGAGATTAGATTTTGGTGATCTGGATCCTGGATTTTTTGGAAGGATTCTTCACCATTGTGAGACTCACATTTGGAGTCACGTCTTCACAAATACGCAACAATTTGAAATGAGAAAACTTGGGGGCCAGTATCTCAGTGATTCCAGGAACATATCACAAACTGTGATATTTGACGAGCGGGGGATATTTGCTTGGTCTTGGCGGAGGTTTGCTGTCTCGCATGGCTCTTATTCACATTGAAATTTATGGCTCCTGCCGTGACATTGGGTTTTAATGCTGGGCGAATCGCTGAGGTTGCGTGGATAATCGAGACAGATCGGCCCGAGAAAACATTGCGAGCAGGTGCTGTACAGCCGCATTTCTCTGCAAACTCCTGAAACTGTTCAATCTCATAATCATACTTGGATTATTTAGTCATCCTTGTGTGTAACACCCCACCACTCTCGTTGTCCTACAGATGAATGATAGTGCAAATAGGCTCATAAAATAAGATTACCCTGAACGATCCACAAGAAGCTGCTACATAGATCAGTTGACTTGGCTGTTCAGTAATGCCCTCGATGACCTGTCAGCCGTCGATCTCGGCCCAGGTGCTCGGGCGTTAACAATGCTGGATTTGCTTAAATGCTATTGGGTTTCAGGTATGCAAACACACGTGTTCCAAACAGAGCGGGACTGAGCTGCTGCGGTAAGCTTGCACACCTGGCGGCGGGGGGGGGTGAAGTTCAGGACATGAGAAGCATCTTCCCATGAACCATCTAATTCTTCAACAAAGGACACTTTACTTTGATTTTAACCCTCTAACCTCAGATTAGCATCTGTGAAACACAAAAACTGCAGAAGATTTCTGTTCTGACAAGTATACAGTCCCATCATCAGACTTTTTCTTATTTCTTTAGGCTTTCAAGCAGAAAAGTTAGGCTGTTGTAAGTTACTGCATTTTACCAGTGAATTTTTCATACCACTTTTGTAAATTTTGAAATGACTCCAGAGATCTCAAAAGATTGGTAGAAGCCTTATTGAGCAAAAAACTGAAATAAGATTTAAAGTCTTTACAGAAGACTTCATTGAACTTTACAACTGCGTGTTGATTCAAAACTTCTTATTACGCTGAAATGGATGCACCCTCTTTTGTCATAACAGCTGCGGTATAGAGATGATATCTCGCTAGAGTGCCGTACTTTAATGGGATATCGCATGTGACAACTTCAATGTGGACATCTGTCCTTGATTCCTGATCAATGTTCCCGTATTTTGGCCTTACAGATGAACTCCACCAGTGTCCAAAGGGAATCACATCCAAGGTCTTCCGCTTCAACGTCTCCGCTATGGAGAGGAATGCTACTAACCTGTTCCGGGCCGAATTTCGGGCTCTACGCGTGCCCAACTCCAGCGCCAAGAGGAACGAGCAGCGGATCGAACTATACCAGGTGTGTAAAGGTACCGTTTCCTCTGTCTCTCTCAGTAATCCTGACAGGCTTGTATCACTGAGCAGGTGCTTTTTGCTTTTCTACGATCCCTGTTCACTCCATATTCCCCTGCTGCAAATCTTTCTCTGCTAAACTGGACCTGTCAGCACTCCTGGCTGGTTGATTTGCTGCTCACCAGCTGAACATCTCACTGACCACAAGTTCACTGGTTAGGCCTTTGGCCACACAGTGGGCAGGAGGAATACTGTTCTTCGGTTGTCTGTCCGTGGGTATGTCTGTCACACCGTCCATCACAAATATCTTGTCTATGTCTATGGAAGGAGTAGAGGGATTTTCACAAAATCAGACAAGCTGAGCTGGTTAGGTTTTGGGGGTCATCGGGTCAAAGGTAAGGTCACATAAGGTCAGTTGTACAACCTCAATTCTGAAATAGTTGGGACAAAGTGTAAATTGTCAATAAAATCAAAACTCAATGACTTTCAAATCACACCAGCCAGTATTTTATTCACAATTCAGAGTGAGTCCAAAAAAACTATATGCTTTTTAACTGGTCATTTTATGATGGTGTAGCAATATACATGTATACAACATATTTTGTACTTTTGCCTCAGATCTTTCCACTGATATTGGTACCAGTTACACCTCATTAGGTTTCAGGCATGACTGCACAGAGGACAATTAAGGGACTCAAGTGAAATCTGACTTGTGCCAACTGACCAGAGCTGGATGTGAAATTGCCCATGCATGTCATAATGGGTTGCATAGTCATTTGAACTTAAAAACAGGCATATGAATCTTGCCTGTGCATTGGTTGTAATGACCTGGCACTGCCAAGCATGGTACGTCCACAGTTTACCCCCAGGCAAAGGGCCTTCTTGGTCACTGAATATCATACGACACGGAACGTTACAAATGTGCTGCAGAGTTTTCGGCGTCAGTTTCCTAACGTGCCATAAATGTTTTATGTTGACTTGAAACTTCACAGAGGGAATTCTGTTTTGTTTGCTTTGTATCAGAGCCTGATCAGTTAGCACAAGTGAAATTTCACTTAACTCCTTAAATTGTTCCACAGCAGTCATGGGTTTGATCTAACAAGGTGCAAACTGGTATCAAAAGAAGCAGAAAGAGCTGCTGAAAACGTGCATGTAAAAAGATGTTGTATACATTGCTACAGAATATAATAATTGGACATTTAAGAAGTGTATAGTTTTTTTTTTTACTCACTCTGTAGAACAGAGATAACATAGCAAATGTTGAAACTGAGAAATTTTACAATTTTGTCCACAAAATGAGCTCATTTCAAATTTGATGGCTGCTACAGGTCTCAGAAAAGTTGGAACAGGGGCCTGTTTACCATAGTATAGCATCCTCTCTTCTTTTTAACACAGAGTGGAGGTGTCTGGGCATTGAGGAGGCAAGTTTCTTGAGTTTAGCCATTGGAATTTGATCCCACTCTTGTTTAATACAGGCTTCCAGCTGCTGGAGAGTTTTGGGTCTCCTTTCACAGACTTTTCGTTTAATTATTCGTCAAATGTTCTCAATCAGTGAAAGATCAGGACTGCAGGCAGGTCAGTTCAGCACACTGACTCCTCTACTTTGAAGCCATGCTGTTGTAAAAGCTGCAGTATGTGGTTTTGCATTGTCCTGCTGAAATACATAAGGCCTTCCCTGGAATAGATGTCATCTGGAGGGGAGCATATGTTGCTCTAAAACCTTTATATACCTTTCAGCATTTATGGTGCTTTTTAAAACATGCAAGTGTCCCACACCATATGCACTAATGCATAAATGCATCCCCATACCATCAGAGATGCTGGCTTTTGAACTGAACGCTGATAACAGGAGGGGTGGTCTTTCTCCTCTTTAGCCCGGAGGACACGACGCCCATGATTTCCAACAAGAATGTCAAATTTGGACTCGTCTGACCACGGGACACTTTGCTACTTTGCTACAGTCCATTTTAAATGAGCCTTGGCCCACAGAACACGACAGCGCTTCTGGATCATGCTCAACAATAGCTTCTTTTTTGCATGACAGAGTTTTAGGTGGCATCTGTGGATGGCACGGTGGACTGTGTTTACAGACAGTGGTTTCTTGAAGTATTTCTGGGCCCATTTAGTAATGTCAATAACAGAATCATGCCGGTGAGTGATGCAGTGGCGTCTGAGGGCCCGAAGATCACGAGCATCCAGTAAAGGTCTTCTGCCTTGTCCCTTACACACAGAGATTTTTCCAGTTTCTCTGAATCTTTTGATGATGTCATGCACTGTCGATGATGAGACCTTCAAAGCCTTTGCAATTTGACGTTGAGGAACAATGTTTTTAAAGTATTCCACAATTTTTTTACGCAAGCCTTCACAGGTTGGAGAGCATCTGGCTATTTGTACTTCTGAGAGACTCAGCCTCTCTAAGACATCCCTTTTATAGCCAATCATGTTACACACCTGATGCCAGTTAACTTAATTACTTGCTAAATGTTCTTTCAGCCGATTCTCTTATATATGAATTGCTTTTTCAGCCCTTTTTTGCCTGTGTCCCAACTTTTTTGAGACCCGTTGCAGCCAGAAAATTTGAAATAAGCTCATTTTGTGGATAAAAATGCAAAATGTCTCAGTTTCAACATTTGAAATGTTATCTATGTTCTATTTTAAATAACATATTGGCTCATGTGATCTGAAAGTCATTGCTTTTTGATTTTATTCACAATTTACACCTCGTCCCAACTATTTCGGAATTGGGGTTGTATTTGGGGTCCAAAGATCAACTTTTATGAAGCTATGAAGCAGGCAGAGGCATGGAAATCAACCCTTTGTGTTGAGTTGCGCCTTCTTTGAACAACAGCTTACTAGAGCAGCTTAACCAGCTCTAACCAGCTACTGACTAGCTGATTTCCTGCCAGAAGAGTTGAAAACACAGCTTGGATAAATAGAAGCTGCTGCCGTTCAAGGTCTGACCCATGATCTGTAGACTTCTAATGCCAGTCTGCGATAGTTTTGTGTTTCAGCGAGGTAGTTAGAGAAATGGGGAAAGGAAAAGTTTTGGGGTGATGTTACCGATCTACTCGAGAGGTTGTGCGTTGTGGTGGAGCGTCTCAACTGTCCACTTCGCCCTCATCTTCTTCCCTAGTCCTCGGCTTCCGTAGAAACAACAAGAAAAGCACAAGAGTGAGTGGTCTGTTTTCCAAGGCACCTGTCAGGAGAGGGGCCAGGCTCCAGACAGGACGGGACGGATGGAAGGGGCTAGGAGAGGGGAGGGAAGGTTAAATTAGTTTTCCGAGACAATCCCAAAACCCCCCCACCCGTGGGAGCACGAGCCTCAAATGGGCTCCATCACTTCCTGCCGGATAGATGAACGTCTCCGGGCAGCATTCCGTTTCGGAGCGCCGACCGTCAGGCTGTCGGGCCTCGGCTCATTGTCCCGACAGATTGTTTCCAGGAACGTCAGAGGACTGAGGCGGGGGGTAGAGCAGCTGTGTTAGAGGAAAACCGAGGCGCTCGGCACGGAAATCGGCCACTGCTCATTCTGAGCCTCGAGCCCCACAGATCATGACAGAGAAACATTGCCGCTATTGTTGTCTTGACGTTGTCAGTTACATTACCAAGGTCTGAGCTCCTGTATGACTCTTCAAACGATGCCATATCCTGGATTGATACCCGGTGTGGATATAATCTTACAGGAAGTGTATTTGGTACACATCTATTGAGCTGGGTACTGTACTACTGCAACTGAACCGGTGTTGTGTGGTTCTAACTGAGCAGCCGTTGAAAGGGCTGTACCGGACAGGTCGCCCTCATGAACACCTGTGTATATCCCAGCTGGTCCGTCAGGAAGTTAGGGATAATCGGGCCTCAAACAGTGAAACACCTGCAGAAACCGGAGAGAGGGGATCGTAGAGTGAGGGCTGGAGGCCAGACGTGGAAGGAGCCCTCAGTCTGGGTCTGGGGTGTGACCTAGGAGATGTAGCTCCCACGATGCCTTAGGGAGGGTGGGCGCAGACTGATGCAGTTGTCGGGACGTCTGAAGAACTGGTAACGGCTTCCCCTTCTGCTTCCATAGGTTCCTATGGGAGCTGACCGATGGTACAAGCTCCCAATTCATGGATGCTATAATATTTCACCACAGGGCGTTTTGGCACCCAAGCATGTGCACCGAGTACTTAAAGGGCAATAGATGATTTGAAATGAAGAACCAGGATTATAATATGTGCAGCTCAGAGTGAAAAAAAATACTCAGGCTACTTCAGTAGAAATTAATTTTAGAATGAAAAGTGGTGTCCAGCAGAATAATTTTGCCACAGTAAAGTCATACCTTTGAATGTGCTTCCTTCAATGGGCTGGGGAGATGTGATTTTTGGAACTAGACAATAATAATGACCTGCAATACCGCCGGTGGCCACTGGGAGCTAGTGGTGGGAATGTTTGTCTGTGGTGCCTTTGCTGCAGGCGTCTGGGCTGTAATGCATCATTTGATTGACAGATCTTGAGACCGGAGGGGCACATCTCTAAGCAGCGGTACGTCGGGGGAAGGAACATCCTGACCAAGGGCACGCCCGAGTGGGTCTCCTTCGACGTGACCGACACCGTCCGAGAATGGCTCATGTACCGCGGTGAGAACCACAAACGCCACCACACGTGCTGTCTCTAAAGAAGCTGCCAGCCTCTGGCTCTGTGCCCTTACTTATTAAAGGTTATGTGTGGGCTAGAGATTGACTCACGGGTGTCACTTGCTTTCTGTTCCCTGTCATGATCAATCCATCAGCATCACAGCATGCTTATTGATGAAGATTGTAACTGTATTTTTGTGACCTCACAACCGAAATGCTAAAGTTTTTGATCAACAGGACGTTTCATTCAGTTACTTCACAAACTGGAATTAAGAAATATAAAAAAACACAGACTTTCATTTTTTTTTTTGTAGGATCAGGTACAAAAATGAATGAATATGTTAAACAGAACATTTTAACACGGCGGAAATGATGGTCAGAGATTCGGAAGTTTCCCATAATGCAAATCTCTCGCCCACCCCTTAGAGACTAACCTGGGCCTGGAGATAAGCGTGCACTGCCCCTGCCACACCTTCGGCCCGAACAGCAACATCATCGAAAACGTCAACGAGGTGCTGGATGTCAGGTTCAAAGGTGATTGCGCCGTCAAGTGTTCCTGCCTCTCGCCCAGTGCATGCTGGGATAGGCCCTATCCTCCTGCAGCCCTGGTGAGGAGTAACTGTTTTAGATTTTGGATGGGTGAGGAAAAAAATTCCTCTAAAAGAAAAGAAAGATTCTATGTAATTTGCTGTGCTGGACCTTGATTGCCTACATCTTTAACTTTAATAGGTATGGACATATTCCACAGCAGCAGAAAATATTCCTTGACTGTCATGCTCCCCATCGTATAGATCACAGTGCAATAACTTGATTTTCTGACATGACAAAATCTTGTAAAGCCTTGTGCGGTTTCAAAATTAAACCCCTTCTGGTTTTAATATGGCGTGTATGACTTTTGGGGCTAATGCTTTATCCATATCCATTTAAAGAAGTATTGGTTTCGATGGGAGTAGATATGGGGGATCTACAAGTGCTCTCAGGCTCAGTCTGTAGAGGAGTTCTGGTGTTTCACTTACTGTAACAGCAGGGATTTTTTTAACAGTGCGTGGGAGAGAAATGGGGCTCCAGTTTAGGGATTGTACAGGTGCTCCCCCATTGCCTGCCAGAGTGTAAACCCACACCACACACACACACACGCACGCACACACATATGCACTCATAGACACTCCAAACGATGTTCCCATCGGGACCTAAATGTATAATTCCTGAACTCTTTAGCTCTTGTTGACTTAGCCTATATCTACCGTCGATGCTTGATTTTTATGGCTGCGTATTATTTTTTTCCTGTGTGAATCATACCACATATCTGAGCTGTATTCTGTAACTGTTTTAGTGACCTATATGGCATGACCTTATTTTATTTTGGATAGAGGTGTCTGCCAAATGAATGTAGTATATCACAAAGGTGGCTGAAGCTGAGATGTGTCACGTCGGGCAGTAAAGGGTCGGAATATGGGCCAAGCAAAGAATAACAGACATCTCTTCCTTTTATATTGTATCTTTTCTTCAAGATGCTTATATTTCATCTTCAACAACATGAAAGACAATTTTAAAAAATGGGAAAAAAGGCACGGGCAACAATGAACTAACCGAAAATAGTGACAGAGAGAGCGTTAGGTTACTGAAAGAAAGCAGAGTTCAGGGAGGATGATAATTTCCCCGCAGATGTGTAGACACTAAGCAGGGGAAGATATCAGATTCAGGTGATGATTGAATGTGTTATGTGACTGAAGTGTGTGTGTACATGTGTTTAAGTCCATAAAACCCATGGACTCACGTATGGGTTTGTCAAATGCAGCTGCTGTATTTAAGCCTGTGAAATTACAGGCCTATGTTAGATTCTAGCACAGATCCCAAGGTTTCCAAAGATCCCAAACACATTATGTCTTACTGAATCACAGGGAAATGTGTATTACATGTTGCACAAGATCTAAATATTTCCCATTTGATGTAATGTTGCGGCCATAAAAACATGGTGTCCTGGGTTTGAATATTTCTCTCAATATAAGTGTGATGTAGCTTCAGTGAAGCGCTGCAACCAGCAGATACAGAATATGTATGTGACATTGTCCTACAATATGAAAAAATGAATTTTCTTACTTTGAGCCTACTTAGGGGGAAATTGAAGTGAAAATCAGAGTTAAAGGGGTTATCTCGTGTCCTCCCCGCAGGAATGGAGGGAGAGTATGAGGATGTGGGGGGCCGGCCGAAGAGGCAGAAAGGGGTGGAGTCTCTGCCCCACCTGATCCTGATGATGTTGCCCCCCCACCGCTTCGATGGCCAGTCATCGCCACGGAGACACAAGCGAGCACTGGACACCAACTACTGTTTCACGTAATGCACGCTCTCCTTACTTCATATTTCTTTCCTACCTTTTCTTGATCTTAGTTCAGCCCATCAGGGAGACTAGGGAGGAAAGCAGCAGGAGGAAGCGAGGATTTTTGGGGCGGGGGAGGGGTCAAAGATATTACACGAGACTTAGCAAAACGGACACAATGTGGCCTCTTAAAACATCATTTCGAAGTGATTCACCGGCAGTAACAGACGTAGTGGATGGGGATAGGCAAATTTTCAATATAAGCGTTCGTGTGGATTTATCCAGTCGAAGTTTTTCTGCAAAGGATTGTCTGGATGTTCTGTTACTGAAGTTATTGTGAGGGAGACTGTATTGATTCTCCTCAATCATTTAACAGATTAGGATCTTCTAGATGATGGCGGACGCTGATCGATGTCTGGGTCAGGTGCAAGGCAGGAGAGAAATGATTGAAAAAGAATTGATTGAGCCCACTGTTTCTTTAAGTGTTCTGCTTTACTGCTGTGACTTTACAAGGCTGCTTTCATCAATGCACACTGCAAGGCTGGGGTACTAACCTGAGCCATGAAGGGCTGGTGTGGGTGCAGACTTTCATTCCAACCAATCAGATAAATGCCTGATATTACGAATGTAATTATGAAAGTTGTTATGTATGAGTATTTTGTGTACAGCACTGTATATCATTTGTTAATGGAGATTTGTTAGACACTATTTAAATGCCCATTATGACTGGTCAGCGATTTGTTTATTTTGGTAATCATTTGGCACCCTCTGGTGGTATGACTGTAGCAAAACATGATTTGATGCAATACCACTTCTTTGTGAAGAAATAGACTAGTGCTTTCTAGAAGCTTCTGGCACCTTCCTGCCTGGAGGGGGCGGGATTACCCAAGGAATCCTGTAGATCTTTCCAGAATGTTGCTAGTCTATATAAATGCCGTGATTTTGGTGAGTGGAGGCAGAGTTTTGTTTTGGCAACAGAGTTACATAGTGGCATTAGAGTGTTATCATAAGATTAAACAGTGGATTATTTGTAGAAGTTTTTTTTAATCAGTGAAGAATAAATTTGTTTAAGTTGTCATTGCTGGTTTTCTTTGTTGTGATTTTCAAGTCATAACAAATTGGAGGTTCTACCGAGATCAACCTTTCATTGGATCAACGATTAGATTTACCAAAGATTAAAGCTGAACTATTATTTTATATCTTGTGACTATTTGAAAAACCAGCAATCATGACTTTTGATGTTGAAAATTTTTTGAAAACTCCAACCCAGGAATCAATTGTGCTGGCAAAGAAGAAGGGCTTGCTGCAAATAGCCTCAACCCTTGGATTATCTGATGTGAAATCATCAATGAAGAAACAAGAAATATTCAACATTTTGGTGCAACATTTCATCGATGAAGATATCTTTGGGGAAGAAGCAGCAGAATTAATTAAAGATGTGGAAGTGCCTGCAACAGAGCTGCAAAGACTTGAGATTCAGCTACGCCAGAAACAACTGGAACTGGAAGAAAGAAGGTTGGAGAAGGAGAGAGAACTAGAAGAAAGAAGATTGGAGAAAGAACTGGAAGAAAGAAGGTTGGAGAAGGAGAGAGAACTAGAAGAAAGAAGGTTGGAGAGAGAACTGGAAGAAAGAAGGATGCACTTGCAGTACGAATTGGAAATGAAGAAAATAGAAGCAGGTACTTTTACAAAATCTTTTGGACTTTCTGATCATTTTGATGTGGTTAAACACATCAGACTTGTTCCTCCCTTCCTAGAAAATGATGTAGACCAATACTTTAACCATTTTGAAAAAATTGCTGAAAATTTGAAATGGCCAAAAGAGCATTGGACAATGATGTTACAAAGTGTTCTTACTGGTAAAGCTAGGAAAATCTATAACCAGTTATCTGTCCAACAGTGTTCTGATTATGATTTTGTTAAATCTGCCATTCTGAAGGGTTATGAATTGGTCCCTGAGGCTTACAGGCAAAAATTTTGGAATTCTTGCAAGGAAGCCAGTCAAACTCATGTTGAATTTGGCAGGTTGAAGGAACAGTTGTTTGATCAGTGGTGTAATTCCATGAAAGTTGAGAAAGATTTTGACAGAATGAGGCAACTTATTTTGGTTGAGGAATTCAAAAGGTGTGTCCAGCCTGATATCAAGACCTTCCTTGAGGAGAAACAAGCCATTACTTTGCAAGATGTTTCCACCCTGGCTGATAGTTCTGCATTGACTCATAAGTCTTCTTTTGTCCAAAACTCCACTTTTGTTTTCTAAATTTCAAAACAAGTCTCAGTCCAAGACTTCTTCTAATAACACTCCTAATGATTCCAAGGCCACTTCTGAGAGGAAACCTTCCAGTGAGAAGCAATCCTCTGATTCTTTACCTTCTGTGTCTTGCCAATACTGCAAAAAGCAAGGTCACCTTATTTCTGAGTGTTATGCTCTCAAGAAAAAACAACAACGAGAAGAAACCAAGCCAACTGCTTTCACTAAGAGAGAATCTCTTGTATTAAAGGTCAGTTTGTCTGATCTTCTACCTTCTGTGTCTGATTCTGTTATGGAGGGTTTTGAGCCATTCATCACCGATGGTTTTGTCTCACTTTCACATGATTTTTCCTCATCTGCTCCTGTTTGAATTCTAAGGGACACTGGGTCTTCCCAATCTCTTATTCTTGCAGATATTCTACCTTTTTTGGACAAATCGTCTACTCAGGCTAATGTCCTTATTCAAGGAGTAGAATGTGGTTTTACAAGTGTACCTCTCCATAATGTTCATCTCAAATCAGACTTGGTCTCTGGGCCTGTTCCTGTTGGTGTTAGATCTTCTCTTCCTTTCAAATGTGTTCATTTGCTTCTTGGTAATGATCTTGCTGGGGATAAGGTTGTGCCCTACCCTGTTGTAACTGACACTCCTTTGATTGATCAAGAATCTGACTATATAGAGTCAATAAACTCTTAGTCTCGCCCATGACAATCCTATGTCAGGTCATTTGGGTATCAAGAAGACCCTTCAAAGTGTCGGGAATCATTTCTTCTGGCCTTCCATGAGGTCTGATGAACAGGAGTACTGCAAATCCTGTCATACTTGTCAAATGGTTGGGAAGCCGAACCAGAATATTCCAAAGGCTCGACTTAAGCCCATCCCCGCTTTTGAAGAACCTTTCAGTCGGATCATCATTGACTGTGTTGGACCATTGCCGAAGACTAGATCTGGTTGTGAGTACCTACTCACTATCATGTGTGCTTCCACCCGGTTTCCTGAGGCAATACCACTTCGTAACATCAAGGTGAAGACTATAATCAAGGCTCTTACCAGGTTTTTCTGCTTTGTTGGTCTTCCTAAGCCTATTCAGTCTGATCAAGGGTCAAAGTTCATGTCTGGCATATTTCAACAAGTTATGCATGAGCTTGGTATTAAACAATACAGGTCATCAGCTTACCATCCTGAGAGTCAAGGTGCTTTGGAGAGGTTCCATCAAACCCTGAAGAACATGATAAGGACCTACTGCCTTGACACAGAGAAAGACTGGGATGAAGGTGTCCATCTTCTTCTGTTTGCTGCCCGTGAAGCTGTTCAGGAGTCTCTTGGGTTCAGTCCTTTTGAGCTTGTTTTTGGGCATACAGTCTGTGGACCTCTGAAGCCTCTGAAGGAAAAGTTGCTGGCGGAAGATGATGTCCCAATGAACTTGCTTCAGTATGTCTCTGACTTCCGTAATCGTCTCTCTAAGGCTTGTGACTTTGCGAAGTCTAATCTCACAGAGGCTCAGGGCAAAATGAAAGCCAGATATGACCCTCATTCCCAAGATAGAAGTTTTAAAACTGGTGACAAAGTCCTTGTGCTTTTGCCAGTTCCTTGAAACCCTCTTAGAACCCGATATTTCGACCCTTACACTGTCCTCAAAAAGGTCAGTGATCTAAATTACATAATTTTAACCCCTGGAAAGAGGAAACAAAAACAAATGTGTCACATCAACATGCTGAAAGAATACATTGACAGAGACAGCAAAAGCCAGTCAATGTGGTAAATACGATTGAACTGGAAAATTCTGAAGAAGATTGTGACTGCTCCTTGGATAATGAACCTGGTCCAGCCAAACTTGAAAATTCAGACATTCTTCAAAATATTGACAGCAAGTTGTCCCACCTGGACCCATTTCAACAACAACAGCTAAAGCAGCTCATATGTGAATATAGTCACATATTCCCTGACGTTCCATCAAGGACTGATATGGTTTGCCATGATGTCATCCTACAAGATGATGCCAAGCCTGTAAAACAGCATCCTTACAGAATGAATCCAGAGAAGCAATAAATACCTTAAACAAGAAGTCAAATACCTGCTTGAAAATGACTTTGTTGAACCAAGTAACAGTGACTGGAGCTCTCCATGCATCCTAGTTCCGAAACCCAATGGAACGTATGGAATGGTGACGGACTACAGGAAAGTGAACGCTCTATCAAAAATGGACTCATATCCTATTCCCAGGATTGATGACTGCATTGATAAAGTTGGACAGTCAAAGTATGTCACCAAAGTTGATCTCCTCAAGGGCTCCTGGCAGATCCCTCTAACAGACAAAGCAAAGGAGATCTCTGCCTTTGTCACACCAGATGGATTATACCAATACAAGATCATGCCCTTTGGAATGAAAAATTCTCCGGCCACCTTCCAACGTCTGGTAAACAGAGTGATAGCTGGACTACCAGGATGTGAGGCCTATATTGATGACATTATCATCACCAGCGACAGCTTCCAAGAGCACCTCACCTACATCAGAAACTTCTTTCAGAGAGTGACTGATGCCAAGCTGACTATCAACCTTGTTAAAAGTGACTTTTGTAAAGCTACAGTTGTTTACTTAGGTCATATTGTAGGACAGGGTCAAGTCAAACCAATTGATGCAAAAGTAAAGTTATCACTGAATTTCCTGAGCCTACAACAAAAAGACAACTAATGAGATTTCTCGGGATGGCTGGCTACAACAGAAAATTCTGTAAAAATTTCTCTATCATTTCTGAACCTTTGACAAATTTACTGAAGAAAAATGCAAAATTTGTTTGGGATGAAAAATGTCAAAATTCATTCGACCAACTGAAAGCTTTCCTCAAAAAACGCACCAGTTCTCTTATCTCCTAATTTCAAAAAGGAGTTCAAGTTGGCTGTTGATGCCAGTAATATTGGTGCAGGCGCAGTTTTACTGCAAGAAGACACTGATGGAGTAGATCATCCTGTTTGTTACTTTTCCAAAAGGTTTGATAAACATCAGAAGAACTATTCAACAATTGAAAAAGAATGTTTGGCACTTGTTTTGGCTTTACAACATTTTGAAGTCTATTTGACTTGTTCAGCTACTTCCATCAAGGTCTTCAGTGATCACAATCCCCTCACATTCTTGCATAAGATCAAAAAAAAAATCAAAGATTACTGAGATGGAGTTTACTTTTGCAAGAGTATGATTTGGATATTTCTCACATCAGGGGAAAAGATAGTGCATCTGGAATAACACTTTCTCGCATGTAATTTTACTTTTCTATTTGATTGTGAAAATTGCACTGGTTGTTATTTATTTGATTGTTATAATGATCAATGATACTTTTTGTGTAAAGTTCAAGATTATACTGATTATAAAGCTGTGTTAATTTTAACAAAAGAAAGCATTTTGCAAACCTTTTTTTTCTCAAAGAGGGGAGGTGTTATGTATGAGTATTTTGTGTACAGCACTGTATATCATTTTTAAATGGAGATTTGTTAGACACTATTTAAATGCCCATTATGACTGGTCAGCAATTTGTTTATTTTGGTTATCATTTGGCACCCTCTGGTGGTATGACTGTAGAAAAAAATGATCTGATGCAATACCACTTCTTTGTGAAGAAATAGACTCGTGCTTTCTAGAAGCTTCTGGCATCTTCCTGCCTGGAGGGGGCAGGATTACCCAAGGAATCCTGTAGATCTTTCCAGAATGTTGCTAGTCTATATAAATGCTGTGATTTTGGTGAGTGGAGGCAGAGTTTTGTTTTGGCAACAGAGTTACATAGTGGCATTAGAGTGTTATCATAAGATTAAACAGTGGATTATTTGTGAAGTTTTTTTTAATCAGTGAAGAATAAATTTGTATTAGTTGTCATTGCTGGTTTTCTTTGTTGTGATTTTCAAGTCATAATAAAGTCTTTAGGAAAGACTCTAGGAGTTGATTAGGAGAGTGAGGTGTGTAACTGATTGGTTGGAACAAAAGCCCTTACCCACCTCTGGATAAGGTTGTGAACCGCCGCTAAAAGGAGATTCCATTTCATTATTTGCCCTTTCTTCGAGTAACGGAGTTAAGAGTTACCTCAACTCCTCCCATCTGCCACACCTGGGACTGATTTCACTTTGAAGTCACATTTGAAAAAAACAAGGAAATTATATTTTTCTTTTTAATTTGCATATCTTCCATTCCTGACTTCACATGGGTTGCGTCCAATTTTTCTAAAGAGCAAGGAACATTCCTCACTTGAACTGAGAATAGTTTGGCTGGTAGCCATGACAAGGAGCATAAGAATTGTCCACTTCATGAAGGAAAGGAGGCAATTAGCCGCTTTGTCATTTCCTTCCCGCAAGGAAACACAGGACCAACCATAGAAGAACAGAAAGATCACATATGAAGCACAAGCCTTCGCAGCTGTAGCAACTGAATACGTCATTCGCGTCCCAAAGTTTTCTGAGAAATTGCAAAGGCTATCTTTTCTGTTGAGCTCATGATGTAGTGAAGCAAAGGAAGTCTGATTTTTCTCAAACATGTCTCAAGGTACCTTTAAAATCTCCCTGCAGCTTTTCCTTGGAGTTTTCTATCGGGGTCAAGGAAAAGTGGAGAGGAAAGAAAAAAGGCCGTCTGTTCTAGATAATTTGGATGCATCCTTCACCCCAGCTCTTCTCCTCACCTCCTTTATGGAAAGAGATAAGACCTTAGGAAGGGAGGAAAAATGTTACAAGACTGAGCTCGATTTTTGTGTAGGTTTACTCTGGGTTCATGTGTAGGTTTACTACAGCTGCTTCCGTTTCTTCCCAGTCCAAAGTCATGCGTGTCAGGCTGTATGACTGAGGTGTCCAATCTTATCCGTAAAGAGCCGGTGTGGGTGTCTGCTTTTTGTTTTAGCCCAGTGCCACAACACCTGATTCCACCAACTAACTGATTTCAATCAGGACCTTGATGAATATGATCAGGTGTGTTAGTGTTGGGCTGTAACAAAATCCTGCGCCTACACCGGCCCTTTGTGTATTAGATTGGACACCCTTGCTGTATGGAAACTCCAGATTGCCCATAGGAATGAGTCTGTAATACTGAATGATCCCTCCACTGTCTTAAAAAAGTACAAAGGGTGACCTGATACACTTAAATAAAAGTGCTGAGTGTGTTTTTAAACAATAAGTAAATAAATAATATCACTAACACGCTGCAGCTATGTGGTGTTAAATCCCAGACTGAAACATATGAAAGCAGGTCATCCCCAGTGTAGTTTTTAAATCACCTGGATTTTCTAATTAGCAGAAGGTGTAACTAATGATTGACATCAGCGGCTTCTTCATGGGTGAAAGGCACACATGGCGGTTTCGGCACTTTCTGACCTCTAAACCACAGCGGCTAACCCTGTTCCTGAGACCTACCATCCTGTACATTTTCATTTCAAGCCCAATTTAACATGCCTGATTCTTCTAATTAGCAGCTGAACGAGGTCTGTAGCTGTTGAATGAGGTGTGCTTTGTTAGGGCTGGAGAGAAAACGTACAGGACAGTAGATCTTTGGGAGCAAGGTTTGGTAGCCTGCATTGCGCACCATCTGTTTACTGTTCTGCTTAATTTCATGCGCACCATGTCCCATCTGTGGAGCCTCATGTAATGCGCTGCCTCAACAAGCTACCAGGAGCAGAATCATAATTATTAATCCCTAGCCTCAATGTGGAGGGGGGTTATTGCAATAGAGCACGTCCATCTGTCCCTCCATGTGTCTATCTGTCCAAATAACTTGGGATAATTTTTTTTCAGGGGCTACTTTACCTAGACACATGAAATTTTATATGTGTATGTTATTGGTAATGACCTTCATTGGGTCCTAAAATGGGATTCCTTGGTGGTGGGGGATATTCATGAGAGTGTCTCCTTTTTTATTTTATATTGGCAGCTTAGCAATGCGTTGACAACTGTATTCTTGTTAGAGGTGATTCCGTAATATTTAGGGCAGGGGTACTCAACTCTATCCAGAAAGAACCGGTGTGGCTACAGGCTTTTGTTCCAGCCATGTAGTTACCTATTAATCCCAAGTGCCACTGCCTGGTGCTTGATTGGAAGAATCAGGCATGTATCGAATTTGTTTGAATGATCGAATCTTCTGAAGTCTGCCAGAAAATCCAAGGGCTCTATTTTCTTGCCTTTGCAAATGGAAACACATGCAGCAGTCACGTTATGCACAATCTCACCCATCAAAAACAGCACATTTATCGCCCTTACCCAGTTTAGTAGTTCCCTGCCCTAAAATATAGGGTTTTATTTCTCAAAGGGTTGAACAGCTCAAAAGAAGGTGTCTCACTGCATATAGCTGGTGCTGAGCAGTTTTTGTGCCATATACCTCATTTCCTCATCTTGACTTTCCCAAACTACCTTTTAATGCAAAAGGCTGTAGCTCTGTGATGGTGTCACAGGACTAAATTGTAGCCTGTGGAGCCGTTTGCTAATAACCGCATATCAAATCCTTCCCATTTTCCAATTTTGTTACGTACCATACAAATCATGCCTATGTTTTATCTGTCTTTTATTGTAATAGAATTTTACACACATTGAGTTCATTGTGTAGCTTTACGTGTGTAATTTAGGGCAGCACCATTGCACACTTTGTTAAAATTTTATGGCCACTGTATGACATGCTGAATGCACACTACATAAATTATAGTGTCACCTTAAATATCTGTTTGTGCCAGAAACTGTTCAGCTGGCTGGTAAAAATGCTCTGTGGACTTGGTAAAATAACTTAAGAGATGATTCTCAAACTAGTACCTTGGTAAAGGCCTGTCCCACAAATCAGGATTACTGAGTCAGCTGGATAACTGCACTAAGTAACTGCTCTTTTTATTTATACTTGCTCATGTTGGAAATCTAGGTAGTGACGGGGTTTTATGGTGTTAATCATCACAGTTATCCAGTTAACTCAGTTATCCTGCTTTGTGGAACAGACGCCATGCGTTAGCTCGACTGTTTATTCCCCGTTCCGTTTCATAGGAATTACGAGGAGAATTGCTGCGTGCGGCCGCTGTATATCGACTTCCGGAGGGATCTGGGTTGGAAGTGGATTCATGAGCCCAAAGGGTACTACGCCAACTTCTGTTCGGGACCCTGCCCGTACCTGCGCAGTGCGGACACCACTCACAGCCAGGTGAGGTCTTGTCATCGCCCGTCAACCTGGGAATTAATTTATTCCCATTATAACGTCCACTTCCTGTCATTTATCTGCAAGTTATGGCAATAGGGAAATCGGGGTACCCTGGCTTTGGGCTGCCCATCACTGTGTCAGCTTGGCCCTTTAACCCCTTTGTGCAGAATACAAAATTTTACCAATTTTTCCTGTTGTGCATGAGCCTATTTAAGCTTTAGAACTCAGGATTTGTGTCACAGAGATTTTTGAAAATTATTCAAGTGAAGCTAGACATTTGGAAATTCAATTACAGAATTGTTTAGGAATTGAATTTTGGAATTTACGGACGCCGGCGTCTACATCTGCAGAAGGGGTTAAGGCCAGTATACGCCAAATCATTCTAGAACGTTGCAAGGGTGAGTCGCAGTAGTGTGAATTGGCCGTCTGAGCTGGACTCAAGCCGACTGATGGCGTTACCTGTGACTCAGCTCATCAAGTCTCCAGTCGTTGGTTTTAGAATGTGAGGCATGTCACCTGTTTCAACAGCCAGACAGCGCATAACGAAGTCGGCTGCTCGAGTTTCCAAAGAACTGTCAGTAGAACAAAACAGACCAGGGAAAGAGAGGATCAGCTGATCAATATATTTGAGAAACAGCTGTGTCTGTACACAAGCCTTTTAGTGTGCACAGTAACTATCCTCATTCAAATTTTTAGATGCTACAAATTATCCAGCTACCAACATACTGAAAAGCTGACAGTTTCCAGAAAAGTCTTTATTGAGTCATTTCTATGGAAACGATAAGTCTCGACTAGTCGCGTTGTTGCCGATCTGAGAACGCTGCAGACGGGGCATTGCAAGTTGTTGCGAGTTTAAACTTGTCTCGTTGTGAATCTTTGGCGTAAACTGGCCTTTAGTTCAACTGAAGGAAAATCTGGATGCTTTACATAAAATGGCACTGATGATTCAGTCCGTCCAACAGTTTGGCGAAAGCCCAGTTAATATTGCTGTTGTGGCTGTACGGGTGTTGTCATATGTTATACAGACTTGCTTGTTTCATATTTGTTAGAATGTGCAGTATTTTTTAATAAATTTATGTTTGAATGAAAATGACGCACTGATGCCCATATCCTCACACATCACTGACTGACACCTCTGTTCCTCACACATTATTGACTGACACCTCTGTTCCTCACACATTATTGACTGACACCTCTGTTCCTCACACATTATTGACTGACGCCTCTGTTCCTCACACATTATTGACTGACACCTCTGTTCCTCACACATCATCGACTGACACCTCTGTTCCTCACACATTATTGACTGACACCTCTGTTCCTCACACATTATTGACTGACACCTCTGTTCCTCACACATCATTGACTGCTGCCTCTGTTCCTCACACATCATTGACTGATCACACATCATTGACTGACACCTCTGTTCCTCACACATCATTGACTGACACCTCTGTTCCTCACACATCATTGACTGACACCTCTGACATCATGACTGACCTCTGTTCCTCACACATCATTGACTGACACCTCTGTTCCTCACACATCATTGACTGACACCTCTGTTCCTCACACATCATTGACTGACACCTCTGTTCCTCATACATCATTGTTCCTCACACATCATTGACTGACCTCTGTTCCTCACACATCATTGACTGACCTCTGTTCCTCACACATCATTGACTGATGCCTCTGTTCCTCACACATCATTGACTGACACCTCTGTTCCTCATACATCATTGACTGACACCTCTGTTCCTCACACATTATTGACTGACACCTCTGTTCCTCATACATTATTGACTGACACCTCTGTTCCTCACACATCATTGACTGACACCTCTGTTCCTCACACATCATTGACTGACACCTCTGTTCCTCACACATCATTGACTGACACCTCTGTTCCTCACACATCATTGACTGACACCTCTGTTCCTCACACATCATTGACTGATGCCTCTGTTCCTCACACATCATTGACTGACACCTCTGTTCCTCACACATCATTGACTGACACCTCTGTTCCTCACACATCATTGACTGACACCTCATTTCCTCACACATCATTGACTGACACCTCTGTTCCTCACACATCATTGACTGACACCTCTGTTCCTCACACATCATTGACTGACACCTCTGTTCCTCACACATCATTGACTGACACCTCTGTTCCTCACTCATTGACTGACACCTCTGTTCCTCACACATCATTGACTGACACCTCTGTTCCTCACACATCATTGACTGACACCTCTGTTCCTCACACATCATTGACTGACACCTCTGTTCCTCACACATCATTGACTGACACCTCTGTTCCTCACACATCATTGACTGACACCTCTGTTCCTCACACATCATTGACTGACACCTCTGTTCCTCACACATCATTGACTGACACCTCTGTTCCTCACACATCATTGACTGACACCTCTGTTCCTCACACACATCATTGACATGATTGACCTCTGTTCCTCACACATCATTGACTGACACCTCTGTTCCTCACACATCATTGACTGACACCTCTGTTCCTCACACATCATCGACTGACACCTCTGTTCTTCATACATTATTGACTGACACCTCTGTTCCTCATACATCATTTCTGTTCCTCACACATCATTGACTGACACCTCTGTTCCTCACACATCATTGACTGACACCTCTGTTCCTCACACATCATTGACTGACACCTCTGTTCCTCACACATCATTGACTGACGCCTCTGTTCCTCATACATCATTGACTGACACCTCTGTTCCTCACACATCATTGACTGACACCTCTGTTCCTCACACATCATTGACTGATGCCTCTGTTCCTCACACATCATTGACTGATGCCTCTGTTCCTCACACATCATTGACTGACACCTCTGTTCCTCACACATCATTGACTGACACCTCTGTTCCTCACACATCATTGACTGACACCTCTGTTCCTCACACATCATTGACTGACACCTCTGTTCCTCACACATCATTGACTGATGCCTCTGTTCCTCACACATCATTGACTGACGCCTCTGTTCCTCACACATCATTGACTGACACCTCTGTTCCTCACACATCATTGACTGACACCTCTGTTCCTCACACATCATTGACTGACACCTCTGTTCCTCACACATCATTGACTGACGCCTCTGTTCCTCACACATCATTGACTGACACCTCTGTTCCTCACACATCATTGACTGACGCCTCTGTTCCTCACACATCATTGACTGACACCTCTGTTCCTCACACATCATTGACTGACAGCCTCTGTTCCTCACACATCATTGACTGACACCTCTGTTCCTCACACATCATTGACTGACACCTCTGTTCCTCACACATCATTGACTGACACCTCTGTTCCTCACACACATTGACTGATTGACACATCATTGACTGACACCTCTGTTCCTCACACATCATTGACTGACACCTCTGTTCCTCACACATCATTGACTGACACCTCTGTTCCTCTCACATCATTGACTGAGTTCCTCACACATCATTGACTCTGTTCCTCACACATCATTGACTGACACCTCTGTTCCTCACATCATTGACTGACACCTCTGTTCACACATCATTGACTGACACCTCTGTTCCTCACACATCATTGACTGACACCTCTGTTCCTCACACATCATTTGACACCTCTGTTTTCATTGACTGACCCTCTGCTCCTGAGCATTGTGACAACGCCCTGAACCCCTGAGGCCTGACGGCCATCACCCAGCTCCTGAGCTTGTACAACGCCCTGAACCCCGAGGCCTCGGCCTCCCCGTGCTGCGTACCCCAGGCCCTGGAGCCCCTCACCATCCTGTACTACTCCGGCCGCACCCCAAAAGTGGAGCAGCTGTCCAACATGATTGTCAAGTCCTGCAAGTGCAGCTGAGAGCAGGGATGGGGAGGAAAGCATGGGGCCATGCAGCGGAACGGACTGTCGAAACAGCGCCCCCATCTGTCAGGCCACTCGTCCTGCAGGCCCATCCGAGCCAGCGATGCACGTTAAGAACGCCACTCTGCGACCTCACAAAGTCTGAGGACACAAACTCGACTTGTGGAACCTTCCTCATTTTAATTTTGGTTTATTTATTCTTCCTCTCAGTGCTTTTAAGGCACAAAATCCTTTTCTTTTCCTTCTACCTTCACCTATGGGCCTCCTCTTTATTTCAGACAATCTGCAGACATTTCATTAGGACTAAAAAGACTGAGAAACCAGAAGCGACAGGACAAGCTACTGTTGAAGAGGAAAATTAGTAGACTGCCGGATTTAGAAAGAAGCACTGCCGAGCTACATCCATAAAGACTTGGTTTTTTTTTTTTAGTAGAATACCATCACAAATGCCTCTGGAAATCTTTGGATTCTGAAATTAGGAAAACCTTACATGTCTGGGAGCTGAACACTATCTGACTAGACTTACTGATTCATACAGAGCAGTTGAAAAGACAAAACTTGCTGGCAAATATACATTTGCTACAAAAAGAAGGTGTCATCCTAGTTAAGTTTACCTGAAATGTAACTGAATTTTAGGGCTCTTTTTTTTGCACATGAATGGAATCAGATTTGTTCAGTTGCTTTGTGATATTTTAAATGCTATTACCTCTGAAAACCACTTATGATATTAGAAATGATCTTGGATGGACAACGCCTGATAATCTTCTTCAAGGGGCTATTTAGATTTCTCACAATTTGCTTCTTTTTTCATTGTCACAAATGTAGTTGGAAAATTTGCTATGAAGTTTTGAATCATTTCAGGACCGACAAATTAAACAGAGCAGTGATCTTGTTTATAAACAGTGCGTACACACAGAAATGATGCATACTCCCGTTTCTTTGCGGATTTCAGATTTTTAGAAATAAACTTGACATTTAAAGAACAAGCAAAATCAATAAGATAATGCACATA
The DNA here is from genome assembly GCA_029692085.1 of Gymnothorax javanicus. NCBI lineage: Eukaryota > Metazoa > Chordata > Actinopteri > Anguilliformes > Muraenidae > Gymnothorax > Gymnothorax javanicus. Next base: position 6,581,596 of record CM056198.1, on the reverse strand, counting down.
TGAAAAATTCCAAGTTAATCCTGATTAATTGAATAAAAAGTGCATGCAGTTTAGCTTACCCATGGTTATGTAAGTTAGGATATATACATTTTTTTACAATACACTGTTTCTTCTTTTTTGAGCGTAGGCAATATGTAGGTTTGAAATTCACACACATTTTTATAATAAGACCCCAGGTGTCCTCTCACCTCCCTAATGTAGTCCTATGGTTTCCTGAAATTTTCCAATCAACTACAATTTCTGTGTGCCTAAAAAGTGTCCATCTGTAATTTAGGCAGGTATTTTAAAAACCACTTTCTGAAGAAGGATTTTAAAAATATTTCCAAACCCCACTCATTAAAGGGACATTATCATGGTATTGCAAGTCACTCCCTATAGCTGCATAAATATACAAAATCAATCGTGTCAGAAATTTTTCATGTGGGGGGTCATCCTTTCAAATTTTTTAGATGTTTTTGATAAGTTTATGGAACGCGCCATGACACTTCTAGCAGAAGGCATTTTTGAGGAAATACCGCTAGGGGTACTGTAAATAGTGACGTCATCCGGACTCACAGTGGCTGTCATTTTCATCTGTATTGCATTCACGCACTATGCATTGTGATGATAACACTTGAACATTACGTGTCTTTTGTTTGATATCCGGCTACTAAAACAAATAGCCTGCCTTGAAAGAAAGCGGGTAAGTTGGATTTCCTGCACCTAGACCTCGACTATGTCTGCATGACTGACATACAGACATACATGACAAATGGCACGGACTCATTGTGCGGCACGGTACCTCACCCCGGGGATATACATCATATTGAGGATCTGACAAGCGTGTCATATTAAAGTTATGAAACGAGTTGAGTAAATTTTGCGTTTGTCGCAAGCTTTATGTTTGTATTGAGTTTCATCACTTTGATACGCCGTAATGAGTCACAGACATTCATGGTTTAACTTGCCATGGTTTTTCAATTCACAGTCAAAACTGACTAGCCAGCTAGCTAACAAACTAATGTTACATAATGGTTATGGAAAGGTACTCCGTGCACGCTGACTAGCTAGCTCATTTCATAAAAATTGCAGTGGAAAGAAGGCGAATGTACTGTGTGTATGCTGTATGTAGCATATATGCAGAGTAGCTGGCGTAAAGTCACAGCTAAGGGACAAAAAAGAGACTTCTTTAATAAAATATTGCGCCCCATTCAAGGGAGAATAGCCTGTTTGCTCGCACCCTTTGTTCGATATTTGAATTTCAAGGAGGTTGAATCACCTGGAAAAGGATAGAAGTTGAATGTATTGTTATCTGGGAATGATTTAAGCGGCAAATTGTATTGGATGATAATGTCCCTTTAAATGTTACATAATCAGCCAAACTGGTTTTCTTTTGATAAATCTAAATAAAAATGCACCCATGGAAGAGTCTGGGGCCCATTTTGCTCCTCAGTAGTTTCTGTGAAAATGAGACTTTATTTGGGACTGAAGTGAGAAAAAATACAGTCTCATTTTTTCAGTAATTTATTGTTCTTTGATGAAAGAAGGGATCAACTTATAAGAGCATTGAAAAGCATAAAAACTGGGATCATCATTATTCAATTGAATAAGAAATAAATAAAATTTCCATGGATGCACAAGTTATGTGAGATGAAAATAACTCGACAATGAGGTTTTACTTCTAGTCAAGCAATTACAGCTAAGAAAATTAATCTGCCTGAATGAACAAGGGTTTTCAGAGTTATCCAAGCTCTGGGTCTGTGCTATGATGGAACTTTTCTGCATTTTCTGTAAGGCTGAGCTAGTGAGTCCTTTCTTTTACTCTGTGATCTAGGTGAGGAGCTCTCATTGTTTTTCTGTGGTTTGGATTTGGTTTGAAGTCATGTACATGACATTCACCATTGAGTAGCCAGGTTATGGGATAGGAGATTTGTAACTCACGTCTTATTAAAAAATAACCTAAAATATTTTCCTAGTGTGGAGTCATATTGTGTTTCATATTTGATTATATGTGTGCAGGAGTTGAATGCACACTATATTTGCACTTTGGCTAAAAACTGTGTGGAAATAAGCATTCCATGCAGTGACATCAGTCTTTCTCTCACCCATGACATACTGGTTTATTGTTTTATACTTATTATACTTTGACAAGACTTGCATTAACAGTCCTTTGATAATGATGTAAGCACACATTCATTTGATCTTGCCTTGTTTTTCTTTTTTTAGCATTTGAATGGTTATGATATGCAGTATCAGTGAAACGAGATGTAATTTTTACAAACTAGCATGAATATGAATTACCTCCAGGATTGACCTAGTAACCTAAAATAAACAATAGAAAAGTCCACACACTTCAGCTCCCTTTTCAATGCATTTATTTAGCACATCCACCAAGCAACGTTTTGAGCCATATGTCTTCTTCATCAAACGTTGCTTGGTGGATGTGCTAAATAAATGCATTGAAAAGGGAGCTGAAATGTGCAGACTTTTCTATTGTTTATTTTGGGAATTTGTTTTTAGTCCAGCACCTGCCTTATTTTGGATGTGCGCGGCTGCTCTGCCTCTAATTGACCTAGTAACCTGAAATTAGTCTCATTACTAACACAGAAGTGTAGCTTTTGCAATCCCTTTCAGTCTTGGGCTTCGAGACCTCAGTGCAGCATTGAACATAGCGAACCAAGAAATCCTTATTCTCAATCTGTAACGCTGGCTGTATTTTCAAGCAAGGGTTCATCGTGGATCAGAATCTCCCCACAATATTACATTTCCTTCAATGTTTTTACCTCAAAGAAGGTTTGTATTGCATATGGTGTGCCACAGGGCTCAGTATTTGGTCCGATGATGTTTAGTCCATACGTGTTCCCATTTGTGACCATTATCTTCAAACTAAGAGTAGATTTCTACTTTTTGCAGATAAAACTGAGGTACATATTACACTATACATAGAGCATGTTAACTTTCAGTGTCGTTCTGTGCTCACAGTTGTTATAGAGATGATCTTGCCATCTTTCCCAAACCACCAAATGCCATTTCATAGTTCGACTATAGTCGCCAGATGATTTGCAAGTATCCTCAAGAAAATATATTTAAAATTAAAAATTTTAACTCTTTTTAACTGTTATCAGTTGAATTTCTTAAAATTTAAATTCTTAAAAAGTTATCCAGTCTCACATCCTATGGGTCCTGATTTAAGACCCTTCATTCCATCTGCTGTTTTGAGATACGCATACATTTTATACTTTAATGGTTGTAGACGTGAATAAATTTGATTGAAAAATATGAAAAGAAATTGTTTTTGAAGTCCCCATAGAACATTGCATTATGCAGTGCTAACTAAGGCATTTCAGCATTGTTTTTGACTGAAAATGATTCGTAGTAGATGAGTTTAGAAAAACAATTATTGTCAAACTATGAAGCTGACTGCTGTCAGACTCAGGTGAATTGCGCAGTCTTGTTGGGGATCAACAATGTTAAGAAGGCTTTGAAAGTCTTGAAGCACTGGCTGTTTATCGCTTAGCATTGAGCTTCTGCTGAGTTAACTTTCATCAGCCATGTTTTGTCTCATTACTAATCACAAATGCAAAATATACCCGAATCTTTTAACCCCATTAAACCTACAGACCCATATATTGGTCCAGCAAATGCAGCTGCAGTATTCAAACCCACAGATTTTAATATTTCTCTCAATGTTAAGCCTTACAGCACTGAAAAAAATAAAAAAATATATAAATTAATTATCTTGTGCTGTTGAAAACCTATCATGTGGCAACTTATTTAAAACAGCTCCCCTGCAGGAGCTCTTTTAACTCCTTCAACCCCACAGCCCTCTACAGAGGGCTGACCAACATATTCCCTTCAACCCCAAATTCTTGTAGGGAAAATTCAAACAATCTGACTAATTGATTGGAACATATCAGGTTACATTTAATGGGATTCCAGAGATAACAGTAAGATACAATGTCCAGATAATGACCAGCCCTCTACAGAGGGCTGTGGGGTTGAAGGGTATAGTGATGCTAGAATATCTGGGGTTGAAAGAGTTAAACAAGTTACCACGTGATAGGTTTCCAACAGCTTTGATTTTGATATCTTACATCACTGAGCAACAATAGCTGCATTCAGCGCTCGAAGAGTTAAGTGTGAAGTAGCCTCAGTGAAGCACTGTGACGAGCAGATACAGAGTATGTGGAAAAAAAATATTATTTTTGACTTTGAACCTTCAATGAAATATTAGAGTTTAAGGGTTTAAAAGGGGTTTACTTCTCTCCCACGATTAAAGTGAGCTGTTTCCTGAATCCATCCACACTACAATTCTCGGAGCTCTGTTTCCGCAGTCACAGTATTTGTCTGATGTGCGCTTCCATGTCCACACGTCAACAGACCTTGACCGCAAACGTGCTTTCATTGGAATCGATCAGTTCCTTTTATTCCAGGTTTGCTTAATGGCCATCAATTGCCTGCAGTTTATCCTTCTGCGGGGTTGTCTCCAGAGAAGACTGCCTGGCCATTGATTACAGAGATTGTTGGGAAAACCACATATTTTGGAGTTTAGCCAATTGTTCTCATTGAACGCATGAATACAGAGATGTATTAGTCTGAATCATAGATGACATCTTTTCTGAGCCAATGACTGGTGCTATGAAAGAGGAATCACCTCCATGGGTTGGGTGTTCATTTTTACGGTAGAAAAATGGCATCTGGAGATTATTAAAATAGGGCCTGCAAGTTCATTGAAAGCTCTACTCCTCACTTAAACTTTTCTTTTATGTGACTTTTTTTGCGAAGGTTTTCAACAGTTTGAAAAGATGCACAGCAAGTTATGAATTTTAGGTGCTCATCTGAAAATGTCACCTTTCTCCATATTAGTGTACCAAACAAAATGGCCTCTATAATCATTGGTTGTAATTCTTACTGAAATGCTGATTTAACTCATCAATAAAATATGGGTTAATATGATTATGTTCCCACCCACAACAAGTTACCTGGCATCTCGGCGAATGCAAATGGCTTTATTTTTTGGCCTTGAGGAATGAACGCTAGTATTATTTATTTACCGAGCCGCCATATTCCTTTGGGTAAAGTTTTGTAGCAAACGCAAAAAAGTAATGACAATAACTTCATGGAAAATTTGATCACAGGACGCTTGTGGGTTGGACAAAGCCACCTCTATTCATTGCCCTAATGGAAACAACGTTTTTTAAAAGAAGTCCTGACTCTGGAATTTCGTTGTTTAATGAGAATGGTTTTGAAGTCAATAAAACAAAATTTCACACACCTCCCAGCCAATTTCCTCCCTTGAAAAAAGACTGGAACAGCTGGCAAGCAATGCAGCTTTCCTGGCCGGTTTACGTCATTCCTGCTTTGCATCGCATAACTGTTCTTCTAGAGAGGCATTCGATTTCACAACCCAACAACACAGTCACAAGAGAGGTCATTCCCCGGTTTCCAGCAAAATAACACGAACTGTACAAAATTTCTCATGCACTGAGTACAACGCTCGTGTAGTGAATGACAGGCTCATACACCAGCCACAAAATTAAAACTGCTGACAGCTAAAGTGAATAACATTGATCATCTTGTAATTACGGTACTTCTCAAGGGGTGGATATATTAGGTCACGAGTGCAGCCAGTTCTCGAAGATATGTTGGAAGCAGGGAAAATGGGCAAGCGAAAGGATTTGAGCGACTGAACAAGATCCAAATTTTGATGGCTAGACAACAGGGTCAGAGCATCTCGAAAAGAGCAGGTCTTGTGAGGTGTTTCCAGTTTGCAGTGGCTACTACTTGCCAAAACTGGTCCAAGGAAGGACAATTCGTAAACCGGCGACAGGGTCATGGGTACCCAAGGCTCAATAAGCTTGTGGGGAGTAAAGGGGTAATCTGTCAGGTCTGATCCTACAGAAGAGCAACTGCCGCACAAATTTTTGAACAAGTTAATGCAGGCTATCATGGAGAGGTTTAAGGATAAACAGTGCATGGTAGCTTGCTGTGTTGGGGCTGCATACCCATGGACCAGTCGCAGTGTCCGTGCTGATCCCTCTCCACCGCGGAAAGCGACTACAGTGGGCGCGTGAGCATCAGAGCTGGACCACGGAACAATGGAAAAAGGTGACCAGGTCTGATAAAAATCACATTTATTTTACATAATATGGATGACCGGATACATATGCATTGTTAACCTGGGGAAGACATAGCACAAGGATGCACTATGCGAAGAAGGCCAGCCAGTGGAGGTAGTGTGATGCTTTGGGCAATGAACTGCTGGGAAACTGCTGGGTTTTGGCATTCAAAATGATGTTACTTTTACATATTGCACTTTTCAAAACATTTGTGACAGGCAAAGTACATTCCTATATAGCAACAGTATTCCCTGATGGCAGCGGCTTCTTTCAACAGGATAAAACGCCCCGCCACACTGCAAAAAAAAAAAAAAAAAGTGTTCTGGAAGGGGTTGAGGAACGCGTCAAAGAGTTGAAAGTGTTGACTAGCCTCTGAATTCCCCAAATCTCAATCCAATCGAGCATCTGTGGGATGTGTGGGAAAAACAAGTGGAGGCCGCATCTTGCAACTTACAGACTTAAAGGATCTGCTGCTGAAGACCTGGTGCCAGATATCACAGCACACCTTCGGAGGTCTTGTGGAGTCCATGCCTGCACTGGTGAGAGCTGGTCTGTTGGCACAAGGGGAACCAACACCATATGAGGCAGGTGGATTTACTGTTGAGGCCGATCGTTGTATATTGACCATGAAATTCATGAATTTACAGTGTAACTTGTGTATTGACTCATGCATTGACTATTCGCAACCTTAGAATTACAGGGTTCTAACTAACATTTTGGTCAAAATTCGGTTAACTATTGCACATATTTGGTAATAAACAGTTCTATCTAATGATTAAGTAGGGGTATTCAATGTATTTGTTAAAATGGGTTCAGATCAGAATTACAAAGTTCCAGTTCCCCAAGTGTACACTGAGTGGCTAAATTTTGCAAGCAAATTCCTCAAAACTTTGTAAATGTTAGTTAGAACCCTGTAATTCTAAGGTCTCGTATGAGATTCATCCATTGACTGTGACACTCTGTTATTTTCCATTAGACTCTTTCATTAACTCTGAGACTCACTTAGCCTGGGATCAGGACAATGTCCTGGCAGCTTCCCCTGCGGTAGATGCTAAGCTGAAAATTGGTGTGATGCGTAACTTCAAGCAGATTGGTGCATAGACCTACCTGCTGTCAGATAACTGATCTGAATTGAAGTTGGCATAAAAAGTGAGATAATCATTCTGTTCTGTGGATATGAACAGTTCTTCAGGAGCAAAAAGCATGTAGGACACAATCCCATCAGCGATAAAAAAAAAAAATGTTCTAGAACAAACCGAGAGGTTTCCGAACTCTCGGTGTGTGGCTGTGTTTCGACAACAAAACCGCTTCACTTTGTAGCTGGTTCGCCCCGCCTCTTCCCCCTTCCAAAAGGTCCTCCGTTGACAAATCAACACAAACCCAAAGCCAAGCCTATTCCCGTAAAACTGCGAAAAGTTCATAAGCCAGCCCTGCACGGATCCTGTTTCGCTAATTGATGAGTGTGTTGGGTGTTTTGCACGAGCAGGCTAAGGTTTTTTTTTGTGTGTGTGGGGTAAGAGGGAATGCGATTATTGGTGCTAGGTAGTAATGCTAAGCTTGATTGCGCACAGAGGCGGCCATTAGCCATTTCCCCATCCATCAGTGCCAAGGCTCAGGTGTTTTGCGTCGATCGGGGGGGACCCCACGCGTTTCACGGGGTCTTCGACTTCCTGGGAATGTAGATGATGTTAAATATAAATGTACTGAGGTTCTGAGGAAGCCCGCCGGAGGCGAGAGAGTTGATCTCACTAGCAGATGTGCGGCAAAAGCTGCTTAATATCACTGCTACGGCAATAAAAGGAACAGGTCCCGGCAGTGCGGTTCTCAGGCCATGAGGTGGAAAGAAAGAGTTGTGTAACCGCGCGATGAGGAGAACACGCACGCCAGCCCGGATAGTCTATTCCAGCCCCGGAAAAACAAATAGCAAAAACGCATTGTGTCTCTAATGCTAACAGACATATTTTATAGTTTTTTGGTTAGCTTTTTTTTTTCAGCTGTGATTTCAAGTCTTAAAAACTAGTGGGTGGCTCTTGCTAAATGAAGTTCTGTGTGCTTATGATGATAGGACCACAGAGGGTGTTATAGAGCTAAGCATCTTAGATCTGAAGATACATAGTACTTTAATTTCTGGAGTGGATGTTTAAATTGAAGAGCCTAGTTCAAAAAGTACTTAACCCTTTAAAGTGCAGTTCTTTTTTGAGAAAATTTTCTCTCAAACTAACATGCTTACAGTTCTTGAACAACTTTTACGACAGGCATAATCATGATCGCGTTTGAAAGGCTATTCTCAGCAGATCGCTCTCAAAAAAATCAGAATGGCTTTGAATATTACCCAAATTGAATAACAACACTGGAAATATAAGTTTTAGTCAGTCAGGAAAAGATAGGATGTTTTTTTTTTTTTCAGCCCCCGGCATTGTGACTAAGCCTCATCAGTCAAGAAAAATATTACAGCCCCAGCCAGATGCCTAAACAACTGCAGGTTCAAATATTTTGATTCTGTTACCAAAAATTAATATTTTACAGATTTTTCCTTGGTTATGTTTTTGAGAGTCCAAATTTTGGAGAGTCCAAATTTCCCTGCATTTCTAGCTAGTTTTACAGCTGCCTTATTTCTGGTCTTTTTCCCCATTATGTTGCAAAATTTTCACTCTAACGTATGCCTCCTATTCCCAGCACTTTTCTTTTTCCATTGAAGATCTCAGTGCTAAAAGTACTTAAGTCACAAAATGTCAATTTTAGCACAACTGAGAAAAACGACTTCGGTCACAACAAAAGACGTTTTCTCATCCTTGCCATATGGTGTGTGAAAAATGTAACTAAGTAGTTTTAGCACTCGGCTCTTCAATTTAAAAAGTGATCTTACCAAGAAAAGTTTTTTGTGGAGACAATACAACCGTGACAGAGCTGAAATCCCAACATCAAGGCAGTCTGGAATAACCAGGAGAGACAGACTTGCGCATGACGGTTTATAGCCACAGCTTTAAAGGATGAGAAAGTGCATTCGAACCCTGGATTTTGGGGGGTTTTTTTTCACACATGGAGGACTTGCCGATTCTCCCGGGCCCACCCACCTCTCCCCGCCGGCGGCCCCAGGAAAGCTAGGCTGCCCGCTGGAACCCACTCCGCTTGGACGAGGCTATCGGCGAGGCCTCCTCTCAGGCAGAAACCTGATACACGCTCTGAGGATTAATGAAGGAGAATATCCTGCCACATGCTCACATATGGTGCACGCAAAAAGTGCGAAATGTTAAATTTACTCACGAGTCTTATGCCGACCGGTTCCGTGCAACTGAGTCACGTAACTTCCAATTAATTTGATTTATTGAACCGACCTAAAGTCTTAGAAGTTAATTATAAGTCACTTAAAACGGTTGTGCGGTACCAGTTGACGTGACTTTTTTTTTGAGTGAACCCTATGTTTGCCTTTTTTGAGCGCACAAAAGAAAAGGAACCTTTGTAGCTACTTTAAGACCTGGTTTCTCCTGCCAGCTCAGCTTTTTTTGTTCCCATTTGTCCTGCGCTCCTCTCTTAAGCTGCTTTCACACCGGACGCGAAACGAATTTTTCGCACGACAGATTACGTGCAAAATCAATGCAAAGCTGAGAATCTTTGCATTGACTTTGAATGTAATCTGTCGTGCGAAAAATTAGTTTCGCATCCTGTGTGAAAGCGGCTTTACGATTTAACCTCACTGCTGTGGCACAGAGTCCCAGTCTCTCTGCTCTACAGACAGTGGTGGGTGTTCGAGGGAGATTATAACTGTGCAGGAAATATTATTTTTACTTCAAACAGTGGTCTGCCATCAGGCAGTAATTGATGGCAGCCATATCTAGATTCCACATAGCGTGAGTAGATGTAATTATTACTGCAATGTAATTAATCCAAATTCATGCTTAAAAAAGACTAAAAAAACCTTTTCGTTTAAAACAAGGAAGTAGGTAAATAATTGAATAAATAAAGTAAATTTGCCAAATAAAACATTTCTGAAAATGCAAAGAAAAAATTGGGGAAAAAAGCAAATAGTTGTGTATTAACACTCAATGACAGCTTTCACGTAGATAATGAAATCTATGCCTGAATGAATCTTGGTATCTACAAGCGAAAGATAACAGCCGCAGAGATGCAAATCGAGAGAGAGAGAGAGAGAGAGAGAGAGAGAGAGATCCCTCTCACAGCAAGAACCGTAACACCAGTCTTTCTTGGCCGCAGAAAGACATTCGGACATCTGTCTATGAGAAAGCAAAACAAAGTGGCGATAGAAAAAAAATTAAGGTGACCCGAGATGTCAAAGCGTGTAATTGTGAGAGCACATATTCAATTCCTGAACCGAACCTTTTTCTTTGCTTTAAACAATAAATAAAGGCATGAAGTCTCCCTCGCCGGCCAAGCGACTTGCCAATCAAGTGCTAACAAGGTAATAAGGGCGCACAGTGCTTCCTTGTACGCGCTGCAAAGTTCCCCTTTTAAAATCATTACTCAATTCCCGGGACAGATACACTGCTGGATGAAGTCCAACTACGGCTCAGGGTTACTACAAAGGAAGTAGGCTGCTTCGGTTTAATTGGCTTCGAGCCGCTCCACTCGAGAATGAATGCTGGTGTTTTCTTGAGTTGACATTTGTGTTTTTAAAAGGTAGGGGGTCTTGTGAGAATTCAGTGAGTCAAAGCGGTGTGTGCGTGCGTACTGAGGTGTGTGTGTGTGTGTGTATGCTCACAGAAAGCACAGATCTTTCTTTATGTGACAAAAAACTTAATGACGTACACCATTTCTGATTTGATAGCAAACACAAACGCTCATTTGGCGGACTTGTGCAGTGCGTTGTTTATACTGACTGTGAAGTCAGACCTGAGTTTCCAGGAACTAACGAAACATCTTACGTCTGGCTTCGCTTTAAAGGAAATAAGCACAAATTCAGTTGATTATAATGCTTGTGTAATTGTCACGCTATTCGTATCACAATACTTCGAGCATCAGCTGTCGGTGCAATATCCACCTAACAGAGTACAAATGCCATGAGAAACGGGCTAGTTAATTTGCTTAACAAAATGTCTTTCTTTAAATGTGAAATATACATATTTTATATACTGAGAAACCACTGACAGCGTCCCTCAGCTGCCAGCTTTCAAAGGCATGTTGGGTGCCGTAGTTCTTTTAAGTTAAACTCATACATTTGGCCCATTTTTTTTTTCAATTCATCTTTTATTTACTTTGTGATGTTTCCCTTTTGTACTGAGAACTGCAGAACTAGACAGCATCTGCTCTCAGTGTTCAGCGATAAACCAACGCCTATAGATATTAAACTGCCCTTACGGTTACGCATAAGACCCTGTTTGATACAACAGTACATATGTTGCCAAAAGCCAAATTTAAGGGCAGTAGCAAATACTGGAAGGGGGTGGTCACCTTGACTTTTGAATACAATCACAGAAAATAAAGAACATCAATGTACTTTAAGGGGTACAGTGGCTTGCCACTGGGGCAGTACTGTATAAGGTATACTGTTGAAAATGTATATGTACTTTTTATCATCCAGAAAGATGCGCATAGTAACAGTGAGGTTCAATAATTAGACCATAGGGGTGCATTAGTGTAGATTGATCCTTGAGGCGCAGATGTGGACTCCTATTTTTGAGAGCGCACATGCTTAACAGGTCCCACAAAATTGGGATGCGGGAAGCAGGTTGAGGTTAGGGAGGCAGAAATTGGCTTTGATGCGCCTCACTACTCCACAAAAATCGCCTGTCCAGGGTTCCACAACCTCCACTGAAGCTATGGGCTTTGAGCGTGGAAGTGTTGGTTTGTGTTGCTCGCTGTGTAATTAGGCCAGATGTTTGGTTATAAAGTCGAAGTGAACCAGATGGCTGGGTTTGGCTCAGCTCATACACTGAATGTCCGCACCCTCCAATATCCATAACCAGCTATCTTCATCACCTCTCATCCTCCTCTGGTGACCATGCTCCCATCTCCTCCTCGTCTAATCTCCAACACTAATTGTGCCACAAAGAGGCTGATAAACAGTCAGCTGACGGAGCTGCGTTTGGATTATCCGTCTCCTCGTCGGTCGCCGTTTCGCTTGCACTGTTACGAAAGGAGAGTGAGTCGTAGTAGTCGAGAAACTCGACATCGTAATCAGAGAGCAGGCCCTTAAAATCCCAGGTCGAGGTCTGCTAAAGTGAGCTTTCAGCAAGGTAGTGTTCCTGGCCTGGCCTCAGCGAGTACGCAGCTGTTTTGGTTGAAATATTCATGAAAAAGGCTACGGAGATTCTCTCAGGGCATTCACATTGAGGATATTAGGCATATCCTTCCGCTCTTGAGTGAAGTTCAATCTTCTCACTTGGGATTTTTTTTTTTAACTTCACTTGCTGGTATTTTTGGGAGAGTTCAGGCTCTTTCTCCAATTTTCTTATTTCCTGTTTTTCATCTCAATGACACGGTCTCCATGGAAAGAAAATGTAATTGGACTGATCCTAACCCCAAAATTCATTTGTCCTTAAAAAAATTGGCAATGTTTCGGACTGGGTTAAGTAAATATTCATCCGTACCTTTGAAGTTGTCAGAGCTCGTTTCAGTTTTCACAAACAGTGGTTAGCACGGTTAGTTATTGATAACTTCCCAAATTGTGTTTACGAGAAAATAGACATATAGTCATGTAATTCTGAGCAAAATTTAGGGAGAAATGTTAATTAAATCCAGGTCATTATCACAAGTTCACACTGGACACCGAAATCAACAAACAAAATTGTGCAAGAACTGCAAAGGAAGGCCAATGTGCCAAGGTGCCTTTCAGTTCAAGACAAAGCACTATAGCGGTTTGTTGGACTCCATAATGGAGAGGAAGTACAACAAAGGACTCAAATCCCATGCCTTTTTGGATTGGGAATGTCATTAAAGTTTTCTTTCGAGCACATTTCACAATTCACCTTCCTCTAAAGCAACACAAAACACATTCAATCCTTAAGGACTCTTGTGCACTGCAAAGAACGTTAAGGACATCGAGGGAGGAAGAACGTTCACAAACTTTCGCCTGCATTTTTTGCAAATCAGTCATACTTTCAGTGCAGCCATGAAAAGTACAAAAGGCATTGAGGAAAAAAAAAATACAGCGCCAATGTAGCTAATTAAAATTATGTAATGGTCATGAATCTTACCTTATTAAATAGAAATGTGCAAAGGACATGATAAATTGATTTAGGAAAGGGAGTTCTGGCTCCGACAAAACCAAGACTGTCTCTAGCCTTGATTCAATATTTGTCATCGAAATCAACTTCAGAATTAAATAATGTGAGTTTGGCGAAGCTTTTGATCACCACGGCGAAGAAGATGATGTATTGGAAATAAAGTTTTTCCAATTTAATTGTCACTCAGTTTGTTGAAAACATATCAGACCCAGTGTTTTGGAAACTTGAAATTTCAACACTTTCAAGCATGTGGCTTATTGATGCAGTCTCTCTCTACAAAGCCTAAGTATTTGGCTGTTCATGAATAACCCCATTATAGTAGATGATAGTACACGGATCATGTCTGAAAACAGATTTTTTTTTTTTTTTTTTACGCCAATGTGTATTTTGGTGATGAAAACCAATTTTCACTGACAAACTCAAAAATATTTGTAATTTATAAACTTTGAAGTGTCACTTAAAATGAGCGTTGTCATTATGCCAAATCTTATGTCATACACATGCATTTGAATGAAATACTGTGAGCAAAACTAATCAAATGCACAAAGAGCTGTGTACATATGTTCAAGAGAGAACGTGCAGTGCTTGACCACACTGCAAACTGCTTGGTTGGAACATAAGCCTGCACCAACTCCGACCCTTAAAGAGCATGAAAACCCTTCCTTCACTTCGGCTCTGCTTTCGTGTTCTGTTTGAGTACACAACCAAAACCATTTTGGAGACACCTGTTCAACCCGGTGGTCCTTTGTTACCGTGTCACCAAGGTTTGAAAGTCACCATTTCACGCTGTCTGGCTGCCTGGCTAAAAATAGGACGGCGCTCTTGTTAGAGGCATCTGACGTCAGCTCTAGAACACAAATCAACGCAGGCAGGCGGGCGCCAGGCGCACATGAACAGCCATAATTTGCATTCAGCCATTAACTCGCGTTGTTTTGATTGTTTATCTAGCTTTTTGAGCGATGGTTCAGCGTTGTGTTGTCAAATTCTGTAGAAATTCTGATAAAACTGGACATAGTATTCACAAATTTCCAACCTACCCCTCTCGCAGTTTACCTCTCCCGATTAGCAACAGTTGCTCAGACTAATTGGCAGAACCGACGAGAGTCATTTATTTTTGAAAGCCTCGTTATACATTGCACTATGAAATTATACGGCGTTTTCATCTGCACATCAAAATGACAACAAAAAATATCAATAAGTCGTTATAATTTCTGCACTCGTGTAGCTGGTGAAACAGCACTTATTTGCGTAAATTAGTTTGCGGGGCTCATTGAGCAATAAGCCATGAGAATCCGTTCTACAGTCTAAATGAAGTGACAGCTAAATGGCATTGTTAGGTACGATGTACAGCTGAGTGATGGCGAAAATAATTGCTGCGAAGTCAGCCAAAGTTTAGGATTTTTTTCAGATTGTCATCCTTGCAGAGTCACATCAATTTTATCAACATAGCCAACAGGCAATCGCTTTGTCATTAGCATTTCTTAATCATTACGTGTCATGCATTAGCGGTGGTTGTTCAGTTAATAAATTGTTTGATCGTTAATCAGGCAAACTTGATCGCAAACAATTTAAAACAATTTATGCAGGAAAGCGTGATGTTACTGAAGGCCTTCCTGACATCTGACGGCACGCCACTGCAGCTAGCTAATAGTCCAATATATTTGCGGAGATCGGAGATGTTAAACTGCGTCAAGTCATTCCTTATACACTTGATTCATTTACTATTGTTTTCAAATAAACGTTACCGTAATTCAAACTACAGGAAAATAACATACCAAGTCGTATTGCCAACGCGATCTTGAAAAAATAACTCATCATCAGGAACGGCATCAGCTGCATGTCCCGGTTGGTCCTCCATCTCTTGCCTTGCTGGTGGCCCACACAGGTAGGGCTGAGGACCGCTGTATTCCTCCGTATCTGCCAAAGTAAGAACTAATTCTCTGTCTCCTGATTCCTCATCGCTCCAGTCGTGAAAACTCTCACCGGAATTCCCACTAGATTCACTGAAACTGTATGACGCCATGTTGACCTTGCCTGTTTGTGTTCTAGCGCTGATGTCATGCATACTTCGGGTGCACTTGCACCGCGGTCGGCATACTCCGCCGCAGGTGATCAATAAATTTAATTTGCAGCGAGCTACGATTGACTTTTGTAAAAAATAAATAAGTTTTGCGATCTTTAAGTAATTCTCTATCATATAATGATTGCCTATCCCCTGGGGTTTTCATGCTCTTTAAAGGTTGAGAACCTCTGGTTTTGAAGAATCACAGAGTGCACATCACATGCTGGTCTACAAATACAGTGCAGAATTTTTCAGAAAACACCCATAGCTGAGGTTTGTCTAACACGTGTACTTCAGTAAAACTCTCATGTGAAGCGTAGTACACCAGTTGACTTCATACAGAACATTGAAATGCTTTTAACCCAGGGCTGCCCAACCTGCATCCCGGAGATCTACCATCCTGTAAGTTTTCGGTCCAGCCCCAAAGAACACACCTCATTCGAGATCTAGAGATCTGACTGAGCTCTTTACAGGAGCAACCTTGTAAACTACAGATTCTCAAAAACTGCTTAATCACTGTTTGAAGTAGCTATTCCACCGAATTTTGTCTGGACATTTTGATTGATATTCTACACACGTTGAGGAGGTGAGCATCTCAAAAGCAACCCAAAAAAAAAATAGTCCTCTCTCTCCTCAGTGGGATTGGATAACATCAAATTGTGCTCGGGCCAAAAAACTTTGACCTGGAAATAAAACAGAGCAGCTGATCTCACAGATGTCTAAAGCAAACATTTCAGGCCAAAACAGCAGCTTTGTAGCGAGGTTTTGAGAATAGGCGAGGATTTATCCAGGAAAGATGTTTGAGTTAAACCAGCAAACTCCCCTCAGAGAGAGTGTTGAGGGAGCAATGAATGACTGACCTCCGGCACAAAACTCTGCAGTGATCCTGTCCTTCAGGGCCAAGGAAAATATTGGCTCGCTCGCTTTAATTAGGACCAGCCTTGGCAGAAGCCACCGACTGTGGCCCAATGGTGTTGTTTAAAAAGACAAATACATAATTGCATTAAACTGCACCAATTAGAAGCTTGGAAACCAAGAAGTCACAACCGCTGGCAGACCAAAGTCCTGCCACTTCTCGCTCTAAAGTTGTTTGTTCATAGTTTAAGCAGCCAAAGTGTACGAGAATTCATTCCCTTAGCAAGCAGCCTGACACTGGCTTCAAAATGACATGGGGTTCAGCTAGTCTAATTGCAGCTGTTGTTTTAGGAAACAGACAAAAATGAGAGTGTTAGAGAACCTGAAACATTTTTTTTTTTTACGTTAGGCTACTTTACAGTTCTAAGTGACTGACTTGAAAATAGATGAATAAAACTGCAATGAAAGCACTGAAAATAATAAAACAAAGACTCACTTTCCATGTTTGGGTGGCTGCCAAAACGTCACCAGCTCAGCTAATGGCTGTAACCCCAACCATGTCTCCCTGGCTGGTCTCTCAGCCAAACTCAAGATAACAGAGATGGAGAAGACAACTAAAAATTTGGTAGAAAGTGAGAGACGTTGGTGGCATTATTCCCCAGAAATGAACCTTCCAGGGAGAGCTCTACCAATTGAGTCCACTGTGTCAAACCAGGATTTCTGGAATGTTTTTACTTAGACCAAACTGAAGGTTTCATGTGAAGTGCTAGCCGTTGCTTGACAGGCTCTTAATTGTGGGGGTTTGGGTAAGTAGTTTCATTCAACACCGATGGTCAGCAGAGAAACAACCAGAGACTTCACAACTTTATCTTGCTTTGATCCTGGTTTCCTGTCTTTAAATTTTACCTCTGGGAGCTGTGAGAGATATCATCTGAGCTTTACATGAATGAGGTTGTAACATTTGTGTGTGTGTGTGTGTGTGTGTGTGTGTGTGTGTGTGTGTGTGCGCGTGGGGACCTGAAGACCTCATGAGTACAGTAAAGTCTGAGAAACTAGCACCGTGTGAACATTTTTCTTGGGTTACCATCAGGAAAATGCTTAATTCTGGCCCAAGGGATATGTTTAGGTCAATTGAGCTTATGGTTCAGACTAGGTCTAGTTTTAAGGCTAGATATTAGAACTTGGCTCTAGGTTAAGACTGAGTTAAGAGTTTTGTTATATGGTAGAACTGTAGCTGAGGGTCAAGATTAGGTTTAATGGTTTGGGAAGGGCTCAAGATTTAATTTTGGATTTGAGGTTATGGAAATAGGATTTTGGAACTAAAATCATTTTTAAGTCCCCAGAAGTACTGATAAACTAAAGCAGCGTGTTTGCATTTGTGTGCATGTGTGTGTGTTTGTGCATGTATAGTATGTCTATGCACTTACTGTGCATGTTTATGTCCACTAATTTGAAAATTAAAAGTCACTCTCCTTTCTGAGTATGAGGTCACTTTGAGTACAAACAGACTGTAAAAGAGCTCAAAGCAAAGAAAAACATATACTATACTATACACTGAGTGTAAACATAAGCATAAGTTTACCAGATTGAGGCCCACAGTGTAGCTTATAACATGCAGAGGCTGTTTTATTCACCACCTTTTTCCCATAAGTACGATTGTTCACACTGAATAAAACCTTCCCAAACTGCAGACATAAACAACGTGAAGATCCTCTGACTGTGGGTTTTTTTTTTTTTTTTGCTGGCGCGCTGAACATTTAGCTGACCATCCGACTGGTACCCTGGCTAGAAGTTTCAGAAGATTGTTTATTTAAGAAAAAACGCCCAGAGCCAACTGATTCTCCATTTGCAAGGAGAAGTTAAAGTGGTGAAATCAGATAAGCCTTCGTCATGGAAAGACTACAAAAGAAATAGTGCCTTGGAGCGAAAGAGCGAGCGTTTAGTGCACTGCAGAGAAAACTGAGGGCAAATGTTTCACTGAAATCCGAAGAGCACCGTAAAAGAACACAGAAATCTGAGATACAGTTTCAGATAAAAATTCGGCTGATCTTTGGGAACGATCCCCATGCAAAAAAAAATGCGAACAGTAATGCGCTAGGACGCATATCCCACTATCCCAGAATCTCTGGAAAATACATGGAAACTGGTGCAGTTGGCAAAGAGGCGCTATCCGCCCATGCTTTTCTCATTTCGCCTGATATGCGGTGTGGCTGTGCTCCTTGGCAACTGTGCCTTTACATTTTCTGTTAATTTTTTTTTCCCCTGTTACGCACAAATAGTTGGCACTTTGTTTTTCTATGAACCTTCAGAATTTAATGGAGGGGCTGGGTTTTCATTTTTACCAGACAGTGAGGAGTCAGACCACAATTCCCTTAATCATCATTCCTCAAGTGCTTGATGCTAACCTGCATTTCCTGCTGTGCACTTCCTGGTCATGTGACCTAAGCATAACCTGGGGCATGTTCTAGATTGAAGGGTCCCCTGCCAACGTCTCACAAGGGAAGACTCCTGAGTTTTGAACGACACGCGAGTTCCTGCACGTTTTCCAACATGGCTGCCTACTAGGGTTTGCATCAAATTCCATCAAAAACAAGCTGTGCGGAAGTGGACATCATCTTGAAAAGCAAGGCGACAGGGTTGGGTTCAACTACTTTTTTCAATAACAATTACAGTAATTTTAATCAATTACTTTCATAATTGTAATTTAATTTTAATTTAATTTTTTTATTGAAAAGTAATTATAATTGAACATTCTGTCCAGAAAGTAATTGTAATTGTAATCAAAAGAAGTGATTGAACCCAACCCTGCAAGGCGATACTGCTCGCCTGTGTTCTTGCTCATCTACACAAGATCAAACGTAGTTTAATTGTTCAAGATGCAAGAACTTGCGGGCTCACGCTTGACCCCGCGATCTTGAACATGCCCCAGGTGACCTAATCCACCTTGACTCTGAAACACAGCTGCCATTGGTCAGTTCCCATGTCAGAGGTGAGTGTGCTACGATGATACAGGAATGTGTCTTGTTAATCCAAACCACAAATTGTGTGACTCCTTAAAGGCGCATTGTTATTGTACCCTTAAGCTAGGTACTGAATGTACTCTGAGTTTCTTTGAAAAATATTCAACTGTATAAATGAGTAATCTGCAACAATAAAATGCAAGCTACAGTGCGTACACTGCAATGAATGCAAGGCCAGTGATGGTGTAAAGGCACCTAGGCCACTAAAATAACTTTCAAAAAGGCGCATGAGTCACAATAAACCAAATATCACCTAAATTAATTGACAGCATATTTACATTTGAGGAATAAATTACCAAACCTCTTCGACTCTGTGATCCCATATGTGAGTTTGTCAAATGTAGCTGCTTTATTGAAACCAGTGGAACTCTAGGCCTATTTTTGTTTTCTAGAGGAGATCCCAAAGTTTCCAAAAGATCCCAAATATGTCCTGCTGAATCACAGGGAAATGCATGTAAAAGAGAACTATCACAATAGCTAAATATTTCCTATGTGATGTAATATTTTATGCGGCCATAAAAACATTCCATCCAGGGTTTGAATATGTCTTGCAATATAAGTGTGATGTAACTTCAATGAAGCGCTGCAACCAGCACAAACAGAATATTAATGAGACATTGTCCAAAAATATGAACAAAAAAGGTTTTTTTTTTTGTTTTAAATTTTGATCTCACTAAAGGGGAAATTTAAGCCAAAAAATCTGGTAAAATATGATCAACTCGGGGTGCAATCTTCATCATCAGTCATGCATGGAAACCAGAAAAGCATTAACACACTGAATAGATTAAAAGATAATTGTCATGTTTTTTCTGTAACTTTAAGCTGAGCTACATTTATTTCGCATCTGAGCAACCGTATTCCCTCGCTTGTCATTTAAATAAAGTTTCCCATTAAATCACCGTAAACGCTGAAGGTCACGGCTAAAGTACACAAAGAAACAGGCCGCATCTGGAGGCGATGGGCTGGTTTTGTGAGAAGCTGTGTTCGGGCTAGGCCGGGGCGCATTTGTGAAACAGCAGGTGCGAAAGGTCCCACTGTGAGCCGCATCTGTGCGGATCGACGCGCCGCGGAGCGAGCAGATCGGCGTACCGACAGGGCCATTATTTTAACCACCTGCTTACGCTATCCCCTAGCGCCAGCTCAGGAAATCGCCGCGATGGCCCTTTTTACAGCGCAGGCCATATTGGCTCGAAGAGGGTTACCAGAAGGCTGGGGAGATTGAGATCCATGCCGGAAAACGGCAGGCCGCGCATCAGGAGCACGTTTTTATGACATCGTAGGCCAGTGGCTATGACGCTCAGTGCACTGTGGGTGAGTTTCTTACCTTTCACACCTGAAGGATTTGCCTGAACACAGTCATTCCTGATTCTTTTTCCAATCAGAGTGACAATCATTGTCTGCTTTAAGTGGTAATTGCACAAGCTAGTGCTCCCCCTCCCTTTCTGTGTTGGTTGTCTAGCAACAGGAGACTTGCTTACGTTCCACTTTTTTTCTCTTAATGT
Source organism: Gymnothorax javanicus (assembly GCA_029692085.1). Lineage (NCBI taxonomy): Eukaryota > Metazoa > Chordata > Actinopteri > Anguilliformes > Muraenidae > Gymnothorax > Gymnothorax javanicus. The sequence goes on along the minus strand of CM056198.1, from coordinate 6,560,878 downwards.
TAGGTACTTTTCTGCAAAGTGTACGTGAGTAAAACATGAGTTGTCTGTTGTTTTCATTGTATTGAGTGAATGTTGTCTTTCACTTTAAGATTAAATTTACAGCATGTCCTGAAATAAGTGGACACTGCTCAGTCAGGGGCTGTTTTTGATAGTTTGAGCTAAGCCACAGGTTTGCTGCTGAAAGCAAATGTCAGTGCCACAGCCTACTATGACATTCCGGATGATTCTGTTGCTGCCAACAGTTCAGTCCAGGCTCTTTCCTGGTTCAGTATGATGATGTCCACTTGCACAGGGGGAGGTCCATATGAGGGTTGTCGAGACCCTTGTAGACAACCTTGTCTGGCCTCCACAGAGCCCTGACATCAACCCCTTCAAAGAGAGTCGGGATTTGGCTCCTGTCAATCTGCAGCCGAGAGATTTTGCTTGTCCCTTCAGCCTCAGGCGCACTGGTACTGGGGTTCAGGCCAGAGTCTCTGTTTGACTCCGTCTGATAAAACTAGCTACAGTGCATCATGCAAATACTCTTCGATTTGATTTGATTTTGAATTGATCAACTGCAGTGTTGACTTTGAGTCAGTCCAAATGGGCTCTTTGCTGTAAGCGATCATGTGGCCCAATGCTGCATAGCAATGCCATGCTGGAAAGCAAGCTAGACACGGTTGCTTGATTAACATAAAATGGTGGAAAAAAGTTGGGGTTAATTTCAATAAGAAAAAAGCCATCTTCTTTTCAATTTCATTCTTGTCTAGATCTTTGACTGGACGTCAGTATTAGCAAGAGTGAGATTGTTGCTCAATTTCACTACAAAAATGTTCATAGCAGTGGCAACATGACTTATTCTTTATTGGACTAGATTGTTCGAAAATGAAAACAATTGGAGCACAAAAAATATAATAGCACCTCATGTCATTTCTGTTAAGAAACATTGCTTAAATATTACCTCATAATCTTAAATATTACTTAAATAATACCTTGTAAGGATGCTATATTGCAGTTGTTTCACTCTGTCTTCACTGTTCGCAATGAACGAATTTGCCACAAAACGACATTGGCAATTTGCTTAAACGTAAAAGATTGTAAAGACCCATCCAATAAACCAAGTTTAAATAGCAGAAAAAAGGAGAGATGACAACATTGCTGTTTGTTTTCTTTTGAAAATAACACTTTACCTCTTTGTTCATCACACAACACAGAATAGCTTTCTCTTTAGCATGGCTTCCTTATGCGGTATCCAATCACATGATGGCTAACAACGAAGGGCCCACTGTCCAGCATCACTGCTGCCTGAAATCTCTACTCCTTTTCTTGCAGGAAAAGAAATCAAATCCTTGTGCCAAAGTTCACACATTTAACTGAAATCCTTCTCAACATAAAATCCTTCTCAACATGTTCATTGGATGCTGGATGAGCGAGTGTCCACATACTTCCGGCCGCGATGTCAGCATGCCAACTTAAATATACGCATTCACAATAGCAGTTCAAAAAAACTGCAGTATGAACTATTTCTGTAAATCTTTAACAGAGGAATGTAACTGTGAATGAGAAAATTCAGGAATGTAGCAGTAAAGCTGACAAATTAATTCACTTTTTAGAGTTAGACTTTCTTCTCACATTTAAAAAAAATAATTAGCAGTTCTGAAACAATAAAGTAAAAGCAAGTGAATACAATTTTATTTACATAGCACCTTTCAAAATGACATTACAAGTAACATAAACAGATTAGTAAACAATATAAATACTGTATACAGCAGTTTATACAGAAATAATGCAAAAATGGGGAAAAAAAACATGAAGTAAGTACAGGGCATAACCACCTCTACTTTGCACCCAATGTAAACAATTGCAGAATACCTAACAGTTAGAAGCATCCCTGCATGTGACCAGGAACAGTTTTGTTCGCTTATTACAAACTTCAAAAATATATTAATCCCCTTTTAAGCCGCTTTCACACTGGACGCGAAATGAATTTTTCGCATGACAGATTACATTCAAATCAATGCATTGACTTTGAATGTAATCTGTCGTGCGAAAAATTCGTTTCGCGTCCGGTGTGAAAGCAGCTTTAATATTATAGCACCATATTGCAGAATTTTTATTTTTTTTAATCATTATTATTCCTGCGATTTGTTCTTTTTGTGTGGAGTCTTGAGTTTCTTTTCTGAGTCCCTGCCAGAATTTCCATTGGAAATGACAGGCTGTCTATGGGGAGAGCACCATTCCGGGCAGCGGTCTTCAAATATATCCTTCCTGCTGACACCGAGCCCTAATCAGCCCACTTGTCTTGCAAGAAAATTTACCCGGGGAATTCATACCTCTGCTGATTGTCAGTGAGCATTTTACCTTAAAACCAGGAGTGGAAAAAATATGTTCAGCGTGTGCTATTCCCGCATGTGAATTTTTTTTTAAATGGTTCCATGTATCCAATTTCAAACCGTATTATTTTTCAATGCCGTCGGAACCTTGCAGAAATGCTCAAATGTATTGAACTATCACAAGAAAACTGACTTGACAGAATAATATAATTCACGGGAGGAGTCCTTTGAGATATTTTTTCACAGTGTTTTCTCTCTGCGCTGCTAACATAGAGCTGGACCTCTAACCTTGGGTGGAACCTCAAATTTATGATTGGTAATGGGGCAAAAAGTGGAGAAGTTGGATTGGTTGTCAACGGAGATGACAAGATGCAGCTTACAGGGGCCAGAGTCATCCAGAAATACTCCATTCCCCTCCCTATTTTCTTTCGCTGAACATACATCTTCATCAAAGATCAAAAGCTGCCAAAAACCTGGGCGCTGTTCCACAAGGCAGAGTTGGTCTGAGTCAGCTGGATAACTGCACCTTCAACTCTGAACATCCGCTGTGTACGCTTAGGTCCGTGCAATTATCTGGTTAACTCGGCAATCCTCGTTTGTGGAATAGGCCGTTGAAAACAATTGAGTCCAAAGCTGTAGGAGTATGAGGCTGAAAAGGGGCAAGAGAAGCAGTAAATACTACATAAGTATGGATTTACCGTAAGGTGCTTGGAAAACTCCAAGCAATGTTCTGGGATTCCTTTACAAGTTCCGTAGTAGAGACCATCTTGCGTGACCAGCCGCTTCTCCTACCCCCATACTTCCAGTGTCCTTGCTCGGACAATACCCACCTTTAAACTCAGCCTTCATTGTCATCTCACAAACACACCTGTAATGTTTCGTCATGGCATTTTGCAAAGTTATGATGCTATCCTGGCAACAAAATCTGTCCACAGACAGACAGACAGACATGGGCGAAGTGCTCCAAACCGTTATGCTACAATAGGTGTCTCCAGGACGGGATTATGCCATGATGAGCAGGCGGCACGCTGGTGTAGTGGTTAGCACTGCCGCCTCTCAGCAAGAAGGTAGTGGGTAGTTTGCATGTTCTCCCCGTGTTTGCGTGGGTTTCCTCCGGTTACTCCAGTTTCCCCCACCCACAAAAACATGCAGCAGAGGAACACTCCTACCAGGAATGGCTAATGTCTAGGGTCTACAGCAGGGGAAACCAGAGTAACACGAGGTACGCGTTATTAATGAAAACTGACCACACCTGATAATGTTGAGAGTTTCCGGAGTTTCTGTACTGGTAATTTCAATGAATGATTGAAAACAGGTCATGAGCAAACATTATTTTTAAGGGATGGATTTGAGCGTCCCCTTCTGCCAGTTCACCAGCCACCACTGCCTGGCATAGGGGCCTTGCCAAAGAGTCCAGGAGCAGAGTTCATATTATTCCAGTGGTCTCCAACTTTGTTCTTGAAGAGCTACCATCCTGAAGGTTTTCACATAAAACAAAAACAAAGCATACCTAATTCCCCAGTCAGAGCTCTTGATGAGCTGGTAATCAGCTGAATCAGGGGGCTGAATTAGAGTTGGCATAAAAACCTGATGGATGGTGGCTCTCCAGGAACAGGATTGGAGACCTTTCCAGACCCAAGTCAGAAACCAAGCGCAGCAAGGGACTCAAACCAACAACTCTACAATTACCAGGCATACAGGCAACCATGAGGCTACCCCGCTGCCCAGTTTGGGAAAGGTCAGGCTAGAGTCCTTAGACAGAGAGAGTCACTACAACTCAAGAATAGGAGCCATTTTTTTTTCCATGGTGGAGAACAAAGCCGTTTCACTTAATGGAAATCATTGAATTTTTTCATTCATTTCTCGAGAAGGGAAATGCATTAATTTCTGGCAAAAAAAAAAAAAAAACAGCTGGTAATTGTAAGGACAACCCTAAGAGGGGGAATGTTCAGAAATGAAAAAGGAAAAAAAAAAACTAATTCACTTTGAGATGGAGGCAGAAGTGATGATGGAAACAAAATGGCTCCTTGACCAGATTTGCTGGAGATCTCATGTCGCAACTCTTACTGGGAACTCTAAGTCACGATAGCTTTTGCTCTTCTCTAAAACACAGAACCAAGTTGCCCTGTCGTAGCACTAATTGGCTGAATTTCTTAAAAACAAAATAATGGCAAAGTGCTTTGCCATGCCTTTACTATGGAATGAGGAACAGCTGTGAAACCCCTTGTCTTAGCTAGCACTATGGCCACATACATTTACCCTGTGGACCTACTGGCCCTCCAGCACTGACTTGGGTTTGATTTTGGGCAGAGTGAAGCATTTATTAGCAAGTGCAGCACACCAGTCAACCCAAATACTTTGAAACGGTATGAGCTAACTCATAATTTCAGCTGACTTCACTGTTTAATTCACCGAGGAGGCTTAAATTGTCAAAGTATAATTTTTCAAAATTTCTCGATGCACCCACTGCAGATGAAGACTATTGCGTGGGGCCAATCATGTCGCAAACGTTTTTCGTCATTACTTTTTAATTTCACCATGATTTCATGTCTGATTAGGTTTTATAAAAGCCACATTTCAATAAAGTTGATGTTTAAATATGCTGGAAAGGACAAACCCCTCCTGCCGCGCCAAAGACCTTCACGTCACAGCGAACAAAACACTGAAACATGCAAGAACGCGGGCACATATATTGTATCACTGGCAAATGGAAAATAATATCACACAAAAAGAAAAACAAGGGTGGTGCATACGGAAAGCAAATGAAAATATACCAAGAGCAGGGTGGCCTTGTTGGCCCAGTGAGATCCTAAACAGGATTGCCAGTGGTAGCTGTCCCTCCCTCAACGCCGATCCCACATGCCTGAATTTGTACTGGCAGAGGTCCACGGTAGTGTCAACGTTAGCCACACACGCTAATGTCCTCTCCTGCCCCTCCAGCAGTCCCCAATGAGCCTTTGGTAGCCACACCTCAATTGTCGCACAGGGTGTTGGGGAAATGGCTATTAACAGTAAACGCTGTAAACAGTAACGTTTTCTCACTGTTATTATGCCGTTCACCCTTTGTCTTGTTCGCAATAAAATTTACTCACCGTTTATGAGCCCTTTGGCCTAATCTCTATTAATAGACTTTTCCTCAATGTTTTCTAAATGTTGATGACCCCTAACCCTTTGCACAACATCCTATTCACACCTACATTTTCTCAATCTTGATGATGATTTTGCTCAACCTCCTATTCAGCTAAATGTTTTTCTCAGTGGTTTAGTCTATTTTTTTGTAGTGGGTATACTATGAAACTTGCACTCACCTGTCTCAGAGCAATATATATATATATATATATACATAGTATTTGCTCCCTTCCCGATTTCTTATTTTTTTGCATATTTGCTGCACATAAATGTTTCAGATCATCAGAAAAATGTTAATATTAGACAAAGATAACCTGAGTAAATACAAAATGCAGTTTTTAAATGATGATGTATAAAATGTAACTAAGCCTACCTCTATAAACAGAGGTAAAGAAATTATTAATTTTTTTCTGACAAGATAATGAGTGAACGAGCTTGAAAAAATTGCCTTGAGAGACCATAGGACTTTGGGAACATAGGCTGAACCCCGCTTAAATTCCATACATTAAACATTTTGTGTCAGATGTCTCTTTTTTTTAAATAAACTTTTTGTAATTAACACTAAGCCACCAATAACAATGGAAACACAAGACACATTTTTAATAGAAAATATTATATTTTAAATATAAAAATTGTATACTGTTTATGACTGTCACTGCACCACTGCACACACAACGCCCCCCCCCCCCATACACACACACGCAAGCGCACGGGTATTATCTAAGTTTTCGCTCCCCTTCTCTCCCATTCATTGAACCACCACACAAATTTTAGCCAAGTTAGCTAGTTCTCGATACATTTAAATATATACTGACCAAAAATAGAAACGCAATTTTCTATTTCTTGATTGTATCGAGTGTAACTGTTATTAATCAATACTTATCAAATGAAAGAGGGAATCTCAGACAATAGATATAACAGAAAATCGGGTTGGAATATCGCCATGTTGGCTTTTATTTAACAAGGTGAAGTTCGACATTACGAAACACAAATGACACTAACAGTATCTCGTATGTCCCCCGTTAGCGTCGCGCACGGCAGTACATCTGCGTCTCATAGACATCGCCAGAGGTCTGATTGTTGCTTGTGGAACGCTGTTCCACTCTTTGGACAGTGCTTGTCTTAGCTGACGTAATGTAGCTGGCTGTGGTTGACGTTTCTGGATAGCTGTCCAGAATGTCCCACAAGTGTTCTATAGGTGAAAGATCTGGGGAAAACGCTGGCCAGGGAAGGATTTGCACGTTTTCAGCCCAAGGAATTCTATACAGATTCGTGCACGTGTGGACGCACATTGTCCTGTTGGAAAGTCAGTCAGTGACGTCGGACAAACGGAAGGACGACTGGATGGAGAATTTCATCGCGGTAATGGACGGCTTTGAGAAACGCATCTCAGCGGCAGTTTGAGTTGCCAACCAGATGCGATTTATCAGATGTAACGAGCGGATACGACGGTCAGACGCTGGAGTCGTTACACGTGGCCTACCGGATCTGGGGCGATCGGCCGTGTGTCCAGTGGCATTAAACCTGGTTCTGAGGTGACTAATGAGGTTGTTGCAAGTTACGTAGGTGGTCACATGATCCCCGAAGCAAAATGTACACAGAGGTTGATCGTAGCATAGTGAAAATGGGGAAATCTTGTGCTTCTGTTGCTTGCACCAATAATAATGTCATTCAGTCGTCTGGAAAATACGGCAAAATAAGTTTCCATCAATTTCCACCAAATAATGAAGCCCTTTTGAATTATTGGCTTGTTAAATTAAGAAGAATTGACCGTGGAAAGCCTTACAAACCAACAAAACATTCAGTTCTTTGCTCAGCACTTCGAGAAAAGCTATTTCACGTACCAGAAGTTGACAAGTAAGTCAACGGTTTTGTTGCAATGAAAACTGGTTTTAAAGTGAAGATTTAAATAAATTAGTAGAAAATATATATTTAATACAAATATTAACCTTAAGCCTGAACGCTCCTGTAACGGGGGCAATGAATTTGCATAATAAATACAGCATGTTTCCTAATAGCAACCTCGTCATGCGGCATATTCTCTTAAAGCGAAGAAACTTGGCGAAAAGTTCGTGATGACTGCTTTTACCTAAACCAAACACAATTCAAGTACCAAGCAAGTAAATAAGCATCTAGCAAAACATTAAATAAAATAAGATTAAATAATCAGTGCTCCATCGCAAGCGTTTCTACTGAATTTGTGATATGCATACAAATGATACCTCAAATGAAAAAGGACAGTCCACAGATTCCAATGATATAAGCCTTGTCATTTAAAATTGAGACCACACTCAAAGAACAGCAGGCATACACTTTAAATGCTACAGAGATGAGCAAAAATTTTTCTTACCTTTGATATTTTGTCATAAAAGCTGCTTGTGGGTAAATCTGCGCTTGCTATTGTTTTAGCTAGTCTATCTGAGAGTCCTCTCGCTATTATGCTATGCACTGGAAGACCTCAGCAGTATAATCACTTAAATGGTTTGTTTTTTGTATTTTCGCATAATTAACCACTAAATATTCTACTGTTGTTTTCAAAGCCAGTTTATGACAGAGAATCCTTGCGCCAATATGCTCAAATTCAAACACAGCACAGTTATAAAAGTGCTAAATCGACCAGTGAATATATAGTCTGTTGAGCTAGTGTCATGGATAAGGTGGAGCATTTGGACCTGAGGTTCAATATCCGGTTATACATGCGATATTTCGGAGCAAGGAAATACATTTTTTTTGTATAACTAAATAATAATTAATCGATGCATTCTCATTCAATCAAAGCCATCTTCCTGAGTTACTTTGGGGATCACGTGACTTACACTACGGTTTCTGCATCCAGTGCAACGCCTCCATTGTCGCAGAATGCACGCGAAATTGACGGGAACTCTATCTACCCGACTTCCGGCCTGTAGCATCCCAATTGCGCGTTCTCGTTGAACTTCCGTTAGTCTTGGCATTATAACCCGTCTGATTTTTACTCATTTTTGATCGGACTTTTATGGGCCCTGGTATTTACGAGGAACTCAAAACAAAAATGGGAGTGTTATCACAATGGTAGTTCTCGAACCCAAGCACTGTTTGGTTCCGGACGAATGGCGGCTCCAGAATATGTGCTGTGACCGCAAAAATTTATATGGTAGAAGTACTCACCTCCAAAAATTACTCAGAGCAAAAGCATCTTTCTCAATCGGTTTCTCGAAATTTGGCACCAGATTACGTAATTGCATTTTTATTTTTGGTCAGTATACTAACAATCCCCTGCTATTACAGTTAATGATGACGTATATTCTAATTTCACTTACCGGGCAACATTACAGTAACGTTAGCATCGGGCTCCTTCTTTGTAGTGCGTAGGACAGCCTCAGCCTGTTTTTCTGGAATGTTAGTTTCTCAAACCTCTCTGTCATCTTCTGGAGCAGCAGTGTCATTCGAACCGGTGTGCTGACAATTTGTGCTGCCTTGTCAAAAAGTGCTACTGTAATGCAAAGCGATCGTAAAGTATCTGTTTTCGCCTTAATATTGCAATATGAATCAGTCTACAGTAGTTACTTTATTATTTGCTAGCTTGTTATAACATAAGCAGATGTTACAATGTGTTGGACAAGTTTGTTCAAAAAGATATATGCCGCACGCCATTATCATCGAATTTCTGCATTTTCAGGAAAACCCAGCCTGTACATGCAAATATATATACGCTTACAAGTCGAAAGGCGCACTGAAAAAAATGTGTTTTCATGATTTTCGAAGATATTTAAAGGGGACCTATTATGCTGATCCTTCTTTTAATACATATAGGTAATGTTATAATATTGGATGTCCATACTCAACCTCTGAAAAGTTTCTAAACATAAGATACAGGGGTTTTGCCGTAATCCAAGAACGTGATTTCGTGAACGTGATTTCTTCTCTGAACAGCTCCTCCCGAGATCTTCACGAGATCTGGGCAAAACCTGACATCAGGTTGTGCCGTTCAATTAGTACAGACCTAGCCAAAGCCAATCACGGCGCTGGACCTGCCCACACCGGAAACTATTCTAGCAGACATGAACAACTGCGGATCATACTATGCCTTAGTAGCATCTACACTTCCAGAAATACAAAAGAAGAACCGCAGATCATTTGAGGTTCAATTTTGTCAGTATCTCTCCCAAAGCTGCTCGTCCGTTTACTTTTGGACGCGAAGAAAAGCACCTATTTCTCTCCCAAAAGACGATACCTCCAGAAATCAGTGGGTAGCTTTTTTGTTTGCTTGCGGCGAACAGCCACGGCCAAAGGGAACTTTAGCTGTTTGTGCTCAGCATTTCACCAAAGACAGCTTTGTCAATAAAGGATAATTTGACACAGGATAAGCGTTTCAGCTGCTTCTCAAACCTGAAGCAGTTGCATCGATCAAGCGCTCGGAGCCACAAGCTGTAAGTGACAATATAACAGCAAATAATGTAAGTGAAGCTAACGAGTTACGGGAGGCTAGCAGGACCGATAAGCGATAGTTAGCACTAACAACTGGCCTCAAACGCAGGCTTTGTAAAATATCTGAAGATAAAGCCTATATCGGTCGCAACTGTCCGCGACTCACAAGCTATGTTTCCATCCACCTGTCAATCGAATTATCTGAAGTTCACCAAAAATATTCACGTGAATAAAGCTGGTGAAAATACGTTTCCATCTAATGGCAATAAAGCGAATAAAAAGTAGTCTGTAATGACGCCACATGCTGTTATGCAATCAAATTGGTGTATCGAGTACATTTATGACATTTTAAGCTGTTTCCATTCATTTTCGCACTAAATCGCAGAACCTTCAAGTGAACACAAGTAGTTTGTTAGCCAACTAATTTAGCTGGTTAGCCAAAACGGATCGCGTTTACCAACAAATGACGATAATTGCACAAGTTGTAGTAGTGCTTAGGTGCCAGCTATTAGCAGCATAGCAGACCATTATCAGAAGGAAACGACGGCAGCAAAACACTGTCAAGATGCAGTACCAGATTTATTTGGCAAATAACGTTTCCATCAGCTTTTATCGCGTAAGCCTCTTACCGATCAAGAGAAAATCCGATGAGATGGACCGTACAAACTAGTCGATAGTCTTGAAATCAAGTCTAATTTCACCGTCTCCGTGAGGCATTTTTAATTGATATTAGTTAATTCGTATAAGAACGTGTGGATGGAAACATGGCTACAGATGCGGAAGCAGTTGCTTCACAGCATAAGCCTACCCAACTGATGGCCTGTTGAATGTGGCTGTAGCACTGCGGGTAACGAAGCCAAGTTACTGTTGCTAATGTTTGTGTCCTAAATATGCAAGAGTAATATCCGGGGAACTTCAACAGAGGGTGTGTATGAACATGAACCTCATTTGAAGTGAACTTTTTATACTTGTTTGTAATTTTGATGCTTGGTACAACTGCCCCACGGTAACGGAATTTACTGTCTGTTTGTCTCTGTAGTTGTTATGACCGCTCGGTTATCAGCTACTGCATGTTAGTTCGCGTGCTGTGCAAATTAAAATGCTCCTGGTAACTTACATGCAGTAATTCTGATCGGTATGCTTGTGTTACTTCGGCAACATCAATGTGGCAGTTCCATCATAACGTTGCCTGATTGTAGCCACTACAGTTGAAGCTAACCGGAGAGGTGCAGTTAGACCAGACATAGGTTTTGCAGAGCTTGGGGCGCGTTTTTGGGCGCTTGTGAAACGATCGCTTTAGTTATCCATGACCGGAGTCAGCCTGATACATCCCCAATGTCTGAGCAAGCTCTCTGATGCTACCGGTGAAAGCAATAGGGAAAAGCACGGGCTATAACGTGTCCGGTATAACAAACAATTTCTCTGCATTGCCGTCGATTGAATATTAAATTCTTTCCTGTAAAAGTTATCGATTCGCTAGCTCCACATAAGCAACGGTTCACGCAAACAGAACTTACGGTCTGTAAAACCTGTATTATGCTCATAACATAACCAGAGCTCTATCTAGCTCTCACGCACTATTCATAATGCGCCCATTTTCTGCGAGGAAACGCTGGTCATTCCGACGCAATAAGTAAACCATTACCACGGGCAATTTCCGAAAAGGCCGTTTAGCCTGGAGCTTTCGCCCCTCCGTCATATGCCAGCACAGAAGCTGTTTGTTTCTCCACACTAACGACACACCACAGTTATTGCACACGGACCAGCAGGTCCTTATGATACACACCGAAGCAGTCCATAAGCTGTTGGTCCACTTTTAGCTGCTCCTCACTGTCCATGTTTCCCTCTAAACTCAGACCCACCGGATTTCTACGGTCTCCGGTCTACACTTGGGCATGTCGACCCGTTCTACAAATGTGTCTGTATGTAGTGGATTCTAGCTTTCCCTGCATCCTAGCTATAGAGTAGAAACACCGCTGTACTCACCACTGTTGCCGTAGCAAACTGTAGCCGATAGCAAATTCGAGCTTGAGATGCCAGACTTCGTGACTGGCGTCCTCCACTTTCGCCGCTGCGTTTATTAGAACAAGTTCATTTCATTAGATCTATATTCAGGTATAACGTTAGATTTCGGAATTTCCCCGCCGATTCCTTATCAGATGGCAGGCAGACGTGTCTCACGTTTCACTCTGGGGAGGCGGACCCGGAAAACTGCGTTCTGCAGCCTCGTCCCACCCAACTCCGCCCTCCACAGAGCTGGCCAGTCAGAAGAAAGTGGGCACACGGGGAGTGGGGGCCATAGCGGAAGAGCCACCCCAATGAGGCGTCTCAGGCAGAGACTACAATGGACTACAAATGGGGTTTTTTGAGGATGGCAGTATGAGCTAAATAAGGACCCTGTTTTGGACTTTGAAGGATCAGGAGTACTCTAGGGGAGTCCAAGATCAAAATATAACCTTGGAAATATAGCAAAATAGGTCCCCTTTAAGATGTGCGCGAAGAAACAGAGCCCAAGATTTTCAGTCTGCGCAAGCGCAGAACCGCAAGGTAGCATATTTCGATAGGTAGCAAAAATGGACAGATCACCGGCAGTAGTTTTGGAGGTAAGTTGGGCAACTTTCTGAAAACACTGAAAGAGTGTAGTCTGCCGTTGTTTTCGTTTCACACTTTATCTCTTTAGGTCATTCATTCGCATTTGAACAGAGAGAGAATGTCCACCAAGCAAGTTTGTTGCTGTTGCCTAGCAACAGGTCGCAGACTCACAGGCGACGGAAGCCCCAGAGGTCTAAAAGTCATGCTTCAATCCTAACACAGATGGGGTCCGGGGTGAATTTAATTAATAAACACGTTAAAGCTCCATTACAAAATGTTGTTGTTACGGATCTTCGCACATTTTTAAGAGGGTATACACAAATCAATGACATTTTCCAGTGGGTATACGGCGTATACCTGCATATCACGTAGACTACACCACTGGTTTTTCTTAAAGTTGATGAGGTTTTTGGCCAAATCTTTATTAACAGAAAGGTTTTCTTAGTGTTTTCCCAATGTTGATGCCCCCTTTGCCCAACATCCTATTCATGGCTGCATGTTCTCACTGTTGATGAGCCCTCTGGGATAATCTCTATTAATGGCAATGTTTTCTAAATGTTTGCTTAATGTTTATGACCCCTTGCCCAAAACCCTATTCACAGCAACATTTTCCCAATGTTGATGACGATTTTGCCCAACACCAAATTCAGCTAAATCTTTTCTTTAAGATGATGAGCTCTTTGGCCTAATCTCTATTAACAGGAAGGTTTTCTCAATGTTTTCCCAATGTCGATGACCGCTTTTCCCAACACCCTATTCAAAGAAATTTTAAAAGTTGATCAGACTTTTGATCAAATCTCTATTCACAGCAATGTTTTCAATGTGTTTTCTCAATATTGATGACCCCTTCGCCCAGTGTCCCATACACGAAGACGTCCTCTCAGCACTCATGGGCCTGTTTGCCTCGGCTTGCGCCCAAGTAGCACGTGGATATCGGAAAAGAATCTGCAGCGGCCAACCCGCCTCAATAACCGTCTCCAAAATCACACTCATTCTTTTTCTGCTGGACCGTAGCGGTGAGCCTTCAGTTCATCTTTTCCCACGCATTAAATTAATGCATAAGACCACGTATCAGTGCAGGGTATTTCTCTAAACTGGAAACAGATCGTGTTTGCAATTTACAGCATCAATCCTGTGATTTTGAAAAAAATTTTTTTTAAATCCAATATTGCTTTAAAAAACTGCAATTCATAGAGTGAGGGAAAAAAATACAAGTGCCTGAAGGCCAGAGCATACCTCCACAACTGTGCGATTCTATTCAATAATGAAGGAATAATTCCAGAGAGTTTATACTGGCATTGACTGTGTTGCTTAAACTAGACATGATGTCATTTATTTGCGCCTGAAAATCAAAATTTCATTGTTACGTTGGAATTTTTCTGGCAAGGAATCACAGTCATCAAGTATGTGTCAGATTAATGCGGAACAGTCATCTCACCTCTCCTGGAGACTTTCTTTTGACAACTGGCAACAAATGCATTTTGAGTCATCAGTGGCAGCAAGCTCGTCATATTTTTCCAAACATTTAAAAACCCAACACACATAAAATATGCAAACCAACAGCTCCTGCTTGGTATGCCTTTCTGTGAAACACTCTGGAGACAAAGCTGAAAAGATGGGACTTTTGAAAAAAATAACTTTCATCTCAGTAGTGAACTGCCAACATTTTTTTTTTTTTTGTTTGTATGAACTATTCTACACAATAGACCTCGAGAAAAGAGGTGCACTGGGACAGTCTTCAAAAAGCTTGGAGACGTTGTACCTGGCAGCACCTAGCGATGGAAGTTCAAAGGTCGCCCGGCTCTTTGAAGCCTATTGGGCTACACCCTCGTGACTCCCTTAAAGGGCCAGTAAGAGTAACAGCTTCCGTATGTTTGGCAGCGGTCGCGCGAGTGCTCGACTCCAACTTCATACATAAAAGGACGGAGTGGAAATCAAAGCCATCTCCCCTAACATCCCATCAAAGATGATACAATGGATATTAAAGATGCCGCAGCAGCTGCAAAAATAAATAACATACCTGCATGTCGAGTGAACGGCAGGGGGTAATTAGAGAAAAAAAAAATTTGGACGTTATGCCCCACGGAAAGTTACTGTATATTGTTCATAAATCCGGTGGAGCGAGAAGATTAATCTTGACATCTCAGTTCTCCTGCCGCTCCACCTTTTCGAACATACTTGCGTGTACACACTTGCGCAGCAAAATTTTCAGAGTTAAATCAACTCTAATTGAGTCAAATTGATTCTTACCAAATCCATTTCATCCCACTCCTGGCTGAGTGGCATCAAAGGGAATCGTTAAGAGTTGATTTAACTCTGAACATTTTGCATTGTAAATAGCTGTGACATTTTGCTTTTGTTTTGATGAAAGGAGGAAACTATTTGAATAAGTATGTCTGTGTGTCCTTACTGAAGGTCTTACACTACATTCTTGGGCATCAGGAAATATTTAGAAGTAATACCTTTGCTAGACTGAAGAAAATAAGTTAATATATTTCCGGTTCTATAGGCTTACAACAAAATGTTCAGCTCTAGTAAGATTTTCAAAGCGTATTTGACTTTTAGGTCATACACTGACCTGATTACAAACCACAAACCTGCATCCATTCATTTTCAACCAAATAGATGTTGATATGTATGGTTTTTTCACAGAAAACCAGGGATTTCACTTTCAGTGGATCGTCTAAGATGACTCCTCATTTGAATCTGTATGAAATACATCAAATTTTACTTCTGCGCGTTTACACCAAGTTGTTGCAGACATCCTTCAGAGGGCTGATTTGCATGAATTACCTGGAATTGCTATCTTCAAATCCTGAGAGAGAGAGAGAGAGAGACGGAGAGAGCGAGAGAGAGCGAGCACTATTTCCTACTTAGAAACTGTAGTGTGTCACATTTTCACCAGATTCGGTCTTTCTTCACTTATTCTGAATAATTTATTTGGGCATGAAATGCTTTTTTCCTTCAAAAAATATTATGAGTTTTCCCGTCACGAAAGTTAACAGATAAAGTAATGCAGGGTGACAGATATATGTTAAGTGGCAATGACATTGTTCATGTTCTTCAGAGTGAAACATCAGGGCAGTTAAACTGGACACCTCAGCAGATTTACACCGTGGGTGTCTGCACACAAGTGTGGTTACAGGCCACAATTTTCCACCCTGCAAAACAAATTTGTAAAAAAAAAAATATATATATATATCAATGCCAAATATTTTTAAACACAGTTAAAAGACGACTAATTTTCTTCTCTTCTGGAAAAAATAAACTTATACAAGGGGGAAATCCAGACATTCCAATGATTCTGTGTCAGTTTTATACGCAGGGAAAAGCCAAGCTCACATAACACAGTAAAGCGGGAATCAAGAATCCCAGGATAATCTTTTACTCAAATATCTGTAAAAATGCAGAGCCTTGCCCACAATTTCCCATGGAAATTTAACTCTTTATAAGTCTCATGTCCATTGAGCATGTGAGAAAAACGCCTCTCCCTCTCTTTTCCCGTCGATGCCCCGGTCTGCCCTGTGGCGGACATTTTAGGAAGTTCCCTCACTCCTGGGGTGTGTCTTGAGGAACAGGCATTGAATGGAGAGAGCGCTGTTCGGGTATTGTGTGGGGACACTGGAGGAGGAGGTGAGTGACGAGTGAGATCAGATTCAACATTCCGCCATTACCATTTACATGTCCACCTCGCTATCCATTAATCCATTATCTAATTTACTTATTGTAGGTCAGAGAGGGTGGGGTCGTATAATGCATATAAAGGTTTGGCAACATAACATAACATAACATATAACACAACACAACATAACACAATACAACATAACAAAACATAATACAACACAACACAACACAATACAACATAGCATAACATAACATAACATCATGAGTGGCGAGAACAGGCCGTTCAGCACAACACTATCTAGCACTTGAACCCCTTGACATAACACTGATATGACATAGACAACTGGTGTCACAATATGGAATGACAGATGAAGCCAATTTCTGTACTATGTGATAAAACCGTCAGCACTGTTATGAGTGAATGTTATGGCAGTAATGTTTTTCACTATAACTTCCCAATGGAAGTGGGACAGTATTTTGCTTTTTTGATAGAAACTGTGTTAATGCGTTATGTCATTTTGTGATGGCTGTAATGTCATGCATATGACAGTGTTATGTCAACCTTATGGGTTCAAGTACAGGGTTATGAAAGATTTTGTAAAATTGGAGCTCTGGACTGCGTTCAGCACTGCCGACGCAAATAAGATCCGTGGAGAAAACTTGGACGGATTTCACCACGAAAGAAGTTAACATTTTGATATTTTCTAAGCTTTTTGTGACAAACTTCTGAGAAACAAAACTGAACTCTGGCAGCATCCACCAAGCACACGTTTGAAGACAAGGAACAAACACCTTGCCAATCACTAAACACTGGCTTGGATCTATTATGAGTTGGAGTTGCGTTGTAGCCAGAGGGCCAGGAAATATAATGCAAAGGAGAGTGACAGGGTATTTTAAAAATGAAACAATCCAAATCATACCTAAAAAATAAATAAACCATGAACTCTGTAAAGGAACATTTAAGGTTCTGGAATGATGTTTATTGACCCCAAGCACGAATATTATTGAATGTCTTTGAGGAGATGAAAAACATGCACTGTATGCTGGAAAACTTGAGAATATTTCTGAACTCCTACAAAAATGTAAAAATGCAAAGAAAAGTAGGGATTGAAATTCTCAGAGCGAGAATAAACCAAAGTCAGCTGCCTCCCAGAGACGTTCTGAAATCAGAGATTTCTCCCTCAGGAGGTGTTAATGCTGCATACTGATGAAAATGGTTCCCAAAATATAGTTTTGGTTTAAACTTTTACATCTATTACATTTAGCAAATAAAAATCATTTGGTGAGACGTTGTTTGACTGTGGTAATCGAGACATGGTAATATTTTCGGTGGTACAACATAGTAATGCCTGGTGATGTCCCAACATGAATACTCTCTCAATAAAGAACCCTGTCATTCCTCCGAGAACCCTACTATAGAAGGCCCAATATGAGCTCATTGCATTACACGATAGTCTCACATTTGAACATGTCTGTGTTCTACAGTAAGTGAAACAAAAGCCAATGTTGGTCAGTGTGGATCGGCTGTGACCGTGAAACTTCATACAAAATCACCTCAAATGTCGTGAGTTTTTGTTAAATGTAAGTTTGAATGAATTTATCTTGCCCACTTGCTGTGCAAACGTACGTAAACGAACGCACGCGTGTACACGTGCATACACATACACACACATGCACACACGCAGACACAGACACAAACACGTGTATATGCGCACACACACGCGCGCGTGCATACACACATGCACATACAAACACATGAGCGCACACACACACAAACACACACACACACTCACGAACACACACGTGTATAAGCACACACATGCATACATATATACACACACATACGTATAAGCATGCATATATGTGCATACACACACATGCACACACAAACACGCGCGCGCGCACACACACACACAGGAGTATATGCATACACACATGCATACACACACACACACACACACACACACACGTATAAGCATGCACATATGTGCATACACACACATGCACACACAAACACGCGCGCGCACACACACACACAGAAGTATATGCATACACACATGCATACACACACACACACACACACATATAAGCATACACATATGTGCATACACACACATGCACACACAAACGCGCGCGCACACACACACAGGAGTATATGCATACACACATGCATACACACACACACACACATATAAGCATGCACATATGTGCATACACACACATGCGCAAACACAAACACACACGTGTACACGCACACACACAAACACACACTAACACAGACCATAAATTCCTAAAACGAGATGCTTTTCCAGAAAATACATAAAGCTTTTGTGTTTTGACGTGCCGGTCCCTCGGAGGCAGTGAAAATGGCTGCTTTATGTTTTATTGAGCTTGACCCTGCACTCCGAGCCGAGCACCGATAATACCCCCAGGACGAAGGACCGAGCTCACAACCCCTCCCCCCTGGATCTGTACACTCAAAACACTGAAACGTTGCATTTACTTAAAAATGTCAAGTGAACTTACACCGTAGAACTGAGTCAAGCAGCCTTTTCAGTTGCCCGGTGAATTAAATGGAAGTTCCTCAACTTGGTTTTGCGGATCCAGTTAACATAACAACATTCAGTAAATTTAGCACTTAGCTTTTTTCTAGCGTGCATCAAGCTCTCAAAAGGGCGAAATGTTAGATTTACTTAAAAATACTGCATTATGTTAACTGGACCCACACAACTGAGTCAAGTAACTCCCAGTTCGTTTATTTATTTAAATTTGCATAAATCTTGGAAATTAATTTGCAGTTAGTCAAAACAGTCGCGCGGAACCAGTGGATGTAACATTTTTAAGTAAATCTGACAAAGGTCGCACTCGACATCGAGGGCACCAACACGTCTCCGCAAAGTCTATTCTTTGTGGAAGCAGTGTGACTTAACTGCAGAGAGACAGGACAGTGCTTGACAGACTCCAAGTTGCAGCGCACAAAATGGAACAAAAATATTCTTGCACAAAACAACACTGGTCCAGGTTGAGTCCCAACACTGTAGCAAGGAGGGAGGGCTGCAGCGTGATGCTGCAGTTAGGGATTCACACTTTGGCTGAGATCCAGACAAAATCTGTCCTCAGCTTTGACCTGGAGAGCAGATAAACGCAAGCGCTGCTTTTTTATCCTCTCAGCGGAGAAGCAATTCATATAAGAGACTGTCGAAACGGCAAACCATGTTTGCGAAGACGTAAACTTTCGCTCGCAGTAAACCGCGAGTTTAAGTTGAGGACAAATCTCGACCGACACAAAATCGTCCACATTCCGCTCTTCAGCACGCAAAGCAAAAGCTAACTCATCACAAGCGTTGAGGACAGAGGCTGATTTACGCCAGTAAAAACCTGAAATCATAAACGCCCGTGCAGCTCGGCGACTCTCGCCATCAATAATGACGTTCGGCTCGCTGATAAACAGGCCCTCACCGCGGAACCGTATATCATTACTGGAATTAATACCACATTCTTGGGACTGCTGTCATGTGACTTCAGACCCACGTTTATATGCCGCAAGTTAATATCCTCCGAGGGCCCATCGCTGTACCAAGCCTCCTAAATTAAGATGAGAAACTGCGAAAGTGCTTCTCCTTGTAAGCTCGGCAAAACCGTAACACCTCAGCGGTGATTAGTGTCAGCGATGTCGGGAGAGGCGATTCATGAAGACGCGGCGTCTCAGGAGAGGGAGTCCAACAGCTCTCTCTCAGTGTCACATGACATCGGTCTGGCGCTCTGCCGTTTGCAAAACTGGACTCTTCTGTAGTTTCCCACACAGCAGAGCAGGGCTGGTGGGGGGTATTCACCAGTTGGGGCTTCACCCCAACCTTGACCCCCGAACCTCTCCTGGCGAGAGCAGGCCAGTCCCCATCCCCTGGAACATTCCCAAGCGTCTGATGGACCCCCTCGAGAGTCCCTTCATTAAATTATTGAGAATCGGAAATACCCGTTCGCTCTGTTTGAAGGTTCCGTCGTGGATACAAAACGCTGGACCGCACTCGCTCCTGTGAGAGTTCGATACTCTTCCTCTGCTTTCATTACGGTACATTTATCTCGGAGAGGTGTGATTTCCGGGCTAACGATGCTCGGATACTTCTCTGCCATTCTGCCATTCCCAAAGAAAATTTCAGCTGTAAAGACCTTGGCAGCTAATGTTACAGATAACCCCATGTATGTGGTACATCAGATGAGCAGACTGGCTTGGAGCATAGTATTCAAAGAGTCAGTTCGCCATTTTCTCCCTCCAGCCGAGCTTTCGGGCCTGCGTCTTATTCACATAGTATAGTTGTGTTATTTCTGTATATTGTAATAATCTTTCTGCAAATTCAATTAGTCTGCTTTCGTTTGAAGTTGCTATGCCCTATATATTGAGTCGGCCAATTAAACAACCGCACCCTGCAACAGGACTTCACCAACAGCGTATACCGTATACCAACGCCTGTACCGTAGGTTTTTTAAGATTTCAGCAACAATTTTTGTCATCTGGCCTGTGGTCAGTGTTTTCCCCACGACAGTGACTGTGACCATCCTGATGCAATTAATATTTGCCAGCAAGTAAAAGGAGCGGTTCAATGGTTGAAATACAACACAATGTTGAGGTGTTACTGTGGAAAAATGATTTGTAGATATCAGTAATTCACATACCTCAAAATGAATTACAGATGTCAACAAATCATTTTTCAATAGTAAGAAATTATTTTTTGCGAGTAACAATATCTTACTTTCTTATTTCGACAAGTAAAAAATGATTTTCTCCAAGTAACAACTGAATTCCCAAAAGTAAATTTGGAAATGCAGACATCAGAAATTATATCTTTACTCATGACAATTTAATTGTGGGTAAAAGAAAGCAAAATTAAATGCTGTTGAAATTCAATTCAACATATCTTTAATAAAATTGCGTTAAAAAAGGCACTTAATGTGCCAAAGCACTATGACTTATTGGAAACCATTTTATTTCATGATCGGAAACGGTAAATTTTGAGGATTTCATGAACAAAACACTCTTTTTGGTGGTGAATGATGACCTGTCCTCCCCTCTGTTTCGAGAAGAGTTCCCAGAAAAAGAAGCTAACCGTGTGAACTGCTATTGCTAATGACTTATGAGTTACTTGTTATAGCTAACAAACATCTGACCCCAAGCCACAGGCCCCCACAGTAACTCATGTCCCAAATGGAACTGGCCACTGCTTTTTTACTGTGAAAATCTGCAAGACTGGCAGGGCAAGCATTCATTCAGCCTCTGAACAGCACAAGGTCGGGCTCCTGTAGTCTCAACAACTAGACGGCCTGACCCTCCTGAAAGGCCATGACAGTCACAGCTCTTTTATAGTTTGGCTAGGGTCACTTATTCTCATGTAACTTTGCGGTGTGCATCATTGGTGAATGGGTAGCGCATTTATCTTTATGCAACTGGTTGCTGAGGATGTACAAATCAAATGATCAAAATCCTGGAATAAAGAATAAAATATTTTTATCATCATTTTTTGTTAATTTATTGCTGGAATGAGCTGGCATCATTAAATATACAACCCCAATTCCAAAATAGTTGGGACAAAGTGTAAATTGTGAATAAAATCAAAACTCAATGACTTTCAAATCACACCAGCGAGTATTTTATTCACAATAGAACAGAGATAACATAGCAAATGTTGAAACAGAGAAATTTTACAATTTTATTGACAAAATAAGCTCATTTCAAATTGGATGGCCGCTACATGTCTCAAAAAAGTTGGGACAGGGGCCTGTTTACCATGGTGTAGCACCCCCTCCTCTTTTTAACACAGAGTGGAGGCGTTTGGGCATTGAGGAGACAAGTTTCTTGAGTTTAGCCATTGGAATTTGATCCCACTCTTGTTTAATACAGGCTCCCAGCTGCTGGAGAGTTTTGGGTCTCCTTTGACGGACTTTTCTTTTAATTATGCGCCAAATGTTCTCAATCGGAGAAAGATCAGGACTGCAGGCAGGCCAGTTCAGCACACGGACTCTTCTACTACGAAGCCATGCTGTTGTAATAGCTGCAGTATGTGGTTTTGCATTGTCCTGCTGAAATACACAAGGACTTCCCTGGAATAGATGTCGTCTGGAGGGGAGCATATGTTGCTCTAAAACCTTTATATACCTTTCAGCATTCATGGTGCTTTTTAAAACATGCAAGTGTCCCACACCATATGCACTAATGCATCCCCATACCATCAGAAATGCTGGCTTTTGAACTGAAAGCTGATAACAGGGGGTGGTCTTTCTCCTCTTTAGCCCGGAGGACACAACGCCCGTGATTTCCAACAAGACTGTCAAATTTGGACTCGTCTGACCACAGGACACTTTACCACTTTGCTACAGTCCATTTTAAATGAGTCTTGGCCCACAGAACACGGCGGCGCTTCTGAATCATGCTCAAAAATGGCTTCCTTTTTGTATGATAGAGTTTTAGGTGGCATCTGTGGACGGCACGGTGGACTGTGTTTACAGACAGTGGTTTCTTGAAGTATTCCTGGGTCCATTTAGCAATGTCAATGACAGAATCATGCCGGTGAGTGATGCAGTGGCGTCTGAGGGCCCGAAGATCGCAGGCATCCAGTAAAGGTCTTCGGCCTTGTCCCTTACACACAGAGATTTTTCCAGTTTCTCTGAATCTTTTGATGATGTTATGCACTGTTGATGATGAGACCTTCAAAGCCTTTGCAATTTGACATTGAGGAACATTGTTTTTAAAGTATTCCACAATTTTTTTATGCAGGGCTTCACAGGTTGGAGAGCCTCTGGCCATCTTTACTTATGAGAGACTCAGCCTCTCTAAGACGTCCCATTTATAGCCAATCATATTACAGACCTGATGCCAGTTAACTTAATTACTTGTTAAATGTTCTTTAAGCTGATTCTCTTATATATTAATTGCTTTTTCAGCCCTTTTTTGCCTGTGTCCCAACTTTTTTGAGACCTATTGCAGCCAGAAAATTTGTAATAAGCTCATTTTGTGGATAGAAATGTAAAATGTCTCAGTTTCAACATTTGAAATGTTATCTATGTTCTATCGTAAATAACATATTGGCTCATGTGATCTGCAAGTCATTGCATTTTGATTTTATTCACAATTTATACTTAGTCCCAACTATTTCGGAATTGGGGTTGTATTTGGATACCCTCTTATGAAACCCTTCAGTAGCTGTTGTTTAAAAATTTCACTTCCATCATGTCACATGATTTGTCAATCAAGCCAGATCTGTGTGGAGTACACAGGCAGGGTTCATTAGCTATGCGCTTTTCCATTTTAAAAATATCGACACGGACATGGTCTGTAACATTAGCACACGCCAAACATACTGCACAGACGCTTTTTTTTTAGTGTACTCCACTGATGTATAAAACAGGTCATGAAATCCTAGCTTGCTTTTATTGGATTGTGAACTCTGCTGCAGAGACTTGCAGAAAGTCGCATTGACAAGACAGCAAAAAAAGTATTTTGGAATTTTGTTCCCCAACCCTTTTGAATTCAGATGGACCTGATTGTTTCTGCAGAGCCCCCCAAAAAAAAAAAGAGAAGAAAACAATGAAAAACAGGATGTTTGTAGTCCTGCTCCGAAACCCTGGGGCTGTTATCGCTTCCTGTAGCCAGAGGGTTTCACCATGGCCAGTGCTAGCATGTCCACGAGTCCAAGCATTGTTATCCACCGGCATTATGCAGGCGAGTCAAAAATAAAAAGAAAAAAAAATCTGGATTGCGCTATTTGAAATAAAAGTTTTCGGTCAGGTGTGTCCAGATCATTCCACCATGGGTAACACGGAAGGTAGATCTTTCACTGAGGACACGAATCTCTGTTTTGCTGTTTCAGGCAGATGCGGGCAGCAAAAATAAAATACAAAACGATCCGTCTTCAAGCTCCTAACAGAGATGCTGGTCAGGAAAATGGCGTGAAGCGAAACAAGGCGGAACAATCTTTTTAATGTCGCTCCGCCACGTGAAAGATTGTGAAAAGTTTATCATCCGGCACAATTTCTCCTTCCACGTAAGAGAGGCGTCTAAGCCGATATCAAAGGAATCGACTTACAGTAAGTGGGGCTAGTTTTATGGAGAACAGGGCGTGTAACGTGCCGTGCTATAGCACTACTAGCATGTCAATCACTGTCCTTATCATTAGCCATCCACTAGCATAGATACAAACCAGCCGCATCAACAGCTGACCACAAAACAGTGATTTAAAACTTTCCTCAGGGAAAGAGAAATGTTTTTATGAAGTTTTTGCCTCTCGGTAAACAGGCTAGTATGATGTTGGCATCAAAACACCACTGTAAACAGTTTTCTAATCTAACTGTACTCTTGATTTATAAGCATCATCCTTATTTCGACCAAGCGCTTCCTTCTCCAATATGTTTGAGACCTGAGTTTCCTGTTTTTTGAGTATCATTTATTCCTTGAATTAACTCTCGGCCCTTCGCTCAAGACCAGTCCCTAGAAAAAGAAAATTCAGAAACTCTCAAATCTGCCTCCTTTCCTCACATGAGGAAAGAGAGGATGGAAAAAAGGATGACACTTGGTGATATGATCTACGGGAGCTGGCTTTAACTAATTGTAAACCTCTAATAACTATAAAGTTCTTAATATGTCCCACAGTGGTTAATCGTAATTAGCAGAGGAGTTAAGACAAACAACTAATCTGATTACTTACAATGAAAATAAGCAACCAATGCATTGCAAATGTGTAAATAGTTACTAATAAATAGATAAATCCTGAGTCACCCAACTGCATAAAATAAAGGTGAGTTATTTTCAGGCAAAATTACTGTACTTGTTGATAGTAACGGCAATATTTCACATTCGTTAACAGCACTTATTGCAAAGTGTTTCGGCGGAAGATTAGTGGTGACACACAGCTACATACAGACATGTCCTTGATGGACAGACTGAAAGAGATGCAGTGAGGGTGTTTCAAATGAGGGAGGTGCAGTGAGGGTGTTTCACATGAGGGAGATGCAGTGAGGGTGTTTCACATGAGAGAGATGCAGTGAAGGTGTTTCACATGAGGGAGATGCAGTGAGTGTGTTTCACATGAGGGAGATGCAGTGAATGTGTTTTACATGAGGGAGGTGCAGTGGTGGTGTTTCACATGAGGGAGATGTAGTGAGTGTTTCACATGAGGGAGATGCAGTGAGTGTGTTTCACATGAGGGAGATGCAGTGAGGTGTTTCACATGAGGGAGATGCAGTGAGGGTGTTTTACAGGAGGGAGATGCAGTGAGGGTGTTTCACATGAGGGAGATGCAGTGAGGGTGTTTCACATGAGGAAGATGCAGTGAGGGTGTTTCACATGAGAGAGATGCAGTGAGTGTGTTTCACATGAGGGAGGTGCAGTGAGGGTGTTTCACAGGAGGGAGATGCAGTGAGGGTGTTTCACATGAGAGAGATGCAGTGAAGGTGTTTCACATGAGGGAGGTGCAGTGAGTGTGTTTCACATGAGGGAGATGCAGTGAGGGTGTTTCACATGAGGGAGGTGCAGTGAGGGTGTTTCACATGAGGGAGATGCAGTGAGGGTGTTTCACATGAGGGAGATGCAGTGAGTGTGTTTCACATGAGGGAGATGCAGTGAAGGTGTTTCACATGAGGGAGATGCAGTGAGTGTGTTTCACATGAGGGAGGTGCAGTGAGTGTGTTTCACATAAGGGAGATGCAGTGAAGGCGTTTCACATGGGAGAGATGCAGTGAAGGTGTTTCACATGAGGGAGATGCAGTGAGTGTGTTTCACATGAGGGAGATGCAGTGAGGTGTTTCACATGAGGGAGATGCAGTGATGGTGTTTCACATGAGGGAGATGCAGTGAGGGTGTTTCACATGAGGGAGATGCAGTGAGTGTGTTTCACATGAGGGAGATGCAGTGAAGGTGTTTCACATGAGGGAGATGCAGTGAAGGTGTTTCACATGAGGGAGATGCAGTGAAGGTTTTTCACATGAGGGAGATGCAGTGAAGGTTTTTCACATGAGAGAGATGCAGTGAAGGTTTTCCACATGAGAGAGATGCAGTAAAGGTGTTTCACATGAGAGAGATGCAGTGATGGTGTTTCACATGAGGGAGATGCAGAGGGTGTTGTTTGCAGTGAAGGTTTTTCACAGATGCAGTGATGGTTTTTCACATGAGAGAGATGCAGTGATGGTTTTCACATGAGGGAGATGCAGTGAGGGTGTTTCACATGAGGGAGATGCAGTGATGGTTTTTCACAAGAGGGAGATGCAGTGATGGTTTTTTACAAGAGGGAGATGCAGTGAAGGTGTTTCACATGAGAGAGATGCAGTGAAGGCGTTTCACATGGGAGAGATGTAGTGAGGGTGTTTCACATGAGAGAGATGCAGTGAGGGTGTTTCACATGAGAGAGATGCAGTGAGGGTGTTTCACATGAGGGAGATGCAGTGAGGGTGTTTCACATGAGAGAGATGCAGTGATGGTTTTTCACATGAGGGAGATGCAGTGATGGTGTTTCACATGAGGGAGATGCAGTGATGGTTTTCACATGAGGGAGATGCAGTGAGTGTGTTTCACATGAGGGAGATGCAGTGATGGTTTTTCACATGAGGGGGATGCAGTGAGTGTGTTTCATGTGAGGGAGATGCAGTGAGGGTGTTTCACATGAGGGAGATGCAGTGAGGGTGTTTCACATGAGGGAGGTGCAGTGAGGGTGTTTCACATGAGGGAGATGCAGTGAAGGTGTTTCACATGAGAGAGATGCAGTGATGGTTTTTCACATGAGGGAGATGCAGTGATGGTGTTTCACATGAGGGAGATGCAGTGATAGTTTTTCACATGAGGGAGATGCAGTGAGGGTGTTTCACATGAGGGAGATGCAGTGATAGTTTTTCACATGAGGGAGATGCAGTGAGTGTGTTTCACATGAGGGAGATGCAGTGAGGGTGTTTCACATGAGAGAGATGCAGTGAGTGTGTTTCACATGAGGGAGATGCAGTGAGTGCGTTTCACATGAGAGAGATGCAGTGAGTGTGTTTCACATGAGGGAGATGCAGTGAGTGTGTTTCACATGAGGGAGATGCAGTGATAGTTTTTCACATGAGGGAGATGCATGAGATGAGGAGTGTGTTTCACATGAGAGAGATGCAGTGAGTGTGTTTCACATGAGAGAGATGCAGTGAGTGCGTTTCACATGAGGGAGATGCAGTGAAGGTGTTTCACATGAGAGAGATGCAGTGAAGGTGTTTCACATGAGAGAGATGCAGTGAGTGTGTTTCACATGAGAGAGATGCAGTGAGTGCGTTTCACATGAGGGAGATGCAGTGAGTGTGTTTCACATGAGAGAGATGCAGTGAGTGTGTTTCACATGAGGGAGATGCAGTGATAGTTTTTCACATGAGGGAGATGCAGTGAGGGTGTTTCACATGAGGGAGATGCAGTGATAGTTTTTCACATGAGGGAGATGCAGTGAGTGCATTTCACATGAGGGAGATGCAGTGAGTGTGTTTCACATGAGAGAGATGCAGTGAGTGTGTTTCACATGAGGGAGATGCAGTGATAGTTTTTCACATGAGGGAGATGCAGTGAGGGTGTTTCACATGAGAGAGATGCAGTGAGTGTGTTTCACATGAGAGAGATGCAGTGAGTGTGTTTCACATGAGGGAGATGCAGTGAAGGTGTTTCACATGAGAGAGATGCAGTGAAGGTGTTTCACATGAGAGAGATGTAGTGAAGGTGTTTCACATGAGGGAGATGCAGTGAAGGTGTTTCACATGAGAGAGATGCAGTGATGGTTTTTCACATGAGAGAGATGCAGTGATGGTGTTTCACATGAGGGAGATGCAGTGAAGGTGTTTCACATGAGGGAGATACAGTGATGGTTTTTCACATGAGGGAGATGCAGTGAAGGTTTTCCACATGAGAGAGATGCAGTGAGTGTGTTTCACATGAGGGAGATGCAGTGAGCGTGTTTCACATGAGGGAGATGCAGTGAGGGTGTTTCACATGAGGGAGGTGCAGTGAATGTGTTTCACATGAGGGAGATGCATTGAAGTTGTTTCACATGAGGGAGATGCAGTGAAGGTGTTTCACATGAGAGATGAGAGAGAGAGAGAGAGAGAGAGAGAAGGAAGGGAGGGAGGGAGTGAGGGAGGTAGGGAGGGATGGAGACAGGAAAAGTCCCTTTATTATCAAACATCATGCTTAATGATGCTACAATGACATTTTACACATTCTCTAACATTTATTCAATTACTCCCGGTACAAAAAAATTATATTCTATAATTAAAAAGTGCGCTGTCATTGTGATCATCATCACTTGACCATAAACTGGCGTTCAATCTATGATAAATTATTGAGCCATGCAGAAAAACTTTTGCATTCGCAAAGAAGTACACCGCAGCTGTCGTAAAGACATGACACTTTTACAGCCACAGTAAAAATGCAAGGAATTCAGCAGTCTACACTCATTCAGTAATACTATAGTCACCTCTGATATTGACCTTTTACCATATTGAGAGCAAATAAAAGACTTTGGCGATTTAACTAATTAAAACACATAATAATTTGACACATATGTGAACTAATACATTTTTGTCAATAGAATGCTAATATTTCTGGCATAATCAGCATTAAAATCAGGTGGTCCCTGCAATAAATCAGGGAACCTCTGATGGATTTTAGGGCGTCCCCATCCCAAATGCAATTTGCATAAATATAACATTTTTCTGATCCACATCATAAACTGCGTGTAAAATGTAAAGAGAGGTTGGCTGCAGAAATGTCAAGCAAAGAAGAAAAAACAACTTGTCCAACTATAAAGCCTCACAAGCCTGACAGGTGATATCACTGTTATGGTGTATCTTCTACAGTGCACTAAATACTGTTGTTGTAATGGAGACTGTTGTATTTATACAGTTGGCTACCCTAAATCCTGTTGTTGTTTTTGAATATTTTGTACTTGTACAGTGCACTAAATCCTGTTGTTATCGTGGAGTATGTTGTATTTGTGCAGTACTCCAAATCATTTTGTTGTAATGAGGTATGTTGTATTTGTACAGTGCACTAAATCCTGTTGTTATCGTGGAGTATGTTGTATTTGTACAGTACTCTAAATCCCATTGTTGGTATTGAGTATTTTGTATTCGTACAGTACACAAAATCATGTTATTTTTATGCAGTATGTTGTATTTGTACAATATACTAAATCCTATTGTTATTATGGGTTATGTTGTATTTGTACATAACACTAAATCTTGTTTTTATTATGGAGTACACTGTATTTGCACAGTACACTAAATCCAGTTGTTGTAATGGAGTATGTTGTACTTCTGCAATACACCAAATCCTGTGGTTGCTATTGTATTGTATTTGTACAGTACACTAAATCCTGTTGCCATGGAGTATGTTGTATTTGTACAGAGCACTAAATCCTGTTATTGTTATGGAGTATGCTGAATTTGTCTAGTGCCCTAAATCCTCGCTCCTCTTACACACAATAAAATACACACTAACGGCACACTGAGCATCACTTGGCTTGCTGCGGGGTTTGGAGTTGGGAGGTAACAGTAGCGTGGTGTTCATTTGGCGCTGTTCGGAGAATAAAGATGGTGGAGTGAGATGCCGTTAGCGATTGAGCATGAGATTTTTCTCAATAAAACCTCTGCCACTGCTCCCACACAGCCAGTCTGCGTCTGGAAACAATTGGGGGTGGGGGAGTGACTAGAGGTAGCGAAGAATCTTGCCCTAAATGCTTCTATTAGAATGTAAAAAAAAAATAGCATGGAAGACCATTAAGCAAATGGAAAGTATTTTGCAAAATAATAAAGCTGTCTAAATAGCCAGACAAAAAAAAACACAGTCAATATGGGCATATAAAATCTGAGATTCATCTTAATGGTGCCTTATGACCTGACTGATGGACTTGGACTCATAAAATGTAAGGCACAGTCAACCTCACAGTCCTGTCTGCAACAGAGTCATTAGTAAACATTGCGCAGTTGGAGCTACAGTCACTGTCACTACAGGTGTTTGAGTCGACGGGTCAGAGAGTGTAAGTCTTGCCCCGTATTTGTTCAGCGTATGACCACAGCGGCCTGGTTTTACAAATTCAGCTTCTGGTCAAAGAATCCCACGAAAACACTAGTCCTGGTGATTTGAACAAAACCCTGAGGTGGACTTCTACTTTTGAACCCGTTCTGTATGCCTCCGGGAGCCTATAGCACACGGCTCATTAGGAACTGAGCAGCGTCGATTTTCCCATTTGTGTTCCCAACCGAGCGCTCCGGCTTCCGGTCCCACACCCCTGCTCCGAGATCGCGTTCTCCCAGATGTTTTTACGGGAATAAAATGAGCTGGGCTTCCCTCTGGATCCGTTTAAAACTGCGGAGGTGAGGGGGACGAAGGAGGGAGGCAAGAATTTAATTTCCTCATGAGGGTGAGTGAGAGACCAAGGTCAGTTTTTAACCCCTTAAACTCTTACTTTTCCCTTAAATTTTCCCTTAAATAGTCTCAAAGTCAATTAAAGCATTTTATTCGACGATATCACACACACATTCTCTATCTGCTGGTTGCAGGGCTTCATTGAAGCTACATCACATTTATATTGACAGAAATAGCCAAACCCAGGACGCCATGTTAGTATGACCGTGGCATTTCATGAAAAGGAAAAATATATATACCTTGTACATAATTTTATACACATTTCCCTGTAATTCAGCAGGACATATTTGGGATGGTTTGAAACCTCGGGATCTCCACTTGAATTTAAAATAGGCCTGAACCTTCCACAGGTTTGAATACAGCAGCTGCATTTCGTGGACCCATATATGAGTCCGTAGGTTTTATGGGCTTAAAGCGAACACGTTGTGTTAGCTATGGCGGCGCGCTCAAAGAGGAAAACGGGATGCTGGAGGCGTTTGATGCTGTGCTGGAGATAATTTCTCAAGAATCATGGGCAGCCTGTGGATTCAAACAGTGAAGGGTTGGGGAAAGGCTCATAAACATATCTTATGTGATTCTTTATTCTTTATTTAGATCCACATTATAGTTTCCAGATATTGGTTGCTAGTCTTCCTGGGATCTGAATGCTAAAAAATGAACAGACAAAAGGCAACAATCAGAGAAAAAGCAGAAATGTTCCAAAAGAAAAAACAAGGTACATTTTAACGAAAAGCTCTGATAGCCACGCCTTTGCCTGCCATAGCTTTACATGCTCTAAAAGCTAATCTTAGGCCCCCAAGTACAACTGACCTTATGTGACCTTGACCTTTAACCCGATGACCTCCAAAATGAATCAGTTCACCTACCCTCTGCTGGGAGTTACCATGTCTGATTTTGATGGAAATCCCTCCACTCCATCGATAGATATAGGCCAGAAAAGATATATGTGATGGACTGTGATGGTCGTGCACAGATGGACAGCTGTGGGACTATATTCCTTCCCACTGTGCGCGGCAGAGGCACAAAAAAACTGAATTAACCACATAAACCCTGCAGATGTATATATGGGTCTATCACAGGCAACTGCTGCATTCAAACCTGTGGAACTTTTAAATTCCTGAGGTTTCAAACAATCTCAAATATCTCATTGCTGAATTACGGGGAAAAGTGTATAAAATGCTATGCAAGATCTAGATATTTTCCATCTGATGTAATGCTGTGTGAGATTTTAATATTTACCATTTGACGTAATGCTGTGGCCGTAAAAATCATGGCATCCTGGGATTGAATATTTCTCTCAACAGAAGTGCGATATAGCTTCAGTGAAGTGCTGCAACCAGCAGATACAAAATATGTATGCGACATTGTCCAACAATATGGAAAAAAAAAAGAGCCTTTTCTGACTTTAAACCTACTTAAGGGAAAAATTTAGGGAAAAGTTAGAGTTTAAGGGGTTAATGTATAAACCAACTTACGCTTTGTGACTTCACGTGTTGTACTTGAAGTTCAGTCCAGGAATACTATGTCAAAAAACAACAACAAGCAGCAGTGACTGCAGCAGATTCTTTCAGGTTAAACAGATCCATCAATCTCTGTTCCAATTACCTTCTAAACACGACTCTCAGTTTAGCCTGGTTTGTATGGGTGGATTATATTCCAGATAGAGGAGGATTCATAAAGGATAGATTTGAAGGAGCTGAGTCACAATTACTACAAATGCTCAGAAATGACACCTTAAGAGAGTGAATCTGCTTGACTGCAAGTCATAATCCGATTCCATCCTTGCCAATCTGTCTTCATTTTGCATTGTGTATATATATATATATATATATATATATATATATATATTTTTTTTTTTTTCAAATATATATATTTTTATATTATATATATATATTAATATTATCAAGCCTTTTAATGGAAATTCGAGCTCAAAGTGCTATTTTAAGCTTTAGCCAAGGGAATACAAAGAATGTAAGCTGGTTGCTATCGCCAATAATCCTAGAAGAAGAAAAAAATACCTCTTAGGTTTTGACGTCCAGTTGTGAGCATGCGCAGTAATCGTGACGCAGCTCCTTTAACCCCTTTGCGCAGAATACAAATTTTTGCCAATTTTTCCTCTTGTGCATGAGCCTATTTAAGCTTTTGAACTCAGGATTTGTGTCACAGAGATTTTTGAAAATTATTCAAGTGAAGCTAGACATTTGGAAATTCAATTACAGAATTGTTTAGGAATTAAATTTTGGAATTTACGGACGCCAGCGTCTACATCTGCAGAAAGGGGTTTTAATCAAAACGCTGGTTTGTTGATGTGGCATTTCAAGAATGAATAACTATGCCATATGGGCATCAGTGTACATTAAATTAAAGCTTGCGTGCTTCGAGTAAAATGGCGACAGTACAAGTTCTCATCAGAAAAAACAGCCAAACAGGGCAGCACCATATTTCAGTATTTCGCAGCCTGGAGAAAAGACTGCTTTTTCACCATTGTATGTTTAAGTAGGGAAACATTAGTATTCAACTATTCAGTTAAATAATTCTCACCATTTTACAACAATTCTTCCTTGGCTAACTCACATTCCCATCCTAACGGTGGCTCATGTAGACAAACAGCATAAACTGCTGTTGCCGGAATCGACAAATCAAACTATTTATTGCTTTAGAAACAGCTGAGCAGCAAAAATAACACTGATATTCTAAGAAATCCTTGCCTGATGATATGTTGATATAATCCATATGTGTAGCATATTGCAACTATCAAAAACATAAATGAAAGTAGTCCACAGAGGAGGCAAATATGAATTTGGCCACCATGAGTGACAGTTTTAACAGAGTAATAAATACAGTAATAAGTAAGTTGTAACATTGCAGTTGCATGGTTATTACTGTGTTATAAATGAGGTCATAACTGTACTCAGTGCTCAGCAGGGGCTTCAGTGGGAACCAAAGATCCTTGAAGTGAGTGTACGCAGCGTAGCATGCTAACATATGGCAACTCTGACATGCGACCATAAAATATACAGTAAACCTCATAAAAGCGCACTCTCTGAAGAAATCGTGTGTAAATGGAGACAGCAGACTTGGATGTCCTTGGGAAATGGAACATTTTGTTTAATGCGCTCCAACACGGAATAAGAAAAAACTCAACGATTTGCCGCAAGAGTTTTTCAATCTGTTCTCGGTGGAAAACTTAATGGTTGCAAGCTACATAAAACTGTAAGACTGGGTACAACAGTGTCTGTAAGGATTTAATGCAATGGAGGTCCACCGCTGACCAAACTACTGAGGTTCACAGTTGGTGGAAGGGTTGAAAGGCTAAAGGAAAGACTACATTTCTGTAGAAGTACTTACAACTTTGAGAAACATCACATCTCTGCAGTGCACACTCTGTGTTGTACTGGAGGCAACTGCAGCAGAAATAAGATGCAAATCTACATTTGTGCGGATGGCAGCATTTTTTTTTTTCGGCGAGAGACAGCAGTTCTCTGGTATGTTTCTGTTCGTTCGGGAAAATGCGCTGGGTGTGGTGATGATCAAGCGGACCTCTGCTTCTCTGATGGGTCTTGTCATGACAGTTGCTGCGTTGCTTTGCCTCTCTTTCTGGGAACAGCAGGCAAAAAGTGTGATATAAATCAATCCCTGTAGTCATCAGAGCTTAGGAATTCTGGTACACCGTCAGCCCTGCTCGAGATGACGCAGCGTCTGCAGTAATAGCGCACTGTCCTTCCAGCGCTGTGAACTGATGAAAACAAAGCTGGAATAAGAACCGATGCGAGAGTTTTGGAAGGTCAAAATCCCAAGGTTTTTACGCTGCCGTAACAAACTGCGATTTCGATATGCACTCACTGAAAAGGACAGATGTTTTTACAGGACAAGGTCTACTTCGGCAGACAGTAAGCCTGTTCATGTTAAGTGCACTGTGCAGGCAATTTGACCTATCACTTTGAACCTTCGAAGCACTGCGGTAAAAGCTATACAGTATGTGTGTTTATATTTTATGATAGGAAATGTACCTGATTAATTCTTGTTTGTTGAAAGATTCTAATTACTTTGCATTAAATATTTGATAGCATTATTCTATTGCAAAAAAAAAGGTACATATTTGAAATTGTGTGAAATGGGATTGCTTAAATGGTATGAATAATAACTCTTTCAATATATGATATAAAGCAGACATGGTCCCACTCAGACAGAAAGTTACATACGTGTTTATAACCCCGCACCTCCTCATTCATTCACAAAGGCAAGACTGCGGTGAATCAGTGGCCAACGTTTTGTCCGGATTTAGAGAGCAGAAATGCCTGGTTGTGTGGTGTCAATCACTGCAATTATTTCTCATTTGATTCTTTATTGCCATATTTTTATTTCCACTCATGAATGCGAAGGCTGTCTGACCGCCTGAAATAGAGGAGTTACGGCACCATAAAGTAAAGCTTTCCTGGCAGTTAAAAAGTCACAGATGGGGAAGAAAAAAAAAAACAACATATACGCACTATTTTTGAGGGCGGGGGCTCCCAAATTCATTCTAAGGGAGTAATGAACTCCCCACTTAACCCTTCCCCCTCCCCCACGGCCTGGGAGGCCATAACATTTAACGCTCCCTGAAAAACCCCACTAAGCGAATGGCACTTTATATATTCCCAGCGGCATTAAGTCCCTCGCGCACAGCAGGCATTACAGTAAATGATTGATGGCTCGGAGTAAAGGGGTTGAGGGCTTGTGAGAAGCCAGGACTGCCGTTGCGGGGGATCATGCGCAGGCATTGTGATTTAAACAGCGCACCGGTCAGAATTGTTTTTGTTTGACGTGACTTGGCCCTATCGCACACTCTGAAAGACTCGCAAGTCTTATTCCTCCTTAATAAACCTAAATGTTGTGACTTTTCAAACCTGTACTCAGACTATTTATCATGCCCCCAGTCCATTTCACTTCACGGATCTAGTTCATCAGTTCCCTGTACTGCTCTGAGTTTTAAGATGGTTAAGTCTGATTGAGTCGGCATCATATGACCACAGTATTTTCAACTGGAAAAAAAGTGTTGCGCAAATCAAGAATTTTGTCATGGCACAGCATCATATATTGTTGTGTAGTTTTGATGGGGAAAT
The DNA here is from genome assembly GCA_029692085.1 of Gymnothorax javanicus. Taxonomy (NCBI): domain Eukaryota; kingdom Metazoa; phylum Chordata; class Actinopteri; order Anguilliformes; family Muraenidae; genus Gymnothorax; species Gymnothorax javanicus. The sequence continues at coordinate 6,525,293 of CM056198.1, read as the reverse complement.
CAAATCCGTAGAACATCGAAATTTGCTGAAATGGATTGGCGGTGTGTTTTTTTTTTTTTTGTTTTAACTCTGAAATAGTTTTACTGAACACCCCCAGGATTTTGAAAACAAAACGGTGGCTTGAAATCTCATCAACATGGCAACAACAGAGCCTCCAATGGAGACCTTTGGTGAAGTACTTTCTTTTCATTATTTTATTCCTGTTGGACATTTGTCAAAAGATCCAGTGTTACTGTGCTGTGCCCCAAATCAGAATCGTATGTCAGCTCCGTCAAAATCTTTAGAATAGTGGTTCCGAAATTGTACTCGAGAGCCCCAGGTCAGACGCTGGTATTTTATGTGCTCCACCATGTACGCGCCTGATGCAACTCTGCAAGCCTTGATTAGTTGTATCAGATGGGCTTTAGGTGGATAATGTCAAATCCAGGGGTGTCCACTCTTATCCATAAAGCGCCGGTGTGGGTGCAGGTTTTTGTTTTATCCCAGTGCCTCAACTCCTGATGCCACTAATTAACTGATCAGGGGAGTCAATCAAGACCTCGATGAGTAGAATCAGGTGTGTTGGTGTCGGAGTGTAACAAAAACCAGCACCCACACCGGCCCTCTGTGGATTAGATTGGACACCCCTGGTGTAGAGGCATGTGCTCATGCTGATGTCCCTGTGTGGATACCGGGGTGACCAGTGGCTAAAAGAGACTCGACCCGTTGAAGAATCTCACTTTTGTTTTGCAGAGGAGTTCTGCTCATGCAGTCACAGATCCATTCATGCCAGCAAGCCTGCGAAACACACACAAACACACATTCACGCACATGCAAGCACACACACACACACACACACACACTCACGTACACACGCATGTTAGTATAGCTATACATGTGAGGACATTGTATTGCCTTGCATTCATTCTGCTCAGCTTTTCCCGAGCCATAACCGTAACCAAATTATGCCTAATCCTAATACTAACCGTAATTCAACCGTAACAGCAACCATAACACAAACTTAAACAAATCATCTATCTCTTGTGAGGACCACCCAAAATGTCCTCACAACCCCAACTCTGTCCTGACAATATCTGCAGTTTCTCAGGAGTTATTTCTCACAAGTACAGCAATAAAAGCCCACACACACACACACACACACTCATTCGAAAACAAACCGATTGCTTCCATAAGGTCGTCAAGCAGCAGGGTGGAGCCTTACATCACATAGCAGGGCTACAGAAGGCAGCCATCACTCTCTGACCTGGAGCCGATGAAGCACTCATTCATACAGCACAAAACCCATGGTGTGATGTCACCTCTGTAATGCCTCTCCAGTGTGTTTGTTTATTTTACAGCAGTCTTATTCCATGGGAGCGAACTCGCCGCTCCGCAAAATTCAAAGAGGGTTTTCAGAATACTGAAACACAGCCAAACACCGGGATTCACAACTGATGAGGTCAAACAAGGTGCTCCATTCAAATCATCCTTACGTTTGGTTTTGGGTCAAGACCAGTGACAACATTTGGAAAAAAATGAAATTGGATCGAAATCTGAATGGGATTTTGGGATAATTTTCTAAACTGCATTTACGCAAGTTTAAAAAAAAGAAAGAACTGGCCCAACATAAAGTTGTGTATATGAGTTTAAAATGAAACCACTAACAAACATTGTGACATATCCTGCTATTTACTGCATAAATATGAAATAAACTTCAGCTTGACCTGATGATAAAAATAATGTGAGTGCAGCCAGACCATAATAATTTTCTCTGGTCGCACACCATTTATAAGACACTATATTATGTCTATAAAAGAACCACCTACTACAGAGGCAACGTTAGCATGACAGGAAACCAAAAAACTACGGCAACACAATGAATTAAAAAAAATGTTCCCGATACATTAGAGTCCCTAAATTACATTTGTCATGCCCTAAAAGTTTGGAGGTGATGCGTTTTGGAAAAATCACTATGAAAATTTTACATTACAATGATTTACAGTATTTGCCCTTGAGAGATTTTTTTTTCCTTTCCAAACATCATAGTTCCAGGCACGGTTTATCAGAAGCACAATGATGAATTACTGTCAACAACACAAGGTCAAAACCTAGTTTATGGTTGGAATGTTTATGGTCTTTGTGCAAAATTGAGGGAAATGAGAAACAGCCAATGGGGAAAGTGCATTTGGCGGGCCAACCAATGGTGTAACTTTACGACTCACTCACTGATTCAATCACTCTCTTACTCAGCCAAGGACATTGGCGGACATAGAGCTGGACCATCCGGACCGGCTTACAAGTGAAAATGGATCATTACTGTAGCCCATCAATTAAAGGAACAGGAAATGTCACAGAGCAAGTATAACCATTTAATAACAAAACTGAATTATTTTGGCAGATCTCTCATCTTACTGTCAAAATTTTTACATAAACCGGTGACAATTTTGTTAAAAACTTAAAAAGAAAAAGGTTTTAATTTAAGTGGCTTTCACTCTTAATTCAATTGGAGGTATTCGCTGAACATGGAGAACGTCTGACTGTAAAATCTGAGGAATTTACTTGTCTGACTGCTTTTTCTGAGGCCAAGAACAAATTATTTAAAATAAAGCTTTGTTAGCAGCAGGGTAATCTCAGATTCACTGCAAACGGTTGCAGAGTCACAGTGGTGAAGTGCCCAAGTTCAGAAAGCACTGTACAACTGGATATATCTCTCAGCTACATCTCTCAATTTAGAGGGGCAGGCAAATTTTCAGAGTTAAGCCTCACTGATAGACAGCTGATGTTGGCCTCATGCACTGAGGCGAATTAAAACAGGACAATTTACTGTGTATGTGGCACTTACAGTAAATGCAGAGCAAAAACATTGGAACAGTGACAAAATGTACATTGTTCTGACAAACGTGCCGCACTCCGGCAAATTTTGAATAAATAAATGTACTCCAGGATTTGAAGTAAAACAGTGTGGGATGGAGACTGTCAGCTTTAATCAGTAGATATGTACATTCAAATCCAAATAGCTGATCTAATGTTGGATTTAAAACCATTTTTTAAAATACATTTTAGGGGATCAAGAATGATGGATAAATTGGCTGCTTGGCTTTAGTCCTAGCAGTTCGATTTCAAGACAGCCAACAAAAGTTTAACAGTGGCATTTGTATTCGAAGCCTTATGCTGTAGTCTCTTTACGTGATGCCAAAAGAAGGATAAACGCTAGTAAAACAGGCCATCATGTGGCTGAGGAGTCATAACAAATCAGAGACAAAGAAAAAACATTAGGGGTGTCATAGTCATCCTTTACAGACATTGTTAGGGAGAAAGAACGCACAAAAATAGGACACAACCTGGTAGACCATGGGACATCGCTGGACAAATGACTGAGGAATTCTTTTCAAAGTTCATTTGTCAGATAGATTAAAAACACTCTCAAAAAAGTGAACATAGATGGGTCACAGACTACCATAATGAAAAGATTATGTCATTATAGCATCAAAGGGCTTCACCAGAACAAGCTGAAAAATGTACACAGTGGCTGGTGTAAAGCAGTGGTGTAATGCACCATTCCTGCAGGGCCACAGTGTCTGCTGGTTTTTGACTTGTTTCCACAAATGTTGCATTTTACCCAATAGCGCCTGATTGACTGAAGAGTCCACACAGCTTGTTCTTCAGGAATTAATTAGCTGCTCATTGAAAGGTGCCCACAAAAGCTTGCGGACACTACGACCCTCCAGACCTGGAGCCACCCTCGCAAAGAGATTTGTAGACTCATAGATTTGACAGCAAGCATCTCCCTCCACCCTGTACACTGATGCCAGAACGTACCTCTCATCGATCGTCTGGCAGCCAATGGCACCAAAAGGTCAGTAAAAATACAAACGGATAGTGAAGATGGCCGCTGGTCCAGCGAGAATCACTAGAGAGGATTCTCAGCATCTGCCGATGTTCGTGGGTCACTGACTTTAGGTTGCCATTATTGGTTTTATTTCAGCGCACAATACCTTTGATACCCTTTTTTGGGACTGTAATCGTGACAATAAATACCCAATGTGGATTTAAATTTACTCAAACCAAAAACAGCAGACTGCGCGTGAGCTTTGTACAGACTGTTGCGTTTCACAACCATTGTTCTGAAGTACTAAGTCAGAATAACAAAAAATGTGTCAATGACCCAATGCTCTTCCATTTAAGTGCATTCATTGCATTTGTTTTTGATATGAATAAATCTTAAATGATAATATAAAATAAATATAGCAAATTATCAGCAAGGCTGGACCTCAGGGTGGAAAATACGTATATTGTCAAAGTAAGCAGTATTACTTATAACGTTTCTTTCCTTCCCCGCATTCAAAACACACATTGATGTGTTCAACCACGGATAACCATCAATTTACAGCCCCCTTCTATTCCTGTTTCCTGGCCACCCAATGTAGGAATTCAGACCATATGTTGATGCCGTGGAGATAGTGAGTGACGGCGCTGCCTTCGTAAATTCTGGAAGAAAAACATAAGCCCGTGTTTTGCTCATAAAATACATGCTCGTGTGTATCACAAACATGGATGACGCAGCACGGGGGACGTTGTTATATTCACAGTAATGCCTGTCACCTGAAAATAATTTTGTATGCACTTTGTATACAAACAGCAGCGTTTTCATGCATAAGGAAAACCTGATATGAGTCAGAAAAAAGGCTGCTCCACGTAATTATTGCATTAAGTCCTAGGCCCTCTTGTAACGCCTGCAAATGTCCTCCCAAAAAAGTTTGAGACTGACAGATTTACCCTGCGTTCATGAAGCGAAATACTTTTAAACTACTGGACTGAGACAAAAACCCCGAAATAGTTTTTACTCATAACAGCAATGGACAGGCGCATGGAGAAGCAAATCGAGATAACGAAAGTGGCAGAATGAAGACCCGGAATGCGTTTGCAGTGAGCATTCAGCACTGTTCGTAAATCCGCGCCCTGGGCCGCTGCTGTTATCACGCGTCTGTGTGCCAGAGTGTTTTGAAATGAGTAAATTATCGGTGCCGAGCCTCCTGGGCTTGCCGCCTGAAAGGTACACATACAAACTTAATCTATCAGCGAGGCCTCCAATAAACATTAATGACTCTCGTGGCTTTGTTCGCTCGCTAACTAACTGACGATATTCGACAGGGACAGGTGTGACAAAGAGTGCTTGTCTCCGTGGTGTGGATAAGAGATGCCACTTTTTAAGCCTCCCTCCGCCTACAGGTGAGGACCTGATAAAGGAGGCATAACCTGTCAAAACCTGAACAAAGAGCAACCACCTGCAGTCTATTATTTATGCATCTTTCCCATTTATTCCGCCGCTTGTTAAACAAGTTCTACTGTCCCCTGAGCTTAGTGGAAGCTAAAACAGTGTGACAGACGGATGAAGCCGAATTCTTAACGGTCACTGTGTCACCCCGTCAGCCTCGATTTCACACTGTGCTGGTTCTACATGTTTTGCTGCGACTATTTAATTACATTGTGCGTCATTCTACATTAAGTATATGATTTGGGGGAGAGAGAGAGAGAGAGAGTCATAAGCGAATTCATGCTTCTGCAAGTCGGCCTGTATTTGAGTAGCAGGCGCTCAGGTTATTCTGGACGCACAAAGGTTCCCATAGTTTTCCCTCCAGTGGATGTACTGTGGCTTTCTAACGCACACTTTTACTCATTTTGAAGCTTTTACTCCGTGACCAAAACCCAGCAGGCATCATCCGGGATTTTGTGCCCCAGGAAATGATTTCATTTTAGGTCCCACCACTTAAGAAAACTTTATTTCATAATTATTCCTCACAGCTCATGCTATCCAAAACTTCCCGTCTTACAATGCCTCTGCTTCTTTGCGTGAAGACAAGTCTGTGCATTTAGCCTCATAAAGGAAAAAAATATATGTATATTGAGATGTTTCTTTGAAAAATTGGCATTCACTGAATAGCCTATGGCTGCACACAAACAAAATCCAGTTGGGCAAAAACATAAAAAAAAATCTTTTCAATAACAGGATTGCACTGAGTAAATGACTGCTTATAGTCTGTAACGAAGAGTCTATGCGACAACCCCGTCTATGACTGAGGCTTTGCAGATCTTTGGCTGAAGTACCGGCCAAGTAAGCAAAATTTATCGGAGACAATGTGAAAGAATTTTTGGGCTTCTGTAAGATGACTGCTGTTACAGTAACTAGTGCCAGTTTTGTTCTGTAGTACTGTGTTGCCAGTGTAAGCAAAGGTATACTGGTTGTTTCGCCTCTTTGGCTTTTCGCGACTGCACTTTCGCTATTGCACACGGTACTTTCGCTACCATGTCCAAGTCCGTTCACTACTAAAATCAAAGTGTTCGTTTCTGATTCGATCTTTGTTTGATTGTCCATATTGAGTCAGAACCCCCCAAAAATATTCTAAGCTGTAATGCGAATGGCTTTTAGAAAGCTTTACTACTGAATCTTAAGAAATATTAATGTTCTTAACTTGCATTTATCTATAGTAGCGAACGGACTTGGACATAGTAGCGAAAGTTCAGTGTGCAATACCGAAAGAGCAGTTGCGAAAAGCCAAAGCAGCGAAATCAACGCAGACCTAAGTAAAGGTCTCAGTGATTTGCAGATGAATGAGAGCTCCTCTTCAGCTCAAGTGTGCCTTGAATGTTAAGTCCAAGCCGGGAGGGAAGAAAACAGAAGAAAAACGAACCAACATTTCATCTGTTGACCATTTCATGTTAGTGGATTAACATCGATGTTATCCAGTGTGTGAATTCTGCGGTCACAAGATTTTTCTCCTGATAATCAGTTCATGCAATCCTGGAACAGTGTTCAGCGCGTTTAGCAGATGCACAAAACCCTTACAGCACAGGACATGTCTGTGGGGAAAGCCTTAATATATTTGTCATTTAGGAGAAAATTATTGTTTTCTTTTGTGAGGTTACCCACTGACTAAAGCGGAACATAAGCCTGGCAGAGCACCAGAGCATATTAGATTTGTCCTGCGGTGGTTTGTCATTAGGGCCGCAATAGCATAAGGAAAATCCATAAAAAATAACTTTTCAAACCCCTGACTACTGGTGGCTGTACATATGTAGTTCATTTTCCCCAATTAGGCACAGATGCCACTGCAAAGCCTGCCCATTTGGGCCCTCGCACATGCCCAGACACATTTACTCTGCAGATTATTGGATTCCTTTGAGAATTCTGCAAACTAAATGAAGACAGTCCATCAAAAATTTGGTGTGAATGAATGGTGTAGAATGCTTTCAATCCCTAATGATGCTGGCGACAGACTTGAGGACATATGACACTCATGTTGAAGTCCATGGCTCAAATTCAATAAAGCCATGGGCAGCTGGCTGGATTTTGATACTTGCGAGTTGTCTCAATGGATTGCCACTTAGTAGCTTAATGGTACAGCAAACTGTTGCATAAAAATGAATGCACCTGTGGCAGGGTATTTATTTACAGGCCAACTTTCACAGAAGTGTTTAGATGTCTCTACATTGATGCATTTGCCGTCACTGATTTGGAAGGTCCAGTTAGTTACCTAAATCACCATCACCAGGCCCAAGTCTCATGCAGACACAGCTCCATCACCAGGCTCAACTCTCATGCAGACACAGCTCCATCACCTGGCTGAACTCTCATACAAACACAGCTGCATCATCGGGCCCACCCTCATACAGACACAGCTGCATCACCGGGCTCACTCTCACACAGACACAGCTGCATCACCGGGCTCACTCTCACACAGACACAGCTGCATCACCAGGCCCACTTTCATACAGACACAGCTGCATCATCGGGCCCACCCTCATACAGACACAGCTGCATCATCGGGCCCACTCTCATACAGACACAGCTGCATCATCGGGCCCACCCTCATACAGACACAGCTGCATCATCGGGCCCACTCTCATACAAACACAGCTCCATCACCAGACCCACTTTCATACAGACACAGCTGCATCATCGGGCCCACTTTAATACAAGCACAGCTCCATCACCAGGCCCTAATCATACAGACACAGCTGCATCACTGGGCCCACTCTCATACAAACACAGCTGCATCACCGGGCCCACTCTTAAACAGACACAGCTGCATCACCGGGCCCACTCTCATACAGGCACAGCTGCATCACCGGGCCCACTCTCATACAGACACAGCTGCATCATCGGGCCCACTCTCATACAGGCACAGCTGCATCACCGGGCCCACTCTCATACAGACACAGCTGCATCATCGGGCCCACTCTCATACAGGCACAGCTGCATCATCGGGCCCACTCTCATACAGACACAGCTCCATCACCGGACCCACTCTCATACAGACACAGCTGCATCAACGGGCCCATTCTCATACAGACACAGCTGCATCATCGGGCCCACTTTCATACAGACACAGCTGCATCATCGGGCCCACTCTCATACAGACTCAGTTGCATCGTCGGGCCCACTCTCATACAGACACAGCTCCATCATCGGGCCCACTCTCATACAGGCACAGCTGCATCACTGGGCCCACTCTCATACAGGCACAGCTGCATCACCGGGCTCAATTTTCATACGGACACAGCTCCATCATCGGGCCCACTCTCATACAGGCACAGCTGCATCACCGGGCCCACTCTCATACAGGCACAGCTGCATCACCGGGCTCAATTCTCATACGGACACAGCTCCATCACCAGGCCCACTCTCATACAGACACAGCTGCATCAGTGGGCCCACTCCTATACAGACACAGCTGCATCACCGGGCTCAACTCTCATACAGACACAGCTGCATCATCGGGCCCACTCTCATACAGGCACAGCTCCATCACCAGGCCCACTCCCATACAGACACAGCTGCATCATCGGGCCCACTCTCATACAGACAGGCCCAGCACTCATATATAAAAGGTTCCATCACCAGGCTCAACTCTCAAACAGACACAGCTGCATCAACGGGCCCACTCTCATACAGGCACAGCTCCATCACCAGGCCCACTCCCATACAGACACAGCTGCATCACCGGGCCCACTCTCATACAGACACAGCTGCATCAGTGGGCCCACTCCTATACAGACACAGCTGCATCACCGGGCTCAACTCTCATACAGACACAGCTGCATCATCAGGCCCACTCTCATACAGACAGGCCCAGCACTCATATATAAAAGGTTCCATCACCAGGCTCAACTCTCAAACAGACACAGCTGCATCACCGGGCCCACTCTCATACAGGCACAGCTCCTTCACCAGGCCCAAATCACAGAGCCTTCGAGTAGCACGGATCAATATCACTTAAGAATGTTTCCTGCTTTTAGTTGAATGCACTGAGAGAGGAACTGAGGCTGTACTTAACTGGTAGAGGAGGTCCTTCCTAGTTTATTAAACCTAATAATGTGGGTTGTGAGCTAATTACAATAGTTGTGCAAGACTGTAACCTGAATATTAAAAAATAGATTGAAAATTGTGAGCTTGGTTTATATGTTAAAAAGGAAGTAAAAACAAAACAGAACAAAATTCTCTCAGCAGAAATGGCCAAGTGTGTGCAGATGACTCCTCAATGAACTTTGATGGCACAAAAGAAGCTCTTTTGTGGAATGGGGGGGGGGGGCTGCTGGCCCTGAAATCTTTCTTTTTCCTACCGTCTGCGTGTTAGCGAGTTGAGCGGACACCCGTGTGCAGTAATGAGAAATTCCTTGGCGTTCAGCTAGTACCTGAATACCACTGAAGCCACAGGAATGCGAAAGATAAAAGTAGACAAACGAAACTCGGCCAAGACGGTATTAGTCACCGCTGGCATTCCCGCGGAAAAAAACAAAAACAGTGAAAAAATGTTGGAATGGAAAGAAGAAGATATTCGTGGCATTTTGCCTCCGCAGTGAATAACACAGTTGATGGCTCTTGCTTATCAAAACACGATTAAACAAACCAATAACAGTGTGCACTTCCCGCAAAAATATCCAAAAAAACATTCCTGCAGGAAATTTTACCTGAAGGTCAAACGTCAAGAAATGCTCCATAGAAGTGCATTTACTGCCGCTTAGTGGCCGTATATTGAACATACACAACTCGTGCTTTGGTGATCTGTGCTGTAAGATGATTATTCTAACAGTTCAGTTTTGTCATTTTAAATGAGCAGTCCACTTTTGAAGGATGCCTAATTCACAGAGGCAGGTCAAAATACTTTTACAGTCTGGTCCTAACTTCGCAAGACCTCATTTGTTCAGAGGAGTCTGGATATAGTCAATCTTCCTTGGTAGCTGTGAGCATGACTGACAGTAAATTACAATTCTGTATTATTTAAACTTGATAAAATGGGATGACACTGCGACATTGCTCAGTAATGAACTTCATGCTTGTATTTTACTACGCAGAAGGCAAACACACTGTCATGCTTTTATTTTGCTACGCAGGAGAAGGCAAACAATTAAAATTCTAAAACAGACGAAGATAACGTGCCGCAGCACTTAAGACTCCCTTGGTGCACATTCATTGCAATACTGCAACCCTTAGCGGTGCAAATAGGTATTGCATCACACATGCGCGTTTTGAAAGTTTATTACACTTTACACACACACGCACGCCCGCGCGCGCGCACACACGAATGATAATATCCCTTCAGTCAATTTTTATCAGACAGGGTAAAAAACATTTAAAATGGCTTCCATGAAATGAATTTTAGCCACAGCCACAGACCAGGAAAGAATATGGACATTTTCACATATCCCAACCTGGAACACAGGAAGTGTCCTACACCTCCATCTCATAGACTGTATAAAAAGATGGACGCTCTGGTCTGGAAACTGAGGCCAATGCGGAAATCTCCAAAATTTGCATTTTATTTAATGGCCAGCAGACGGCGACGTCGGTGGTTGCAGAAAAGAAGTTCAATCCTATAGAAGTCTATGAGAAAATGACCCTACTTTCCCACCTGATTTATTATTTAAATAATGATTTTCCAAATAATTTTATGGTATCTATCGCAAGTTTCAAGTCTCCTTCGATATATCCTGATGTTCATTTTTGTAAATTATGGTCCCAAATAGACTAAAGGATAAAGCCAGAATATGCTTTAGGGGCGTGGCTATCCTCTGGTCCTTGTCTGATACGGTAAGATCCACCCGTAGATCCACCCCTCGCTGCTCCCTGGATATTCAATTCACGCTCTCGTCCAAAAGGAATCACATCCGGTTTCAAATTGAAAAAAAATGGCGCAATTCAAATTGCCAAAATCGAGGCTTCCTAAATGGTTCGCTGAAACCAATGGGTGACGTCGTGGTTGCTTCTTCCATCTTTTTATACAGTCTATACTCCATCTATTGCATGCCAAAGAAAGAAAAAATTGAGCAGGGCAGCAAGTTAATTGAGTTTAAAATATTTTAATGATCTAACCTTTGAATAATGTGCAAACAAATTGTGGGCTTTTTCTACAAACATGAACTGGCCTGGCTGTTTTCACTTTGATTCACCACTTCAGCCCAGCGTGGCTGGGATGTGCGTTTCCATCACAACGGGGCTACCTGCTTGAAGCTGTCTTTAAGTGATGACGTACTTGTCTCTAACGCTCTTGTACGTACCATCTACCATTTCACTGTTTGCTAACAGTTGATGACGAAGCCATCTGACATTACCGCGGCCGCTTCAGGGCAGGTCCGACACGCCTTGACCCAACTCTGGCAGTAGTCCATGTCGGGTGGAGCTCAGTGTGTTTATAAAGTGACCACGGAAATGCAAATCCACGCAACAAGGTTCAAACTGGTGCAGCCTAATGTGCCAGTAGAAAAATCCCTTTGGTGAGCTCTGATTTAGCGGAAGAGGAATTATCGACAGAGGAAGGGTTTTGCATGGATATAAACTGCCAGTCTGGAATGACAGAGGCTCACATAAATTGAAATTCAGTAAGGTATAGTTTGTAGGACATGAGAAAAATTCAGCGTAGGAATCAAAATAAGAAACTAACCCTTCAAAACTGAACTGCAACCATGGTTATGACTACAATAATTTAGGCATTTGTATTTCATATGGGAAAAGTCAGGAAAGCAAGAGGTTCTCAAATAACTTCACTGAGGAAGTAATTAAACACACCTGACCCATTACAAACACCTACAATGCCAATTGTACCAAATATTATGGTCCCGTAAAAGTGCCATAAATTCTATGAGATGATGCAATCAGCGTAGAGCGAACCGCCAAATCAAGACCGACTCCCACACATTTTGGAACATTTTGTTTTTATTTACCGAAAATTTGCAGCATACAATTCAAAATTTAATTTTCTGCTCGTCTCTTCATATCTGGTGCTATACGATAACGCCAAATTATTCCATCTCCAAGCCACTCGCAGCAAAACAGTTTATTCGGCTTCATTTATTCACACAAAAAAGTTTCAAGCAGAATAGAGTGAATATTGAGTAATAGCTATAATTAGCTGATAAGATAAGAGTAAATCCTTTATCTTAAGAAACAGTCTTCACTCTCACTGGCCCTGTAGGTGTCCAACAGAAGGCAGCAAAGTGGTGTCAGCTTACCACTCGCACACGAGTGATGACATCACCCATTTTGACCCAATCACCTTGATGTTTGTGGTTAAGGCAGCGCAAGCTTCTCTTAATGCGGTTTTTGATTTTGTTACAGCATGTGGTTGCAGTTATCTCTAAACCCTTCAATGTGATTCATGTATCGTGGAAAATGAGATATAACATTTTTGACCACATAGGGGCTTGAAAGGGAGTTCATGAAAAACAACGCAGCGGGGTCTCGGTTTGAGGTGGGACCAATATTCAGTCTTCACTGAGGGAGGGGGGGGGGTTGGGGGGGTGGACCCAGAAATGTGTTACAGGTGTGTCGATGAAAAGATCGCTACCTCAGGCTTGGCTGCAGTTCACACAAAACCCCTCTAAGAAAAGTAAAAATAATCTGTCAGAATACCCGGCTACTCTAACGTTTTCTGACATTCTTTCCACTGTTCACTGGAAAAAATGAAAAAAAAAAGGAAACTTTAGATGACGTCCAAGTGAGAAAACCAGCAGAACGCCCTGTAATAGGCGATTTACAGCCATGCCGCAGGGTGGGAAATAGGAATGCCCAAAGGCATTTCTAACACCACATACTTGCTACTTGCTCATTTTTTTTTTTGCTTTTTGGCTCTCTACTCCAATACACTGGATTTTAAAAACTTTATGCCTTTCATCATATCAGTTGCTCCATGGAACCTTCAGAAAAAACAGAATGCTGACAAGGCAACATAAACTGAAATAAACATCTAAACAACTCTTATGCATCCTTCGATAGACCCTACAAAGCAATATTTGATCGGTTTTACATCATTCACTGTGAAATATACTGAGGACTTGTGTTGCTTTACCAAATTAGGAAGTGATGGCATCCCAAAGGGAAGAGGTAAAGTATTATATTTAAAATTATGCAGTTTTTTTTTTTTCCTCTTAAATGTCCGGAAGGTTTACGCACTTTGCAGCAAAAGTTCCCATGAAAATTCATAATTTCTAAGCCGTCCACTGCCTGTCACTCTCTCCTTTCTGAGGAACTGGCAGTTTTTAATGGGTGTCTCTTCTTTGATAATCTGTTCTGCTCTGATTGGCCAGAGAACAAAGCAATATGTGGGGAAAAAAATAAATAAAATCTTAGTGCAACAATGGAGAGAGAGGAGGGGAGGTCAAGCTAGGCTTTGGGATGGAGCAGGGCATACAGACACAGCTAGTAGGTCTGAATTATGCAGAGCAGATCCGTTTGTGATGTAGAAAACAGCGGGAAAATCAAACAGCCCACTGGAATTGGGGGTCAAGCAGCTTAACTGCGGGGAAGGGGCCTTCAAAGTCAATCTTCTCTGGGCCGTTTGATAAAGAGGGGACCGCTTTACATGCGCACAGAACAACACCTGCGACTAACAATTTATGTTATTGATTCATCAGTTGATTATTTCTTGATTAGTCGTTTGATTGATTTCTTGATCAGTTGTTTGGTTGATAAAATGTCACAAAATGGTGAAAAATGTACATAATTTCCCACAGCTGAAGGTGACGTTGTCAGTTGTTGCGTTTTGTCCCAACCAACAGAACACAACCAAAAGATATTTAGTCTTCCGTCATAAAGGACAAAAGAGTCCAGAAAATGTTTGCATTTGAGTGGCCCGAATCCGAGAATTTGGAAATTTTCCTCTTACAAACAACTCAGAATGATTAATCGATCATCAAAATAGTTGATAAATAGTTGGCAACTAATTGATTACTCGACTAATCCTTGCACCTGCAGACTGAACTGAGAAAGCATAATTGTCCATAATATTGGTTCTTTGTTATGGAAAATTCGACTAAAAATATGCATCACGTTTTTATTGATGCTCTGGGAGCAATGCCAGATAGAACCATTACCAAAAAGAAAGAGAAGATATATAGTGGTTTTGGCAGAAGGCCCATTGTTTTTATGTTTTTCTTTTCAGATGCAAGTCAAAGATCAAATTCCCACTGTGGTCTCGAACCGTCAACACTATAATTGCTAGTCAGCAGGCGTACCAGTCACCCACCTGACTGCAACCCGACTCCGCCACCAGTCTGCGTCACTGGTAGAAACAGGGGCACACAGAAGTCACACTCCTGGTGGCCGCTGTAGTACCTGAGATCTGTCCTCTCACTGTGCAAATGCCACAGGTAAATCCCAGCTCTCACCTGAACAAACTCACACTGGTACCCACGAGTTCTGACAGATGGTCTTCTCTCACCTGCTGGTATCTCCACAGTACCATTTGTTAATATTAACACCGTCATCACACTGGACAAGAGCTGACAAGCTGTTATTTAACAATTACTCTCAACGCATTTTTCCCCATTCATTCACCCTAATGGGCTAGTGTCACCGCACTTTTGATATCCTTTACAATGTTCCTCAAATGTTGCACGTAGTGACCTCAACATTTAAAATGGTTTATGGTGGTAGGATTATCCAATAAACATGGCTCCAGTCCACTCAACTGACCATTCAGTCAGAATGCAGCTATCGATTGGAAAAGACAGGGGACAGCTGTCCATATTCAGCCTGTACATTTCAGCTGGGAGTTTTTGTCTCAAACTCTGTTCATAGCAGTTAGGGACAATGCAATAATGCAAGAACTATTCCACCATCAACTAGATACTTCTCAGATATTTTAATCCAGAAGACCGGACTTAAAAGGAAAGTGCAACAAAAACTTGGCCATTTTTTATTTTGTTTGCAAGTGCATGTGGATGACATCAATGCGAACCTGCTTCACTAAAAATTAGAAAACAATCTACTACATCTAAAGGAAGCAAGGTTCTCCTTTACCCTACACAGTTTGTCATGTTAGCACTTACAGAGCTGTCCTTTCACAAATCGATAGTCCACATACATGTGCTCTAGCAGACATTTTAAAACATAATTAACTACCCACTAAAACACACAACATACAGCATAGTAATAATGCAGTATCTGTCTACTAAGCTTATATTTCACTTCCTGTACATAGCACATGCTTATGTTTGCAGGTTACCGATGAAAAGAATGCATACGCACATTATAAGCCATCGAAAAGAGGCCTGAAGCCTGGGCTAGATCGACCGCTTCCTGTGTGCCAGCGTCCAAGTAGCGTTATTGGTTGGAAACTTCAAAATGTTAGGCCTGGAACGCGAGGCGAGGGAAAAATAAACAGCGCGCACCATCACAGGCAGATTTACACGGCTCGGAGGCCTGCCTCAGGTCCACGCCAGGAGGACAGTTAGCTGCGGGGCTGAACAAATGGTTTACCTCACGCGACAGGAATGCAGTCCGCGGTTGTTTACGACATGGGCAGAGATGGGGGGGACCGTGGCGTGAGCGAGGTGCGACTGCAATAACAAACCCTCTGTATCTAACGCCAGCGCATGTATCTCAAATACATCGCGCAGCGGGCGGGGAGCAGATAAGACGCGACGCTGACGGACCAGGACTCAATCAGCCCTGACGGAGGCCGATAAGATGGGGAGATTGTGCGGCGAGCGGCGGCGTGGAGAGGCACGTCAGCGCCGCCTCTGCACCCGCATCAGGGCGAAATAAACACAGGCAGCCTCAAGCTGCGAACAACAGCAGGCTCATTTTAAACATTTAATCTGTACTTTACAAAATCAGGGACAATGAGCTCCTGCAAATGGCCGAACCAGGTTTTTTTTCCCTCCTATTTGACTGTACAGGAATTTGGCTGTAACTGAGGGTCAGTGCCTTTACAGGAAAAAAAAAAAAAAAAAAAAAACACTGAATCTCACTTTCACTGCATTACAGTCTGTAAATATTTAGACAGTGAAATTTTTTGCCCCAATGTCCCAAACCTTTTGCACCCTGGTCTTCAAATCGCAATCCTAAAGCTTTGAGAACAGCTGGTTTTCCACCACCCCTGTATTGGGGGCTCAGGTGTTAAGTCAGTCTGGCCAGTCAGAGTTACTTGGCTTTCAACTGCTTACCTGGGTAAGAAAAAAATCAGGGCTGGATTTGGGATTTGAGGGCTGCCCAAATCACGGTCCTTGAGGGCTGAGAACTGCTGGTCCTCCACACCCTCTTTACCTGGGAGTCAGGTGTGACGACAGTCCGGCCAATCAGTGGCAATAATTTTTAACTGCTAATTGTCTGGAAGACGAAACCAGGGCCGGACTTGGATTCCAGGGCCAGATTTGGGCAGCCCTGAAGTAGATGCCATCATCACTAAGTCACATCCATGTCAAGCAAACAAAGTAGGAATTGCAACCCTTTCCATACAGTACCGCTGTCCAAATACTTGTGGTATTAATGGTAGCATTGGCAGAAAACAAAGCAGACATAATTTACAAACTCTGACTTCCTAATAATAAACATTCCCCAAGTGAACAAAGATTTACCGGGCCTAACTGTAGCCCTTGATGCACCGATTCTCTAGCCTGGTCTGGATTTCAGCCGGCTGTCTTTAAATTAGATCACCTAAAACGGTGAGCACGTGCGCCAGAATCCCCTCGGTGTCTGTGTGTGCTCCCAGTGACTCATGCTGTGGCAATGCTGATAGGGGTTTTCCCAGATGTTTCGGCACCGCAGCCATTCGGAAAGAAAAAATCCGACGCTGGTTTCCATTCCACACAGTCTACTACATCGCTAAAAAAAGCCTTTATGGGAATGAGAAATGAAATAGCAAAAATATGTAACCCCTTTAACAGATTTTTATAGTCTTTTTACAGGTGCTGATATACCACAACTTCACTTTCACCCACCAGCTGTGATTCTTACATCTATTGGAGCAATAAGAACAGTATAGTCAGGTAGCAGCACCTGTCAGAATAATAACCCAGAGATGCCAGACATGCTATGTGTCAGAGTCTGTAATTATCCTAGCTTAATCGGATTTACATGGGATACAGACGTAACACATTGCTACCTTTTTGCAAAAGCTTTCCGAGATCTGAGCCAGATCCTTCACAACAGTTTGTTCAAATTGGGCCCATTTCGCTTGCTGCCATTAAGTAGTTACTACACCCGACTATTTGCGCGGACTGATTCTGTCAATGGACAGATGGCTAGCGATTAAAAAAATGACAATATATTCCATTAATTATCCTTAGTCTGTTTACACTCCTTTCGTCTTTGCCAACTCTGATCCTCCTACAGCTTTTCAGGGGCAGGGAGGGCATGACCTTGATATAATGATGCTGGGACACATTCCTATACAAGTTTATGAGCTGTGAGAATTAAATCAGAATAATGGGAGAGTTATTAACACACAGACGCCGCTTTCTGCCCAGCCGCGTTGAATGACTTCGACATAGCGCCATAGCACGTCGCCCATTGGATGCTGGGATGCTCTGGGTTTTTCAGTCAATTGGCTTTTTATTAGCAGACTGTTAGCGTGAAAGATTTGCCCACACTAGCAAATTTTGTCTCTAATTTCATTTTTGTTCACTTTTAATAATGTATTGAGTGATGGGTTGTCAGCTTTACAGCTCCCAAATGATGCTTCAAAGCTGGATGCTGCAATGCCAGGACTGACAAAAAGCAATTGTGGTATGAAATGCCTTTGAAAACTGGGCACTTATCCAGCTAGAGTGTTTTACAGTGAGGAAGTTATGACTGGTTGCCAGAAAGTATATTTGACACAGGGAATCATCATTTATCTATCCATGTTTGCACTAAATGGTTACCCTATCAACTGCCCCTAGGTAATGGAACCCAATATCGTTACTACAAAAACAGCATGATTTCAGTTATCAGCTGACAGACCCCAGTCTCATTCTGACTCGTCATATTACTTGATTAATCGTCAATACACACTCCTGGCCACTTCATTAGGAATACCTGTTCAACTGCTCGTTAATGCATATATCAAATCAGCCAATCACATGGCAGCAACGCAATGCATTTAGGCATGTAGACTTGGTCAAGACGATCTGCTTAAGTTCAAACCGAGCATCAGAATGGGGAGGAAAGGTAATTTAAGTGACTTTGAACGTGGCGTGGTTGTTGGTGCCAGACGGGCTGGTCTGAGTTTCAGCAACTACTGATCTACTGTGATTTTCACACACAACCATCTCTAGGGTTTACAGAGAACAGTCCGAAAAAGCAGTAGTTCTCTGGGCAAAAATGCCTTGTTAAGACCAGAGATCTGAGGACAATGGCCAGACTGGTTTGAGCTGATAGGAAGGCAACAGTAACTCAAATAACCACTCATTACAACCGAGGTCTGCAGAAGAGCATCTCTGAATGCACAGCACATCGAGCCTGTGGAAGCAGATGGGCTGCAGCAGCAGAGGACCTCACCGGGTGCCTTTCCTGTCAGACAAGAACAGGACTGAGGCTGCAATTCGCATGGGCTCGCCAAAATATGACAATAGAAGATTGGAAATATGTTGCCTCATCTGATGAGCCTCAATTTCTGTGGCCATATTTGGATGGTAGGGTCAGAATTAGGCATAAAAAACACGAAAGCAGGGATCCATCCTGCCGTGGAACTACAGTTCTGGCTGGTGGTGGTGGTGTAATGATGTGGGGGATATTTTCTTGGCACACTTTGGGCCCCTTAGTACCAGCTGAGCATCATTTTAACACCACAGCCTACCTGTATTCTTGCTTGCCATGTCCATCCCTTTATGACCACAGTGTGCCCGTCTTTTGATGGCTACTTCCAGCAGGATAACACACCAAGTCACAAAGCTCAAAAAAATCTTACACTGGTTTCTTGAACATAATGAGTTCACTGTACTCAAATGACCTCCACAGTCACCTGATCTCAATCCAATAGAGCACCTTTGAGATACGGTGGAATGGGAGATTTGCATCGAGGATGTTGTGCAGCCCACAAATCTGCAGCAACTATGTGATGCTATCATGTCAGTATGGACCAAAACTTCTGTGGAATGTGTTCAGAACCTTGTCGAATCTATGCCACAAAGAATTAAGGCAGTTCTTAAGGCAAAAGGGGGTCCAACACAGGACTGGTAAAGTGTACCTAATGAAGTGGCCGGTGTGAATATATGACAAAAGGAGACTTTTGGCATCCTAATTTGATGCCAATTTAAAATGAACCCTTCCCCCTCACCCTTAACCCGAACCCTAACCCTTAACATCAACTAAGGATGCCAAAAGTCTCCTTATTTGTCGTATATCGACGCTTGTGTTTACGGACAGTGGTGCAGCATAATTTGAGTGCGCGGTATGCTCTAATAACCATGCAGTATGTACCAATCAACATGGGGGCCATCGGGGATTTACGGCCCAGTAGAACACACTCAGTCCTGCCACTCAATAGTGCAACCTGTCAGGATAGTTATTAAACATTCACATCGTTCAGCCTAGAGCCAATGGCCTTGAATCATGCGCGCAAGGGCCGCGTCATCACGCTAGGATTCCGGAAAAACCATGGCACGCGCAACCTGTCCGTCTGCTGCCGGGTAGCTCTCATATTTCATGATTCATATTTCTTTGCCCGAGTTACGGTAAATGGGCTGGCAGACTGTATTTATTCGACGGCTTCCCGAGTGTCCCACCGTCTGCGCGACGATATAGGGAGGCAGTTTATTCCAGCACCGGCGCGCTTGCCCTGGGAGTTCCGTTCTACGGCAAGTTATGAACCGGTTGCCCTTACATCTGGTATTTTGGCGCCCTCTTTCTATCAAAAATGAGCACTGCACCTT
Source organism: Gymnothorax javanicus (assembly GCA_029692085.1). Lineage (NCBI taxonomy): Eukaryota > Metazoa > Chordata > Actinopteri > Anguilliformes > Muraenidae > Gymnothorax > Gymnothorax javanicus. The sequence goes on along the minus strand of CM056198.1, from coordinate 6,505,184 downwards.
ATCGAACTGCGACCTAAATCCTGATTATCAGGGAAAATACATCCAACTCAAAATAAGCACTAGCAATCTTTTCATGTTTCACTTGAGTAATCTTTCAGAAGTAAACTTGCAGTTCAGGCGCATCTTACGCGGGTTTTTAGATAAACAAGACGCAACCACGCCGTATTGAAATAAAACATCTTTATTGCGGCGAACATTGTTAACATGACATTGAAATAACAATGAACTGCATTGCAACATAGGCAAATTGCACAAAGATGTATAATGATTTTTTCTTTTTCACTTAATATCACAAAGTAAGTCCTAAAACCTCTCAAACTTCACGGTCATGAAAAAAAATGCCAAAAAGTCGTAAAGAGTGCATTTCAGATCTCAGTACTAAGCAGATCCTCTTAAAATTACTGAACTGTAAAAATCAAGGAGCAAATCTAAACATATGTGGACCAAAATGGTTCAATACTTCTTTACTAACAACATTTCCAGTATAAACAAGGAGGTGCTTTGTTAACCAAGACTGTTCAAAACATCCCAGATAAAATGGCTCCAATTAAAAAAAAAAAAAAAAAAAAAAAAAAAAAAAAAGGAAGAGAAGCTGAAACTACACCTCAAAGTTACAAGAGAGAAAAAAATAAATTAAAATCTTCTTTTGAATTGTAAAATATCACTGTTATTTTTAAGGGGCTATCGTCCCATCAGTCAACAGATCTTGCAAGTAACAAACAAGGCTCAGTCATACTGATCCATGTTTAATGGATTGTTTAAAGGCCACTTGGTACATAAAGATATTTGCATTGTCAAACAGCAGTGGACATCGCAAAATAGCCAATCCTTTTATGAGATTTTACACTTAACAGTGGGGTACCATAGCTCCCATTTTAAAGCAATTTTATTGTGCTTTGCCCTGGATTGTGCAGTTTAAAGACATCAAGTGCCGGACAGTTCAGAGGCGAGTGACAGGGAACGCAACCAATAGAGACATAGGTATCAGGTGCCATTACACAAAGAGTGGTGCTAGTTAGTGCTGGGGGGGGTACCGTTTTCAATGAAAGTTGCTTGAAAGGGTGTCTGTCAGCAGTTTCGCGTGAAAATAACCAAATCAAATTACGCAAAGTTTTCAGGCAAAGGTGTGCAGTGTTCCCAGGCTCATCTGATTAAATGTTGGAGCCGATTAGGTCAAGGTCAAGATCACCGAAAATCCGGGCGGGGAATGTCGTGCCTTAAACTACTTGTTGTTCTTAATGTTCCGTTCAAGCTACATTTAGAGAAGGACAAAAAAAAAAAAAAAAAAGACGACTCCAACACGTTCAAACGACATGGGTGTTCTAAAATTAAGCCACAAGGACAAATCTCAGAGGGTTCGCCAACAAGAGAAAAACATGTTCCCTTATAAAGAGAACGCATTCGCATTCATAATCTACTTTACGCTAAAGACTAAATACACACGAATGCTTTAGAAATGAGCACTATGATTATTGCTGGCATGCTAAACGGTGATAGATTAGTATATCTGTATAAGCGTTGTATAAAAAGTATGATATACATGTAAGAGTTTTATTGACAAAGGCCATTCCTAGCTACAGGAGTGGCGAGCTATCGGCCGACCTCCAGATTAGCAGACCAGCGCGCGGTTCTAGAGATTTCTCAGCCCAGGGTTGAACAGGGATCAATGTCAGGTGCATACAAGCAGTAAACTGGCTTTGCATGAAGGCACTTTGGAAGGGGATTTTATGTCATGAGGTCAGCAGTAAGATTGGCCTTCTATTGCACTGACTTAACCCTCAGTACACATTGGAAGACTGACGGAAAAATCTCCGTTATCCTGAGAGAGGCTCCCTAACGAATCCACGGTCAGCCTTTAGCTGCCATATCCTGAGAAATAAAGACCATCCTGATGGTGTGTAGATTTCACTCTATGCTACATTGGTGGCAATAATAACTTCAACACAGGAAGGGCCAGCCCTATGCTGCCTAACTGAGCGAGCGGGATTTTGTGTCAGCATAGCAGTGGACAGTAACAAATGTGCGAAAGGCGCGGACAGTATGGTCAACAAGTGGCAAATACATTTTTCTATTATTTCACAGTTCATGAAAGATCAGATTTTCAATTTCAAATGCAGTCTTCAGTTCAAAATTAAAAGAAACATTTTTATCGCGTGGAGAAAAAAGCAACTACTTTACACCGTCCGGAAAAGCAGAGATGCACTACCAGCGGCCCTTCTTACGCTAGCCCATCACAAGTGATTTCTAAACATCACAAAATTTAATTTAATTGCCAGCAGATCGCTATAATTATCTTCACTTTCAAAATGAAAAAGATAAAGTGCATTGGGACATATGGATGGAGCCAAAACAGAGTAAACCTTCCTTTCTAAATTGTTTTGCCATTTTATCTTCTGACATTACAAGTAAATACAAGGGACTTGGCATGATGGTGTTCACCTTGTTTGAGTGAGGAGTGAGTGAGTGAGTGAGTGAGTGAGTGAGTGAGTGAGTGAGTGTGTGTGTGTGTGTGTGTGTGTGTGTGTGTGTGTGTGTGAGTGAGTGAGTGAGTGAGAGAGAGAGAGAGAGAGAGAGAGAGAGCGCGCGCGTGTGTTTGTGTGTGTGTGAGTGCGCGCGCGCATGCGAGTGTGTGTGCGTAAAAAGCAGCAACATAAAACTGTCTTTGATCTGAGTGGCTGTCCTTCACTACAGCTTGGATTCCTTCTGGACAACAGAACACGCCTCCATCTCCGGATCTTCCTGTGCCTGCAAATCAAAAACCAAAAATAACAACCAATGGCAACACGGCAATAAAGCGCTCACCCAATCAGAGCAGCCATTCAGCCGACAGCAACAGCGACAGAAGTCAGTTATTGGCCACAGCATCTCAGCAGTCACTGTCCTGTAACTATAGGATTTAGGGTAACACTTCATTGGAAGTCCTTGGCATAAGGAGATGCAACAGTGTGATATAAATGACACCGCCTGTCACAATACATTATAAATGATGAAAGCAGTTTACATAAAATGACATTCGCTGTCCCACTTGTATAGGTGAATTCTCTGATGAATGAATAAGGACTCCACTTTAGTTAACTGATCTCTAAAATTACGACTGCTAAATTATGATTAGAGTCTGCCATCTGAAGGAACAGTGTACTTAAAAGAAATGACACTTGCAAGTGAACTTAATTACAGCCCCAATTCCGAAATAGTTGGGACAGAGTGTAAACTGTGAATAAAAATCAAAATGCAATGACTTTCAGATCACATGAGCCAATATGTTATTTACAATAGAACATAGATAACATTTCAAATGTTGAAACTGAGACATTTTACATTTTTATCCACAAAATGAGCTCATTTCAAATTTTCTGGCCGCAACAGGTCTCAAAAAAGTTGGGACACAGGCAAAAAAGGGCTGAAAAAGCAATTAACATATAAGAGAATCAGCTGAAAGAACATTTAGCAAGTAATTAAGTTAACTGGCATCAGGTGTGTAACATGATTGGCTCTAAAAGGGATGTCTTAGAGAGGCTGAGTCTCTCAGAAGCAAAGATGGCCAGAGGCTCTGTAACCTGTGAAGGCCTGCGTAAAAAAAAAAAAAAAATTGTGGAATACTTTAAAAACAATGTTCCTCAACGTCAAATTGCAAAGGCTTTGATGGTCTCATCATCGAAAGTGCTTAACATCATCAAAAGATTCAGAAAAACTGGAAAAATCTCTGTACGTGAGGGACAAGACCAAAGACCTTTACTGGATTCCCCTGATCTTCGGGCCCTCAGACGCCACTGCATCACTCACCGGCATGATTCTGTCATTGACATACTAAATGGGCCCTGGAATACTTCAAGAAACCACTGTCTGTAAGCACAGTCTGCCGTGCCATCCACAGATGCCACCTAAAACTCTATCATGCAAAAGGGAAGCCATTGTTGAGCATGATCCAGAAGCCCCGCCGTGTTCTGTGGGCCAAGACTCATTTAAAATGGACTGTAGCAAAGTGGCAAAGTGTCCTGTGGTCAGACGAGTCCAAATTTGACATTCTTGTTGGAAATCATGGGCGTTGTGTCCTCCTGGCTAAAGAGGAGAAAGACCACACCTCCTGTTATCAGCATTCAGTTCAAAAGCCAGCATCTCTGATGGTATGGGGATGCATTAGTGCATATAGTGTGAGACACTTGCATGTTTTAAAAAGCACCACGAATGCTGAAAGGTATATAAAGGTTTTAGAGCAACATATGCTCCCCTCCAGACGACATCTATTCCAGGGAAGTCCTTGTGTATTTCAGCAGGACAATGCAAAACCACATACTGCAGCTATTACAACAGCATGGCTTCGTAGTAGAAGAGTCCGTGTGCTGAACTGGCCTGCCTGCAGTCCTGATCTTTCACCAATTGAGAACATTTGTTGCATAATTAAACCAAAAGTCCGTCAAAGGAGACCCAAAACTCTCCAGCAGCGGGAAACCTGTATTAAACAAGAGCGGGATCAAATTCCAATGGCTAAACTCTAGAAACTTGTCTCCTCAATGCCCAGATGCCTCCACTCTGTGTTAAAAAGAAGAGAGGATGCTACACCATGGTAAACAGGCCCCTGTCCCAACTTTTTTGAGACCTGTAGCAGCCATCAAATTTGAAATGAGCTCATTTTGTGGATAAAATTGTAAAATTTCTCAGTTTCAACATTTGCTATGTTTTCTCTGTTCTATTGTAAATAAAATACTGGCTGGTGTGATTTGAAAGTCATTGCTTTTTGATTTTATTCACAATTTACACTTTGTCCCAACTATTTCGGAATTGCAATTACAAGTTGACCAAAAAAAAAAAAAAAAAAAAAACCCCTCTCTTCAGTACATTTCATAATAATCCTAGCCTACCAGGCTAACATATCAAGGTGTAACGAGAACATAGAATATTTACATTTAAACATTCTTGGCGACATTGTGGGTGATGCTATTGCAAATGCTTATATTGCAACGAGTTGCTATGGGTCTCACAAATACCTATTGTGGGTTAGAGTATGTACTTCATTCACAATTCAGACATCCAATTTCACCATGTTCAAAGGCGTTATAATGTACTGCATCCTGCAGTATGTATCGCAAACTTACAAAAAAAAAAAAAAAAAATACTAAAAGTAAAACGGAGTAAAGGTTTCTTTACCACGAGGGGGAAAAATTTAAATTATAGATGTTTTCACACCTCCAACCTCAAAAAAAAAAAAAAAAAAAAAAAAACCACCAGTACCCAGTCGTATAGAACCAGCGCATGACGACACCCCTGGAACCAGAGGAGGGAGAGAGTAGGGCGACCGCGCAGAAATCCGTACCTGGGCACGTCTGTGATACGGTGGGACACCGTGGGGTTAGTGTGTCAGGGATGTTCCCTAGCCACAGGGCTAACGACCCCGTCACGGTCTGGCGCCGACAGCTGTGCGTTCCTTGTCTGGAAAAACGGCGGGTGAGGTCACGAGTAGGTCAGGCCCCCTGGCATGTCCGTCCCACTCCGGCGACGGACATGACTCGCCAACGACTTGAAGCGTCCTCCATTTTAAGGCTGTTAAACAGCAGCTTCTGCACTGGCCGATCGCAACTCGGCAGTACAGTGTACCGAGGACAGAACGTCCGCACTCTACAAAAACACCACTTAGTTAATTTTCAAACTTTGTTCTCTTTTGGAGAGCAGCACTGCTGGCGTCATGGGAAAACAAGACAAATGGCTCCGCTCAGCCATTAAAGAGATGGCAAGGTGATGGCTTCTCTGATCAAAGCCAACCGACAAGCACGAGGAAAAGCGGATCGATGGGTAGCAGACAAAAGAACTGAGCGGGATCCTTCCGGAAACCAACACAAGAGCAAGGACTGATTCAAGAGCAGGAAGTGATCTCAGAGGAAGTGGATGAAGATGAACTGGATGGCAGACGTCCAGTGAAAAGGATTTTGATTGGCATGTTCAACATGTGCAAGAAGAAGACTCCGTTTATTCGAGAAAATGATCCATTCGTTTTTTGTTGCAATTATGTTTTTCCTTTTTTTGACAATTGTCAGAGGTTTTTTTTTTTTTTTTTATGATAACTAGTGTCTATTTTAGGGACTGATGAAGCAAAACTGACAGCACAGTTGCTAGAATCTTGCAATGAAGCAGCTTGATGCTACCAGCTTTATTCCAGCAGAACTTTGCGAAGCCGCCATCTCGAAATAAACAGAGTTAATCCTTAACACATTTCTGCAGGTCTTACGGCAGCACTAGCCAAGGCCAGTCAGACCTGGAGGAGACTGAGCAAAGATCATCGAGCCAAGCGATCCTGAAGCTCGCTGCGCTTAGCTGCGCAGCAGATAAAAAGTTATGAGTTTAGCAAAGCCAGTCACATGGACGCAAGCACGCGGATGAAACAAAATGGCATGTTAGCGGTTAAGGCCAGCCAGTGTGAGGACAATGAATGTGATGTTTTAGCAAGTGTGGGGCGTGTAAGGTTTTTAAAAGCAGGACTGCCAGAATCCAAAGTAGCCAAGCGGCATATCCAAAATGCATAGCCAACACCACCACCTATCTGTCAAACCTCCGCACCTTCCTGCGCTCGTAGCGTAGCTTAGCAAACACAACAAATGCTTACACAGTCCGCGGTCCCGGCGTTGGCCCTCTGTCGCCTGAGCTCCGACTTGATGAGTCCTACAGAGGAGAGATCAGACACACAGCCAAGACGGAGGTTATTCAGCGAGACGACAAATACCCAACTGGTGCAGCTCCAATGAATTTAAAGTAACATAACATAACATGAATGGCGAGAACAGGCCGTTCAGCCCAACTAGGCTTGCCAGTTTCTTTGTACCATCGTGAATATATCACTTCAGATACTCAATGACTCAATGGTATCTAGCTTTAAGTCAAGTCTGCTCTTGAAAACTCCCAAGGTCTCTGCCTCAACAATATGGTCAGGCAAGCTGTTCCACACCGAAATTACTCTTTGGGTGAAGAAATATTTCCGAATATCAGTGCTAAATTTACCTTTAGTCAGCTTCCATTTGTGACCCCGAGTTCTGCTAACAACACTTGGTTGAAGGAATCCTACATAATTCACTTTGTTAATCCCTTTAACATATTTAAAGACCTCAATCAAATCACCCCTTAGTCTCCTTTTCCTAAGACTAAAGAGATTAAGGATCTTCAGCCTTTTCTCATAGCTTTCATCTTTAATACCGGAATTAGCCGTGGCTCTTCTCTGAACTTTCTCTAAAGCTTCTATGTCTTTCTTAAAGTATGGTCCCCAGAACTGTACACAATACTCTAAATGTGGTCTGATTTAATGTGTTGTACAAAAGAAGCATCACCTCCTTGGATTTGAACTTAATACTTTTGGCAATGTATCCCAGCATCCGATTGGCTTTTTTAACTGCTACGGCACAATGGCTAGAGCCTGTGAGGGTTTGGTCAACAATCACTCCCAGATCTTTCTCTTGTGGAGCACATTCCAGTTTAAAACCTCCCATGAAGTAATCCCGTCTAATGTTTTTATTACCTACATGTACTACTTTACATTTCGCTACATTAAATTTCATTTGCCACATTTCTGCCCAATTCTGAATTCTATCCAAATCATCCTGAATCACTTTAGTGGACTCTAAACTATTTGCCAAGCCCCCCCAATTTAGTATCATCTGCAAATTTCACTAATCTGCTCTCAATATTCCTATCAAGGTCATTAATGTAGATGAGGAACAGCAGGGGTCCCAACACCGATCCCTGGGGGACGCCACTCCCCACCCTACCTAGCTCTGATGATATACCACTGACCACCACTCTTTGTGTTCTGTCCTGCAACCAGTTATGAATCCACTTCAGAATACCACCTGTAACTCCAATGGAGCTCATTTTAAAAATTAGTCTCTTATGCGGTACTGTGTCAAATGCTTTCTGAAAATCCAAATATATGATGTCATAAGCCCTGCTCTGGTCATAAGTCTTGGTGGCCTCTTCAAAAAATTCCAGAAGGTTTGTCAGGCATGACCTTCCTTTACGAAAACCATGTTGGCTATCCATCAAGATATTGTTACGTTCAAGAAATAAGTCCAGCTCACCTTTTATGATAGATTCCAATATTTTGCAATTTAATGCAAGTTAAACTGACTGGCCTGTAATTACCTGGCTCAGTACGGTCCCCTTTTTTATATATTGGTATTATATTGCCCTGTTTCCAATCATTTGGTATTTCTCCAGTTTCTAAAGACCGTCTAAAGATGGCAGATAGCGGCTTAAAGATGATCTCACTAACTTCCCTGAGCACTCTAGGATATAAGCCATCAGGACCCGCCGCCTTTATCTGCCTTTAGTTGATGCAACTTGTCTAATACGACGTTATCCCTAACCTCAATTTCCGCTAAATAATCTTGAGCATTGGACAAGCCCTCTGGCGAATAAAGACCCGCTCTAAGGTAAAATTCTCAACCAAGTAACCGTTTAAGGTGTCCGCAATATCCTTATTATCATATAGCAGCGATCCATTTTTATTCTTTATGCACTTAACCTGCTCTTTGACTTTCCTTTTTTGCTACAGTACTGAAAGAAGCGCTTAGGGTAAGTTTTTGCCCCCCCTCTGCAATTTGTCTTTCATACAGTCTTCTAGCATTCCTCAGCTCTTTTTTGACCACAGCCCGCATTTTACAGAATTCGGCCTTAGTAATCTCATTTTTATCCTCTATGTACATCTTATAAAGATTCCTCTTTTCCCTCAAACTCCTACGAATAGCTGCTGTCATCCACTGAGGATTCTGCTTTTTCAGCTTACTTTTGGACACCTTTGGAATGAATTTACATTGTGAATCAAGTAAAACCCCCTTAAATCTTTCCCACATCTCATTTACAGACTCACAGTCCAGGAGTGTCTCCCATTTTGTTTCACTTAGATATGACCGCATCCTGTCAAAGTTTGCTCACCTAAAATTAAAAATTTTTGTTTTTGGAGACACCTTTTTAACTTCCCATGAAACCTCAAAATTAATAGTAGACTGATCACTTGTCCCAAGTGGCTCCAGTACCTCAACATTGCTAATTCTATCTGGGTCATTACAGAGCAGCAAATCTAAAATTGCCTTCTCTCTTGTAGGTTTATTAACATACTGCACCAAAAAATTATCATTTATGACATCTAGAAATTCTTCCTCCCCCCTACCCTGTCCTTTCACCATTTCCCAATCAATACCAGGATAATTTAAGTCTCCCATAATAATAGTCCCTCCTCCTCTACAAGCTTTTGTAATCCTCTTAAGGAGCATTTCATTGACTGTACTGTCCAAAGCTGGTGGTCGATAGCATACACCTATGTTTAAACCAGTCTCGTGTTTGCCAGTGAGCCTGACCCAGATATCTTCACAAGGCACGGAATATTCAATTTCAGGAATTTCCTGCACATTTATGTTTTCGTTCACATAGAGTGCTACACCCCCTCCTCGCCTATTACAGCTATCCTTCCTAAAGAGCTTATAACCTTCTACATTATATTCATCTCCATCCTCTTCACTAAGCCATGTCTCTGTAATCCCAACTATGTCATAGCCTTCACTAATCATAACGGCCTCAAGTTCTTGAAATTTATTTTTAATGCTTCTTGCATTTAGATAAAAACATTTCAGGTTATCATGAACGCTCTTCCCCTTCGATTTCCCATGTGCCTGCTGCTCAAAGCCCCTCACCATGCTTTTTTTGCTTTAAAAATATATCATCAATAGTGCATGTAACGCTGTCAGCTTCCATCAGGGCAGTCTGCATTTCCTCTGTGTAACACTCTCTAACCTCCCTGCCCCCCAAGTCCCTAGTTTAAATAACTCTCTGCTACCCTCAACATACGCTGACCCAGTGCAAAGGTACCCCTCCGGTTCAGGTGTAGCCCATCCGGCTTGAACAGGTCACCCCTGTCCCAGAAGTAGTTCCAGTGCCCCATAAACCTATACCCCTCTTTCCTACACCAGGTTCGTAGCCACGTGTTAAACCTCCAGATAAAATTCTGCTTCCCTCTGCTTGCACGTGGTACCGTAGAATCCCGGAGAACACTACCGTGGAGGATCTGCTCCTAAGCTTTTCAGCTAATTCAACAAATTTGCTTTGCAGAACCTCAAACCTACCCTTACCTATGTCATTAGTCCCAACATGGACCATGACAACTGGATCCTCCCCGCTCTGGCCAGGAGCTTGTCCGCACGCTCCAGGAGGTCTCCTACCTGGGCACCAGGCAGGCAACACACCGTATGAGACTCCTTGTCGCGCGAACAGACTAAACTGTCTATTCCTCTAAGTGATGGACAAATCATTCAAAATCATTCAATATTCTAGGCTTTTTTATGAAAGAGGCAAGGCTTATCTAGAGACAGAGCTGGAAACTGCAGGGGTCAGAGAGTAAACTTTTGGCAAAGAATTTCTTCCACCCGTGAACCCGGCCAGTCGATTTCATTAATTAGCTGCAACTCCTGACTGAAGAACTATGCTAATTAGTTGGTTTGGACCTTTAAATTTCAGAACATGGATCCTCTTTCCCTGTCCAGGAGACTGACCACAATAAATCAATTTTTATGAAGAATTATGGTAAGTCCAGAGTCCTACTTTTCAAAAGCTGTTTAAACAAGGTCTGCTCTCTGCTATCTGCCACGGAGAGATAGACTCTTGAATGCTCTTCCACTTCAAGTGAATTGAGTTTTACCCAGTACTACACCCAAGCAGCCGGCAGGGGGCAGCAGAGCACAGCACTGGAGGCTTCCCTGCAAGATACTGAATCACGAGCGATTAGGAATTTTCCACTAAGACTACAAAAGCCATGGCAATAAAAACTCACTGACCCGTCTAAAAGAGTCATTATGTTCCTGGAGTTGGCAGTGAACTCCCGGCCGAGTGCTGCACTAGAGCCATACCTGTCAAAATGGTCCCTATTAAGAGGAACGCACACAGGAAGATGTTTCCGGCAAGCGTGCCGTAAGCGTCCATCACTTTCCCCTGAACGATGGTGAATATGATCCCAAACACCTGAAGAAAAGGGAAAAGGGGGGAGAGAGAGAGAGAGAGAGAGAGAGAGAGGACGCTCAACCCCTCTGGTGCGCAAATAACCAGTTCCTCCAGCATCAGGGGACCTCAGCCTTATCCATAAAGGGCCAATGTGGGTGCAGGCTTTCATTCCAACCAAGCATTTACACACCTGACTTTCCAAATCAAGGTCTTTAACAAAGACTCCACGGGTTGATTAGTAGGTTAAGGAGTGTAACTCACTCACACCGGCCCTTCCTGGGGTGCGTTTCCAGAAATCACGGATGCTAACTAACATAGTTGGACCCATTGACTATGAATGGACGAACTATGCAAGTTGCTAACTTAGTCAGCAACTACGCTTTTAGGAAACGCACCCCTGGATAAGATTGACTACCCCTGTTCTGTTCTGTTAAGCACGTTCGTGCCAGCGGTGTTAATACTAATCCATCAAAACACTCAAATCCAACCATGCGCTTAGCCACTCCAATGCGAGTCCATACATGCATTGACCACACACATACACAAGCGGACACACATGCATTGCTCATAAAGTTAGAGAAATTGAAACATTAATAGTATTAATACGAGTCACATGCGCATGTCAAGATGTACAGATTTTGCATTACAATTGTACATGCAACTTGCACTCCACACAGATTTCTTCATGCCCAATGCAAGAACATGCTGCATTTACTCTCAACAGTCAGTCGGGACGAGAACGGTGGGGAAATAGTGACTTTTAGCCTTGGGATTTTTTCCCCCCTATTTTTTTTTTTTTTTTTTTTTTTTTTTTTACACAGACTCTACCCTAACTGAGGACTAACTGGGGCTGATCAAATACTCTGTCATCTGTGAAAGAACCGGAGAATACAACAAATACAGCAGTTTGAAACAAATCAGTCAAGGGAAACAAGTGAAGTTAACAGACCTCAGCTGTGAAGAAAAACTGTAAAACCGCACGCACGCACCATTCCTCTGAGGGAAGGGGCGAGAATTCAAAGAGCCACTAAGCACAGACCACAGCTAAGCTACACAGAGAAATGCTAATTTCTCAGCAGCTGCTGCAGGAAGTGAAAGGGCAGATCGGAATTCGCCAGCAAAAGGAAAACTGACAAATCAGCAGGGCTCTGGAGGAAGGACGAAACAGGCCTCATCTGTGAAATATGCAGGAAGTGATGTCATAGACTGCTCTTGTATGGCTGCCCACTGAACCCAATGTCTTGTCAGCATTAATGATACAATCAGAGGATGGTAGCAGTAGGACTAATTCATGAAGAGAAGCGACACACAAGCAATCATATGGAAGGGTACTCGTCCGATTTACCTGGCTAGAGTTCCATCCTACAACAGGACAATGACTACAAACGCACTGCCTACACAACCTAAGCGTTCATCACTGAAGAAACACAACACCATATTTGCGCGATACTTCGCAAAATTACGTTTCTGTGATACGGTTAAAACTCATATGCATATAAATACCACAAAATAAAAGCACATCGCCTGCACTTTGGTCTCATCCATCTTCAGACGGCAAATGTAAATCCCACAAGCGTGTGGGAATCGACACATTTCGCTCCACCGTTCCCATGGTGTTGGAGAGCATTAGCATGTGGGCAGTTAGACTCATGCATCCATGATAAAACACACACACACACCCGAGTGACTGCGCACGTGCAGAGCACAGCCAGCGCTGCCGCAGGCGGGAGGGAAACAGGAGAGTAGAGAAACTGTTAGTGCAGTGTAGTGTATATCAGGAAACAGTGGGTCACGAGTCTGGTGTAAAGTGCTAATGTGCACATCAGCAACTCCAACTGCCGTGTGTTAAACGTCAGTCGCAAGCTAACGACGAATTACAGAAGCGGCCACGTCGGTGGTGGCAGCTCACAGCATTTCTGTTCAATGGTTAAAGGAACATCCACACCATTTCATTAGCGGTCTCCAAACAGGCCAGAGGAGAAGCATTATTTTGCAGTTACTGAGCAGATACAAGGAGTTCAACAGTTGAGTAGACCAAAAATGCCCCCCCAACAGAGAAATGTGGTTAATGCAGTGTTCACGTCACATGAAACGGATGGTAAAGTCAGACAGATTCCCACTGATAGGACTCAAAAGTGGTCACATCAGATGGAAAGCTGAACAGGACGTCAGTGCCTCAGGGTTTAACATAAATGCAGCCTATATTCGGAGGGACCTGGGACACATGAAATGGTTACACTATTAAACCATTAATAAAACAAAAAAAAATGTGTTTTATGATAGGCAGAGTTCGTTTGTGGTTAAAACAGCATGCAGGACAAAGATCATTATATTGGGGTTTATTTAGGCCACTGAGTGCGACTGATATCAGGATGCTTTTCGAGTACTTCAGCGCTACTTACTTCCTAGGTGGATATACAGGAGCTTTCAGTAAAATACGAGATTCCTGGTCATGACTGCAAGCTCGATGTTGACGTGAACGCCATTTACAAGTCGGAAATTGGTACTTACGGGCAAGTTCCGTATGACGTGAACGCGGCAAAAGGGCCGAGCTCAAGGGCTCAGTGGAGCTTGAACCAAGAACCTTCCTAATCCCAGTAAAGCACCTTCGCCACGAGACCAGGGGTTCCCGACCTTATCCAGAAAGGACCAGTGTGGATGCAGGGTTTCATTCCAACCAAGCAGTTACACACCTGATACTACTAATCAACTTTAAGAGTCTTTGCTAAAAAGCTTTTGCAGGTAGAGTCCAGTGTGTAACTTCATTCCAGCCATGCAAACCAGTACCTACATCGGCCCTTTTCGGATAAGGATGAGTCGAGGGCTCCTCCGCTGGGCTATGGGGGGGGGGGGGGGTCACCTGTGCCGAACAGTTAAGCAGCCCAGACGACGTGCCCTCGGATTCTGGATACGTCAACTCCACCGCAAACTCGAACCCCAGCGGGAGGTAGCCGGTCATGAAGAACCTGCGAGAGAGCGCATGAGGACAGGACTGGACAACACGTCAGCACCAAATAACAAACTGGGGGCAAAGTCTTGCGATTTTATTAGGGCCCGGAGGGAGAGAAGCGATGATGCTCAAGATATGGATTTTAATATTTAACCTAAATACATACTAAAGCATCTGTGGTACTCGTAAGAGTTTTGTGACGATAAAGATTTAATACGCAATCTAAATGCATAGCAAGGATTCTGCCGTAGCCCAAATGCATACTAATGCAACTGCAGAAATAATAACATTCTATTTTTATCCGTGTTGAACTTCTTGAGTCATCCAAATATTTATCATATAATTCTGCCCTAGTTAAATGCTTCTGGAACAAAACATCACAGAAAGAACAAGCCAAGCATCCTCCTAAAGAACCAGTTATTTAACCAAACAAAAGCCAACACGCAGTAAATCGGGGATCTAAACACCAGGAAACCCACACGCAAAACATAAACCCATACTGTGTCCTCCTGAACGTCTCAGGCGATGAAAATGTATGAAGTTTTATAGCTTCATCCTACAATTCAATAAAACTGAAAGTATCTACACCTGGGTTTAGACCCTGAACTTTGAGATCGGGAGACGTTTTAACAGTGTGAATTCTAGCTGAGTTGACGGTTGGTGTTTATGGTGACATACAGTTAAAAAAAAAAAAGAAGCATACATCCATAGCACGCTGGCAAACAAATTTACATCATCAGTCCAGGTGAACACTGTTGGTTGGTGAGTGATCTTACCCCAGTGCGCCGGCGGTGATGAAGACCACCCACAGGTGGCCCAGGTCCAGAGTAAAGGAATAAACCACCATCCCCAAGAATGTCATGAAGTAGATGAGAAACGTAGTCTGTCTGAGAGAGGAGGGAGAGCACAATGTCATACTGTTCGCACCGTCTCATTTTCACGCTACTTACAAAGATCAGCTCAAGTATACACTTAATGTACACCATAGCCTACACTACACACTCACTGTTTACCATAGTTTCCTAAACTGTTACTTACCATTCGCCATAATCTCCTAAACCACAGCTTACTGTTCACTATAATATCCTAAACCAGACATTTACTATTCACCGGAATTTCCTAAACTTAACATTTACTGTTCACCAGAATTAACTCAACTACACATTTACCGTTAACCATTATGAATTCAACACACTTACTGTTCCCCATAATCAACTGAAATACTGACTTATCGTACACCATAATTTCCTAAACTAAACATTTACTGTTCAATAGACTTTCCTAGGCACTTACTATTCACCAGAGTTTAGGAAACAGGACGCTTACTGTTCACCATCATTTCCTAAATTAGACATTCACTGTTCAACACAATTTCCTTAACTGGACACTGACCAGAATTTCCCAACTAGGCACTTATTGTTCACCAGAATTTCCTAAACTAGACACCTTCTGTCCCCCACAATTTCCTAATCTAGACACTTATGGCAGTAATACAGTTTTGTGTATTCCAAGTAGTTTGTGTGAGGTGTATTTAGTAGTTTGTGTGAGGTGTATTTAGTGCAATATTCGCGAATGGGCAGAACATCTATACTCCCGCGCAGGCTGAACAGGTCGCTAGGCCACGTAATCAAATTTCGGCTATTAAATTTAACGTATTTCAAGAGTTAGCTAAAGGTTACATATGGGTAGGTAACTTCTTTGTACGACAGAACATTTGCTTTAAAAAATTTGCTCGAAGGGACTGTTTGTATGATGGATCTGACATTACTGTCAGTGGATCAGGCGAGCACAGCTTACCGCTGACATGCTTAAAAATCTGAGTTTGTACTCAACACCTACAGGAATGTGGCATTAAACCTTCGCACACATCATACATCGCCGCACAATCCCGACAAAACCAGTTTTCATGCAGAAGCAAACAACCTCCACTGTTCAGCAAGACTCAACTACACAGTAATTTTCATAAAATTTAATTAACTCAAACTGAGTGACCAGAACAATGCATTTGAACACTTTTGGGCTTCATGTGATTCTTTAGACTATTGGTTCCTCGCGTCGGTCCTATGGACCCCCATCTGTATGCTGCTTTCCATTCCAACCGCAAATCTAATCTCAATGTTTCTCAACTGGGTCCGTTCAAAGTTGGAATTAATTATTTATCCTCCAGCCCCAGCGTAAGAAATGGGTACAGCCAGCTTACACTGCCATGCAAAATAAAAATCCTGCTTTACTGCAAACATCTGCAGGAAACTGACGCATTTTAACTGATCCAATTAGAGACCATGATGAATGAATAGCGTCATAATTGATTAAACTAGCTAAGCAGGCCCAAATAATGGGACATTTTTTCCCCGCTTTTACACAATACAAATTTGGCTGGTTATGTTTTCCCTCGTCTTCCAATTTGTCAGGAACAACTAAATCGCTTGTTTTTCTTTTTTGTGCTGTTGGCAAGATTCGAAAGCCCTTTTGAGTGATGGATTTAAGCAAAAGCTACAGCCCCATGATTTTCAGATCTTGCTGCACATCTGCATCCGCCTGCTTGAGGCACGATTCTTCCTTCCGTGTTTTTCCGCTGGTAGGACTGGATTGAATTAACCCTGGCCAAACCCCACAGAGGATTTGTTTGAAATGGCAGCCTGAGGTCAATATGCTGTTGTTTTTTTTTTGCCAGCTGGTTGGAAAGACTCGAGGAGGAGGCTTGGAAGATGCCCAATTATTAACTCCTGAAATGACTGAAGAGGATGTGCGTGAGGACCGGTGCCGGCAATCCCAGACCACACCCCGGCAGGATGGCGTTTGTGTCTCCTCCTGAGCGGCGATGGAAGCTCAGTGTCTCGTGGAGGCAACGAGAGAGAATGCCAACCCAAGATTCCTCACTGCCCTCCCACGCTCCACGTGACCCTGCCCGCCGAAGACCCTTTTCCTGGGCCTGGCGCAGAGTCACAGCTTCTGGAGAAGGCCCACAGTTTGGCGAGACCACCCACAACAAAGCGCTAGTTGTTCACTCCATGGAGAAATGGGGGCCAGAAAAAAAAAAAAAAAAAAAAACTACTGTTTGTGCATGAGAAGGCAACGAGTTTCCATTTCCTGCTTCTGAAACCAGGACATGCAGACAAACAGGCTGCTGTCATCAGGGGACACTTGCCAGCCTAAACAGCAGAGCCCAATCCTGATTGGGCCAGTGAATTCTGCATGAGTTTCATTAGCCAATGAGAGAACGTGGCCGCGTATACAGGAAGTCCTTCTAGCACTACCGCCCTGCAAGTGACACGGGAGCATTTTTTGTGGTCATGTTAAATGTATCATGAGGCATTTGCGCAAGCTGCCAGTCTTGTTTTGTGATGAGGCTGGCTACCTGGGCCAAACAGGAATACCGCAGTCTGATTCCCCTAAAGGCACTATAAACCTTTTTTTGGTAAACGGTCTTAAAAGCTGAATTCATTGGTAATATTTTAGGGAGTAGCTTGAACAAAGTCATTTCATATCAAGTTTCTCCCGTTTCTCTACTTGGCTCGTCTCTTCGGTTTCGGAAAGCCCTGGTCTTCCTATACGTCATCCAAAACATCATGTGCATCCAATCAATCATAAGGAAGCTCATAACCTTTCCACACCCACCAATTGCTAAGGTCAAAATAAACCACGCCCACAATAACCATGATGGTCACAAATGAGAGGAGTGCAACAGCACAGATCCAGGCTTGTGTCTGCGAGAAACAATCAAAACTAGAATGTGTTTTTACTCGTAAAAACAGACATCTCCCCCCTGGCCCCCTTCCCTGACCAACTCCCCGGATGGACAGACGGACAGACGGACAGACAGGTCCTGAATTGGTGCCTTTTGGTATGTGCCTGAGTTATAAGTATGCAAAGTTTTGTAAAGATCATGCAAACGGTTTTGGAGTTACGCTCCGGAAACGAAGTGGGAACGCCGACACGAACGCAAACCGAGCCGAAAACAATATGTCTCCCCTCTCCCTCTGGGGGGGGGGGGCAGACATAATCACCTAGCTGGCTGTGTCTAGTGTAAATGTGGCTATAAGCACCAACGCTTCGTCTTCCAATGCTTGCCCATTTGTGCGACTACAGTTAGCTCGAATAAGGACACTGCAGTTGAATATAGCAAGAACGTAGTCTGACCGCTAACTACTATAACTTTGAATTTTGTGAGTGTGTCGTTAATGTTGACTTTTTTCGAGTGCAAGCAACAGATCCATTATCAAAATAATCAGTAATTTTAGAAAATATTGTATTGGGCTGTCATACTAAATTCTTATTCTTTGTTAGTTGGTTCAAAGGATCAAAGCAGCAGGTTTAGGTGGTCGGTAATGCCCATACAGCCCTGAACAGGAAGCGAAAGAAAAAATTTGAATTTATAAATTATGTCGGAGGAGATATTTTCACCAGATCACCCTCTCGTCAGCGTTTATCGGATGGCATATGTTCAACAGTCCGCGGTTAAATGTTGCATTTTTTCAGAAGTTTAGCGCTGCATTTAAACACAGAAACAAAAAAAGTAGATCTTTAGTATTCTTCATTCCAGACATGAGCTGTAGCACTATAGAATTAAATGATCAGTGGCCAAGCGGGTTCCGCAGCTTCTGATGAGAGAGGGTATGAGGCACGAGTCCATTTAAAACTCTAAAGAGGGCAGTGGGCATGAAGACCAGGCCTCGTCAGGGCCGTCTCCTGCAGTTAGTGATGGGCACAAAGAGCCAGACCGGAACCAGGTCTACAGTGGAAAAATAGCGCGCTGTCACGAGCGGGACCCCTCAGCCTTGCGCTTGCCCTGCCGTGACGGCCATATTGATTATCGCAGCGGGACAGAAATCGATAGGGAGCTTCCTCTAACCACCCCCAACATACCACCAGAAAATGAGAGCATTTGGCCAAAGCGTTTTTCAGCTATCGTCTGTGAAACGAAGTTAACGGACAGACAAGCGGACGCGGCTCACCACGACAATACCCCTCCTTGACTTTCGTCGGCTGAGGGGTAAAAACTGGGATTATGACAGTCACAGCCATGAAAGTGTAGGTTGGGTCGGGTCTTACTTGTACGTTTTGGTTCTGTCCAGCCAGAGGCCACAAATGAGGGAACCGAGCATCCCAGCGAAGACGATGGTGAGACCGATCCTCCCGGCGTTCACCTCCTCATCCTGCAGAAAAGAACCAATGAGCTGCAGCAACATTTTGTAGGCGGCCACCATTCGTGTGAAGAGGCACTCGGGATGCCAACACGATCATGTCACCAGGTGAATGACTCACCGCCTGTTCAACTCATTTTAAATCATAATTATGATGGCCTCTAAAAGACCAAAGCGTCAAATTCACCTTCAGCCGTCATCAGGCAATTGATGGGTTTATACAAAAAAAAAAAAAAAAAAAAACCGTCTTTGTTCCTTCGCATCACAATCAAGGAAGATTAACATCAAAAATATCTGACCTTTCCAGTTTGCCCTCACTATGAAGAGGAGGCATCGTAAAGTGTGCCAAATATTCTTTTTATTACCCCGCCCATAGGGGGAGGGGCATCATCTTCAGTGGCGTGTGTTTGTATGCTTGTCAGATCACTTAATTAATTTTTTGACCCAATTGGGTCTAGGCCAAGGTCACTAAAAAACCAAAATCTTTTTCCTTAAATCTGCCCCAATCAACTTATAACTGGGTTAAAAAAACAAAACATTTCTCAATTCCACTCCCAACCACTAGCTGCACTACGGAGTGACGTCATTAGTCTTGTTACCAGAAGGGCTCAAATGTCGGTGGGGTCCCAGGTCATTTAACACCCAAAGCACTGAACTGCCTCCCTCGGCCCAGGTATGTTGCCCCTGGCCCCACTTGTTCAATTTTGATCAGGATCATAGACGGCTCAGCTCGTCAAATTTTCCCTAAAGCAGAACAGATTCTTGGGCCAGTCAGATATTGTTCCAGCGGCAGTCATTCGTTCTGGCATTTCTGAAATCCAGTCTGAAATCTGAAATCTAGGGCAAAAATATGGTTTCAAAACGAAGAGGCAGCTGAAGAGATGCGGGTTCGAGTCCTCGCTGGGGCATGGGATTCTAACTTTATCTGGAGAGGTGAATCTGGGCAGAACTCTGATGCTGGGCCCTTGAGAAAGGCTCTTAAACCCAAAACTAGGCACTCAAAGGGCTTTACCTCAGTTTCTTCATCACTTGCAATAATTCAATCTGGCATTTATGCCGGGCAGGACCCACGTATAATCGTTCATTCCCAAGTGATATATTGAAATTGTTGGGAGGGGGGAAACTGCGGTATGGGATGGAAGGGACTCACTGGGTAATGCTCGATTATCATCCGGTTCAGCAGGGTGCCCACAGCATAGAAACAGCCCACATTCAACCCTGCAGGAGAGAGCAGATCACAGGAAAGAAAGGTTAGAGGTTAGGGGGTCAGAGGTCAGTCCAGATGGATCCACACAGCACTGCTCAGCAGATTCACTCTCGACCGCAGGACGCACTGAAAACACCAGCTGGTCCCATCTGTTTGAACCTGACCAAGCTTCCCCGAGACCAAGCAACAAGGCCAAAGCCCAAATGTTCAGCCTAAAGATATGCTATAAACTGCTCCCCAGCAGGAGAGCCCAGAGATTTCCACAGAGAAAGACAAGGAAACACACAGAGAAAGAATACATCAGTAAAAAATCTGACCAACGTTAGTCAACCCAATAGTGAAGCCTGATTGCCAAGAGGACTTCTGGAGAAAGGTCATAAGATGCCTTCAGCTGTAAGAGGACACTCCCACTGCATGAAAGGACCCTATTGAGGGGTCCAGTGCAATAACTTGATAAATGCCAATCTCATGTTTTATGGTATTACACAGAAAATACTTTCACCGTGTGCCAGTGTTGTGCACTGGTCAGGATGACATTATAAAGCTCATGTATTGTTGTTGCATAAATAAACTAAAGCAATATCAAAACCATCCAAATCTAGATTTCTGTGAAATTTGCACATAACGTTATTGCACTGAACTCTTCAATTATATGAACAAATGGCGCGGTTACTTAACGGAAATTCTCAAGGACCACCAAAAAACCGAAGGCTTTCAACCAAAATAAGACCAGCCATCAGGAGATGACATATCCCCCCAGCCCCACGTCATCAACTTCGGATTAGCAAAAGGCACCATGCCAGGTCATGATTAATGTGCTCACCAAGTTTTGTGAAAAAATATTGAATGGTTTTCCAAGTAACTATGCTCCGGAAACTAAATGCTCACAGACAGACGGACGGACAGACAACTGCGCCCATGACTATATCCCCACGCATTATATGCTGGGGGGAGAAAAAAAGAAATGAAGAGTTTCATCGCAAAACGAGACATATCCATTTTTGCTGTTTTGAAAAAAAGGCCTTTTTTCTTCCAGACAAAAAGTTTCCAGGAAAACCAGTTATTTTTTATTTCTTAGTCTTGCTCTTGACTTACCAAACATATTTAGCCAGAAAATGGAAATCTAGCATCACTTAGATTTTTTGGTACTGGTAATGCATTAAAATAGTTTGTTTTTTTTTTTTTTTTTTTTTACAAAATGAGATATCTCCATGGATGTGTCTCGTTTTGCCAAAAAAGTGAAATGGATATGTCTCACTTTGGGGGGGAAAAAAAAAAAAACGCTAATTTCGGCATAGTGAAATAAGAGGTTAAATCGCCGTTTGACCCAAAACGGATATTTGGACATGTGCGGCTATCCCTTGCCTATGTTTCTACTGTCACGACCAGAAAATTCTGAATTTGGCGCATGCCTTGTTTTGTGATGAAACTCTTCAAATGGTACCAAATAGCAGAGGTTCAGGAGTGGAATGACCCTGCAAACACTTCTCTTAAGCTTTTCTCCTATTAAAATGTTCCCGCCTGTACTACCTCTACCGTTACAGTCTTGTTTACGTGTCCCGCGCTCCCACCCTTCAGTCTGTGCCTCTGCCCCTCTGCAGCTCTATAACAGGGGTCCAGAGGGGGTTCACCCAATCAGGGAGCTACAGCGAATCGTTCCGAAGTCTTCCCCACACTTCAGACCTATCGCATAACTCTTGTCCATCGATAATAAATCACATTGGTTTGTTAACCTCGCCTAAAAAAAATCATCATCGTTCACATTCAAGTTAATGATTTTGATGGTGTGGTTCTTGGCTAGTGATCTAAAGTAGCACTTTGCTTCATTACTAAGGATCATTTTAGAACGCATAACGATACTCCGCATCAGGCAGTGGGCTGGCCGTCCCTAGCTAGTAGGACAAAGCGGCACTGGTTGACATTTGTTTATAAAGCAATCACCCATAAGCTAACTAATTACCTAAAATTCTTCATCACATGGCGTCCTAGTTATTACCAGGCAAGGTCTCAGAAGTGGTTCGTGTTTGAGGACCCTTGAGTCAACATGGAGCTTGGAAAAACTGCCTTCATTTACTGCGCTCTGAAGGCATGCGATAGGTTTCAAGAGGCTTTTAAATTCAGTGCCATTGGAGAAATTGAAAAATGCAGTAAGGAATTTGGAACTTGAGGTCTTGTGCGTGTTTTAAATAATGCTGCCACAACATTCTCAGTAGAATGTATTAAATGTACTGATGCGTGATGATTATATTGTTTATAATATTTGTATATTTCTTATGGTTATATGATGATGTGATCATGTCTGTTACCAGGGCACCATCGCAAATAAAACCATGGTCTCAATTGGTTTCCCTTTTTAAATAAAGGTCTAAATTAATTAAATAAATAAATAAATAACATGCAAACCTGCCTCCAACCATCTTCTCATTTTACAAGCAGCCATTGTCCTCAGTAATTTTTTTTTTTTTTTTTTTTTTTTTTTTAAATAATTTGAATAAAACCTGCAAATCTTGACTTTTGTTTCAAATTGTATATGAACTGTACTTCATGCAAGGGATTGTAAGGAATATTTTGCGATAAACTCAGTGACCCCCAACTATCATTATTAAACTAGCTCAAAATTCTAAGTTCAACTATGCAAAGAGAAAAGTATGAAGTATTATTTAAAAATGAACAAAAATGATCCAGTTAAACTGTTTGCTTTCGCTAGAGGAAGAGAAAGTTGCCGCTGTCTGCCCTATTTTAAAGACGTTAAATTCAAGCACTGTTCAGACACCAGTCCACTTCATAAAGAGCACTGGAGTACAAAAGATCTGTGAACATATCTCAGTGTGCACTATCAAACACAGCAATCTCTTCTGAACAGTGCAAAGTAGCAAGAGAATCTGATTCATTACATTTATAAAACATTTAAAACACCTTACTGATGGATTATATGCATGACATGTCTTTACTACTTTTAGTACAGTTTACATACAACAAAAACACCTTGAAACAATGGCTAATTTTAATGGTTGTCAATTAATCTTTTCGCTCTCTCTACCCAGAAGTCTTGCATGATTTTTCTTTACACAAACTAGAGTAAGTTCTAAGAAATACTGTTAAAGATAAGTAGTCATTCAAATGAGCTGCTGCTGCTGCAGCCGTTTTGAAAGCAGTAAACTGTAGGAGAAATCTGAATGCATACCCAGACATAGATCCCACCTGCTGGGCTGGCATACCCAAAGGGAAAAGTATTAGCATGGCTAGCTGTGGTTGGTAGAGGATGGTTATCTCGTGGCATGAGGGTATCCGTAAGGGCTTGGTCTTTGGAGAAACGGAGGAAGAAGGGTGATTGTTGATTAGACAATTCATTGTTTTGACACTGTATTTTGCCAGCGGAAAATGTCCAGTCACAACTGTGACTACACTACAGCATTTTCAAAAAAAAAAAATTACTATGGTTTTCTTTGAATAGCAATAAATTCATTCAACATGGTTACCAAGCAGCCATTTTGTACGTGCAAGAGGTTAAAAACCCCACAGTGCACAATTACACTTCAAGGAGACCTTATAAACATAATCCAATAAAGATCCATCCAACAGTTTATAGCAATAAACTTTAGAGTCCAAATTCAAGATGGAGGCCGGGTGGCCATTTTGAATCTTCAAATGAGGCAAAAAATTACATCATGAAAAACTAGACTGTAGGGGGAACCTGCATGCAGGATTTGTTGAAGCCACTGTCTAGTTTCCTTGCAATTGGGTTAACAAGAATTGCTCATCGACGGACAGCAGATGAAAAGTCAGTTAGGCACAAAAAATAAATGAAAGAAATTTTTTAAAAAGCCCAAATGATGCCCATCCCGAGTAAGGAACCCAGCTGGACAGGGCTTCCTGCTTTACACAGCAGCTGGACTGAGTTCCACTTCATCGCATTGCCCTCCCCCGCCGTCCTACATGCTGTGAGCCCGTTGTAATGAAATCTGTGATGTGCAAGAGGAGACCTTAGCAGGTGTTCATCAGCATAGGAGGACAAAACCAAAACAAATAAACCAAAAAATCTCAAGTTACTCAGGCAATGCAACCTCTGCTATGCACACAAGTGACTACGATTGATTAACACTGCATAGCAATGTGTGGCCTTTCTTGACTGGTTGAGAACAGAAAAAATTTTTTTTGAAAAGCCACCAGCCAGTTATTTAATACACCATTGCAGGTGCTCGCAGTGCCTTTGAGGAAATTCATGTGAGAAACGCTGGCTCATGAACACAAACACAGCCACTTGTAGGCCGGGACAAAGTTCACTTCTCAATTCTAAGATCCCTTACCACTCACATCACTCAAAGGCGCTCACAAATTGCAGAACTTCCAACGGCATTAGATGAAAACACAGCCCCTCCACGTGACAGTGCAACGATTCATTCCCTGATCTTCCAGTTAGAACATCGTGTTAAGTGATTCCCTACACACAGCAAGTCAGGGACTTTATACCTTTAGGAGCGAGGAGACAGAATTGATTCGTCCCCAATCTCTACCGTGAGCCAAATGCTATTTGGTGCCACTGCCATGTTTGATCATGGAATTTTATAAAATTAACCCACTGGAGCAAAGAAACGTCAAGAGGAAAGCGTAGAACTCCATTACGAAGGCAACCAGTGTGTCCAAAAGAACCAAAATGGCGTATTAGAAAAATTTCATCCTCTCTGCGACCTTTCAGCAAGGAGATACGACAATCATACACGGTCGAGGAGACAGTTACACTAACCGGCGAGTTCTGTGATGTGACAAATTTACTGCGACTGTTGGCAGTGATGACGAAACTCAAGTGTCCATTAACTAAAACAGCGGTATTTACAACAGCTTAATGATTTAACACAAAAGACAGCCTGCATTAGGTGAGACTCAATCAAGTAACGACGCAGTATAAAATTTGATGGCTCAGTCACCGCACTTCGAAAGAATATGATGATCAACTGATTGCGTGATTGACAACGTTTTACGACACTCAACACTTTAAGATTACATCGTTCCAGCCTTTGTACTCTATCATAGCAATGTAGGGATCACACACTACCCTCGTACAGTATTCACACATGCCTACGGGCAATTCAGAGGCTCCAATCAGCCAGGCATACATGTCTGAAGAACCCGAAGAACCCAAAGGAGACGCACATGATCTCTGTAAACATGCCAACTCCGCGCAGAAAGGTCCCAGAGCGGACTTGAACCCACAACCTTCCAGCAGCGAGGCATCAGTGCTACCCGCTGCGCCACCATACCACCTGCGGCCTCCATGACGAAGCCCAAGATGACGGCGGGATTCTGGTCAGGAAGCAGCTCACCGTAGGTGAGGATGAGGATGACGAAGGGTCTGTTGCGGAAAAGTCGAAGGATGGAGTCCACGTAGGAATACTGGTCTGGCGGAGTGTTCCGGGCCGTCGCCTGGGCCAGTGTGGGCGGAATCTCGGGCTTCTCCTCAAACACTAGGACAAAAAAAAAAAAAAAAAAAAAAACAAGTGAAAAGTGAGCAGAGCTTACCAATACCCCCGACGTCCCCAATCATGCTTTTTCCATTGGCGATTATAGAAATAATCACATTCTGAAAATCTATTTTGACAAAAATAACTACACGTGTATGACACTTTGCACTGCACCTCTCCCTGTGGTAGAGAATATGTCTGCAAAATTTGAAAAGAATCCAATCAATAATATTCAAGATATCGATTGGACAAATAATGTCTACGGACGGACGGAATTCTTGGTATATAACTATATACCCCAAGAATTCCGTCCGTCCATCTGTCATTCCGTCCGGAAAAAAAAAAAAAAAAAAGAGAACTTAACACCAACAGCCTATGGTCGCGTATCTAAGCTGCATGACTGGGACATGAAAGGTCAGCTGTAGGAGGGTTAGGGGCTGGTCGTTGGGTTGTTGGGTGTGTACAGTCCAGTAGCTGAGGTGTTTGATTTGGGACTCAAATGCCCAGCAGTTTAAGCCTCAGTGGATCCTAAATAAAGTCAGAGCAGTAGTTGGGGCCTCTGGGTGAGGCCCGTAACCCAATATTGCCCCAGGCTGGATTGGCCCCACAAAGTCTGACCAAGCACGAGTCACTTTGGACAAAGGCATCAGCTAAATGACTATAACAACGCACTGGACACAGAATTTGAACACACCAAGAGGGAGGAGGCACAAGACAAATTTTACTGCTGGCCTTGCGCTTTCATCAGCACTACACAGTATAGTTACAGTACACGCAGATCAGAGGCCAGGGTCGACTGTATGGAGCCCAAACAAGCAACCTGATCCTGCGACAGAATAACCACGAGCCATTCCATTAGGAGATATGGGCGTGTCATTCGAGGCGACGCAGCTGGCGGCACCCCGCCCCGTGAGGTCGGTCTGATCACTTATTCCATCTGCCCTCGTCACCGCAGTGCTTGCCTGACCCAGAAATTTGAGTTCCGCCATCTTTAAAGGACATTACGGTTCCTTAATGCTCCTCAGGGGAACAGGGAGGATGCAAAAGGGCACACAAAGACACCACAGGCAGCACAAGGACGCAGTAGGGCTCATTCCAACTGCTTTACCCTCCTTCCTTCCTTTCCTACCTTACCCCTGACCCAAAAATAATTTGGGGGGGTGAAGATGGCGAAAAATAAGTGTTTGGAATGAGCGAGTATTTTGTAAGAGGCCAGGACAGGAACATGCTCCCCATGCAAATTGGCAGCAAGATGCAGTAATTTGCTTCCACAGAGCCAAGGCCAGAGAGCAAAACTACCTTTTATCACTGATCTCCGCGGTCCCATTAGAGACATGGCATAAACACAAAAAGACCTCACTTCTTAAATGACATCAAAATACTTCGCAAAAGGAGAGCTATAACAGATCATTCAATAATCCTATATGAAGCCTACTTGCTTATGGCTGCCTCCCAGGCCCTATACTTCCATCACCATCATGCCCTTCTGTATTCCTGCCCAAAACCGGACTCTACAAGCTCATTCGCTCGCCATTCTGGCCCCAAACTTCACTGCGGTGCAGCTCCTTGTGAAGAAGCCTAACTGCTGCTTCGGTTGATTCCATGCGCTATTACGCTTCCAACCGTACGTATGCCTGCGACTTATGTTTCCCGTCACGGTCGTCTATGCCCCCCCGCCCAGCCACCCGGGGGCAGAAGGGCCTCCTCGTCACTGATCTGACTCTTGATCTCTCAGCCAAAATTTCTCACTAGAACAAAGACATTTCTCTCTGTCCAGGAGAGTTTTTTTTACCTCCTCCGATAAAACAATTTTTATTTGCCGCCGTCGCCTCTGGTACACTATTGGCCTGGGGATCTCCTGTCATTAGTCTTACATCTGTAAAGCACTTTACAATAAAGTAGTTTGATAAATGCGCTACACAAATAAAATTGAACCATCTTCCGCTAAGTTTGAGTAGATGGATAATTGCGTGCATTGACAGACAGTTGTGTAATCTTGTGCTCTGGTCTACTCTCAAATACATTATGCCAAATTCTGAAATATATTGATTTCTAGTATCCTAATAGAAGGTTAATGACTTATAGATTGCAATCACGAGGCGTGTTCATAGATTTAAAAACCTTCCTTTCTGTGGCAGTAGTAAGAAAAAGCAGACATCAGTTTTCTGCGGAGTATTTTGGTGAATGGAGCCCTAAATAGCCAAGTAGGTCAAACATGCCACCAGCTGCAGACCCTGAATTAGTACAGCACTCTCCCAAAAAGGAAGGTTCACTAGAGTAATGCATGCACCCGCTTGTAATGGGACAACACTGCTGGTGCTACAGATTTGCCCCGGTTGTGACTGACTTCAGGACCATTCTTACTAAGAATCCACCGACCTTTAACATGCATTAAGGAGGAAAATGTGCTTTTGTCCACATTCACAAAGATGGTATGGCGGCTAAGGAGATTGATGGCGACTGGATGAGGAACAAAACTATATAAAATACTAATAAGTTGAAAATGCCAATTTGTTGCATACATGGACTCGGACATCTAGGAAAAACCCAGCTTGAAAGATGAGGTGATATTAAAAAGAGGTGCATATGGACTTCAGGAATGTAGTGGAACCCATACGCGAAAGACGCCATTTCATTAATTGTCATGTATGGCCTCAGGAAAGCCTTATGGCCGGGCCCTGGGAACGTGCCACAGCCGTGTGGGAGGGATGACGTTCCTCCTGTTACTGAGATGTGCAGCGAAACGGCAGTGGAACTCTCTAAAGAACATTGCAGAGATTAAATAGGGAGAGAGGGGAGTAACCAAGGCCTGTACAAAAGCACATGAGTACTTTTAAAAACCAGGATTTTCCGCCTTCATTTTAAAGAAAAAAATCATCATCAATACAAAGATGGAAAAACCCAATTTGTCAAGAGCGAGCAAAACCAACAGGCCGCGATGATATAATTTAGTTTAGGAGCATGTAGGCCAATCCCAAGCATCAAACCTCGGTAGAAGGTGCACACACACTGATGTCACGAGCCAGAAATGCAGTTTTCCCTGTCCACACGCAAACAGTGGAAACGGTGTTCCTAGATATCTTCACCCTGATTGGCCTTTTCTAAAACGCCCACTTCCAGTGACCGCAAACGCAGTTTATGTGTGGACAAAAGGCCAAAACACATAGAAAATGCAAGGTTCTCAAAAATACTCAAGTAGGCGCGGACAAGGCCGAAACCTACAGACCGCATATGGCGAATGGTAGACTGAAGCATTAAGAAGTGATCTCAAAATTCCATAACAGTTGTCCATAAACTGGCCTTTCTTCCATATTAGTTGTAAACGGGAAGAAGGTTCCAGAAACTTGGCTGCAGCTACTGCTGGATCTGCGGACATCTGCAGCACAGGAATAACAGAGGGGACAGTTTATAGAAATCACAACCCACACATAACCAGACTCAGACTCATTATATTTGCACTAACCGGGCTTATGCCTTAAAATCACGGCCTCAGTATTACCTCAGCCGGGGGGGTCATGTTTTTGGTTCAGTTTGTTTGTTGGTTTTTTTTTTCCCCCGCTTGCCAGCAGGATTGCAGAATAACTACAGAGCTGATATCTGTGAAACTAGGTGAAAGGGCGTAGCAGGGGCCAAGAGGAACCCATTTTTAGCGGATCTAAACCACGAGGCGGATACACCAAATATTTTTAACTTTCGTTCACGTTAAGAGATGGCGCATTTGGCCTTGATGGAAGGGAGTGCTGACCGCGAGCCCTTCTAATTACCGTAGAGTTTCTCTTCAGCACCTCCTCTGTAGTCTGTTATTTTTTTTTCTTTTTTTAAAGTCCGTGATAAATATTTTCACTTTATTGCCAGCTGCCCTTTCCTCTCATAACAAAATTTAACACTGAACAACTCCCAGGGTGTATATGGTCCAAACTAGAGTTGAATGTGCTCAGAGCTGAATTATCTCTTCATTTTTAACGTAAGCTTTTCCTCTAGCCACGCGCATAACATCTGCTGACCTTTCAGACGCCAAACCCGTCGGCACCAGGGAAACAATTCTTTTTGAAAAATTCCAGCAATCTCTAACAGGTTAAATAACCGTATTAAACAGGAGCAGTGCAGGATACGCAGGGCGGTGCCAACAACGGTGAGCCGAGCAACAGCCGAATAAAAAATAAAGCTAGCGGACCACAGAAAACCACAGAAAACCGCTGCAGTGGGCGAGAAGACGGTATTACAGTACTGGGGAAACCCGGGACAACGGTCAAACAAATCAAAAACAAACGCGCTGCATGACGCAACAGCACATGTTAAGGGCTAACAAAGAAAAGCAAAAGCACAGAGTGCTAAACACAAGATGGGGAAAATATATATAAACTGGTAAGACTCAAGTATAGAATGTCCAGGTAAAACGCTTTTTTTGTGTGGCAGTCCTGGAACAAACTTTAATGAACAGATAGCGTTTCCTAGTAGTGGAGAAAAAAAAAGGCATTTCCATGAGCCAAATAACCTGATTTTTTCCCACTTCTATGTGGAGGAATCGGGGCTAGAGAAAAAGGGCTATAAATATGATTGTAGGGATAGTCGACTCACGGTCCGAGCACCACGAACTGCCGGTTTTCCAGCCTCCCTTTACCTGAAAGTCAGGTGTAAAAGCAGTCTGGCCAATCAGAAGCACTTACTATTCAGTCAGTGAGTTAATTACCAGGGAGAAAAGAAAGCCAGGGATGGATCTCGATTGGAGCCAGACGAGGTGATTCATAACCCATGGGGATAATCAGTCACAATGGATGCAAATACTTTAAGGCAGAGATCTGAAAATCTGAACCTTGAATCCAAACCCAGCCCCCCCTTTTTTCCCCCTCCTCCTGGGTAATTAACAAAACCATTAGCATTGCTGATTGGCTCCACACCTGACTCCTAGGTAAAGGGAGGGCAGAAAACCGGCAGCTCTCAGACCTCGAGGAGCGCAGATTGAGGACCAGGGCTTTAAGTTGACTCTACATTTGAAATGAAAGGACCAAACAAGCTGGATTTCCTGAAGTACAGAGCCAAGACTAAAACTGCGCCTCAGCCTAAACTCACAGACTACACTGGGTATAACTGATCAAGCGTGGCCAAAAAAAAAAAAAAAAAAAACCCACTGGTACGTCATACGGGTAGTAATCACAGACAAGGGAAAATAAACTATAGGTAAAGTGCATGACCTCAAGGTCAAAGTTAAACATGTGGGATCAGCGCAGTCCTCCAACAGAGTGGTACTCCATCACAAATCTCAAACAAGGACTTGACTGCCAAGGCGCAACGTTTTTGAATTGGCACAAATGTCAACGACAACAAGTGCCAGGCGGAACTCTAATGGTCGGAAGAGTCAAAACGGGCATTAGGCAAGAGTCCATTAAATAACAAACGACACACCGCACTCCCCTCCGAATAACTGTGATGTAGTGGGTGAGAGGACATTGATTAAAAGGACAAATCTGTTCAAAGCGATTCACGCTTGGTTAGACTACACCAGCACCCATCCAGCCTGGTGGAATGTGGGCTTAAGGGCCTTTCCCAGGGGGCCCAACTGCTGCAATGATCTTATGGCCATATGGCAGCTTGAGCCACCAACCTTCCCAGTGTCAAACGACTTCGCAAAAAGGCAATAGAGATCTTACATCCTTCAAGAGTGACACCCAACCTCCACCCACTGAAACTCCACCCGCACCCAACCCTGGACCTCGCACCTCCAACTCCCTGAGGCAAGGGCAATTCAGCCTAATGGCGCAGGCATCGGTGTGGCCACATGACAAAGGA
Organism: Gymnothorax javanicus; assembly: GCA_029692085.1. Classification (NCBI taxonomy): domain Eukaryota; kingdom Metazoa; phylum Chordata; class Actinopteri; order Anguilliformes; family Muraenidae; genus Gymnothorax; species Gymnothorax javanicus. Next base: position 6,473,669 of record CM056198.1, on the reverse strand, counting down.
GTCACAGCCGTCTTATCTTATCTTATCTGATAGACCATACAGTGACAACTGGAGGATCTGAAAAATGAATGCTGTTCCTCTGCAGTCCAAAAAGGCAGGCCACGTTACCCCTTACCCATGAGTCATCAGTACTTTTGACCCAGACTCTGCAGCTGGTTCATACTGTTTGCACATTTCAATCTCCCCTGGTTTCTGATTGGCTGAGCTTGGTCCGCTGAGACTTCGCCGAGGCCACTGGCCAGCCGGGAAACAGACTGTCCATTTGACAACAAGTACAAGAAAGCCCACCCAAGGCACCAAAGGTGAAAAAACATTGATTTGATAATCCATACCCTCCGTCTGGTGATCCATACGCTCAGTTCTGCAGTCCACGCGCCGAGCGCAATCACTTCATTTCACAAAGTTAACAACACTGAGTGAATTTCATGAATGAAGCCTTCATAGCAAAGTCAGAGAGAAGTAATACAAATTTATCAATACATTCACTCACACTTAAGGAAATAAGATGACGTGATCTGGTACAAAAACCTGTGGGAAGCTGTACCCAACAGTCCCATTCAAAATGTTGTTTCCGTATTTGCTTGTTTCAGGACGTTTTTCTAGTTGATAGTTCAACTTCTCAAACACCCCCAAATGGCAAAAAAGTTATAAAGTAGTTCACAGGTTAGGAGACATAGACAGGGTCTTAAAATTTCATCTTTTTTTGGTGTTTCCAATCCCATCTCAATCTGAAATGTCCAATCAGCAAACTGTACAAGCATGCTCGCACACGACTCATGCTGCCATCTGGGGAGAGTGCAGACAGTTTGCGGTTCTCCTCCGAAACACGTGCCCGTCAGCCTCCGCACCTTTTTCACCTGTACTTAAAACCTCGCAAGTTCAAAACGAGGGCGGAGGAAACCCCAATGTGTGCTTGCTAAGAATGATACGGACGAGTACCCGAATGGCCAGCAGGAGGTGCTTGAACAATGAAAAGTGTTAACCCTAAAAAACAGAATCCCTCCCATATCCCTGAGCAGCACGAGGCCAATTAATAAAGACCAAAAATGTCATGCGGGAGCTCCACCAGCCATGCAAGGTATTTGTGTCTTTTTCCATCTCTGACTGATTTTAAGTTATGGTTGCTCTCAAACTTTTGACAGGAAGCGTAAATCAATCCCAGCACGAATCGAGCGTCCTGAGGCATGATATGAAAAGCAGAGCCTCTGAGAATGACCTGGCCTGACCAAAGTTGATGATTTTGTCTACCAAGGGTTTGAGAACTATGAAGCAAATAAAAACAGAACCTACATATGAGGGGCAACTTAAAAGCAATATTACATCAGGAAGTCACCGACACGCAAATATGCTGCAAACTCAAGGTCAATTCCCCCACATTGCTGAGTCAGACCATAACCTCTCTCAGGCCCCAAGCTTAAAGTAAAAATAATATTAAAACTGAGCATTCAGGCGGATAACTGGAAATCAGTAAAAGTCGATAATGTCCCAACCCCTCAACTGAAAGCAGGCGGAGGGAAGTCACACAAGGGCAAGCGGCAGAATTTCGGCAGATCACAGCGATATCCTGCCGCTGGAGTATTTCCTGTGCTGTTCTGGCCAATGAACACAGTGTGCTTGATCAGAATCCACAGGGACAGCTAGAGGGGGTTCTCTATTTTTGTGTGCGCACTTCTGGTCGGGACAGCTGCGGACCGGTTCATTTCAAAACGAACAATGATGCCCTACTCTTCCTCCGCAGCCAGCCCCTCAATCTCAGACCCTAACCTCAAACGGAGACGGCCCCGAGGCTGACGCACAGCCAGCTAGACGGGGGTCCCAGAATTCTGGCCTTCCTAGTGTACATTTAAAAGGATACGCCATGCTACATGCTAACCTTCTGATGAAAATTAATGGAAGTCTACTGACCAAAGGTAAAAAAAAAAGGCAATTAGCGGTTAGCGCCCAGTCCATCGACTTTTATTTGTTATCGCCGGGCTAACATGCAGTCTCCCTTACTGCAGACAAAAATTATACCTACTGCAGTAAAAAAAAATAAATAAAAAGGCCTACACTATTGTTATCACTTCTTTCTTCAACAAATGGTTTGCTAGTTTGACAAATTATGGCCAAAGGTGGCAAAATACTCAGACCCACCAGCACTGTTTCGGCGCTCTGGCTTGGACACAAGATGCCATGGAGGGACGGACAGAAGGACAGATGTGAGTATGAAAAGGCACATCTACACAAGATCACGTACCCATACATTAAATTTTGTGGAATAATGTTCCGGACGAACAGACAACGCTCATTCCTATATTCCCCTTTCACTTCGTTTATCGAGGCATAACAGTCTCTCCCTACCATCACGTGACCAACAATTATATAAGCATGCAAACACACAAAAGCAAATATTAATGTGTAATCTTCACCCGGACATGCAGCAAATGTAAAACAGAACAGATATCACGATAGGAATTTCCAGGGACTGGCAGACACCACAGACGAGATAATCTATCTCCTGCAACACAAAACAGATGGGAGCACCTCGGACCGTTTCTGAAAGAGGCGCCATTTCGAACGGATGGACAGGGAGACACAACTGTGCAGAGACAATGGCAGAGATCCCGAATAACCAGGGCTACATGGCACCGGTTATTTAGGGTCCTCTAACTTAGGCATCTATTATAAATACTAAACCATTTAGATAGACATGTTTCATGAGCCAACCCATTTCCCTCTTCCACTCACTGACACCAAAGTTCAGAGACAGAAGCTCATCAGCAAATCCACGGGTAATGACACAATGTAATTTTAGAAGTTATGAACAAAGCTTGGTTTTCAGGTACGCCCTCCACCTGAGGTCAGAAAATCAGCTGAGGCTCTGCACTAACTTCTTGCTGATTTCAGCATTAGCCATTTTTGTTTTGGAAAAATCCAAACATAAGCAAAGTTCTACTTTAGCCTTTAACCGAATACCAATTAGTGCTCAGAACTTGAGTTTTCCAGATGTTTCCAATTACTCACTGGCATCCGTTGCCTTCAGGCCAGAGAGGATGCAAAGGTGAAGTCCCTAAATAGAGTCGTGACAATAACGGGAGTCATTTTGTTTCCATTGCGTGAAACCAAGCAGCTTCATCCAATGAAAATCGTTTGATTTTTTCGTTATTTTCTGGGAGAGGAAACATACTAATTTTTTGGGAAAAAAAAAAATCAACTGCCAAGCACTGAGTCTGATGAACATAACAGTGCAAATGTTTAGACAAGCAGAGAAAACGAAAAACAAAAACTCATTCACTTTGAGACGGTGCCCAATAATGTGACGGGAAAAAAATGGCTCCATGACCGGATTTTCTGGAACCTCATGTCGCGACTCTATCGAGGAACTCAAAGGTCAGGTTCAGGTGAGCACTTAGAGTCTTACCCAGCACCACCAGGATGAACAGTAGGGTCGCCACTCCTGCAGTGGTGTAGAACATGACCCGGATGTAATACGCCAGCAAATCCATATCCTCCACGTTGGGCACCATCATGGGTGGGACAAGGAACCCAATGGCCACGCCCAGCTGTCGGAGAAGGGCAGACAAACACATTCGCTCTCTGGGTTAGCAGGGGTCACAATCCTGAGTTCTACTCAAAATATACTTCACAATGACACTCAGCCAAATGCGAATAGGACTTGGCCATGGTTAATGATGGGGGTATACCCACACAGAGCTGATAAAAGCTGAGAAAATGCAGTCATTGAGAAATAACTTCTTTTATTTATTTATTCCCCCCCACCACCGCCCACCAGACAGCAAGCAAAAATTTACCCACGACAAGGAGTGTGTTAAATGTGCCCAAAACAGCAGTTGACAAAGGTCATGCAAAGAGGAAAAGGTCACATAACTGACAAAGACAAGAGAAAGCAAGAAAATGTGAAAAGCGCAGTACCGACCACATGCTTGGAGCTAAACAATATTAGCAGACAGAGGAATAGATACCAGTACAAAGGCCTTCTCTTCAAACAGAGGCTAACGGACTCCCCTGACATTCCACAACAAAAAACAAGGAAGTCCAAACACAAACACATGCAGGGTGGAGATGACAGACCATAAAAAAAAGAAAAAAAGTAAAGTGTTAAAAATAAAAAACTGGAATAAATCAAACAAGTGGTACAATGAAAATCGTAAGCTTTCAGCAAACACTGGTAACCACGGCATGCCGATATCCCAACTCGTGATTCAGATGCACAGAACTACAGTATTAGACGTGACACTGAATGGGACAGGTAACCCTAGACAGCATGGCAAACTGGCATATAGACCCAAACACAACACACAGTTTGTAACTTCCTGTTGAATAGAAAGTAGTAATTTTGATTAGCATGACACAATGCTAATCTGCTTGCCAGTACGGCCTTCAGTCCAGCGATTTGACAGCAACATATTATAGCCTCCGAATTATGGAATATTGTCAGCGAATTGTCATCCTGGTGATGGAGACAGAGGAGAGAATGGAGTGCATCGTTTTACAAGACCTGAGGACAGTGAACTAAACTGCGGCCAAATATCCACAATAAAACAATGCAACAAGAACAGCGCATAGTGGTTTACAACAATAAAACAACATCATAAACCAAACGCAATACAATAAAAACACAGTAAAAATATAAAGTTAAATAAACTCAGAGACAGCAAATAAAGTGATATCAATCAAAACAAACACAAACTACAAACCCAGCTCAGAAAAAGATAGGATAGTATGGAAAATGCATATAAAAACAAAGCAATGATTTTTTTTTTTTTTTAAGATTTTTTTTTTGGGAATTTTCCCTTCATTCAATAGTTATAAAGTGTAGAGAGACAGGAAAGTTGGGGAGAAGAATGGGGGAAGACATGCAGCAAATGACCCGAGCCGGATTCGAACCCAGATCGCTGCGGAAGGACACAGCCTTTATGGTAGGCGCACTTAGACCAATGAGCCACCGGGGCGCTCCACAAAGCTGATTTTTACACTTACTTTGACTTGCAAAAAAGTTTTGTTGGTTGAACAAAAGCTTTACCACACACAAAATATGTCCTTAAAACACATTGACATAAGAGCAACTTTTCATTAAATGGAAAATACATGACAAAATTATATATGCACAATTCCCATTAGAAAGGATATGGGGGAATATAGTGAAATACCTTTATTTTTAAAAAGGCTTTTTAGAAATTAAATCAAACTACTTCCTGTCAAACAATATAAATAGATATGGTGCAGGAATGTTTTTGTTTTTGACAATTTTCCATAGATCAAGTGCATTTCTACATTTATTTTCACGCAACTTTGTGATGATGAAATAGGAGCATAGTCAGATTTTTGGGGCTACATCTCAACTGCTTTAGGTGACAGGTGTGTTCATGTGTAGACAACTAAACGTCCTCTTTGAAGGCACGCTTGCAGGACAGAAGAGCCGTGTGTGCATACATGCTAGGAATCGAAAGCTAGCTACCACACGGACTCAAACGCAGGTGTACCGAGCGGAGCGGAAAATATTCTTGGCGGTGATATTTTTATCATTGATCTTTAAACTCAGGGTGTGCACGCGCGAGTATTCATATATGCCTTTAACCGCAGGGGACGCCAGTATTCGAATACTGAAATTATAGTTTGTGTATTCATTTGGATTACATCATGGCACAGAGGGGAGAAAGAATTCCCTGATGTCACGGCATCAGAAAAAAAAAAAAAGCAGCCCTTGTTGAGAATTGTTCAGTATGACAATGTTGACATGGAAAGCCCAGGGTTCCTCCTGGGTTCTGAAAAATATTCTTCACTTTCTCCCTCGAGAAATAAAGTAAAAAAATATATTCTTCACTTTATCATAGTCGTCATTTTTTATTAGTCACTCATGGACTATAAAACTTTGAAAAGCCTTCAAAGCGGACAAAGAGCATGCAGCATGAACAAGGTCAAACCTCAAATATTTGCGTTATAACAGGTCTCTCCATCATACTTTCGATTGTAATTTTGGGTCCATTCAAGTCCAACCTCTCATAATGGAGACCCTGTGGACCATAAAAGCTAAATTGAAACCTCTTGAGCATTTAGCATGGAATTATTCAAAAGTCTGGCTTAATTTCTTTATTTTTTTCCTTAACATTTTTATTAATGCAGCCATTTTTGGCATCCCAAAATTAAAAAAGGACACACCCTTTTAAGGGCAATAGACAGGCCTGACAAAAATGCTAAATTGGACTTGGGGTGAGCTCAAAATTTTGTGCTGTTGGAATCAGAATTAGTGGAATTGTCAAATGTTTATTTAAAAATGTTTAACTTTTAAGATTTCCATAACTGATTCTAAATTGAACTTTAGGCGAGTTCAATGTTTTGTGCACAATTTATTGGAATCCTTTAAGTCAATCTCAATGTTTAGGGTTTCAAATGTTAAACATCTCAGATAATCACCAATTCTGATGCCAGCAACAAACAAGTCTCAGTACTGGCACCCTCATCCACTTCTCTCTAGGGAGTGCTTTCTGGTTACTGTACTGTCCGAAACCACCATGTGATGCTAAACTGGTCAACCCAAAACCCCCCCAGCGGTAGCAAGCGCCAAGGGATTTACTCAATTCAGTCAAACACTAATATATAATTGGCAAAACATCAATATTATCATTCACTATCCTTTAGAGACATCCATTTTCGATAACCAAGTCACTGTTCCTGTCAAAAAAATCAAGTTATAAGCCAATATAGAAACATTTTAAGAGTGGTGTTCATTCACTTATATTTGGCTTAAACATGTCATGGTAAATGGTCAAGGATCATAATAATCCACGACACAAGGTTTAAGCAATTGGGCTTCAAGAAAAACCGTTCGGATTATTATTTTTTTTAAATATTATTTCTTCGCTGTTCATTTATTATTTTCTGAAGGCAACTGGTGAACGCAAGGTAAATTGCAGCGAAGATTGCGCATTTACTTTCAGCGTTGTATAAATCCACTTGACCACTACCTAGAGCTTAATTTACACTTTCACACTAGAAAGGTCGTTAGATGTAGCTGAAGATTTTCGTGAAGAACCATGGCTTACTCGACGCGCTTGCCTGATTCCAGTTGGGGAAAAACCATCGCACACAGCGTTCACCCCAGGACCGAGTTTGAGAACTGTGGAGTTACGCTACAGCAAACTACCTCACTGGCCTGAATATATTTTAACTGCGATGAGTTCACAGACAACCAACCCAGCAGTGTAGGAACGGTTTGTTGTCAATACGAAGTTTTGATCATTATTGATGATGAATCAGATATTGTATAGCACTGTCTTGTGCCTTAAAAGCTGACTTGGAAGTATCATGTTTTGCATAACGTTAGCTCAGAAATCGCCAGTCATACTGTGGTAGAAAACATGGCAACAAATTACATGATTGTCCTAATCAAGCGATTGTTAAGTCGAAGACTAATCAAACTAATATATGCCGTGTAAAGATGCGCTCATATCTGCTCGTATCAATCACGTTTACGTAACTAGCGACTCATATATAGAAATGTACACACCTTTTTTTCCTAGTTCATTATGAGGGGAGGATTGTGCTTCAGTTGTGCTTCGGCCAATAAGACAGCATTTGGACGTATTTTCCCGTAAAACCCCTCTCCAATTGGTCTTTCTTGGCTCTGTTCATTGAAGATCAAACAATACGAAAGTGCTGTCCTGTTTTACGGATATTCAGTAACGTAGTAAACTGCCCAAAGTGAAGAACTATTTATTTATTTTATTTATTTATGCATTCATATAAACTATATGGGGCTAAAGAAAACATCTTTGGGGCTTCAGCCTCGAATGCTCTGGGCAGACGAAGCCACAATTTGCCGTTGAATTTTTATTCGTCATTAAACAAATACATTCGCCAGTGTGCCGACTGCTCATAATTTTCTCCTCGTCACCGATGAATTATTTTCGTCAATGACGAAAATGACGAGGGGCAGCGGGAACCCTGAAAGCCGTATTGCGGTTGTCAGCAAAATCTTGATAGCAACATCACGGCAAAACGGTTGGACCAATCTTCTTTAAACTTTCAGGATAGGAGACCATTAGTCCGGAATAGACCTATAAATTTTGGAGGTCATCACATCAAGGTCAAGGTCACTGGAAGGGTCAAAATCGTTTTTCCTTCTATACCTTTGGTAAAAATGATCATTTCAACTTCAAACTAAATCCCGAATGTGCATCTTTTCAAGTGCAGCTTCCACTCATGTGCTACATGACAGGGCATCTCTCATAGTTTTATCAGCGGTTGCGGGTTAAATGTCAGGGGGTAAAGGTCATTGCTTAAATCTGCTTATTTTCCATTATAACTCAGAAACGGTTAGAGATGGAGAGGTGTTTATCATTGGCAACATATAGAAAGTCACATATGGGCTTTAATTTGACACTATAACCTATGACCTTGAGTGACCTTGAAAGGTCAAACTGAAGATCACGAATTTTCAAAGGGTGATAACTCAAACAGTTATAGATACAGAGATTTTTACCAGGAAGTCACATAGGGGTTATCATTTGTTATCATGACCTTTGACCTTAAGCGACCGTAAAAGGTCAAACTCAAGGTTGCAGATTTTCTGAGGGTAATCGAATAAGAAGCTAAGCACTACTGGTGGAGGTTGAATAAAGAATTCTTTCCCAATGAACAAAACTTAAACCAGATAATCCATAATAGTTCACTTTGTTAATTCCCTACATGAATTCAAAATGACCTAAACTCATATAGGCTAGATCATTTTTAAATAGCGGTCCATAAATGTTTCCTCATCCATTTGCATGAACACACAAACACACACACACACACACACACCATTCCAAAAATGCTCTTCGAGTTTATGGGTAAATCGTTGACTGAGAAATGCTCCAGGGAGGACAATTTGTCATTCCTGGATCTCAAAATGTTAATTTCAGTCACATGGTGTTTTTCCAGGAGTTGCAGCCCCTTACTTTATCCAGACTTCACTAGAATTTTCATAAGGGCTACAGACAACACATGGAATAATTTATTACGGGTAAATGAGGATCGGTGGGGGGGTGAGAATCAGATCTTTACAGAGCAACTGAATCCATTCTAGACATCCAAGCAAGCTGTTATTGTACCGCATTAATATGGCTTTCATTTTAATGCGGTACAATCAATACTGTTCCTCAAAGCAGTGAAAAAAAAAAAAGCTTTTAAGCCATCTGTCAACCATTTCTCCCAGCTTGGAATGGGTTACTCTAGAGGTTTATTGTCCCCATAGACCAAGATTCTAAAAACCCACGGCCAAGTGAAGAAACTCGAAAGGGAATATTTTGCAACACAGCAAAACAAAAAATGTACCCGCTAGTGAGAATGCAGAACTGCAGTGAGGGGATTGAAGGATCGATTCTAGTTTAGACAATGAGCGTTTGATACTACGTTGTCAAGAGCGCCCCTTAATTCAAAGTACTGATGGCTCTGTCACAAAAACAGGCCGATGCTGGTCATCAAATCAGCAGGAACATCATTGGGTGTGGGTGTGGGGGGGGTGTCTAGGCTACATAAAATCGTGTCGCCATCCAATCATCATGGTGCTCTCAGTGCATAGGCCCTGTCCCAGTACTCAAGAAAGGGTATCGTCCTTTCCTCCACCAGCCCCCTTCTCATACTCATGAGTAAGGAAGGAGGATAGATAAGAGTTGAGGAAAGGAATGTAGCATTGGGTTGGACCTGTGAAAAACTTCAGCTCGTTATGAAGAAATGCTGCAGATAGCTTACCATGCTGACACATGAGAATTAAAGACTGAGTGACTAGGCATTAGGCAGATCTGCTGAATCTCAGCACTGGTACAATGTCATGCTGGAAATTAGCATGTTACATCACCAGTCATGCTTTTCCTTGCTGATTGGAAGTGCCAAAGGAACAGATGCATTTTTGTGCCGACAATAAAGGATGATTAACCTTCCCTGTTGCCGTCTGAGACCTTATAACTATAATCTGTCCCTCATTCTGTCAGCACCCAGGAAAAAAAAGGTAGAGTAAAAATTTAAGTAAATAAATGAGACAACAATTTACTGTATAAGCGATACGGAAGTACCCAAGAATTAATGTGGTGCAGCCAGCTAGACTGCAGTCTAACTAATAGGCCTGTATGAGCCGTCATCTAATCTCTGATATAAAGTCATTGACTAGAGCAATCAGAACAATAAACCATTGGATGGAAGCCATTGCAAAGTTTTCAATTTGGTAGTTAAAAAGGTAATATTGTCATTCTGTCATTTTTAGAACAAGGGTTTAGCCAGACACTGGCAGAGGGACATTTTAAAATGCAAAGGGGTTTTGACAGGTGAAAGTTTTAAGTTACATGTCCAGTTAAATTTTTAGTGATCTAATCCATTATAACTTTTAAAATGGTCCTCTGAAAGACAGGCAGACTGGTGCCTGGAGAAACCTTTGTGTTAACGATGTCCTAATGTCTGTAAACCATCCTTAAAATTAAGGAGTAATGTTTACAGTCAATTACAATACACAATGAAAAAAAGTCCCTCTGATTTCAGAGTTGCATGTTTTGATGGCAAATTGCTGAATTTCAATACAATGACTGATAAATGGAACATGATCCACCATTCTAGCTTGACATTCAAGAATTGCTTATAGCTTTTCTGTGAAATATTTTAGCAGCTGATAAATGAGAATGTATGAAAACGAGGACTTTCGCAGCCAAATGGCTGACGACAGATCGCATCTCTTTTGGATGGAGCAATCAAACTGAAATATGTTTAAAAAATAAATAATAAAAATAATAAAAAAGTAAAAATCAGGCAGAAATAAAACAGGAAAGATTTCAGTCTGTAACTGCCACCTAAAAAAAAAAAAAAAAAAAAACTGGGTTTTGTGGTATTAACATCATCATAGCATACGTGCCAATTCTACCGCTTTTGGCAGTAGACTACCGCTTTTGGGGCGTTTCATTCTGAAAAAACGCCCCAAAAGCAGTGGAGTTGGCATGTATGTCATAAAGTAAAGTTCTTTTTGAATTTTCGGGCAGGGGTTACGGAAGGAAGTCATACCAAATTGACTTCAACATGACTTTAGGTGATGATGTTAATTCCTCAAAAACTAGTATTTTCAGGCGGGGGTTACAGGCAGAAATCTTTGCATAAGACCAATCTGCCTAATTCATTCAGGTCCTTTATTAGGTCATAAAAATTAGGTAATGGGAATAATTTGCCTTTGTGCCTGCCAAACCTTATCAGCTGACAACTTTTCAAACATGGATGGCCTCATAAATATGAAGGGAACTCCCTGTCACGCATACCACAGATCAACCACACCCCTACTGTAAAGCAGGTGTCATTAGATTAACTGATAACCCTCTTCTTCAGTTAAGTTGCAGAGTTCAACAAAAATTTTATCTGCCACCTCAGGACTTAACACTCCTTATTATACCACCAAAATTAGCCATACGGCCCACCCAAGACTAGATTATTCATAGCTAGATGGGACTTCATGGTGAAACAGACCTTATGCTCCGACTACCGATATGTTCATATATTACATAACATATGGTCGACAGTCCAAGGTCCGAGAGACGGAGAAGACTGCATCACGTCATCTGAATGACACAAAGAAACAAGGAGAGCTTTTTCATGTTTTGAAAAATGGAAGATCAGGAAGACAATGCTCAGAGGTTATCGGGTGCTCTACTGATCATTAGGAGGAGTGACGTAAATAATGAGATACTTGATGAGGATCATTTAATTGACCAAGTTGCGAGAACGCCACCTAGCGGGTTCAAATGCAACTCCTGATTTTAATTTCTTTCACACATTCAGAGATTGCCAACATAGCAGTCATAACTTAACGCAAACGCAAATTATTGCAACTTACCTGGTTTCCAAAGACTCCAATTGAGCAGGCCGTGGAGACTTCGCCGGCCCCAAACCACACAGAGGCGATGTGAGATGGCATTCCTAGAATAAACACTTGGGCAAAAGAAGAGGTGAACTGCCCCAACATCGCCACTCCAAACAAGTCCGGTCTCACGCTGGCAACCTTTATCCACGTCCCGATGCAGTTCAAAGCGGTCGCTATCAGCGCTATGACCCGCAACCCCTTTTTGTCCAAAAGCCAGGTGACGGGGAATATGAAAGGGATGTAGGTCAACATGTAGATCATTGACATCCAGTCAATAGTGAAAGAATCAACACTGTAGAATCTCATGAAAATATTGTTGATTATTCCGAACTGAATCCATTGGAAAGAGTTACAGAGCGAATATGAGCTGAACAACAGCATGATAAACCATCGCCGCTTGTACAGACGGGTGGGAGGCGTAGGTACCGCTGCAGTGTCATTTAAATCCCGCTGGTAAACTGCGTCGGGCTCAGGCAGGGCCATTTTTGTTTTCTCCTGATCAACATATTGTCTGTTATTGTTCGAACTATTAACCAAGTCAGACTTTTCGTTCATGTTGTTATGGCGATCAGCGTTATGAGTATAAGCAGTGACCTTGCAGCATACAAACGAAGCCTAATCGCCCAGCAAGATAAAAAGCAAAATAAATAGTATTAAAAGTTCGAACTGAGGACTATTCTAAAATAAAAATCGGTCAATGCTGTAGGGATTAACAGCATAGCGACACGTTATGTGCCTCTTCCGGCGTTTTCGTTAACAACAGGATTAGCAATAATATTTCCAAACAAATCCAGTCAACAAGCTCTAGATCGGTATGCCGAAACTTTGTGCAAGCACAGAAAACAAGATTTAGGATACATGAACATCAGATATGCGGATTATCGCGGATCAGACACATGCAGCTGACTAGCTAATACTAGACTAATTACTGACCGACCGCGGCGTTGCGACCAAGTTAGTATTGACTTGGTAAGTTAGACAAATAGAATTCATCAACTCAGTAAGCGACAACAACACTGAATGTGAGTCCAAGCACAATAGGCTACTTCAGAATTACCACTGTAGTGATGTTTTCACAACCGACAAGGGGCCAACGTGGCCACTGAGCAGCAGCAAACTGTCATTTCTGATTCCACATTAGCACTTCCCGATTCAAACTGAAGTTGTCGACCAACACAAGCACCGGTTTCCCGTAACCACGTGGTACGTGTACTCCTGAAAGGCTCTTATACGTCGGGATGACGTCACCTCGTGAAATTCAACCAATAATAGTCATTGGAATTCAGTGGGAGGGCGTTCCGTGCACGGAGCTGACTTCGGCATCTGCATGGGCGCAGAGTTGGTCTAAAGCCGCTTTCGCACTGGACGCGAAACGAAGTTTTCGCAGGACAAATTACATTCAAAGTCAATGCAAAGACGGTTCGCGTCTTTGCATTGACTTTGAATGTAATCTGTCGTGCGAAAAATTCGTTTCGCGTCCAGTGTGAAAGCGGCTTAAGAAATGAACACAAATGAGCGATAAGCGAAGTGTCAATCATGACTTAAAACGCCTGCCCTTGAATGTAGTTTCTCATTTGAGGTTTACGTACGTGAAATGGATACATCTACTTTTTCTTTACGGCTGATCTGCCCTTGGTATATTCTGCATGGAATACCGCACCGAGTCCGGGAACTTCATGCTGGAGCCTAATTTAATAAATGAAGTGGAGTTTGTGTTTAATTAATTGTTTTAATAAGCAAGCAAGTTCCTTCGCTGCTCTTAGAATCGTATGCATTTTATTTCGTATTGTAAACATGCGTGGATATCAGACCCCATACGGCTGCGTCGTTGGTTGTGCAAATAGAAAACAAATGAAAATCACTCTCTGCTGGATAATGCTCCAAGAGGCTGACATCGGCGTGATTGGAGCAAATGTTTTTTTCCCCCCGTAGAATCTTGTTATATCTGCTTCTGATTCAAGTAATTATAATTAACATGTTTTGGTGCTGATTTCCAAAAAGGTCAAAATCCACCTTTGGGTTGCAGTGGTTGCTGAAATACTTTGTCGATTACAGTAGATTGTGCCTCCCAGAGTACGTAACAATGCAATTGTGCTTGTTTAAAAACTCTAACTTCAAAATTCAGTCACGATTTCAGAATTACAAGAAACGATTCAATTTGTATGCCTTTGTTGCTCCTTAACCCAATGCTGTCTCTCATGCTGCCGTATTAGGTGCGTCCTATAATGGTAGAAACTCTTTCATTGTATGGCTGAGGCAAACATTACGTTTGTTTCGTTTGATTGTGTATTCAGTTCTTCATTGTTTGCATCGCCCTCATGTTGTCACATGTAGGCGTTGTCCCAGATTTTCCTTTAGCTGTCTTGCATGCACGTGTACTCTGTGCATGTGTTTATTTGACCCTGCTTCATTCAGCTTTCAATGTTCTGAGATCATTGTTTAATTTGTTAACAGTAGCACATTTAATAACTGTACAAACCGCCCAGATACTGTCCCAATTTCCGAAGAGCCAGTACAGGTGTGCCGTGGAATGCACCCCCCTCGCGGGGTCGCGTGCACGTCACTCCAATACTAAAAGTGATCCAGTTCCCCTTAGTTTCGCTGCTGACGGCCTCAGTCCTGCAGCTGTTGGGAGAAGTTAGGTCTGAAGGCTACAGGAAGTCAGGTGACGTCGTACAAGAAAACCACTCAGTCCACGTCGCAATTAAGCAAGTTGCGGTGGATTAATGAGAAGACTCCCATGCTGATGAACAAAATTGAAATTTCACGTGAGATCATGTGGTCATATATTGTTTTTTGAGTCTGCTGCCATTGTTTTCAATTATACTCATCATTTGTAGCTCTCGATCGTAGTTTGGTTGGCTTTAGGCAACAGAACTTCTCGGTCAGGTATAGGTAATGAAAGCACTTCTTTAGATTTAGGCTGTAAAACTATTTGGTTACGTTCAGGAAAAGACCATGGTTTGTTTTAAAATAGGCCCTTTCACAATTTAACCACGTCTTCAAAAGGCTTCCTGACAGAAAGCTTTTTGGCGGAAAGACTTCAGGGCAAACTTCTGTGAGCAGTCTTGTGTCACTTCCCTCTTCTTCTACTTTTTTTGCTTCTTCTTTTTTGTTGATTTCATTTTGGTGAATTACTGCCTCAACTGAGTGTACTATTTGATGATTACTAGCTTTTATGGCTTAAAAAAACCCTAGACTCTAATCCAGTGTTAATCATATATGAAGGGTTCAGTGCAATAACGTTATATGTCCAATTTTACAGGAATCAAGACTTGGATGGTTTTGAATATTGATTTACTTTATATATGCAACAACAATGCATGAGCTTTACAATGTCATCCTGACCAGTGCACAGCATTGGCACATGGTAAAAGTATATTCTATGTAATGCCATAAAACGTGAGTTAGGTATTTATCAAGTTATTGCACTGAACCCTTCATGTAAAAATGGACTGTAAGTACAGTACTTACCTGGTGTCTCAATCCCTCCAAATCCTTTTGCCAAAATTTCCTGAATTTCATCTTTTTTCACATTCATCACAGCCTTAAAGGTATAACTGAATGTTGTCAACTTTGGGGTTGAGAAAGTGTATTATTGTCTGAAATGAATAAATAAATCGAAAAATATTGACTGTACGCAATGGACTATTTTTTATTTTAAAATTTCTATCCCCAACCACGCCCATTTCATCAGAACGAAAATCTTCGGAGATCTTCGGAAATCTTTGGTGGTGACGTCATCTCAGGAATCCCGAGCGCAATGAATGGCGAATACAATACATTTATATGTGAATACACGCTTTTATATTGTGCTGAATATCGTCAGAAATGGTGAATAGATGCATTGTGTTTGGCTGTAGTGCCACTGCCAACGCAACCAGTGGTGTGTCAACTCATTTGTTCCTCAAGGTCCGTGGCATAAGGCGACAGTGGGTGAATTTTGTCCAGACAGCAAGGGCCGACTTTGTGTACCCGAAACCTTTCAGCACATCAGCTGTGATATGTTCACAGAGTTAAATCCACGTCCGACAATGAAGAACAACTAGAATCGCTAGTTGAACTTGAAGAATCATAGCAGTCGTCCATTGATGAAATAAAAGCAATACATGCATGATTCCTGAGATGACGTCACTTCCTGTGAAGCCAGCAAGTCATTTTAGTTTTCGTCAACTCTCGGAAAATCAACTTTCTCAAGACGATTATGCTCAATCCGCTGTTTGAATCTAGTCGATATTTAGGGTTGACCTTTTTCAATAATTAAACAAACCATAATTGGAAGAAAAATAGTTGACTCAAATTAAATTCAGTTATACCTTTAATTCCCGGTGCCGCATCCCCCACCATCCTAATCCACTCTGACTTTGGTTTTGTCTCACTCACACATTTAATATTAACCATCGCAATAAATGCAAATAATGCTCTGTCCATTTGAATTCTTTATGCCCATTTTTCCCAAACCTTCTACACCTGTGCACCCTTTCCCCCTGAGCTACTGCTTCATGTCCATCATTTTTACACCAGCAACAATGCAGTGCAAACCTCTCATAATCCCTCACTCAGTACAATCTTAGTACACCCTTAGCAGCAGTTCCGCAGCAGACTCCAGTAGCACTGTGCACCTCTCTTGCTCCTCTCCCGTTCAATGGCTTTTTCAGCTGCCTTGCCCACATGTTTACTTCCTCACCAGAGAACTCTCTGCACTTACTGAAAATGGAACCCCAATAATAACCCCCTTCATTAGAATGTTGGCCCTCATTGTGAAACAAACATTTTTTGTCCCATCATATTGTTTTATTGTTTTCATTTTTATCCCCCTGTCCTCTTCAACAACTCTCCGCGATTGCTGGTCCAGTCCTGTTTAACCTCACCACCGCTGTCTCAGTTCTTACCAAGTTTCCTGCTCCATGGTTGGCTTTATGTCCTTTTTCATCCACCTTTATTCCCGCTACGCATTTTCTTTCTTCCTTGTAATTTGCGATTCCCTTTTTACCCCTCAGGCCCGACTAAGGGGCGGAGGGTTATTGTTTTCACGCGCGGTGTCTGTCTGTCCGTCTGTCCGCCTGTCTGTCCGTCCACATTTGATTCCGTGCGAGAACTGAAAAACGCCATCACCGATCATCACGATTTTTGGTGAGGACATTGGGGTACAGTTACTACAAAAGCTTATCGATTTCGGCCGCGATCCAAAATCAAATGTGGCTGTCACACCTGCCATCTTTAATTACCACTCCGCACGATAACTCAAAAACACCCCCGTCAATCTACGCCATTTTTGCTGTGTTGCTTGGTCTTCTGTACTTACTGAAGCCTATCTAATTTGACGGCACTCGGATGTCCAGTATGGCTGCCACAGCCGCCATCTTGTATTTTGTATTCCATAGGATGACTTGCAAAGGCCTTCGTCAATGTATTTTCATTCGAAATAATCCAGGGGCTGAGGGGTGACGCCTGCTTTGCGGGGCTATTTTTTCTCTTTAATTTCCTCTCTCTGCCATACCTTAATCCATTGGAAATTCCTTGCATCCGTGATCCAAACTCTTAATCTAAAAACATATGCAAAAAATATCAAAAACCAAACATTCCAAGATAAATACAAATTTTCTTGTGCTTTAACCTGACTCGTGCCCTGCACATACCTAACTCTCACTTCTGTATCACTCTCATGTCGGAATCTCTTAAAGATGACATAGAATCAAAAACCTTCATTACCTTGTCTATGTTGAATAACGGTAGTGTACCCTCATTCAAGAACAAACAAAAGGTGCTATACATTCTGAACATCTCCGTTTCATAGAAATTCCTCTTTTAAAAATGACCGCCAGAAAACGGGCCAATCTGAACAATGGATACATATGATGTCACATGTATCTCACTGCCCCCCCCCACTCTCATTCCATTTCCTCCCCTTCAAAATAATTTGCATACACGTCTTTATGCAATTCCATTGCTTCCAATCCCTCAGTAAAGACAAGCATGAGAATTCCAGAGTCATAATCGATTTCCGTGTCACTTGTGGGGAAATCCACCGTAATGCACGTGAAATGGATTAACTTATTGCACGAGGACTTAAATTCCATAAATGAATTTCTTCAGTGCGCTTTGAATGAATACTTGCTGACTCTGGCACGGGAACGTCAATGCAAGAGACTCACTCCGAATGCGCAAGGCTTGGCAGCTCGTTTGAAAAAAAAAAAAACATTCAAAAATACTTACCATTCAGAAACATTTAAATCCAGCCTTTGCTTGACTGGTTCTTCCTCTAATTCAATGTCCTCATCTGATTCGGGCTCAAACATATAAGGCTGAATCTCTGAATATGCCATAGCTGCATAAAGTTGGTCTGTCCGTGTTCCGAAGCCAGCGAGTATTTTCCATTTTCCCTACCACTCTGGGTGACGTTACATTCTTTTGAGTGGCAGCAAAGCCAGCCAATCAGTGTCAAATGCTTGCATTTCATAATGAGGTTGCCAATTAAGCCCGAAAGGTCGCCAAATAGGTGCAAAACAACGCGTTCTAAATCCCCCACCCTAACATAGCTTTTTGAGAGAGGTTTTTAGGAAGCTTCTGAGGCATTACAGACCCAACCAAAATTTTGTTGTCTATATGTCACATCACAGAACAAGGATAAATATCCCGTTCAACCATTCTATGTCACCTTTAATTTAATTGAAGGTTCCCTATCTTGCCACAAAGTGTGCAGACAGTTAGGTATTACTAGCCATTTGAAAATACGTCTCTTTGTGACATCACATGGTCAGGTGATGGACTGATAAACTTTCGGCAACCATCAGTTCCTTCATTACTGTGGGTGGTCCCTCCCCTTAGTGATATAACAAATGACAG
This sequence comes from Gymnothorax javanicus, assembly GCA_029692085.1. Classification (NCBI taxonomy): domain Eukaryota; kingdom Metazoa; phylum Chordata; class Actinopteri; order Anguilliformes; family Muraenidae; genus Gymnothorax; species Gymnothorax javanicus. Next base: position 6,454,951 of record CM056198.1, on the reverse strand, counting down.
ATTTTGAAATGGCTTGTATTGGCTAATTGGCTGTGCACCTTGTGGCATGATAGGGGACCTTTAACTATATTGGTTTGTACTGGCAACCAAGTGGTGGAATTTGCCTTCGCCTGCTTTACCTAAATGACCCACAAGTGCACATGTGATAATGAGAATTTTTTTTTTTTTTCATAAAAGTTAGTGTTGTAGCTTATGTCAGTGTAACAGTCTCTGTGGTAGACTGCGTGGATGCCCATAGTAAGTTAGACTAATAAATAAATGAAATAAATAAATAAATCTCAAGAAGGTACATGGGTGCAGCATTGGTCAGTAAAGGCACAAAAATAGAAAGACTAAGTTAATGACTTTATTTCCAAGAGTAGCCAATAGTACGAGTGGCGGTGCAAATTGCGACAAATCGGTACATTCAAGACGTCACGTTATAGAAGTCAGTAAACAACATACCAAATAATGTGCAATGACGATTAATAACATCCTCTTTATCGCAAAGGTTATGCAAAAACATTAAATCTGTCACAATCAGCAGAATAAGGTATTAAAAACAATTTCTCACAGCTTCTGGGAAAACAGCGTCTCCTGGTGTTCTATTGTTGCCACTTTCATTAACGATCAGCAATAGTGAGCGAGGACAGGGTTCGGCATTTTCATCCTGTGTAAATCTAGCTAAATCATCCGTTTAAACCCGGTGATTGGATGAGACATTGAGGCATTTATTCTGATGTTCCAGTAGCCAATCAGCTCCTAACTGTAAAATAGTCTTTAGTCTTAAGGACCAATTATCTTGCTGACATGATGTCTGACCTGAATACCTTGGTGTCACGTTATTGTTTGCAATAAGCTTTGGATTGCTTGATCAGACAGAATGACTGAGCTATCATAGTACTGGTAAGACACTGGTAGGTTAGTTGTGTTAAGCTGTCATTTCTTTCCAAAAGCAACAGGCACATTTGAGAAAGAAACGAAACCAAGTCGGGTCATACTCTCTGCATTCTCTGAATTCCAAATTGAGATTCTTTTTCCCCCCCACTTTCTAGAACATGCTGCTCGCACAAACATACTTTGCCATTCATTTGTGCTTGGTCCTGAGGTATTCTGTTAAAATTTATCCCAAAATTATTCAGCATTATATACCATGAATGCAGCTTTGTGTAGTGACCTTAGCCATCAAAATTATACTCTCTGTATTTAAAAAGAAAAAGCATAAAAATATTTTAAGCGCAGACTTAAAAAAATAATAATTTCAAACGACCTCAGAAAGCATATCGTATGCCCAATAGCATAATTGCCTATCTCATTTTTTAGGTTTTTTATATTTTTTAATTTTTTATTTATCTTTTTTAGAATTATTATTTAAGAGAATGGATTGTATTATTTAAAAAAAATTGGGTTTTGAGATAATAGGAAAAAATGAAAAAATGCCTCCTTTTTTGCCAACACGGAAGTACAGGCAGCGATATCTCAATTTGGCAAAAATATGACCCAGGCAATTATGCTATGAGGCTTAAGATATGCTGGAAATGAGCCAAAACTCACGAGTGGTGAGTACCCCAAATTTAACACCCATGACTACCATAGCATCGCGATTAAAATAAGCAATTCTGAGTTGCGATGCTAGAAATTAAGACTTATTGCAAAAAATATATATTATTTTTAGAGAAGTACTTTCAGAGACAACTGTTGTGTTGCTTTCAATATAATATTGTCAACTGAGATATCAGGAATATTAACACAAGTACAAAACTTACATTTTTCAGTTAAACCCTTGAAAATCTGAAGTCCATTCACAGACAGAAGCAACATTACTTTATGAGGAATGTAATTTCGAAAACAATTTCTCGTCTTACAAACTATGGTTTTTATATATAAAGAAAAATGAACAAAAATGAATACGTTAGGGAAAAGACACACCCAGAATCACATAGGTCATTTAGTGCTATACATTCTTCCACCTATTGTTCTGCAAATGTACAAATACCTGTGATATTTAGCCTCAAAATTGCCGCACCTAATAGTCAAGTAACAGGACATTTCACTCTGAGATATGGTCCACTCACTACATCAGGGTAAGTAATTGTTTACCGATAGCCCGGGATCATTTAAAGATAGCTGCTCACTTAGTGTGGATATTCGCATACATACCCAGTGTACTGCTTCCTTTGAGCAGAGTATAGACGATGACTGTTTCTCAAAGCATAGGCTGCGGCCTGGGTAGGCAGCATTTCTAGGCCGCTACGTCATCGCGGGCCGTTCCATTGTGAAGGTGCCCTTGAATACAGCCAAGAAACGTAGCCTCCATCTTGTCAGATATCAGACGGAATTGTCAACATGGAGACAGAGTGTGACCAGTTAACAATTCTGTCTCCTAGCGGGCAAGGCCGCATTTCTCGGCTTTATTCAAAGGTGCCTTCTTATTGGAACAGCCTGTGAAGACAACCGCAGCCTAGAAATGCAGCCTGACGAGGCTGCAGCCTACGCTTTGAGAAATGGTCGAGTAAATGCTCTGGCACTCTCTTCTTCTGTGCTGTCGGTGTTAGTAGCGCGGTGAGGTCATGTGTGACTGGTGGTAGGTTCCGTGGTGCTGGCTGTAGAGGATGTCGGAGGACTGCGGTCCCAGCCCAGAGCACTGCGGTTCGTGGTCTCTCAGTATAGACGCCAGGTACTTCGCCTCCTCCGAAAGTCGCTTCACCTCCCTCCTCAAGGCAGTGTTCTCCTTCTCCAGGTTTTCGCTCTCCTAAAACAATAATTCTGATACTGTAAGCGACAATTTTACCTCACACAGCGGTCACATTGAGGCACAAACTGTGCAAGCGTGACACAATAAAACCTGTAAAATGACAAGAGGATTCACCACCAATCATTTCCATACTTAGGAGGAATCCACTTATTTAAATGGCGTGTTAAGGGGCAAATGCATTTGCTTTCGTGAACAACAAACAAAAAGCATGTCGTTGAAGTTTCCATATGCTTACAGTAAAGGCCTTTTTAAAGTTTTCTTGATAATGAGTGAAAGCAGAGAGTGGTCACATTGCCCAGATCAGTGGTACCACCTTGTGTGCTAACCGCCATCGCAGTACCTTCAAGGTTTCATGGCGGGGCGGCCAAAGACTGGTTCCTATTCTCAGGCCCAATTCCTGATCTTGTTTAGCAAAGTTACTCATGACTGCAAGTCTGACTGGGTCTAATATATGCTTTTCATATATTCATTTCAACGGCTATAAAACCAATATGGTGAAACCACAAAAGCAATTTTTTTTTCCCCCACTCAAGAACCTGTAGTTTTTTGGTTTAACGTTTCCCCCTGTGGTGTTTTATTAAACTAACCAGCCATTTAGTCACAGCTTGTTCTAGGCTTCTGAATCAGAGGTGGTTTGAATCACTCTGGAGTGGCTTTGTCACTCGTGGGAGGTGGTACATCACAGGCTCATTGGACGGCTCTTCCCAGGTCCAACTTGTACCATAGGAGGGAAAATGACAGCAAGCATGCATAGTTCCCATACTCTTAATTACAATACACAACCTAAAGAAAACTCAGTTGGTGATATAACAGTTGCTTTGTCTACTTTCTTCTCTTAAGCCGATGTCCCCAGGCTTGTTGTGGTGCACCTCTAACCAATGATTGACCCTTGCTAACTTACTGCCATTACACAGCTAATATTCATTGAGGAAAAAAAAAAACCCTTGACAAGCAAAACTGCTCTGACAGGAAGTGAGTCACACAGAGGGAAATTTGAGTTTCCTGTTCAAGACGGCCAGGCACAGCGACCGAAACTGCAGCGTACGCTGAATGATGGCGTTCTCTGCTCTCATTTGAGGCGAACTCTGAGGTGCGGCTCGAGTAAACCCATACCGTCAGTGTGGGCGGAAGATTCCGGAAGCCTAGGTTGTGTATAGAGACGGGGTAGCCCCAGGTCTCCTGAGATGGTGTTTGTGACATCCCGGATGGCGTTTGGGTATTTTTCAGTGGTACGATCACTGCATAGCACGACTATTACAACCGTAGAGCAACAAGCAGATGGACTTTTTGACACTTCCACATAAAAATGAGGGACTAGAAAGTATTTTTATGTCAACCTTAAAGATTTCCTACGGTTATACGATGATCTTTTTTGATCCTCTAATAGTGTTTATGGGGCATTCAGCTACAACTATGCACAGATGCGTACATTTCCCTGTTAAATGCAAATAATGCAAAATTGAAACTGTCAAAACGAACTTTTAAATTGTCACCCAATTAAATAAAAAACAAGAGCACTTGGAGATTGCCTGTTTCTGCCAAGGTCCAACAGTCCCCCAGTTGTCTGGGACACATGCAAATCGAGGACCCCAATCGAAAATCCAAACCCTGTTTTTGCCCATCTGATCCAGGGGACTCATCGAACCTTGGCCAAGTTCTAATATCTCATAGCCCTCATCAAGGAGGTTTCCCCTGATTTTTAGTATCTGAAAACTATGTGTATTTCTCAAGTTAGAGGCAAAAATGGCCTTATCTCTGTATGGTGAAAAATCCTTTAAAAAATTCCTGGATTAAGAATTTGATTTCCCAAAGTTAAATCACTAATAAGTTGAGCCGAGACACTCCGGGGGGGATTCTAAAAATCTGTGTATAACTTTTTCTGTAATGTTGCTAAGAGACAAACCCACACCTAAGGTAGAACATAACCTCATTGGCGAGATCTTCTGAGTAACATAAAGCATGTTGTATTCTTTTCCATGGAAATGTCCTAAGTGCACAATGTTGCTGGCCTGGATGATTTACATTTGTTTTTCAGTCCTCCCGGAAACCATGACCCCACAAAGTAAAATTTCTGGTGTTAAATCAACTCTTACAGAATTCATAATGAACTCATACATAGTAAGTCTTGTTAGAGTTAACACTGGTCGCTCCCCAGGAGAACATGTAGCTGCAACACGCAGTTGCGGCTGTTTTAACGGACCGAATGGCTGGAACAGAATGCGCTCCTGTGCGTATCTGCGCTCTGGTGAGAATTTCAAGGACCATATGGGTCTGTGTCATCCCCTAAGCTTCTGTCACACTGAGCGCAGCGAACAGCCCTCTCCTTGTTTACCGCGCGCTTTGGCACGGCTTTTAAAATCGTGAGCACCGGACCCCTCTGAGTAAGATGTGAAGTGCTGCCTCTATGGTGAGCAGGCTAATCGAGAGCCACGCTTCAAAAAGGGCCACTCATACCCAGCACCCTCAGTTCCGTGAACTGCGGCACGAAATTCGTAAAAATTTTCCGGAAAATTTTGTAGCCTTAGGAGTAAACTGGCCAATGAGAGAAAACTATTGTTGAACAGTTAACTGTGCTACTTTCAGGTATTGTTTTTGGCCGGAATGTCGAAACGGAAGATGTCAGCTCTGAATTACCCATAGCTATGAGTTGTGTTTAGAGGATGGTCTTTGTATGTGTGTATGCATGTATGCACAGTTGTGTGTGTGTGTGCGTGTGTGTGTGTGTGAGTTCATGTGTATTTGTGTGTGTGTGTGTGTGTGTGTGTATGCGTGTTTGTGTACACTCCTCACCAGGTGTAGGCTGTCGGCCTTCTGCATTTGCCGCATCCTGCTCCTCTGGGCCGCAATACGATTCTTCTCCCTCCTCAGCACCTTCTTGACATCGTCCGAAGGGTCCTGGTGAGGTCAGGGGTCAGGGGTCACTATGCTAAGTGCCAAAATAGACTGCTACACTCATGACACCATTTATAGACTAACATTCCATTTCGTTCTGTTGTGGGTTTCCTTGCCATATTTCTCGTGGTGTTTGCTTAAAGTTTATGTTTTTTTTCTGTCAAAAGCAAGGTCTGTGGTTAACATGAGCTTATTAGCACATCACACTTTGTTCTACAAGTTAAATTACATTACAATGAATTTTTGGGGCAATTTCATTTTTAGAACAAAAGGTCAAATGCTTATAAGCTCACGCTGACCGCAGACCTTGTATTTGGCAAAGAAATAAAATTCCAAAAAAAAAAAAAAAAAAAAAACCAACAAGGGAACCTATCGCTGGGAAAAAGCAAACTTACTATCAGGTTTACTTTTGGTTTCAAGACTACTTTGTGGCTTTATTTACGTAACTTTATGGTCTCTACGTAAATTTACAGCTTTGTGCCACAATGTGATGTAAAAAAAAGTCCTCAGAAGGGCATTGCTATTTTGCCCCAGTGAAAAGTAGACTGAAAAACAGCCCTTTATGCACTATATTAGGACATACAACCATGCCATATGTAGCAATAGGACCTTTTTCTGTGACTAGACTACATTATATTCCCCATGGTATCAATGCATAATGACCAAAGCCAGTATCAAATGCTGGCTTACCAGGTCTGTGTGACAAATACAGCTCAATAACTGAGAAGAACTTACCAATCCAATAACACAACTGCAAGTATGTCCCTTCCAAACCAAATGTACAGATTTTAAAGAATCAGTGTTTAGCACTTCTTGATTTACCATCAGTTGTAGCTACAGTATAACCTGATGTAGGTAGCAGTAATAAACATAAACAACAAAAAAAAAAGGTTCACAAAGCCTTCACAACCATTGGAAAAAAGTCAGCCTGACAAAGCCAACGTCAGCATTACAAGGGGAAAAGTACTTTGTGGCAGTTTTATGTATAGCTTTGAATTAATAGGCAAATAACTTAATTTGTGCAACATATTAAACCCTCAACCTGAGGACAAAAACATTAGCTTGCAATTGAAAGCAACCCTAATTCTGCAGAAATACTGGGGAGATGGCAACCCTGCTTAGATGTTGCATCACCCCCTGACAATACTGCTTTAACAGAGTTAAGTTTAATGTGCTATCTGCCCACGACCCTCCGCTAGCGCTAGCGCATCTCTCTCGCCTAGCATGTTCCATGCCCGTTAGGAGTTGGTGTTGAGTGGCAAGATTCACTGTGTGATCGTCGTATATGTGTATATATTGTGTTGACAGTGGTGTTGCTCATATCTCTGTCAGCCAACTCAATCGTTGCAGCTTTTTGTGAGTTACACATATAGAATTTGCTTTCAGAAGTTACTTCTATATTGCCCGATATCGCTTGTCCACATCAAGTGACTACTAAAGTCCCTTAGGACCAGCTGCCTCCTTCGCTTGTGGTAATGTGATCTGAGGAGGATCCCAAACATACATCTATATTAAACCAGAAATGTTCTCTAAGTCCGCCCTATGGTATACGGGCATTTTTACACACTGGTGATGTAGGCTTACCTCCAGTGCAAATAATGTGTGAAGAATCACAAAATGGATGCTACATTGCTGTCGAGGTCAACAGGATGCGTGTGGGAAGTAATTTTCATGAGATTCCAATACATTGCTTTCAAGCATCACTTGTTGGCTTGATAAAGTAAAAAAATTTGACGACAATCCACAAGCCACTATGTAGATGGCCTCTGCAGAGTCCTGTAATTCGCCAGCGTGCTCTCTGTGGCTTGCTAAGTTAAAAAATGAATGAATGAATAGATAAATAAATAAATAAAGCAAAAGCAAGAATGGATCCATCTCGGTCCACAATTAGATCAGATCCAAGTAGTATTTCTCCTGATTCTCATTTGGATGCAGTTTACTGAAGTTAGCAGGAGAGGGGAGGGAGGAATCTTTGCAAAGTTCTTCATAAAGTTGGATCATTAGATGGATTATTGCGCATAAAGCTCTTTTCCTACCAGTCGCAGGGGGTTCAATGCCCTTTAGAGCCATTAGGGGGCAACTCTACCTGACCACCACCAACATGGAGAACCCACGGCAGCCATTTTGTGCTAGAACACTCACCGCACGTTAGCTGTTATGTCAGGTGATGAATGATTAAGCAGCACGTTGAAAGAGCCAGATTTTTAAGGAAATTTAAGCCAGAACACCTGGGAACTCCCGTACTCTTTACAACGACTGTCACGGGATCTTGAATTACAACATGAAACATGAGATGCGACCCCAACTTGGCAACACTTCACGGGGGCAGGGTGAAGTAGCCGATGCTTGGGGGCTGCCTCGTGAATCCCACATTACAAAACCTGCTCTGGTTCCCATCATGCACCGCTCCCATCCTGCCACACCGCGATTTGAAACACGGTATCAGAATTGCGCAATGGTGATGGGTTGTTAGCCTAGCAGTTGGGTGTGGCAGGCATTGGGAATTTCCTGATGTGAACCTTATGAAAGAAAAAAATGCGTAATGAACTCGATTAGGCATCCATCAACTACACTATGACATGCCAGGTTCGTGATGACAATGAGGGGACTGGAAGCGCAGCCTCCTTTGCATAGCCACAGGATAACAGTCCAGATTCTCTTTTGAATCAAGATTGACAGGTCTCTTCCTGTTAGGACAGCACCCCCCAACAAACGCTGAGAACCCCCCCCACACACACACACACACACAATAAAATTCATTATTGCAATTCAAACAACCAGTGTGCATGATCACAGGTGTCCACATGGCTTAATGTGCACACCATGTCAAGTCAACAAACTATATTTGTAAAGTTACTTGTACTGAGGTCTTTTTTTTAACCCTTTAGCTCCATTTTCTAAGCACATTGAGTAAGCAAAGGAATCTAAATCAGATTGAGAACAATAAACACTTAAAAACATAATTATCTTCCTTATATCTTCGCAGTTTGCCATTTGTTGCCTATCTTCTGTATACTCGTTGACAAATCTCCTCGTTCTGAACAGGCCAGGTACTGTAAATCTCATCCATACCAATAATAACTGCCCTTCCTACTTCAATCGGTTGATGATATCTGACACTTCTGACTGCACAGCCTGCTACCTTCAGTGTTCGCACTGATCTGGTCCAGATGGCTCGTGGTTTATGCCACTTCTCAGGCAAGCTGTGCTCTCGGTAACCGTGCAGAGTCCCCCACCCTCCGATGGCTCTCTGAGAGCCTCACGCGCGCAATGTTTTGCAGCTTACGTTTCTAATGCTGCGACATTGCGCAAGTCTCTCCTGGACTCTGCCGAGAATGCAAACTGTGCCATGCCAACAGGGTTAGAACTGTGCAACACCAACAGCACCCAAGCTGTGATATACAACCCAAACTGTGATATGCTTTAGCGGCAGTGTTAAAAGTGTGATATACCTGCATTACTCAAACTGAGACCTACATACAGCAGCCAAACTGTGATATACCAACAGGGTTAGAACTGTGCAACACCAACAGCACCCAAGCTGTGATATACAACCCAAACTGTGATATACTTTAGCGGCAGCGTCAAAAGTGTGGTATACCTGCATTACTCAAACTGAGACCTACATACAGCAGCCAAACTGTGATATACTTACTGCAACCAAACTGTTATATACAAACTCTATCCAAACTGTGACACACATGCAGAACTCGAACTGCTATATACCTACATCGCCCAAACTGTGATATATTGTACCAAAAGGGTTTAAACTGAAATATGTACACAGCACCCAAACTGTTATGTACCTACATCCCCCACACTGTGATACAGCACACAAACTGTTATACAGCCCAAACTGTTATAAACCAACAGCTCCCAAACTGTGGTAAACATTCAGCTCCCAGACAGCAATATATGTACAGCACACAAACTGTTATTTACTTATAGTACCCAAACTTTTTTTTATACCATGAACACCCAAGCTGCTATATACCTACAGCACCCAAACTGTGATTAACAACCCAAACCATTATTTATCATTAATGGCACCCAAAATGTGAAATACCTTCATCACCCAAACTGTGATAGATATTCAGCACTCAGACTGTAATATACATGCAGCATGTAAACTGTGATATACCTACAGCCCCCAAGCTTTGATATGCAGACAGCAGTCAAACTGTGATGTACCAACAGAACCTTGGCTGTGATATACCCAGTATATCCACAAAACAAAACTGTGATTTACCTCCTGAAAAAGAGTTCCCCGCAAGACTAAGAGGACCAAATTTTAACATTCCTAGATAAATGCTGTCGCAGAAAGGACTCGCTGCCACCCTGCCATCCTGGAAACAACCTGTATAGCCCCTGTGATCCTGAGAGCATTCTCGCCTTCCATTGGCCGGGAGTGGAAAGAGATGGTTTATTACCTGGCTGTTGCCCGGCGACGGAGACTTGGAGTACCTTGATTCGGTGCTGTCACAACCCTGAGCCATGGCCAGCACCGTCAGTTCAAACCCCCTCGGGTCCCTTCAGTTCTGCGTCCTCTGTGTGTGTGGTGAGTGTGTGTGTGTGTGTGCGTGTGTGTGCATGTGCGTGCGTGCGCTGAGCCGAGCTTGGCCGAGTTCTTAATGAGTAATGATTTTCTCACTGCCTCTCTCTTTCCTGCCCTCTCTCTCTCGCTCTCTCTCTCTCTCGCTCTCCCTCTCTCTCTCGCTCTCACTCTTTCTCACTTACACACGCACACACACACACACACACTAACATGCATACACAACACAGGTAAATTTAAAAGGCTTACTGGGTCCTTAACACCACTAAATTCAGTGTGAAAAAAAACAGAGCAAACACAAAAGTAAACTTCATAATTTTCTCAAAATCCACATGCAGCGCAATTGCACTTTGTCAATTTTCAAAGTTCACCAAAAACATGGGATCACCATGACGTGTTTTAGTAACCTGAACTATAAAATATTTATTCACTTGTGACAATAATTGCTGCGCTGCCGCAGAGTAGGCTCTCCTCAGAGCGAGGGACAGATATTAATGCCTGCACTGGTGCAGCTGATTCGGTTCAGAGTTGCTGTTACCATCTTCAGTGTTCTGTGAGTTGGCGTTTAGTGGCTTCACACCAAGATGTCCTCGTGTGCCCATCAGAGAAAAAAAAGCAAAACAAAACAAATACTGCCTGGTATCTCAGTCCAACCACACACACGAGCACACGTGCTGTCAGTAATTTTAGACCTTCAAATTTGGAAGGGATGGAGGGAGACAGATATCTTATGCAAACTGAATTTTGCTAAGCTAGCCCAATCTGTCAAGACAAAAGCTGAAAGGACACAGAGCTCAAAAAGACAGTAAGATTACGTCCAATCCTCATTTGATTATAAATGATTTTCATGCCAAAAGCCCCCTGTCAAGAAATTCCCTCTGTGTGTGTCTACCTTCCAGTAAGGTTTGAGGGGGCAGGTTTCACCTGTTTGAATGGAAAGACACATGAAATCATATGACTACCAAATGACTTTTTGTGTTTGTGGAAAAAAAATTTCCACATTCACAAACCAAACCAGGTCATGAGTAGTAAAGATGACATTTTGAACTGAAATAACAATCTTCTGCAAGTCTCTCTTTTCTTAATGCAATTCATGTTTGATTTTGCCACCCAAGACTCTATGTTAAATCAAACTATATCACTACCGTGAGGTCCCTGAATGTTTGGAACCTGAAAAGATATTGTCATTTTCAGTTGTCTGCCCTGGCAGACTGGAGTAACTGTTTAAGTACTGACGTTTACTGACAGAGGAGAACACTGACAAGTACAGTCGGCCAAATTAATCACAATACGTGGGGCTATGACACACCGTCATAACTAGTATGTGTCAAGCAATGAAAACACTTAGTTTACCATTGCTATCAAAAACCCACAATAGTCCAAAGCACTGAGATATTCATAGCATTTTATACCTCAATTCATATGTGGATTGCATTTGTTTAACCTCACCATTAAAGGGAAAGCATGCCGTCCCTTTATGTGTGCTGCTCGTTTCGGGAAAGTAGCGTGTCCCTAGATGATTATCTATGGTCTGCAGTCATCTCATCACCACTGAGAAACACAAGTCAGTAACAAGCTGGACAGGCCCAAATGAAGAGGTACTTCCCATCATTACAAAAGTACCATACAAATGCAGCTCAGCACTCCTTAGCACGAATGATCGTACAGCTTCAGCTTCCCAGTAGCTGGGATTACAGGCACGAGCCACTGCTCTTGGCCAAATCTGAAACTGGAAAAGCCAAGGCTTTGTTGTACTCATGAGCATTTGAGCATTTATTCCTGAAGATTAATTTCTGCCAATGGTGAAAAAAAAAAAATCAATAATTTAAGGGTACACCTAATAAATGGGATTCTTGTTTTATATTTTTCATGGTTTGTAGTAGACTAAAGAAATTACTCTACCAATGCTTAAACATTGAACCCCTCAGCGAAGGTCATTCAGAGGTAACAAGGGACATTTTCTTGGCAATCTGAAAGAGCAATTAGCTAACAAGTGGTGCCAGGCTCAACGCAACCCCGCCCAAGGGAGGGGCTTTAGTGCTTGAGGTGTTGAGTAATCTTCAACCCCCCTGACATTCGACCCCTACTGCTAATGAGCCTAATGACGTTACACCATAATGTAGCATATGGCTGGAAGCAGAAATGAAAAATGCCTGTTTTCAATCCAGTTAGAAATTGATAAAAGCTGATATGAAGAAGTTATTGTGACAAAAGATTTTTTTTTTTTTTACCTTGATACAATTATATCCAAAATTTAATCAGGTAAATACCTGGACCACATCTTACTTGAAATCTGGTGAAATTTGAGCAAACCGTTTTTGCACTGGACTGCTGACTGACAAACTCGCGGCACTAAAAGTGATACTTGCTCCCCCTTTGGGCATGGGAGTCAATATGCTACTCTAAAAACTAACAAGATATCTAAAAAACCATTAAGCCCACATTATTTGCCTTTTATTTTGGTGCTACCTACAGCAATGAGTTTGATGGTTGTGCATCAGGGGCTGGTGCACTGCCTTGCAATAGTAGCAGGTAGAAATGGTGTTCCTCCCCTCTCACACACTGCACTGCCAGTCTCGCCAATGCCAGAAGGTTCCCAGAGTACAAAGAAGCTGCCGTAACTCATCCCATGATCAGCGGAAGAGATGGCGGCTCAAGTTGCCCTGGCTTTAGAGGGCAAAGCCCCACAAATTCTCACAGACCTACGACCAGAAGAACGTTTCAAGTGGCCAGCCACTGAGAGGCCCAAAGGATATGTTTTGGCCGCCATGTTTGTGCTGATGATGCCAGGGACGAGTTTGTCAGTCACCAAAGAGAAAAGGAAGAGAGCCTGGATGCCTACATTGCTGATCTCTGCCGTTACACACAGCACAGCTACCCTACCTTCAATGATGCGACACAGGAAGACCTGGCTCTCCAAGCCTTTCTTCAGGGTCTCCACCCAGAACGAATTCATTAGCACATCTGCCAGTTTACGCCAAGGTCCCTGACAGCAGCCCTAAATTAAGCGAGAGGGTTAATGCGCTGGGGAGAGGAGTCCGCTCCCCTGACATGCGGCACCAAGCACACTAGACAGACTGCCACACCTTCACCATGACCATGGCAGGGAATCAGAAGAAAAGCCTGGCAATCTACAGAGGGATTCTATTGTGACAGAGAGCCAGGTCACACTGCATGGCACCAACTCCACAAAGCCCAGCACCCTAGCTGCCATCAAACTACAAGGGGGTGGAACAATGCGGGAACTGCCACCTGCAAACAACACTATAATTCAGTTGTCTGGGCCAGATATATGGACTGTGCTTGAATGCTAACTTAATGGCACTCCATGCAGGGCTCTGGTGGACACGGGCACCACCATCTTTCTGGTCTGCCTTGGAATCCTTCCTAGTATGACTGGCCCAAAACCTTAAGGTTGTAGACCAAATGCCAGGGTTATAGAAATTTAAAGTGATGCCCTTCGGCCTCCGCAATGCCCCAGCCACCTTTTAGCACCTTATGCAGAAGTTTCTGGCTGACATACCCAGAGCCATTATGTCATCCAATTAGACAAGCTCCTCACCAATCAAGGGTGCACTGGCCAAACTCAGGCACATCTTACAGGCGCCTTAACCCCAAGAAGTGTCCCCTTTTCCAGCGATTGACATCTTTTATGGATCATGTCATCAGTGCAGCAACAATATCCACTGACCCAAGGAGGATGGCTGCAGTGGATGATTGGGTAACTCCCCTCCAGAGTGAATGTGAGTGGTTGATGTAGTGTGGATGGTATGCCTGTTGCCACCAATGGTAATCACAATATATGGAGAGATTTCTCTCTGCCTTAATTTGTGCCTCTTTGAACCCCCAGCCTCTGTCATTATCAATACCAAAGTTTATGTCAACATCCGATCAACAGGTAAACATGATGTGATTATAGACTAAACGAAAGTAGTCAGACTTGTGTTAAATTTAACGAAAGTAGTCAGACTTGTGTTAAATTGCATTACTAAAATGGCAAGGTTAATATGGGCTCTAACAAGTGAAACATGCAGGTCTTCTCAAATGAGAGTTAAATTGCAGAAAGTGAAAATGAGATGATCTCAGACTGCACTTCAGCACAGAACTCCTGACCTCCATCAATCCACAGCCCCCAGCTCGAAGCGGTATGGATTACAGTCGAGCACCACCACTGACAGAGGTGTCCCACAGCATGCCTAAATGGCTCTGATATCTTGAACCATAGGAACCCTACTTAATTGAGAATGTTCAGAACTTTACACTTCAGTGTGTAGGATTGCATTTTTTTTTTTCTTTTTTGAGTGAGTCTGTATAATGTCTGAAAATTGACTTCTTTTCAAACCCAATTCTAGGATGACAACATTTTTTTTTCATGAACAGAGGCAAGTAGCCGAACAGAATAAGTGCCCTTTACATAGTCGACATTAAGGAGCAGTGTCTAAGTGAAATGAATTTTCACTAAGGAGGTTACATTTTGCCTTCTCTTTGCAGGTAAGTATGATTGCTAGCAACATGACGGAAAAAGTTACGGGCAGATTTTTATGAAATTTTTACCAGAGGTGAGTGTTGGCCCAACTTAGAAGTTTTATTTTGATCTGATTCTGGATCCAGGAATTTCTTTTATTTACTTGTGTTGTGGTACATAATAACGCTACTCGCGTGTGTCGCAGACATGTGGGGACTATTGGGCCTCGGCAGAAGTACTTCCCCTCCGAGTGCTCCTGTTCGGCTAGCAAAGACAAGCCACATCATGCATCATTTGAAAACAGTATTTAATTGTTATAGAACAGAGTAACAAAGAAATACATGTTATTAATGCGGGCACTGAAAAGCCACTCTGCCGGGAATGGATATTTACCACATTTTTTTTTATAAACGTGCAAACAACAATGCAAAAACAATGACTAAACGTATCGTAAAAAACCAGCCGTTTGTAACAGACACAAAATGCATCACATCTAGTGAGTACATGGGTATTTTCATATAATACATACATAATAAACCAATATAAAAACATGTATCGTGTAAAACTGGAAGTAGCGATAAAAAACAGAAATTGTAAACAACTCATTGAACATTTATGTGCTATCATGACGCCTGCGTCACCACAGTGCAGGATAAACCAGAGGCCGCCGGTAGTCAGCGGTGGGATACGTATCAAAATTGCAAAATACTACACGTGCATTTTATCAGACCTGTATACATTGGCAAGAAAGAGTGAGACCCTCTGGGTTCCGTCCAGGTACATGGTAGAGATCCACCCGACTGATTTAGTGTTTCCTCAACAACAGAATGCCTCAATCCATTTTAGAAGTGCTCCCTCATCCATCTGGGGCTGTACTTCGAAGCAAGTTCAACATTAGCCAGGCTTTCTTTGCGTGAGCTGGCTCCATAAACCCTAAACTCGCAATCAGAGATACCATAAGTCAAGGCTCCCCAGGTTCCAGTCCTCGAGGGCTACCGGTTTTCCATCCTCCCTTTACCTGGGAGTCAGGTGTGATGACTGTCTAGCTAATCAGTGGCAATAAGTGCACATTTCATTGCCGAGAAGAAGAGAAAACCAGGGCTGGATTTGGATTCAAGGGCCAGATTTGGGCAGCCCAGACATAAGCTACATTGGCAGGTTAAAAGAGAGCTACTTCTGTGACACTGAACACTCCGGCCTTAGGCTCAACACATCTCGCTAACAAACTTATCTCGCTTCGTAGCACACCCCTCCCGTTGCTATGAGGCAGAGACCTCAACTACAAACAGTGGAAGAAAGCAGAGGCGGGACTTCCCATTTCGGAAAAGTCCCACCCCCCGGAGTTTTGAGCCAATAACCTGAATTTACCATTTAGCCTTCAGCCAGGAGGTAGTACTGATCTCTGATCAGCTGGCTGAGTTTACGAGCAGGTTTAAAGAAAAACAAAAACACGTGGCAAGACTCATACTTTCTGACCCCAAGATTTTCCAGCTCCCTGGGGCAGCGAGGTTCAAAATTCAATCACATCAACCATTAAAATTGCTTTTTCTATGGAGTGGGGCTCAAATGGCAGGCATCAGGTAAGAGCCATAGCAAACATACACACACACACACTCTCTCTCTCTCGCTCTCTCTCAAAAGCGCTTGCACATGCAAGCACGCAGTCACAACTCGTAGCCGATGGCTGCACTTGTTTGTAAACAGTCCCCGTGGCGACGGTTGCCATGGATGCAGCAGGGCGGGGCGGTGGGAGGGCTCTGCCCTGATCATTGGGCGGTCAGCTGCTCCAGCAGGGGGCTGGCTTCGCTCTCGGGGGTCTTGACGCTGTCGGTGCGGACGATGCAGGTGGGCCGGTGGCGGTTGAGCAGGACGATCAGCTCCTGCCGCTCACGCTTCAGCTCCTCGATCTGGGCCTTCAGGTCCGAGTTCAGAACCTCCAGCCGTTCCGACTCCTGGAGACGCGGAGGGCGAGAAGACGGCAGTCGATACGGTGCTCGACAATACAGTCTAATTCAGCAAAGGGCAACCCTACTGGTGAGCAACTTCGCAAAGGCCCTGTTTACTCTCGGTTTTAAAATGCGTCTTTGTGAGCCCAACACAAGTGGTGACACATCCCTCACACCAGTCTCTACCATGCGCCTCCAAAGTGTCTTAGCCCAGTGTCTCCTCAGCCTGCTCCTGGAGAACCCCTGCCCTGCACCTTTTAGATGTTTAACTGATTTACCACTCCTAATTCAGCTGATCAGTTCTTTAGGAGAACACCCGATGACCTGAACTGGGTGTGTCAGATCTGGGGGACATTTAAACTGTGCAGAGCAGAGGTTCACTAGGAGCAGGGTTGAGAACCACTATCTTAACTGACCGTTTGTGTGCAGTGTTGTTACCATCTACATTTTTGAAGACGTATTTCCCAGTTAAGTCCTCGATGAGGATGCATCAGGACGCACTCGCATTCACACAACAAATTACATGCGGTCAAATGCGACCCAGACCACCTGGGCAAGTGGTTTGAGTGATCAGATCACCAAGTGTCTTTGCGGTCATTCGCATTTCAATTTAGCGTTTCCGCTAGTGATCCAATCGCCCAAGACACATTTTAGAATCAAGTGTAAATTCGGCCAAACATTTCATCCAGAAAAAGGCGCACCCGACTATCTCAAGCTTTCAGAAGTGACACACTTATGGTACAGCTCATTCAAGTCTGTCTGTAAATTTTAAAGAACATGTGGATTTATATTTTATATTACATACTCCTTTCCATGTTGAATAGATATAGAATTTATACATTCCAACCATTGGCAGGAATTCCAGCTAACTAATGCCACGGAGGGGCAGTGAGCACCCAATCACGGTCTCTGAATGACTAGAAAATACTTTTTTTCCCGATAGATTCCTTCAATTTTACGTGAACCATTCAGCACCGTTCAACGAAAAGAAAAAAATTGAGTGAGAGTTGAGCTGATGTAAACAAGTACTATGGTCACCATGTATCACTTCGCCACCAGGTGGCACTATTGTGACACATTTCACTAAAATAATCTGCTTTCTCATTTATAACGTTCCTGAAGTAGAAGAGGCTGCAGTTTCAGGACAGCACTATCAGGACCGCTGTTGAAGGACTCTAGATTTTCAGTATTGGGGGTTTGGGGATAGGATTCGTTATAACAATGGCGTCAAATAACTACGCCCAAAGCCTCTATTTCCGTCGTTTATCGACGCTTAGTCACAAAGCGTCACCACGTGACGCGTCGGGATGAGAATGAAAACACTAGGGCCCTAGAAATGCGGTCCTGACGCTGCAGCCTCCTCGACTGCAGCTATACCCTTCACGCTTTTTCAGGCGCGGGGTAAGTACATTGGCGCAATATCACGTTTCGTCAATAAGGGGCGCAGTCTGCTCTCCTGTCCCGCACTCACCCGCTGCAGGAAGTCCGTTCTCTCCTTCTTCTTGTTCCGACACCTCGCCGCGGCCACTTTATTCTTCTCGCGCCTCCGTTTCCGCCTCTCCTCATCCTCCTCCATCTGCCAGAGGAGCAGAAACAGTCCTTTCACGCTGAGCTGCTCGACTGAATGTTTTGTCCGCGAAATAGATTTCCCATAATGACCCAAAACAAATGTTGAACACATTCTATAAAGCTTGCCTAATTTGGAGGTGAACGCAGACCTCATATTCTGTCCGGGGTTGCGTTACATGAATTATTTTCAAAGGTACAAACTCAACATCCCAGGAAAAAGCCTGAATCAATTAGACAGGGTAAACATGAAAAGCTGAAAAAAGGCCACAGGTCAATACTAGGACAACCCACACAAGAACTAAAACTGCCCCCACCCATGCACTATCCAAAGAAAATCATGTGACCTTATTTTTTCCAAATCAGAACGTTAATTATTAGCACCTGAAAAAGTATCAAACTCAGATTCGCCACTGCATTACAAAATAAAGCCTTTTAATGTTATATAAAACCTTTATAGTGTGTTTTGAATTTTACCCACTAGAGGGGAGCATTTGTTATCTTATGAAATCCCGAAAGCACAGATGCTAACTTACATACTTGGATCCACTGACTGAATGGAGGTACTATGTTAGTAGCTAACTTAGTTAGCAACTATGCTTTTCGGAAATGCTCCCCAGTTCAGCCCTAACAAAGGCTACTGATTTAAATCTTCAAGGAAGGAGCCAAACACCAAAATCTCGTATCATTTAGAACTGAAAAAGAAGGAATCAAACCCAAAATCTTTGGCCTTAAAGTAATACTCTGTTGCTGCTGGTTCTACAGGAACCCTCACTTAGTGCCAGAAGAGGGAACAGTCATGTTTCATAATAGCTTCTGAACTTCAGATTTTTAAGAATAAATCCTCTTTGCACAAGTTGACACTTAAGCCACATTAATTTATCTCAGTCTGAAGACTTCCTATGTTCTTATTGAAAAGCCTTTCACTGTGAGTCAATCTGAACAAACACTGGTGCGCAAAAATAAATAACTCATCAAGTTAGTAGTGCAATTATGAACTAATAAATTATAATGCTGGCTCAAAATTAAGTTTCCAAAACTTGAGTAAATCCCAATAACCAAAGCAGGTCAGTGAGGGTTAGCATCTCTGTTCCACTGGCTGTAAAGTGCCCCTGAGGATTAAGACAGGGCTATTATTCAACAGCTTGAGTCATGTCCACTCACTGGTGCCAAACCAGACGTGACTTAACTGTGGAAAGAATCTAAACTTCCCATTTCCACATAACCACACCCCAACCCTGAATGTTAATACTCCAAAAATATGTCTTCATGAGTGATTTGACTTCATAATTCATCATAAAATATAAGAAAATGCAACCCTTTTCCCTTTTTCTGTAACTTTCTGCTTGTCGATCAAAATTTTTGAACCCTGCTGGCAAATCTAAAACGAAACAGACCAGCCTCAATTACTTCGCTAAGTTTTTTTTTTTTTTTTTAGCGAATTAGTCCACAGAGGAATAAGAGTTAAAACTAATACTTATAGTTGACTTTTTTGTGTTTTTTTTTCCACAGGCAATAAATCTGATGAGCTTTAGCCATGGAAAGAATTTGAGCTATTCATACCCAATCCACCTTTTGACCACCAGATTTGCAAAAGTAAAGGGGTCAGAAAGCAAAAATCCTTTTTTTGCATTTTCTTCCACCATTGAAGTAATTAGCCAGCTAATTAGCTGTACCTACTGACAGAAGAATTGCGCTACTGAGAGATTCCAGCTGGTCAGAACATAATTCTGAGGAGAACTTTAACAGTATAAAATCTGGATTTTTCCAGCTCAGCCCACCATACGCCATGATCCTCACCTCGCCTTTGATTGACAGGGGGAGGGGCCTCTTGCCCAAGCTTCCCAGGAAGTGCAGAGGTGCCAGCAGGCCACCCATGGCCCGCAGGTCAGCCATTTTGAGCTGGTCGGTCAGCGTGGCGCCAGGGATACCAGCTAGCGGGCCCAGGCTGGGGACAGAGCCTGCGGTCAGGGTCGGGTCCGGGAGCTGACCCGGCATCATGTCACACCTCACCAGCTGTGCGTGAGAGAGGGAGGAGAGGAGTAGGGGTTAATGAAACTTCACTCTGCCTTTCAGCTAAACTTCGTTCAATTTATTCACTTCTTACACATTTTCATTCACTTTCTGTCTTTCTACACAAAAAAGATGAACATACATACTCTTCCAATCCCACTTTGCCAACATACAAAATTTATCAAGGAAAAGTAAACTAAGTAATAAAGCTTGTATGCACATATACCGATGGTGGTTGGTGTGCTGGAAATTGTGGAGGAGGAGAACTCGGCCTGTTTTCAATCGCATTCAATTTAACAATACGTGAACTTGAAAAACACTCAACGCCATCATGTGTGACCAGTTCTCCACGTTAAGATTAAACGGGAAACAAAATGTGTCAGTTTGACGTGGAACTGCATTTCAGTCATAGTATACTTTAGTCAGTTGCGGATACTTGCTGCAAATCTTTGTTTTCTTCGTCATTTTAACGATCAAAAAGCGCAGGATAGAGACCCGCCATTCAGGATGTGCTAAAAGCAAATGTGGAAGTTGTTTACCTTTTTTGGTAAAGTGAATGAAACATTTTTTCTGAATTGAATTCACTACTCATCACTGCAGCAGTATATTTGAAGGAAGCTGTGCATTTATTTACTGATTTGATGATAATGATCATGGGAAAACTTATTAACTGAGGAAAGCAAAGCGGAGAGGGTGAACGAGAGAGAAGCAGAAAAAAGGAAAATAGAGAGCGCTAAACAAATTTTTAAGACAAAAAAAGGAAGTGAAAGAACTTTAAAGTCAGAAAACAGGTTTTTCTTTGATACTTGGCAATGGTATCCGAATAATTTCCGCGGAAATTTTAGCCAAGGCATGCAGGCTAATGGTAAACAGTGCAGAAATGGGGATGGACAAATCCTGCACTGATGGTAACTACTTGAGGAAACGTTCACTGGTTGAAGACCAGGTAAGATGAAACGCTTGTTCTCCTGAGATTCTGCTCACCACAGAACATTGGCTAATCACCAGATTAACTGAATTTCCTGAAGAGAAGTGGGTATTTTCATTCGGGCAGTTTTTTTCTTGTGTAATTCTGAGCAAAATCAATCGATGGGAATTTAATTTCAGAAAGCAGACTAAGCACAGCCCTCAGACGGCTTCCGAGCCAGAACAGAGAGGGAAAAAGAAAAAGAGTTGAGCTTGCATGAGCGTACTGCAACAATCCAGTGTTGTACAGAGCCGCCTTTCGAAGTCCCCTTCCAAGCAGATCTCCACTGCTGAGATTTCATTGGTCAATTTTCCCCTCCGGGTCTAACCCCGCCTCATTTTTGTCTTCAGCCGTCAGTCTGATTATACCCAATGGTAAGTCATAATAAATGTATGTCTATCCAATAGACAGGCAGGCAGCCTTCCATAAACTGTTAGTCAGCTACTCAGGGTGCACGAGGCAGGGGCTGCTCTCCAACAACCCGTTTCATCGGGTCTTTCCTCATATTCCCCCCCCAGGTCAATATCTTGACTCGTTTACAGAGCGCTCGGCTGGGGCCCTCTTTGTTTTTTCTGGACCCGGCAGTAAAAGAGGCGGCCAGGCTGGAAAGCGAACTCTCAAACGTTCCCCCCCGCACTTGGCTCCGAGGACAGGAGCGTCCACCAGTGCCAGCAAACAGCTCTGCTCACACGCAACCTCCTGCCCGGCTTGGGGAGTTAAACACCCCGTTTCCTGATCCAGCATTTCAACCACCACCATGAGGCAAGACTGTGACCCACCGTGGCGACATTGTCGACTCAGAGCAAGATGACCGCAGGTTTGACTCCGACCAGGGACCTTTCCACAAGGAGTCTGCATTATCTCCTTATGTTTGTTCAAGTCAACTCTGGCTGTCTTGGTTTCCTTTCACTGCCCAAAGACACTCATTTCGGCTAATTGGAGATGCTAAATCACCCATAGGTATGCATGTGTGAGTTAATGATGCGTGATCCCAACATCATTTTGATACTATATGAAAATTGGCAAGATATAACCATAAGGAAAGGTGTTGAAAGTGCTTTTAAAACACTTTCAATAAATCAGGAGCACTGCACAGACCAAAAGTACTGACGCAACGCTTTCAAAACCCCGAAAGAGGGCCACTGGAGCGAATCGCTATTTCGCGGCTCAATTCCGCCCAAACCCCACCTGCCAAGGAATGCAAAGAATAAGCCCCTAAGTTCTGCACCCGTCAAAAAATAATAAATTCCACTGGCAGACCTCCCAAAATACATTTATTCAGCTGATTTACAGTTGATTACACTAAGCACAGTGTAATACTCTTCAGAAGCAATGTGGAGTTTAGGGCCTTGCTCAAGGGCCCAGCAGCTGGCCTGATCTTATTGTAGCTACACTGGAGCTTGAACCAATGGCCTTCTGTGTTCCAGTCACATGTTCAGGCTGCAGGCTACTCCTTAAATTCCATTAACACAACATACAAAAAAAAATTAGCATTAACAAAGTTCTAAGCTCTCAAAGCCTTAAAAGGTGGGGTAAGAAGAATAACCACGCAAATATCCCCTCTGGTTCAGTAGGCCATATTCTCACCATAACACCGCAAGAGGAAATGTCTGCTTGTGAAGTACAGGACTGTTTTTTGCTGGCAGCTGCTGGGCCGAGATCACATTACATTAAATTACAGGAATTTAACAGATGCTCTTACACAGAGCGACTTAAAACAGAGAGTGCATTTTAGAAGGGCCAAATGTGCTAAAAACCCTAGAAAGAGATGGCAGTCAAAGGGCCAGTGGTGGCCACAAAACTTGGATCGAGTCGTAATCCGACCAGAACAATTAAAGTCACACTTTGTCACGCTTTGATGACATGACACCACCGCTTTGCTCTCGTAGCCAGGAAGGAAGAGCCAATGCTGTGGTGAAGCTCTGGCCGCAGGACAAAGAGCTTCGCTCAGACTGGCGCTAAGCTCAAGGACGGTCTGGAAGGCCGAAAGAACAGAGCCGTGCTGAAGACAATCTGGCTTTAACCCATCCCCAGTCATATACAAAAACGTGTGCCAGACGTCTGTCAGCACATACACAAAGTTGGTGCATTTGCCAGTGAGCGTCAAAAGATGCATCCATCTCCTGGTTGAATCTTCTCCTGTGAAAATGTCCCTTGTAGCCTGGGCCTAACTGAGTCCAGGATCTGAAATAAACACCTCCCGGGTGAAGTTTGTCGGGGTAGGTCAAATTCACCCAGTCCCCAGCTACGTCAGCAGGTTTTGATTATTCAAAGCGGCGATTAGGCCTAGATTTCAGCTGCAGAACATTAAGGCTTTCATGTGAGGCCAGCAGACCATGGTAACACTGACCACAACGTCCTCTCGCAGAAGTAATCAAATAACAAGTTTAGCCTAATTCAAAAACTTGTCCTTGCAACACTGCACCAACAAATTAAGTTGAAGTCTTTTTCTTTAGATATGAACATTCTGACAATATTATTTTTAATTTCTGCATGACATAAAAACAATCCAGCTGTAACACAGCTAAGCTTAACATTTCAGCTAATCACACTTGGCCTTATGCAGCAAAACCAAGTTACACAAAGAAAGTATTCCCACAACACTGGCCTGACCCAACAGAGTTCAAAAGGCACTAAAACACCAAAGAAGTAGAGAAATCATGGAAGTGAAAATATTGCAAAAGTTCCACACATCTTTCACTTCTCCTTGGTGCCATAACTGACAAAAATTTTTTGACAGCGGCCCTTCTGTGGGCTGACGGGACACTGCCGGCTTTGGGAAACCCAATAAACACAGAACTCCAACTAACAAAGGAACACCTCAGGCTTATAACGGGAGGGACAAGAGTATATCCTGGGCCTACTGGAGAAATCCTGTCCACACATCCAGTGTTCTAATCCTCACAGGTAACTTCAGGCTGGTGCACAACTTCTGTTTACCCAGTGTAGGGCAAAGTAAAGTGTGTTTAAGTGCAGAAATGGCCAAGGATAAGCAAGGTCATCTACACATGAAGCAAACTTGACATAGACGCACAGTAAACAGTACAGCAGACCCCGTGTGATCCAGTTCTACATTTTTGCCTTGCTGGACTGCATAGATAAGTTTTCCACTAGATATTATGCAAGTTTCCCAGAAAAAAAAAAAAAAAACCCGTCATGTCACTGTGCCCATTGTTTGCTTCCTGCCTAAAAACTGCAATGTCTATGTACAGTAAAATACTTTTTTTTTTTAAATCATGCAATATCCCTGAAAAAGATGAGTGAATTATTTTAAAACCAAAAGTAATTTACTGAAAGTAATGCCTTTAAAACTCAAAGCTAGCTGGTGGGGACGGGATGACGTTGATCATATGTAAAACACTAGGGTGCGAAGGGGAGAGCACTTTTAGAGCAGAAGATGAAGGAAGTTTAATCGAAACTTTTAAATCTTATTTCTCAAATGTGTTCATTCCCAGTGTTCGCAACATCTTATTGTTTTATGGACAATTCAAGCCATGCACCTTGGACACTTAGCAAATGCAGTACAAATTATTCACTCCAACCTGCTAATTCTCCAATTAGCCTGGCTTGCATGTGCTTGCATAATGGCAGGAACATTGAGTACAGTTTGAAACCAACATCAACACAGACAGAACAAGCAATTCCACACAGGAAGCCTCTGTCCATATTTGAACCCAGGACCTTCTCACTCTGGCACGATAGCGCTTTGGTAAGACTCTTTATATCTCACAAAAAAGCGCTCACCTAAGTCTGTGGCCGCAAATTTTACACAATGATGCCAAATAATTATTTTACATAAAATTGCTAGTGTAGCAATAAAATGCAGAAGAAGTGCATATTGGGCCCCATAAAAAAATATAAAATTATCATCCCTGCCTGCATCGGAATTCATGGCCGCATCAATTTTTATTTTTTTTATTCTTTTTTTTTTTTTGGAAGACCAATTTTTAGTATGGAAAAAGGGGCAATCGGCGTAATGTTCTTAGAGAGTAGCGGGAATGTACCCGTAGTCGGACAATTGACCCGTTTACTTGAAAAATTTATGCTCCTGTGTTGTTCTTAGTTGAGTACTGGAAAATAAATGGGTCTAGAAACCTAGAAAAAGCTGTCACGAATGCATAAGTAAACTCTACATACAATATAAAAATATATTTACTAAAAAGGATTTTTTAAAAATCGCTTGCTTACATCACGTTTTTCAGGTTAAAAGGATGATAAACTAATATATTTTTTCTGAGGCCTTATGATTAGGCTAGCTTCTGTAAAACACCAGAAGCTATCACAGGAGGAAGAAAGGTTCTCCACCACCCAACTCCTTTAACTCTTCCAGATTATGCACAAAATTAACACCAACAGATGCTGCTACATTAAAAAAATTGCGGCAATTGGGGGGAAAATTACCACATTTAAAAAATACTTTCCACAGTAAGTCCGAGGACTGTCAATTAGAATGTACAGAACATCTTTTTCAACATGTCATGGTGTGCACGGTTCCTTGATTGTGGTCATTTGGCGGAGGCAGTCATTCAAAGCAGCCGCGGTGCTTTTGGAACAAGGAGGTGGATCCCGCCATGTTTTGTGTGCTTTCCAGTTCTTAGCATGCCCCCACAGGCAAGAATTCAGTTTCTTTACAGCTGTATCCGTTCCTGCTCTCATTCGTGCAGCAAAGAACAGATTTTGGGCGGATAACCGACGTGCAAACGCAACCACGCAAGCCAGGAAGGCCAAAAGATTGTATATCACTGTGTAAGATAAGACTCCGCTGAATCACGACACAATGTTAAACAGGATGGCAAGAAATTAGTTTCCCTTCTCGTACGCCTGGATTTCACGACAAAGAACCTGGAAATCTCTGGCCCTCATCAATGCATGATGACACTGGAGCACTACAGCTCTTCTGAAGCATGATGTTAAAATATCTGAGAACACATTCCATTGGGGAATGTCCCAACCAACCCAACTAGAGCCCATGCCCAAGACAAACACCCCATCAGAATACAATGATGAAGCCAAATTTCCCTACAGCAAATCATAGGCCAAACAACTTATCTCATTGTCTGGCCTGGCCTGAAAAGATAGGTTTGAAACCGCAACTATGGACCCGCTCTTCCTCACAGAAATTTTATTCCAATCAAAAATAACTCAAATCGGCTGGGACTGTCTCCACCTCACCTTTTCTGTTGCGATTAATCGCAAACCACCACGAGGGATCTGAAGCCCATCCCACAGCATGCAAAGGGCCACAGGTAAGAACACATTCTGGACAGTTCAACCGTCCACTGCAGGTGTTACACGCGATTTAGTCATAAACTGCTGCATATGACCATTTTAGAGTCTCCAATTAACTAAACAATTAGTCCACCTCGAGACCGCAGGATTGGCTCACGGGTGTGGTACGTCCGGCTAACCAATAAAAACTGCGGTGGTCCACGCTTTTTCATGTATTATATTAGAAAACACAAAATATGAAAGACAACGATAAAAAATAAAAGGAATGATGTTCCTTTCAAGTAGACAAAATGCAATTAACTAAACCGATTTGGCCAATTGTCACTCAAAAGGCGCAGGGATGTTCAAATCTGGACCTTGAATCCAAATTCAGTCCAGGTTTTCTTTTATCCCAGGTAAAGAAATGAACATTTAGCTCCCCTGATTGGCCAGACTGTCTTTACACCTGACTCCCAGGTAAAGGGAGGGTGAAAAACCAGCCGTTCTCAGACCTCGAGGACCGTGATTTGAGGACCAGGGCAATAGGGGATTGTCATGTCGGAAGAGAGGCCACATCATCAGAATACAGGAAGGAAACACAGGCTTTCCCAGCACAGCACCCTGCAAGATATGAGAGTAGCTCAAGCTGTCATTGAAACTGAAGGATATACTATATGCATGAGCCTGAATGCCCAGTAACACTGGAAAATACGTCTGCTCACCACGACAGAGTCAGAGTCATCTGAAGACGAAGAACAGATGCATCTATACTGACTTCACACACACTGAAACTTCACACAGATTTAATTTAAAGCCCAGAAAATACTATCATCGGTCAGATTTTCTGTTTGTTTTCACAAGCTGAACAAGAGGTCCGGCTTTGTTTGGCCAGTATACCAGGCCTGCATCGTCCCGCATGCCGCAAAGAATGCTAGTCTGGATCGCATTCCAGCGACGGGGAACACCATCCATTATATCGGCTGTATCTGTCAGAAAGCAAAGGCAGAAGTGCTTCTTTGAAAATACTGAAGATGACTGTGCAACTTATAAGTCACTTTATTGGAGAAATAGAGGCAATGGCTCATGCCTCGCAGTCTGTACTCCATCATAAAATATGTACATTAGGGCAAAAAAAAAAAAAAAATGAACGGAAATATAAAGAAATGTTGACGAACTGAACCATGATGTGGGATGGATTCCAGACGTTGGTGTTGGAAAACTGCTGAGGTAGCTTAACTCTTTCAGCGCCGTGGGCAACTAGTTGCCCAATGATGTGAGATATCAAAATCAGATGCTGTTGAAAACCTATCATGTGTCAACTTGTTTAAAAGAGCTCCCGCAGGGGAGCTCTTTTAAACAAGTTGACACATGATAGATTTTCAACAGCTAAGGACAACTACATTTTTAATTCCTTGAAAATGTATTCAGCGCTCAAAGGGTTAAGGTGTTGCCCCAGCAGTGTATAGGCAATGCCAAATTTAAGCTGGCATATAGACATAGAAAGCGGCCCAGAAGTATGCTGGTTCATTCATATCGAGCAAAGAGCACACAAAACATGATTCTGAGTTATTTCTGTTTGAGGGATTCTACTTTCTTAAAATACGTATGCAGCAACTGAGTCAAGCACTTTTAGGAACAACAGTTCTGATTCTGAAGATGACAGCAGCGTGTCGGGAACTACAGTTCAGCTAGAACATAATGTCTCAATCGCTCCACAGCTACAGGTTAGATATAATGTACAAGAGGCTGAAAATTGTTTTCAAGAAAGGGCATGAAGCAGAGTGTTCTAATTCTCTCAGAAGGCTTGCGGCTCGTAACCCCACTCAAACCTTGTATAACTTGCCAAATAAATTGATTATCTGCTGTACAATCTTATTTTGGTTTCATTATGAATATGTGTATATTTCCAGCTTCTAACACTTAAATAGTTCCCACAAACAGCAGTGGCTTTTAGTATCCAGGCAACTACAAACAAGTAAGCTCCGGAAATCAATTTCGTGTGGTTCACACCATTCATAAAATTGAAGGAAAAAAAATATTGATAGAGAAAGTTTTTTTCCTGTTTCTTTGGCCTGAGCTACCCCCTGCACATCATCCAGTAAACTGCAACATTAAAAACAAATATATTCCAGCATACTGAAGGCAACCTTTTGCCATGCAATAAGTGCGGAGGAAAGGCATACAATCACGTGTGAACACATGGCCTGTATAGAAGGCGAATTGCAGGGGATGTAGAACTGAACATCCATGTACCTAAATAGACCTTCGCTTTGATCCTTTAAGTGTACGTACGTGAGACAAAAAATGGCTGAGAGATTGAATGCTCTCAGATATTGAAGCGTGCACGAGCACGAACACGAAAAAGTGTGATAAGACTCAAAAAGTAAAGCTAAAAGTGATAAATTTATTCCTTGCTGTGTTAAATTCGGAACGGTTCACACGCGGCCCTTAAAAGCTTTATTTAGACCTGGTTTTGACCGCGTCAGGCACAAAATAATGGTAGTGCACATTGAAAAGCAGGTTTTAAGAAGGATATTGATAAGATATTGATAAGGTCATTGTCACCTCATCATAACCTGTCATTAGCAGTGGGTTGGAGGAGGCGATGTTTCACAATTCTGTAATTTATAAAACAATGTCTCTGTTTACAGCGTTATAACGATAAGGATTTCCACGTTTACATTTATTTCATAAGCACCAATTAGAAATCTCTACATTTTATCAAATTAATCCTGTTTGTGCACATACGAAGCATTCATTTAAAGACAACGAGTATTCCTCGATGAAATTTGTCAATGAAGGGCCACAACTGGGAGCCAAAAATCTGCTGTAAAATTGATTTTATCTGAGGCAAGTTCCCCGGCGAATTCTTCGGCATGCGCAGTGATTAACGTAAATGTTCGCAGTGGCTGGTCCCCGAACAATGGAACAAACACAAAATTGTTGTACCCAGCAGTTTTCTATTCTCAGAACGAATCAAACTACAGGCCATCACCAGTTCTAATAATTTGAGTATTTTTTCCCCCTCTCCAAATAAAACAGGAGCAGACCCATCCATTGTAATGGCTTCATTTCGCAACACTGTTGGGCCATGTAGCCTTTTAATTAAATATCCACCCTGCATGTATTCGAATAAAAGCGTTACGTAAACAGCTGGGAAGTCAGGTACCTTGCTACATTTCGATACATTCTGATTCAGCACGCTATCTACAATAGGCACCAGATAAACGCAGCTTGGTTGACTGGTTAGCGGGCTAGCCGCTATGCTGGACTTGCATCTAATGCTCGCTTGATAAACAGCGCGGTCTTAAGCTGCTTTCACACCGGACGCGAAACGAATTTTTCGAACAGCAGATTACATTCAAAGTCAATGCAAAGACGCAAATACACGCGTTGTTTCGCGTGTATTCGCGTCTTTGCATTGACTTTGAATGTAATCTGCCGTGCGAAAAATTCGTTTCGCGTCCAGTGTGACAGCGGCTTTAGTCTGCGGTGTCTGAGTGACAAGTACAGTCGCATAGCAGGGTAAAAATCTCAGCAAGAGAGCACAGTACGCCTGGAAGGTAATTAGCTCGCTAAACACCTGATTTTCCAACAGAATCCAACAACGAGAGTGGTCAAAGCGGGACCTTTGCGCCATATGCACCGCAACTTTGGTATTTATTAATTCGATAAATCAGGAATAGCCGTAGCTCTTACCTACCTACAGTAAGTTAGCTCGTTAGCGAGGTTACGGTTCTGCAACGTTACATAAGGCAGTGAGCACCGCAAGACTTGGTAGTACAGTAAGCAGCACCGCATTGACGCTGATTTCCAGTTATTCTGTCCATCATCTAGCATTATTTCACATTTAAGCATATTGTAGCCTAATTCCTTACGGTACCCCCAGCTGGTGAGCAAGCTATGCATTTTTTCAGAGACAGACTACTCGTAGTAATGGGCAACAACTCATTGTGCATGTTTCTGCTTAGTAATGCAAAAACACCAATTTGACGAAGTCAGCAAGCTTTCAACTTTGAATGTGATGAAAGTAAACCAGCCACGAAGCTAACAGTAGCGTGCAGAGTTTTTGCATTAAATTTGTTGGCTCGCCAGATTTCCAGAATACTTCCGAATGATCGGTGCTGCACACTTCACGAGTTTTAATAAGTTTAAATTATTATTATTATAACTTCATTCGGTCTCAGTTGTTTATTGTCTGCATAGTTTAGCAAGTATGTAAATGAAATGGAAAAAATATATTTACCTTCGCGTTTGGTCCTATATCCGATTTACAGAATTATTTTTCGATCCCTTAAGTTCTCATCTAGACTTTTGAGAGCGAAAATTGTTACATCAGCCCGTTTATATAGTACTGAGGGTTGAGAATGCGGAACTCCGCTTTTGCCGTCCAGACGTAAGCAGTGGTGTAAAAATACAGCTCAACGTCGGATCGTAAAAAAAGTTTTCTCCGCCCATAGCAACAAGAAAACATACAACAAAACTTTATGCTAATATGCCTGGTAACTCCCTGTCAAAATAAACACACGCAACTGATACAGTCTAATTTTAGTTAGCGATAATTGCAAGCCACATAATAAAACTTAATTAATGTTGGTTCAGTAAATATTAGTTCACACAGTGGCGATTTTTTTCTTCTTCTTCCAGTGTCAATGTGAGGTTCGTGCAGCGTGTCAGTTTCAATCGATTGTGATCTGTGCGCAAATTGATCTCAACACGGCTATTAATAACAGTTTGCCGGGGTAGCTGGTGATTGACTGCAGTTTTTACTTGCATGGGAACCCGTTTGCTCAAAAAGCTGCTTTAATGACAAACATAAGTCAACCCTAAATTCAAACAGGACAGATATGTGGATTGCACTAATTCAGTTTTCATGAATATGCTGGACATTCAGTTTCAGATGTCAAATACCTTGCCAGCCTAACCAGGGCCACGTTTAAGCAAGTCCTTGTGCATTAAGCTGGGGAATGTTACCTATGGCTACAACATAATGCTGCAGTCCAGAGCTCATGTCTCAAGGGTACCAGAAGAAAGTAAACATCAGCTTCATGTTACAGTGTTTCTTCTGGTGATCTTTTTTTTTTTTTTTTTTTTTTTTCCTTTTTCATATACTCATATAGGCGGCTCCAGGAAATAGCGACCGGTGCACATTCCTCAACAAGAGCTCTGGAATTTTCCTATCTTCCTGCCAAACGTTCGCACAGGTCTTTAATTGCGGACTTGCGCAGTAAATATAGCTAGTCTATACTGGCTTGCGCCGAACACCATCTGCGAGAGCTGAGGATGGAAGTGTGACCTTTGAATAGCCAGCCCGATATCGCGGCTTTCTGAAAGGGAGATCTCCTCGGCACATTCATGCATTTCTATTGCAATCCTCAAGTCTGTATGTTGCTCAAGCGTCTTAATTACCCCGTGCATGTTAAGCACACGCTTGTTTTCACCATGGTATGTGTCATGTCTGCTTGAGGACTGCATTAATCAATTAGTATTTTCCATTTCTGAAAAATGAAATCATAGAATCACTGGTCAAATTGCTTTGAACATCATGTAGCTTGTTAACTTTGACTGGAATTTCTGAACATTTTTAATGCTTTTGTTTCAATCAATGCCATTTTCATTTGTTGCATTTGTTTTCTAGCTGCAAATCAAGCCTATGAGCCATGGATAAATTTTTACCAAATATGTTCTTTAAAACATTGCAATAAAGATGGTCTGCAAATAGCACGGGGGCAGATCCACTTGAACTCAAAATCTTGCATTCGTCAATGACATTATCTAAGCCGGTGCGTCTGAGCGTAGTGCCCAGTTTCACAAAGCAGGATTATTGAGTTAGCTGGATTATTGCTCAGAGTTAAACCTGGAATCCTCCTGAATTCTCCCAAGGCTGATGTGAAAAAAAAGGCCTCCGTGGATTTTAATCACTGTAGTTATCCAGCTAACCCATCAGTGTTGATTTGTGAAATGCTCCTCAGTTTTTGCTAAAATTTGTGCTTATCCTCAGTTGACTGACACATGGATTGATTGGAAATGGGAAATGCGCCAGTGTTTGACAATATCCTACAGGGACAATTTTTTTTTTATTATTATTATTATTTTCCTTTATTACAGGGAAGTCCCACTGAGACCGAGGTCTCTTTTTCAGGGGAGCCCTGAATACAATAAAAGAAACACAAATTGGGTAACAGACAGAGCATAGTAAGATTCACACAATTACATACAACAACTGCAGAATAAAGGAAAACAAACTTTAAAATTATTACGGACGGCATCCACAATGCTTTAATTTCCTAAAACACCATGTTATAGCCTTTTGCATCCACGGATATCTGCCTTAATCAATCAAAGACCCTGTTATCAAGTCTGTGGCAAAACTGTCAAATTTTTCCCCAGAGAAATACAGATATGCTTTAAATATTTAAAAAAAAAAAACATTGTCTGATAAAGCAAGAGTAGTTCAAGCTTTCAAAAAATGATGCTAAAAAAGGGTTTAAAAAATAACAGGAGATGGGTCTGGTCACTTTTTCAGTAATACAGTGATTGGCTGGTGGAAAATACTTGGCACCAATTTTTTGTTTATTTCCATCCTTTCCTGGAGATTTATAAGGCCGAATTTTGCCAATATTTCTTGCTTTGAGCAACAGGCTTGGCTGTCACTGTCTCTATCCTTTACCAGCCCTCTATAACCCAGTTGGACCACTCCAGCCACTGTGGCATGCAAGGCACCTTGGTTTGCATGATTACTTTCATTTCTTTGGCAGTCAGGGATTATTCTTTTAGCGTGACACAATCACATCTACAGTGGCACTCAAGGCTAATCATTCTCTCTTCTATGATTCACAAATCTGCAAGTGCGACCATCATATTCCTACAACTGGCTAAGTTTTGTCACGAATTAACTTTACTACCATCTACTGGATTTTACAAAGTATGGCATTTATTTCGCCAAGGCCAAAAGAATTTTGCAAGTGAAAAATAATTTTTGCGTCCGACCCCTGAGTCAGACCTGCTCCAAAATATATTGAGTGCTTCCTCGGCCCGTGCTACATCCTTCCACGAAGTTTCATGAAAATCAGGTCTGTAGTTTTTTTCGCCTGCTCCTACTGACAAACAGACATAGAAGTGAAATCGCATGTAGAGTAACACTTGTGAAAACGCGGAAACATGAGACAAGACTGAACATTTTGGCATTGGCCCCATGTCTATCATTTTTCTGAAATGAGATATTATTGTCTAAAATGTGTCTTTGACCTGTCTTTGACAACCTTGACCTTGAGCTTTAACTTTGACCTTCCAAAACTGAACCTGCTCTTGCTTGGACGTATTGCTCCTTGTGGTATAAATTTCAGGTCGATAGTTCAACTATTTTGGACACTGGAGTGAGTACAAACAAACAAACAAACAAACAGACAGACTTCGAGACAAACAGACAAACATGAGGATTGGCATACTTTGCGAGTATCAAACCGAATCGCAAACATAACCTCTTGAACGGAGGTAATAATTCCCACAGCCATTAATTAAAAATACTGCCTTTTGACTTCTGAAAAAGAATTGCTATGTGATTACACTGTTTTGCATCACATTAGCTGTTCTCCTCTACATCCCTGCTGATACCTGGGAATTACATGGGGTAACACACAGCCATGCTTGGTCAAAAAAAAAAACTGGATAAACAGCTGGCCTCATGTTTGAAGGAAACCAACACAACAGTGGCCTCTAAATTTTTTTTTTTAGAGGGCTTATTCTTAGACTGCTACGGCGAAATCTTGGCTGCTTCCATTCAGTCGTTAAGGGACCTTCAGTCTCTAAGGTGATAGCCCCGCCCCCTTAAATCTGTGGTCAAAGTGCAGCTGGTGTATGTGTTTTGCCTAATATAGACTACCATGATATCGGTTTGCTATTATGCAAATGTCAAGTGAATTATGATGCCGGATAAAATTCTCGGGTTGTTCTCAAAACTTGGTTTACTGAATGGAAAAAAATGGGCCAACTGAAGATTTATGCTCTTTGGCACAACTGAAATGACTTTCCAAAAAAAAAAAAAAGTATTTACACTGAACAAAATTATAAACGCACAAACCAAAAATGCTGAGTTAAATTGACCTATAATGAAATATGCCCACAAATAGTGTTTATTGGTGTACTGAATGATTTGTTTTCCTCAATTCTGGTGACCCACATCTCATTGACCACTCCCTGTGAGATTACTCACTCATTGAGTTATTCCGCCCCTGAGCTGCATAGAGCATAACATTGAGTTGGTCAGTCAGCGTGACCAATACACAGGCACTCCTTGGACCAGGGTCAATAAAAGGCCACCTCAAAATGTGCACTTTTGTCATAAGTCACAATGCCACAGATGTCACAAGTCATGAGGGAGCGTGCCCTTGGCATGCTGAATGCTAGGATATCTGTGACAGCGCTGTCAACAAACTTGAATGTGTGCCATTCCACCATCACCCGGTTGAGAAGTCGATTCAGAGAGACTGGCAGCACTGTGGATCGTCCACATGCCCCACGACCATGTGTGACCACGCCCACACAGGATCGGCACATGCGGCTCCAGCACCTCCGTCATCAGCTCCGACCAGCCACCAGGACAGCTGACGAGACCGTCGGACTGCAACACAGGCGGATATCAGCTCAGACTGTCCGAAACCGCTCGAGGGAGGCAGACCTCCGAGCCCGCCGACCACACAAGTCTCAACCTGACCGCCGTCCGTCATTGGTACAGACTCGACTGGGCCAACCGTAACCTTCGCTGGACGCTTGTACAGTGGAGGACGGTGTTATTCAGCGATGAATCCCGATTCCAACTGTACCGTGCTGATGGCAGACAAGGCGTATGGCGACGTGTGGGTGAGCGTTACGCTGATGCCAGCTCCGAGTTGCACTGCAGGAAGAATGGGACAACATTCCACAGGTCACTATAGACAACCTCGTGAACTCCATGTGCCGGAGGTGTCCCGCTTTACGTGATGCCGATGGTGGACACACTCGTCACTGAGTGCTGTGAACTCTGCCCGCTGACCCCTGTTGGGTTCAGGCTGTGGTACGTAACTCATGAATTGTGTACAGTAAATTGTTAGTCATGTTTCTGTTGCTTGAATATTAAGGCAAGAATAAAATAATAATTGTTTTGTTGAAATATTTCTGGATTGATAAAAAATAATTTAAAAAAAAGCACTTTGTGCGTTTATATTTTTGTTCAGTGTAGAAGGTTTTTAGGACATTACGGATCCATTTGTAAGGCCATTAGACCTTTCTCTTCCTTGCATTATACAGTGCCTGACAAAAGTCTTGTCACTTATCCAAGTTGTCGGAACAACAAATAATAACCTGACTTGTAGTTGATCAATTGGAATCAAAAATGGCTTATATGAAAGGCAAAGCCCTCTAGATTATGCGAAATATACCAAAATAGAGTTTTGTGTCATTGATTGAGTTTTATAATTTAATTTGTACAGAAAGGTCAGATTTTGCTTGGACAAAAGTCTTGTCGCATTGAAAAAAAATGTGGAAATTATACATACACTTTATTTTGTGGCATATTTGTGAATACACAAATATGCCACAATAATATCAGAACATAAAGCCACGGTGCCTTGGAAAAAAGAATTAATATTGCGTATGACTCCCATGAGCTTGAAGGACTGCATCCATACGTCTTTGCAATGACTGAGATAACTTGATGATGAAATCATCTGGAATGGCATAGAAAGCAGTCTTGCAGGACTCCCAGAGTTCATCAAGATTCTATGGTTTCATCTTCCAAGCCTCCTCCTTCATCTTACCCCTGAAATGCTCAATAATGTCCATGTCAGGTGACTGGGTTGGCCAATCCTGGAGTACCTTCACCTTCTTTGCTTTCAGGAACTGTGACATGGAGGCAGAAGAATGAGAAGGAGCAGCAGTATAAGTAGGGCAGCAAGAACTTCTTGATATTTCAGGCTGTTGATGTTGCCATCCACTCTGCAGATCTTTCTCACACCCCCATGCTGGATGTAACAACAAACCATGATTTTTCCTCCACCAAACATGATTGTTTTCTGGGAGAATCTTGGGTCCATGAGGGTTCCAACAGGTCTTGTACGGCGACTGACATGCAGTTCAATGGATGATTCACCAGAAAAATAAACTTTCAGCCACTTTTCCAGTATCAATCCTTTCTGCGAGCTGTGGGCCTTGGCAAATGCAATGCAGGTTTTTTGTTTTCTGTTTAATGCAGACTTCTGTGCACTAATTTGGCTATGAAAACCACTTTGAGAGAGAATTTGACAAACTCTTCTTGTAGATACTGGGATTTTTGGTGACATTTCCTCATGTAGTTTCACTGTAGTTGAAGAAGGGCTAGCCTTGTACAGTTGAAGCAACAAACGGTCCTTTCAAACAGTTGTCATACCGGGGTCTGTCTGACCTGCACTTGCCATGAACGTCACCAGTTTCTTCAAATCTTTTTTCTCATCCCTCCACTTGACATTTGGATACATTAAAGATGTCTGCCACCTCAGCAGCAGACTCAGTCTTCAGGCTCTTGATGATCAGCACTTTGGTCTGTGGTTGAATCTTTGGTATGTTGTCAGAGGTCTAGTCGCACCTCATATGAAAGTCTGGTGTGCTGGGGTTATTTCTATACACATCTGGGAATGTGTTAATTACAGTATTTGTCATATGTTAAACTCTAATCTGCAATTTGTTGCATCATCTGAAGAGACGACAAGATTTCTGTCCTAGCAAAAACAGATGTTATGGGCTTAGCCAAGCTGTGAACATCAGAACACTTTTTGACGGTTTCATTTTGCACCAAATAATTAATGTGAAAGCCCTTGACATTAAAATGGACCATTTATTGTAACAATTGATTGGTTAGAAATAAAGTTATATGCTATTTTTAGTTACTATGTCCTTATGCGACAAGACTTTTGTCAGGCACTGTATGTGGATATGGGGAAAATTATGAATTGCAATTGTAACCCATCTATAAATCAATTAGTATGTATTGTTTTTGACTGTTAGTATCTGGCATAATCAGGCATAATTTGACTTTTTTTTTTGGGGGGGGGTAGGAATGGATTGGACACAAAATTGGAATAAAATGAATCTTTTATTAAGCAAGTCAGTTGTCTATGTATTCTTTTTATTGAACTGTTAAAGATAAGTCTTGAGTAGACTTTTTGACATTGTACATCAGGTAAGATCCTACAGCCAGCAGTTCAGAAATACTCCTGGTAATGTTTAGCAATGGGTGGATGACTGGAATGAAAATGTGTGTGCGCGAAGGGGTGACCAAAGTTTAATTTAATTATTTTCATTGGGGAAGTTCCACTGAGAACACGATTCCTTGTTTGAAATGCCTCACCGAATGGTCACAAGTGAGGAGGGATAGAAACAAGGGTAAAGCCCCTGAAGTGATATTTGGGGTTAACGGCCTTCGTCAAGGGCCCAAGGGGCCGAGTTCATCCCAACTTCATTTTTCCAGATGCGAGTCAAAATCCTAAACTGCACTGGGGGGGTAAAACCAGCAAATCTGTTGCTAACAGTGAAGCAACCGACCTCTAGATCAGCCTTCCATCCATCACTGTGTATTCAGTGGACAAAACTCAAAATGCTCATGTACAGCCATTCAAATAAACATGTTCCACCAGTAAAACATGGCACTGTTGCATGGTCTAAGGGAACCCTGTTGTTTGGTATACAGTGCCTGACAAAAGTCTTGTCGCATAAGGACATAGTAACTAAAAATAGCATGTAACTTTATTTCTAACCAATCAATTGTTACAATAAATGGTCCATTTTAATGTCAAGGGCTTTCACATTAATAATTTGGTGCAAAATGAAACCGTCAAAAAGTGTTCTGATGTTCACAGCTTGGCTAAGCCCATAACATGTGTTTTTGCTCGGACAAAAGTCTTGTCGTCTCTTCAGATGATGCAACAAATCGCAGATTAGAGTTTAACATATGACAAATACTGTAATTAACACATTCCCAGATGTGTATAGAAATAACCCCAGCACACCAGACTTTCATATGAGGTGCGACTAGACCTCTGACAACATACCAAAGATTCAACCACAGACCAAAGTGCTGATCATCAAGAGCCTGAAGACTGAGTCTGCTGCTGAGGTGGCAGACATCTTTAATGTATCCAAATGTCAAGTGGAGGGGATGAGAAAAAGATTTGAAGAAACTGGTGACGTTCATGGCAAGCGCAGGTCAGACAGACCCCGGTATGACAACTGTTTGAAAGGACCGTTTGTTGCTTCAACTGTACAAAGCCAGCCCTTCTTCAACTACATCGAAACTAAATGAGGAAATGTCACCAAAAATCCCAGTATCTACAAGAAGAGTTTGTCAAATTCTCTCTCAAAGTGGTTTTCATAGCCAAATTAGTGCACAGAGGTCTGCATTAAACAGAAAACAAAAAACCTGCATTGCATTTGCCAAGGCCCACAGCTCGCAGAAAGGATTGATACTGGAAAAGTGGCTGAAAGTTTATTTTTCTGGTGAATCATTCATTGAACTGCATGCCAGTCGCCGTACAAGACCTGTTGGAACCCTCATGGACCCAAGATTCTCCCAGAGAACAATCATGTTTGGTGGAGAAAAAATCATGGTTTGTTGTTACATCCAGCATGGGGGTGTGAGAAAGATCTGCAGAGTGGATGGCAACATCAACAGCCTGAAATATGAAGAAGTTCTTGCTGCCCTACTTATACTGCTGCTCCTTCTCATTCTTCTGCCTCCATGTCACAGTTCCTGAAAGCGAAGAAGGTGAAGGTACTCCAGGATTGGCCAACCCAGTCACCTGACATGAACATTATTGAGCATTTCAGGGGTAAAATGAAGGAGGAGGCTTGGAAGATGAAACCATAGAATCTTGATGAACTCTGGGAGTCCTGCAAGACTGCTTTCTATGCCATTCCAGATGATTTCATCATCAAGTTATCTCAGTCATTGCCAAGATGTATGGATGCAGTCCTCCAAGCTCATGGGAGTCATACGCAATATTAATTCTTTTTTCCAAGGCACCGTGGCTTTATGTTCTGATATTATAGTGGCATATTTGTGTATTCAAAATAAAGTGTACGTATAATTTTCACATTTTTTTTCAATGCGACAAGACTTTTGTCCAAGCAAAATCTGACCTTTCTGTACAAATTAAATTATAAAACTCAATGACACAAATCTCGAGTTTGGTATATTTCGCATAATCTAGAGGGCTTTGCCTTTCATATAAGCCATTTTTGATTCCAATTGATCAACTACAAGTCAGGTTATTATATGTTGTTCCTACGACTTGGATAAGCGACAAGACTTTTGTCAGGCACTGTACAGTTCCTATCACTAATATTGGCACCTTTGGTAAATATTTGTTTTAAAAGCAATTTTTAAAAAAATGTGGTTGCTGTTAATACTGCTAGTCTTTTATTCAAAATATTAGCAAAAACCTTTATTGTAAATGCAAAGAAAGGGATTAAAAGGGGGACAAAACTATTGTCATCTTAAAATAATTATTTTTTCTACCAAAAGTATGAGCCAC
This sequence comes from Gymnothorax javanicus, assembly GCA_029692085.1. Classification (NCBI taxonomy): domain Eukaryota; kingdom Metazoa; phylum Chordata; class Actinopteri; order Anguilliformes; family Muraenidae; genus Gymnothorax; species Gymnothorax javanicus. The sequence goes on along the minus strand of CM056198.1, from coordinate 6,415,067 downwards.
AATTATTTACAACCCTGGAAAAACTTTTAAGAAAAATCTAACTGATGTATATTGCCATTTGTGGTTCTACATAATGATTAGGAAAACTTAAGCTGTCACTCATTACCTTCTGTCTCATTGGGGTATAAATATGAGGTGACATGCCGACCGATTTTCCTTAGTTATCCATCACCATGCTCGAGACAAAAGAATACGACAAAGTTGTTGAGCTTTACAAATATGGAAATAGGTATGAGCATATAGCTTAGAAGTTGAATATACCCATCTTGACTATCAGGGCAAGAATTAAGCAGTTTGGTAGGCCTGTGCCAATGTAAAAAATCTGCCTGGAAGAGGACGTGCCACTTTTGAGTGGAAGGGAGGATGGCTGAAGTAGTAAAAGAGACTTGAAGCATCACAGGTGTAAAATTGCAGATATTGTTGATGTTTTGCTGTCAGAAAGTGTCTCAAACAACGACCAGACTCTACCAACACAACTACAAAGTGTTTGAGAGTGTCGCCAGAAAAAAAAAGCTTCTGTTGTCATTCAGTCTTCCAAAAGGCCAAAGATCCAGAGCATGCATCTAAATCAACACAAAAAATGGTTTACTGTCCAGAGAATCAAGTTTTTGCCACGGTCATCCCTGTCCTCTGACCTAAACCCAAAAGAAAATCTGTGGGAGGAGTTGATGAGTTGAATTAGAAGAATCTGGAGGGATTCTGCATGGAGAAATGGTCTCAAATACCTTCTCATTTTCTCCAACCTCATTGCACATTGTTGGAGACTCACAGCTTTTATCGGGCATAGGTGGCTGCACAAAGTATGAATTGATGGAGATCCAATAATTCTGGAAGACATGGTCTTGAGAAAAAAAAATTGTTTCTTCATCTGTTTTTCAATGGTTTTCTTTAAATTAAGGATTGCATTTTTTGTATCAAACATTTAATTTGATGAGGATGAACAATAAAGGCATTAATTTATGACCGCTTTTATTCTTATTAACTTAAGAGTGCTAAAATTAGTGGAACGCATTCTAAGTTCAGCGCAGTATATTCACTGAATGACAAATTTGCCACTTGGTTATTTGACGGTAGTTAAAAACTATTCTCCAGACATCAAGACTACCTGTTCAACATCAACCAAAAAAATTCAGACAAATTTGCCTTGTAGTTTGCCATCTCGTGTCCGTCCAACAACACCACTAAACCTCCTTTGTTCATTTTCCTTCACAAAACTTAGGAATTAAACTATTTCAAAGCGTATAATTTCTTTTTTTTTTTTCTAAATTCTGAATGAGTCTTAGGTGTGATTTATGTCCAGTTCCCTAAAGACACTATGTGTCAGTCAATTCTAAACATAGATTGATGAGTTTGGATGGATTTACTTCAGGAAAAAAAGCAGAACAAGCCATGTGCCTCAAGATAACAGGGCTCGTGCCCAGTTTGATGCAAATTCACATCCTCTGCTGAAAATTTGATCGAGCAACTAAAGTACCCAACAGTGTAAATAGAAAATACCTCAATAAAATATTAGTGGTCTTGGATGACCAAAGGAGCGACTGATTTATATGGGAAAATGGTCCAGAATTATGTGGTATTGATTTGACTTCTTTTCTGAGTAAAAATATGATCTGCATGTTTTTAGTTGTCATAAATGGACAACCACAAATGAAAACGCATACATTCAAATACTCTGAAATGTATCTTTGTTTGATCAAGCATGTTGTAGTTATCCAGGCTCAACAGATTTTATTCATTTATTTATTTATTTACTTTTTTATGGCAGACTCCAACCTAGCCATTCTGTTTAGGATTGAGGCTTATCAATACATTTCAAAAAGAAGTCTATTATACTTAGCCTTAAGCTGTCATGCTAAATGGATATTTGGCTTTTTACATTAGTCAGTTTTTTTTTTTTTTTTTTTGCCAAATTTGATGTAATAATTTAATTCCTGTCCACTCTGCAGGATTTTTTTTTTTTTTCTGTGTGTGTCTGCTAATTTTTTCTGTACTCCTGCACTTTAGCACCCAATTTAAGGCACTTCTTAGCCAAAGAGTCTGCGCACCTTGTTTCCAGAGCCTAAATTAGCTGCTGGTTGAATGGGAAATTCCAAACGACAGCTGGGACTAATGGTTCCCTAAGGCTGGAGTTTTTGACCCAAGCTGTGTGACGACCCTGTGGGTGCGCACGGGCAGGTGCGTAACGTGCGCTGGTGTAGAAGCGAGCCACTTGATCTGAGCAGACAGATCTGAATCACTTCCCTTCGGTAATCCAGACCCAGACAGGGCCGGAGCATTGCTCCATCTTATACCCCACCCCCCTCAGCCTCTCGCCCAAAAATACCATCAAACGGATATTATGCACGAGTCACCGACCATCTCTTCAGGCCACTTCCTTTTTTTTCTTTTTTTTGGGGGGTTGGTTTGGGGTCCCCAGTATTAACGCAAGTTAGAGCTATATGTTTGGTGAATACTTGTTGTTTCCTGACAGAAGTGGCCACTTTAGTCTTTTGTGATTGGCTGGAGTATATACATACATATGGTGATTCTTCTCCTGCTTTGATCCCATTCATATATTTATTATCCAAGCCAATTAGTCCTCCTCAGTGCAGTTGGAGATCTGGAGCCAATCCCAGCATGCAGTGGGAGACAGGGAGGAATGCAACCTGGATGGCTCTCCTATCTAGTGCTGGTTACACATGCACCAGTAACTCTCACATTCATACCTATGGGCAGTTTAGAGCCTCCAGTTAGACTGACGCATGTGGTTGGACAATGAGAAAATAGGCAACACGCCTGCTGAAAATCTAAATTGGAAAGGACATGCAAACTTCAGACCGAAAGGCGTGATAGATGTTCAAACACGGACCTGCTGTATCTTGTTATGCAAAGACAGTCTCAAACCTCTGTTATTTATCTGAAATACAAGGTGAATCATGGTGAAATAGCCTGCGCAAAACAATGGACTCTGACCTCATCATAGCTATGGTTCTGACTGCCATGGCAACACTCTCATTTCGACTCATCATATATTGACGCTACCTGACGAAGCGTCGATATACCTCACGAAAGGAAGCTTTTAGCATCTTTATTTGAAGCTTATGATTATGGTTCAGGTCAAGGGTTAGGGGTTAGGGGGTAGGGTTCGTTTTAAACTGGCGTCAAATAAGGACCCCACAAGCCTCCTTTGGCGTTTTATATCGACGCTTGGTCGGGTAGTGGCACTATATGACGCGTCGAGATGAGACTGGGCTGGCCATGGTATTGATCACGTTCACTTCCTGACATTATACTATAAAACGAGCAATCTGTGTACGTGTGTGTGTGTGTGTGTGTGTGTATGGGTTTTCTTTGCATATCTCGACCGCTGTTCATTTGATCAGCTACAAACCTGTTGAGTGTTTTGCTGAGGAGTCAAAGAAGTGCAATGTCACAGTTGAAGTCATTTGGCTGAGTGGTTCTCCAGGAATTGAGAGAGCTGCAAGCACCAATGTCTTTGAAGCAGATATTGACCGGACACCACTCCTCACCACACAAGCAGTAATTGAACAGGGACGGAACTATACCACGCAGACAACAACTGCACAGGCACTGCAGTGGTAATTTACAATAAGGACATCAGTGGCAGTCTTTTTGCCAAACTCATCCACAGCGATCCACAGCTACCTTACGTCACAATATCCCTGTGATTACATCCTGAAAATCAAAAGTAATCACGCTGCGCGATCAGAATTTAAGCATTAAGCTATTGTCTGTTCAGTCAAGTCAAACTGTGTGATCCGGAGGTTGTCGACTCCATCGACGGCTCCTTTCGTCATTCTCCCTTTCGTCATTTACATTAGGTGAACAATTTTGCCATAAATTAAAAGGGGAAATTCATTGAGGGTGCCACTCAAAACTGAAGTGCATTGAAAACGGATTGAAGACAGTTATTAGGAAGCCGGAAAAGTGGGAAATGTATTTGGAGTCCGGGGGAAAGCACTTTGATGGGGTGAAATTGCAGGGGTGGAACACTGTGCTGTCACTGGAGGCCTCTTCGGGCTTCTGTGACATTTGCGGCATATTAAGTTTGCTCACACTGCAAAGTTATTTCAAAGGTTTATCATTTATTTGTCCAGATGAAGGCAATTTGATCAAAATCAACTCATTTCTGCTTCATTTGGGGCTTCTATTGGAGGATTAAATGTATCGGGCAGCCTGGTCACGTGTGCTTTTATCAGCCCAGAATCTGTGAGTCCTCAATGGAAATATGTTCAAGTCAGATTTTTTTTTTTTTTAGTTCTCAGTCCAGCCAGATGATGAATTAATTATTCCTGTCATTGTGACCAATTTTCATCTTCAAGTCCCCTCCCCTCTCTTTTGCATTTTCTGTTGGTTTGTCTGTCTGTCTGTCTGTCTCTCGGTCTCACTGTTTCTTAGGTCTGTAAGAACATATAAACAAAATTAAATATACACGCACAAAAACATGAATAATTTGTAACATAAACTGTTGTTATATTCAGAACTGAGGACTGTTCTCAATTGTGACTCAATTCTACCCAAAATGTCCATCAGCATATCTTCCCTTTCCTGTAACCTTCATGTTGAGATTATGATTAAATCACTTTTTTTTGGCCAATCCTCATGCATGTCGATCAACATAATCAGGAAGCCTGGTTACACTGAACGTCATGCTAAATAGCCAGCATACTTTCTGCCCGTTTGCCATGTGACTTACACCAGTGGAAGATTAAGTACATCGCTTCTAATCATTCATCATTCAATTACCGTTATCACCAACATCAGGTGACTGAGCACCGCTCCAAGTGAATGATTGAGATTTATCCTAATGACTGTATTCCATCTGCAGCACATCTTGATGAATGTCCACATCACTTGGAAAAATTTTTCAGAGATTTTCCTTGGTTTTTTAATCACTTGACACTGAAACTAGGAATAATGTCATCCCCTGGAAATTTTGAGACTCACAATTAGAATGGAAATAGTCTGATGCATTCATGGTGTGACATTGTGGCATCATCTCTAAGCACACAGGTTGCATCTCCAAAAAGTACTAACGCTTCTTCAGTTTTTTTAGTATATATATATGTGTGTGTGTGTGTGTGTGTGTGTGTGTGTGTGTGTGCGCGCACGCGCGCGCATGCAATTATGTTAGGTAGGACCGCCTTGAGAGCAGTTTTCCTTTAAGTTCTTCAAATTCTAAGTAAACATTATCAAACACAAGAGAGGTTTGACTCATTGAAGCTAACTTGTATGAACGCTCCACTGTTTCTTCAGTTGGTTCGGTGTCAGCTGGTGTCCACTATTGGGTCCCGTTTGATTTTGACTCAGAGAACAATTAAATGCATTTCAAAATGAAACCTCTCAATAAATGTGTTGTTCGCCATATAAGCTCATAACAGAAATGGAATGATTTAGTTGACATGACTGGCTCAAGCCCTCGAATGTGAAACTGAAACATTCATTATTTATGGTGTGCATAGTTATGCATGCGATGTAGTATTATACAGAAGCTTGTTAGCCTCATAGCATTGCCTATCTCATTTTCTAAAAGTTTTATTTTTAAATTAATGATTTTTATATCTTAATCAATTATTATTATTACTATTATTATTATTTAAGGGAATTGATTTTTTTTCAGATTTTGTGAAAAAAGGAAAAAACGCATTTTTTCGTCAACATGAAAGAACAGCCTGTCGCTATCTCAATTTGGCAAAAAATATAGCTTAGGCAATTATACCATGAAGCCAACGAAACTGCATAAAAAAGTCATTTAAATGTGTAATTAAGAGCTTACTTTTACAGTTCAAGAGTCGCAACGGAGATTGGAATCAAGCCCGACAAATTCATGGGTATCCCAGGGCGAAATCGGCCCACTGCTGTTCCACAGAGCTGCTCAGCAAGAGGAATTAGTCTGCATATCGCTTGCTAATTGAGTGACCAGTAATTATATTATACCACTAGAGGCAGAAGAGTCCAGCGGCAGAACAGAAGTTCGTGCGAAGCGCGCGTCCTCCTCACTGAGGAATGCAAACTCGCACAGCAGCCGCTGATACTGAACAACCATACATCCATGTCTTATTTAACCGGCCTAAACCGATGCAGGATCGCACCAAGCCAATGCCAGCAAACAATGGGCATGTAGCTAGAGCACAGCCTGGATATTTCTCATCAATCCATTGCGGAGGTTTATCTCTAACATATTTTTTAAAATCCCTTTTTTTTCGTGTGCTCATTTGCCTGGTGGGCCTAGCTACCTTGTGTCCTCCCAGGCGGAAAAAAAAAAATCTTCCTGTTCAATTTGCCACTGCTGGAAATGGTGCGGGCAGTGGTAGCACCTATTGGTACAATTGGCTCATATCTACACAACACAGAACTACCAATTGCCTGTGGACGACCGATTACCGATCAACCACTTTATAAACACCCGGAAAAAATGACTCAGGATTTAAGGCCTTCTGAGAAAACCAAGCCTTACTACTGCTCTATTGTGACACTTTGGATTTTAAATTGATCATTTGTAATGCCACAACGGACTATCACTTATTACCCTCTAGTCTGATGTTGTTAACAGTACCTCTATGAGCCACTGTGAACAGTAAATTCAATGCTTCTTCTAATTTTCCTCATTATACATGTTTCATTGTCTGCACATTTTTAAAATGTTTGATTTTTTTTTTTTTTTTTTTTAGCTAAGATTACTAGTCTACACCCAGATGCCCCCAAGTCCACAAAATTGGCAAAAATATTTGTGAACACGTAAGAAGGGTAAATGGAGAAAACAGCATCGTTTGTCCCTGTCAATGCTAATCTAATGCTTCATGCCTACGTGCTGTTTCAGATTAACCGGCCATGCAATTGCGATGAAAAAATCGAGTTTTCCTCATTTTTAGTAACTTAGGATGTTTAGATTTGAATATTTGAGGTCGTTATTTGCAATCAGCCATGACCTTTCCACAATGAAAGTGTTCGAGGGAAAAAAAGAACGTCCAGGGAAAAGACCTTGCAGACAGAGTAGTAAGGGGCAAAGCCATTTTCAATGTCTCACAGCCCCCTCTGGTGTTGATTCAGTTGGCCTGGTCTTTATTTAGGCCTACCTTACTTTTATGGCTGGCACGCAAAACCTGGAGCCACAAATCCGCTGATTTTCAATCTCATTACCCAGGTTATTATTTTTCGATCGTGAACTACGCTCGTTTAGATGTGGAAATAGGCCGCGAAAATTCTTTAGAAACAAACGTCTGTGGCTGTTAATGATGTGCGTGTGCGAAAATGGATTTAAAATAACTGAGGTCAATAAACGAATGGAGTTGCAAAAGAAACTTAGTCAGATTAGGCCACTTTAATTCGTTACATCGGGTATTTAACAGGCTGTTTTAGAGTCAGCAATCCAATCCACGACGTCATGCAATCCTTGCAGGATAAAATTAAAATTAGTTTCAATCTATAACCGTGTTCGTCGAGATTTTGGACCCAAACTGAAAAATGAAAAAAGACTTAATCAACGCCTTGCGCCTAGCAAAGATATTGCACCAAAAAATCCGAACTGCTCGGTGCATTTGGCAAATGTTAGCAATTAGCAACTCTAACTCCAATATCCGTAAATACAAGTCAGTGGGTACAGCCCATGCACAGCTTTTATCAAACGGCCATTGTTTACGAGCTTGATTACCAGCATAGGATATCTTAGCTTTCTTTCAGATAAAAAGCCCTGTCGCTCAGGAAAGCACTAAGCGTCCGAGAATCTATCGTTGCGGTTCCAGAAATAAGCTGCACGCCCTAATTGTTTATTTCCCGTAGACAGGGCAGCAGTCCGATTGTTGCCTTTCCCTAGTATTTTTCCGGGAAAAGCTCGACTGCCCGCATGAAACCTAATTCCGATCATCCCCATGGAAACCAAACAGAACAGCCATTCGATCTACTGCTCTCAAGCGGGGCGGGGTCAACACGCCCCAACCCAACCAGCAACTACAACGTTTCAAAGTGTCAGTTGTCTAAGTGCCTTCCATATATGTACATGGAAGTGAAACGCAATCGCGTGCCATGCAACGCAGGAATGCAAACACGCTCTGACGTAATCCGCTTCACGCAGTGGGGCGTGCAATAGGATAGCTTACCTGATAGAAAATAGACTGCTATCCTGGCAAAGGTACACCAATAATAAAATAATAATACTTAATGAACCATTACCATGAGCTGCGTATTTTATCTTTTGCTGACGTTTTGCTTGGATCTAGTAGCACGCGAACTACATTTATAGATCACCATGAAACAAGGACGTCCAAATGACGAATAGTAAACCCCAAAATGCAGGTAATCCGAATGAAGAGAATGTTTTATTCGCAATATAATTCAGTATAAACACTTAAGGTACAGATATCACCTCAAAATATTGCTCACAGTTCCTACCAGAAAACCAAATCAATTCAATCCAATGTAGTGCAATCTGAAATGCATTTCTTTGATTTATTATTTCTGAATTAATTGTAAAATAACTTATGACAAAAATATAAATTAGCAAAAAATAATCAAGTAAGCCCATAATTTGCATATAGTGTTCTTTCCTGAAAGAAAATTTTCCATCCAGCCTTTTTGGATTGTCCTTTCAATGTTCCAACACGTTGATTGTGCAATAGAACATGTAAAACTATCTTGTTTGCACACATTGCGAGACATTGGTAACATCCTGTACACCTTGTATTGAGCTGTTCACACTTGGATGCTTCAGTGCACATAGTCACATGTAAGGTAGGTTCTATAAATCATAACTAAAGGTCATGAATTGACAGTTTTTTTTTTTTAAGCACAGGTTATACAAATATTTTCACATGGGACTTTTGAGTTACCTGGATAGAATGCTCCTTCATTCCAGTGAATTTTAAGCAATTACACTTCAGTTCTGATATACTCAGTCAATATCAGGACCCCAATGGTACAGTATGGAGATAAATTTGAGCATAATCTATTCTGTTCGGTAGTACCTAAACAACTGTAGTTTTCAAGCAAGGGACGAAACATCACTTCAAATATATTTAATGATCATAGTAAGCAATTAATGCTCTTTTTTTGCATTTGACATACAAGTCAAAACTTTAACTGTAGAAAAATAAACTATATCATAAAATTCATCTTGACAGATTATGTTGCACACAAAATGTTTTCATGGAAAACTAAAGAATTTAAATGACAGGAAGTCACACAACAATAAAGCTATGCATGCAAATTCAGTAAATATCGGGATCACTTTTGTACGCTATGTTCACTTTTTTCCACATAAATATACAATTCAAGTGAGCCACGAAACAGGACACCACAGTACATTAACAGATCCAACATCAGAAAAAGCAAAGGGAAAATTTAGGCCCTAAGGGTATTTTAAAATTCTATGATTCCTTGCATGCCGGTAATACATCTGTATATTTAAGGTCTCCGAAACAGAAATAAATAGCCATGCTTTACCCTCACTATTAAGTTTGGCAGAAGTTAATACTGGGTCAACCACAGTAAACATTTCATGAATGCAACATTTCGATCAACGGCTTGATCACATCAGATAGACACGACATCACGTAACGCGAGATCAGGTCCTGTCGACCGATCCCATCAACAGTAATTTCCTGGTGCCATCCAGCTGGTTAACATCAAAAGACATTACACTGACATTACAAAGCCAACAGAGTGGGAGAGTTGAGAATATCCATCACCAGATCGGATCTGTCCTCGCTGCTTTTGCAGGTGTCCTCCTCACTGGCTGACGAGTCGAACTCGGGGTAGGTAAAGGTGAAGAGAGACAAGTAGCTGGTGCAGGAGGGGGTCAAAGAGGAAGTTAAAACAGGGGTGCTCAGGGGTTCAAGGTCACTGGACACCGATTTGTAGAGCGTCTCCCAGTCTGTGGCCCCCAAGGTCCCACTCAAGTCCACGTCGGGCACAGACCGTGCCGTCTCCATGGAGACCTTCTCCAGGCCCTCCAATGGCTGGTCTTTGAGGTCAAGCTGGGGGTCCAGATCATTGGTGCTGGCTGCCGCGCTGGCGCAGAGGAGGATGTTGGAGTTGCCAGAGATGGCGGTAGTGGGAGGGACACTGGACCCATCCATCTCCTGAAGAGGGTTCACATCCAGGACGCTGCTGTCGGAGAGCTTGCCATCTTCCAGCACTGAAAGCAGCTGCGGGGAGCCCAGCGGTTCCCTGAATTCGCCTTCCGTGTCGTCGACCATTCTACACGCAGGCTTGTGGGTGGCTAATATCAGCTCCAGCTTCTCTTTCTCTTTCAGGAGGCTGGCGATGTCTGCCTGCAGAGCCGCCTTTTCTTCCTCGAGCTTGTCCGTTTCCTGCAAGGAGGAAGGAACGGATTTAGCGCAGACGAGTCTCGCGCACGAACGCACACACACACATCCACATATCCGTTCACAGCCCGGCGGCCCAGCTCAAACACGCGGAAAGTGTCAGGTTTACTTACGGCTTGCAGCGTGTCCGTGAGCTCCTTTCTTCTGTTGCGACATTTTGCAGCGGCGATCTTGTTCCTCTCCCTCCTGATCTTCTTCCTTTCTTCCTCTTCCGGGGAGAGCTGTGTCGTTTAAAAAAAAAATCACAATGATTTTCCGGAGCAATCTTGCCAATTCTCCCGTTAAGTTTTCCCTTGTGGTCTGGAGGCAAGTAATTTTTCTTGGGGAAAAACCGGCAAACGTATCCCTCGCTAAGTGCACGTAAAAAATAGACCATTGTTGCAGACTCAACATGAGCAGAATATAAATTGGATGGCTGCGCCCAACGTGAAGCGCTAAAGCATGCGAACAGCAAGGATGCACGGAAGGCACAGCAGCAGGAGATGTGCATGGGACAAATGATAATTTCATGATCCTGTTACTGCTTATCAGGCTTTTAGTTTATGAATAGGCTATTAGTCTGCAGACATGATCTATTTAAGAAAGGTTTATAATGAAAATGAGGTACATAAAAAGCAAACGATAAATATATACATAAAATTTAAAACACACACACCTGCTCGGTCTTTGCTTTCCTGGCACTTGTCTGAGCCTTGCCTCTGGCTGCTGTTTGAGTTGCTTGCACGGAGCTCGTTGCTGTATTGGACTGAGCGATTGATGTGATCATGGCTGGCTGGACCATCCACTGCAAGTCGGGGGTAGTTGAAATTGCAGTCACCGTCGGAACAAAGGGGCGCTCGGATGCATCCACATCAGAGCATTCCTGCAGAATAGCATTCCTTATTTTACATATGAAAGGCTGTATCGCTTGTAAAAACAATTTATTATTTAATTGCTGCGATTGCCACAACCACAATGCAGAGGAAATGCATTTGATAAGTACATCTTTGCATATTATGCATTCTTGTTAAGAACGTCTTATTTATAATATCAGTGCATATTGCCAACATAGACATCCATATAGGATACCAATGCGTTTACATAGGTGCATACATATCAACCTGCCAATCAATATAAAGCTTTATAACTGTCGCTGACGTCGGCAGTGACGCAAAATTACCGCGGAGTCTCCTAATTTTTTATTATGATTTTTCCAATGTATAAACCTGACCCTTAGGAGGGCACTCAGCGGATGGAGTCGCTATAATCGTGTATCTACAGCCAGAACCCCAAAATTAGAAAAACTCTGTGGATTTTATTTCATCCAGATGTAATCTTGTTCTTGTACATATTATGACACACGTATTACAAAATTGCTCCGCAAATTAGCACCCCCACCTCCTCCCCAAATCATCACAAGCACCACCAGTAACTCAGCCTTCCGTGTCTAAAATTCAATGAATATCGCAGTAAGCTGCATTATTTTTATTAAACTAGCCTAGTACAGCCAATATTTCGTGCACAAATGCACTAAATTCCTTTAAATTTTGTACATTACATTTATATAAATGCATGCATTATTGTAAGTCATCAGCCAAGGTCAGATTTTTTAATTATTATATGCTATTATCATAATTACACGGTTATTATGGTAATTACCGAACTTCATTTTTTATCAATGGGACGGGAGCGCGCATCTGTCAAAGCTAGTTTTTCTCCTGTCTGTGTGAACTCAAGTGCTATTGTGCGCTGCATTACTCATCGCAAAACATCCACTGCGTATGTATATATATTCATTAATATGGACATAATAATTATGCATTCTTACGGTACCTGCGGCTTACTCTCAATCGGTGAAGATGAGGTGCCAGAAAACGAATCATCTGGAGACCGCTGGTCGGACGTAAGGGTGTCCCCGGCTGGAGATGCGCTACTGCAGCGAGATGATGAATCGTAATCGGGGCTTAAGTTATGAAACATTATTCCACAAAACTGAGACCCCACCGTCAAAAGTGAAGAATTTTATGTTTATTTTCTATAATTGTCAAATTTATTGTTGTATTTCTCTCCCTCGCGAAGCCTTCCTAATTTCTTCTCCAGGTTTACAAACCTGGTAACTGCTAGGTTACTTAGCTAGCGCCTCCTTTTATACTGTCACAATTTTATGAATGAAATCTGTGCGCAAAGGCTGTACCATTTTTAGAGGGGAGAGACTTCGCTGAGAAAATAAACAACTCCATTTTTTCCCGATTCTGGGCAAAACATGCACACAAGACAACATTATTTTCTTTAGTGCATTTCAGGGATCAACGTTAAAAATGCATGAGCATAGACAGAAAGCGTATGCATGATCACCGAACGTGACAGCTTTCTGGCATTGCGTGAACGGTGCAATAATTCCATTCATGCTACCGCGTATTCCATTCTTTCATTGACCCCAGTACCCCTCCCCCAACATCCCCCAAAATGACAGAAATAAAAGCTACTCAAAATACAATTTTATTCCTGAGCCATCTGAGAGTTGGCTGTTGTGGGCTATAAGCGCGCTCTGTGATCGAAACGCTTAGTTTTGAATAATAACAAGCAGGGAAAGACGCAGAGATGCAGAAACGTGGACCGAGTCATGTGTTTTCAATATATTTCAAATACGCAGTTTTCGACGTCTACAATCCCCCCCCCAAAAAAAAAGGTGGGTGTAGCTTCGCATATGTTTGCCTTTTTTCGAATCACTGTTCCAATTGGGAACAGAGCCCTGTAGCTGGTTTAAAGTGCTAAAATAAATGTTTTACCCCATCCCCCTCCACTCCCCGTCGGCTTTTACTTTTGTTAATTAACTCCTGAAGTGTGCTTCTACAAACTAGGCCAACTGTGATTACAAAAATGGATTGTAGGTCAACTACTTTTCCCTCCTTAATAATTCTGTTCCTTATAATGAATACGAGCAAGAGCTCAGCGAGAGAAAAAAAGACACGGCTTCTGCAAATATACTACAGGAATAATAATTCCAACAGGGGAAAAATGTGTTTATTGTCAGTATGCAGCCACTACAGCCGTCCATTCAAATGGTATCCTCCTTTGTGCAGTCCGGGAGTGCAGACTGGGAGTTCAGAGCATTTACATGCAGCTGGTGATTCAGCCAATCACAAGGGAGAGTTATCATACCATATATGGTATATCCTGTTCACATGACCTTAGATTGCACTTGCTTGCTTTTTTGAAGAAAAGGTGTTTATCAGCAATTGTGTTTCCTCTTACTCAGTTGCAGCTATGTGTGACATTACAAATCAAATTGAAATACAATAAAATGCAATATAAGTTAGTTTTATCTGGCTCCATCAATTGATCAATTAGGTCTACTTTAGGTGTACTGGTATTTGTGCATATTGTTGTGTATGGGTAAGCGTGTACGAATAGACATGGGCAAATTACATGGCTTACACCCAACACACATTTACTTGCACAGCTAATGTTATCTGTGATAATTAATGCGAAAACATTGAACACTTTAATTTCACTTTTGGACTCCAAACAAGAGCTACACGCTGGTGCAGTGGATAAATTAAACTATTCTCATTTACCAGACACGTCCAGAGCAACGCACAAGTGCATTTAAAGTGACAAACGGCGTTGCGAACACTGAAAATATCAAATTCCAGCAGTGACAAAACATGGAGAGGGCTTTGCTCAGTAAAATACCTGTGGATATAGATGCATCGATAAAACATTTTATTAAATCAAAACACCATTCAATTATTGCCTATACCTAGAACCAGCTACCGCCACAGGTCGGGGGAGAGGCACAATCTGAAGAGATGTTTTAAGTCTTAAATCACTGAAGGTTAAGAAGGTTATCATCTTTTCTCTCATACGGTTGGGGGTGTTAAACCCAGTCTTGGCCTTAATGTGTGACCTTTGTAAGTTGGATGAATGCATGTCAAAAGGTTGATACATATTAATTGCCAGCAGAAATACCACTATTCAATCTGCTCCAGTTGTGTGGCTGAAGCTAGGCAGGTGTGGGCTTGGTTAGTGCTTGGATGGGAGACCACCTGGGAAAACAAAGTTGCTGCTGGAAGAGGTGTTGGTGGGCCAGTAGTTTGTGATCATCCCTCAGGTGGAATAATCCCCAATGCCCCAGTGCAGTGATGGGGACACTGTGGTGAAGGAGACACCATCTTTCGGATGAGACGTTAGACCGAGGTCCTGACTCTCTGTGGTCATTAACCCTTTAAGGCCTAATGCAAAAATCCCAGCAGAGAATCATGCTGCAGTGTTTACCATAGTAACCTGTATGCAGGCTGAAGCACAGCTTCTCAGCTTTCAGGAACAGTCAGAATTTTTTCCATTGCGCAAAACTTACAGTAATTACGGTACTTTCAAAATTACGCGCATATCTGTGTCGGCGACGACACGTTAGGCGTAAAAGGGTTAAAGATCCTATGACACTCTTCGATAAGAGTAGGGCGTTCCACAGTGTCATGGCTAAATTCCCAACCTGGCTCTTTCAACCTGCCACCTAATCATCCCCTGATCTTATTGGCTATGCAACTTGTCCACTCCCTCCCCACCTCAACCCCCAGGGCTCCCTTGAAAAAGAGATTTCAATCTCAATGGGACTTCCCTGGTTAAATAATGGATAAATAAAAATATTGAAAACTGCAACAAATACCGCAGTGTAACACTGCCACCTCACATCAAAAAGTTTGTATGTTCAAATTTGGCCTGGGCCCTTTCTGAGTGAAATTTGCATGCTCTCCACGTGTTCACGCGGGTTTTGTCCAGGCACTCTGGTTTCCTGCCACAGTTCAAAGACATACATCTCAAGCTAAGTGGAGACTCTAAATTGCCCACTGGAATGAGAGAATGGTGTACAGTGTATGCGCCCTGCAATGGATTGGCAGAGGTTGTGTCCCTGACTTTTGCCCATAGTCAGCTGGGATAGGCCCCTGCTCCCCCGCGACCCTGGGGAGGAAAAAGCAGAAATAGACGGGTTGGATGAAACAGATACAACTGACAATTGTCATTTTATCACCAGTTAGGAAAACTAAAGTCCAATTTTCATGGTAGAGCTTCAATTCATGTTCTTAACTTCCATTATTTTACTTCAAGGGCCCAACAATATTTGCCTACAAATGAGAAATATGTGAAAATCTTAATTCTGTGCAGAATCGCATTGCAAATAAATAACTGGTAGACGGAGGCAGACCCAAATGGAAAAAAACAAATTTATGGCGACATTAATTGTCTCATATTGCCATATCTACAAGCAAAGACATGTATTTGTAACTTTCCTCAAGTACAAGTAGTGCCTGAGGGCCAAATATACGCAAGTGTTGAGAACATTTTTGGTGTTCTGCCACATGTGCAGCATAACACTCATTATTCTGTGTCCCTGAAAATTATAAAGCACAGTTAGCTGCATAACAGCTGGGACACAGACTTTTTTTATTTTTTATTTTTATCTATTTATTTTTATTACTTGCCAAAATTCACCAAGTATATCAAGCAGTTGCATAAGACATCTGTTTGTCTGTCAGTTTGTTAGTTGCGCATCCTTTTGCCATTTATCCTACACCAATCTAAACAAAACTTGGAGACATGTTAGCATAGGTTACTTGCTACAGACCAATACTTTTTTAAGTTTATATGTCAAAGGTCAAGGTCAAGGTCACACAAAAGGTCAAAAACACACTTTGGTTGATTTCTTCATAGTACTGCATGGAATTTCGGCAAGTAATCGTTCTGTAAATGATGTTTAATTAATTAATTAATTAATTAATTAATTAATTTTAAATTTGGCTCAATACACCACAATTTTGGATTCTCAATCAAACAGTTCCCTTCTGGACGGTGTTATTGCACATTCTTAACTTATACTTTAGGCCATTTCTATACAATTTGATTCAATCATGTATAAATGACCCCACTTTGTATGCATGGTCCTCAATTTATCGACGCAGAATAGGGTGGGACGCATTAATGTTTTGTAAATGAAAGTTGACATGTGTAATAGTTTCTCTTACATGAAATAACTGCCTGAAGTCTGGATCCCAAACATCTCCATGAGTTAAGTATGCTCTCGGGTGATGCTCTACCTGGCCTGTACTGCAGTCTTCTTCAACAGTTTGTATATGAGCCAGTTAAACTACATTTCCGTTATGAAACGCAAGATCAATTGTTTTTACACCCAACATATTGCACCTACTTGAACCATTCAAGAGATTCTGAATATTTTGGCTTTCAACATCTTTGGCAATATGTTTGGGGTCCTTGTTTTGCCGTAGGATGAAGTGGGTAGCACTGCTACCTCACAGGAAGACAGTCATGGGTTCGAATCTGACCTGGGTCCCTTCAGTGTGGAGTTTGCAAGTTTTTCCCATGCTAGCATGGGTTTCCTCTCAGTTATCCAGTTTCCTCCCATGGTCCAAAGGCACGGACATCAGGCTAATTGGGGAATCTGAATTTCCCGTTGGTGTGAGTGAGTGCGCCATGTGATGAATAGGCAAGCTGTCCAGGATGTGTCCTGGCCTTTTTTTCTTAGTCAGCTGGGATAGGCTCTAGCTGCCCCACAACCTTAGTGAGGAAGAGGCAGATATTGGATGGACAGACTTCTTAACTGTTGCTGAAACTATCAGCAGTTTGAGCAAGACAAATGAGTATCTATTTTATTCATACAGTCCGTGTACCAACCATAAAATCATCTCCAATTAGTTCAGCTGATGAACTCAGTGGGCTGTTTTATATACTTCTTACCTGATCATCCTGTTTTGTTGCATAAAACAAATGTTTTGCATCTTCTAGTACAGCCTATATAGTTCTGTTGGTGAAATTCTCTGCAGAAAGTAACGACTGCACGTTCATGTCTGCCTCCCATCAGGTCGGAGGGTAAATGTTTGCCGATGCATCGCAAATTCTTCAGGTTTCAAACAGACAAGTCTTCCCTGACTATCGGGTGCTTTGTGAATCCTGATCTGACCAGTATAATTTAATCATCATTCAGTGCAATTGATTTTCATCAACCCGAGGTTCGGCATTGACCGGTTTTCTGCCTCGCAAATGTTTCCCTTGGGGGAATCTCTTCAGGGACTGCAGGTTGTACATTGGGCACTTGGAGGGCCATCCTATTCATTGGACATGCAAGTGAAGTAAGTAATGTTAGACCCTTCATCCTACATTTGACTCAAGGGAACAAGTCCATAACATTGCAAATTTAAGCAAGGAATTTTTTCTTTCTTTCCTGTCCCTACCATTGATTTCGGGAAAAAAATGTTAAGAGGAGAAATGGAGAGGGTATTTTTTTTATTATTTATCAGTGAAACCAAAATATTGAATAAGTTGGAACATATTGCTGACACAGCAGACCGATTGCAATTATCCGCTTAGGACTTTGGCTCCAATAAAAGTAAGGTTAATACAAGCATATAATTGAATGCTTTCTCTGTTTCATGAAGCTAACTGATATTACCAACATAACCAGCTTGTAGCAATGTCAGTTAACAAGCAGAAAACAAGCTAACAAGCAGAGTGGGTGCAATAATGCTAGTAAGCTTGCATCTCTTATTTGAGATTGATTTTAAGCCTCACAAGCCTTTGTTTTTCTTGGTCGGCAATCATCTATTACAATCTGAATGAATTGCTTGGACGCATGGAACTCAAGCAGGAGTAAATGGCGTTTCCATGGTTTCTGTCACGGACTTCCGCATACAAGTGTGGTCCAATTAAAAAATATACCCTGGCTAACACTTCTTCCCTTGTTTTCCCCCTCGGATCAAGTGCCTACTTTTGTATTTTTCATGCCGCATCATATCCTCTCTGGTGAGAATGGCCAGAGCAAGCGGGGGAGGGTTGAAAATTTAGGAATTGTGTCAAAAGCTAGTGTATGGCTGGACTGAGCATACTGCTATTCCTCTTCAAGCTGCTTTCACGGTTCACATGTATTTGTGTCTTTGCATTGATTTTGTATGTAATCTGTCGTGCGACAAATTCGTTTCGCGTCCGGTGTGAAAGCAGCTTCATAGAGCAACAATAGGGAAGCTCCAACACTCAACTGACCAATGGTGTGACTTCATCACTCACTCATTACTCGGGCCGGTAGGCCACCAGTCTAAGGGTGCCTCTCAAAACACAGGCTGCATCCTTTGAAGGCTACATTTTTAGGGGTCGTCACCTAGTTCCATCCGCCAAACTGACATAATATCATTTCATCTTCGTTAAACAGGTTTGGCTTAAACGAGTCGTCTCTGGTTTCCCTAACCCTAATCTTAACTCTAACACCAAACCTAACTCTAACCCTAAATTTAATCTTATTCCTATCCCTAAATGTTTGTTCGGTGGATGGAAGTAAGCGACGACCCCTAAAAATACGGCCTTGAATGGATGCAGCCTACGCTTTGAGATGCACCCAATGTTTCGGTTCGGTTCCTTTTTTTTTTTGTATCGGGGTCGCGATTGTCCTGCTCATGCGCGCGAGCGGTTTCGCGATTAGCCCAGGCCTAGACCCGGCCCGAGTACAGGTTCTGAGGAGCCTCTTGTTGAGTTACTCAGTCACAGACGTTCGTGTTTATAGGGCTGGCCCCCGCTTTACTGCGGTTCAGTAAAATTTGAATGCTCCAAACACCCCCCATCTAGCCAGTGAATGAATTAGATATAAGCAGTGTACCGACATTCATAACATTTGAAACAATACTTATACCAGCATGGCTTAAAGTTGGCCTTGCTAAGAGACAAGTTAAAAACAGCCGCTAGCTAACATTATCACAGTATTATTATAGCTCAACAGCTTGGGAACTGCTTAACAACATTCAAAAAATGAGTTTGTTGGGATAGCCATCAAACTAGGTCAAAATCTAATGAATGGCAGGGCTGTGTCACGCCGTAGAAGCCTTCTGATGATGTAATTGAAGATTGCGCACTGCTATTAATTTTGAAAGAGCAGCAGCTCATGGAGAAACTCCAGCACTTGCTCGACCAATGGTGTGACTTCATCACTCCCTCGCTCGCTCACTCACTCACTCACTCACTCACTCACAGACTTTTGTGTTCATAAGGCTGGGCCCCTTTCTCTGTAGCACTTCTCAAAAAGCTTTGACCTATATAACCATATTCCAGGCCTTTATAGTGTTTGAGATGCAAGGCTTTCTGTGGTGATAATAATAATAATAAACAGGCAAAATTGAATATTTTCTATGTTTTGGAAAAACTCCTGATGAATTTGAATGTTTACATTTCAAAATACTGTTTTCTGAACATATTTGGTGAGAATGTATGTACTCCAGATAGTCCTTTCCTCCAAGCCTGCCGTTGCTCATCAACAGAACACTTCCAAAATTTGAATTTGAGAATAAACTGTTCATTTTCAAACATTAAGACATAAGCGTTTGGTGCAGGACTTTGACTAAAAATGGCTGTTTGGTCATGAAGATGCAGCAGTTTCAAAAAAGTTTAGAACCGCCTTTTTAGCATTTGCACTTTTTAGGATGCAGGGTTTTTTTTGCTAGCTACGCAAGTCACCTTGGCCCTGGTGAGGAAGAGGTAAAAGAACGTCGTGGTGTGAGCAGCAATGGTATGAAAGACATTTAACTTTTGAAGAAAACAATGACGAAATATGACGCATTTAAGTATTTTATTTGACTAAGTATAAATTATCAGTCAAATCAATGCAGATTGCACTTTGTGATTTACTGCTGGACCAAAGGGGTGTTTCATTCTACTTTAGGCTAATCTTTTTAAGCAATAAAATTAGTAGGCCTATGCTATAATGTGCGAGAAATGAAGCCGGAGTCAACTTAGGTATTGGAATGTACCCGGCAAATAGGGTGAGCCCAAAATGACATAACGAATAGACAAACTGTGGGATTAATGACGGAAATATGGTAAAAACCGTGCGTTTACTTAAAATCAGGTCATAGGCAACACATTACGGCCATAAATACTACAATGCGGCACAGTTATAAATATTCCGCAATTCGGTAATACCGCTATACCCACATTCCTACTGTAACGTCAAATTCTCAGAGGGTTTCTAGGCAACAAATAAATCTTTGCCTCTTCTTCTCCTTTATCACGCTGCATCTGACGTTACAGCACGCCAGCCAATGGCAAACGATTCACGCGCAGTTTCTGTGGCTCAGTACATTTCCCGTCAGTAACCCGCATCGGTTTACAGGATGCATTCCATATAAGGATACTTACGTATTGGGATGCCCTTCTTTGGACCGTTCCACTTTTAATTGTAGGTAAACTAGTATTACAAAAGATTAACATTTTGCAGTAAGTACTTTGAAAATACGCTAAAATGTGCAGGGGCGTGTTTTAAAGAGTAATTTATTCAAAATTAGTATGTTTTTATACTAATTTTATACGTATACACGATTTCTTTACGGTTGCAAACAAAAAAAGTCCCTCAATTAACTTGTGGTGAACCTGGACTTCCATTCATAACTTTTTTTTTTTTTTTTTTTAACTGGTGGAGGAGCTAGGCTATATAAACCCCGGCGACCGCAGTCACTGGTAGTTACTCTGAGAGACAGAACAGGGATCACAACACAGGCTTGTCATTTCAACTTAGAAACGCTGTGGCGATAGGTTGGCCATCTGAGCAATAACTGCGGTCAACACGGGCATTTGTCAAAGTGCGACTTTGGCATTTTAAATATACGCAATAATCTGAGCAATTGGAGGCGAATTACCAGGAAGTTTACTTTGGGATTGTTTCAACGATGATGTACACGGATTTCGGCTCAGAGTGCGACACAGCTTCCCGCTGCAGTACCGCCTCTCCAGCCGGTGACATGCTGACTTACTATCCCTCTCCAGCGGGCTCCTACTCCAGTGTTGGCTCTCCAATTACTCAATCTCAGGTGAGATAAGTTCAACATTTGTAAATTCTGACGAGTAAATTATCTATATTCATAATTGCACAACGAGAAAAACTTCGCTTTATGGTTTGTTGCGTTTCACAGAATATGTGCTTATGCAACTGTTCTAATCTATCGACTGATTAAACGTCCGCGCAACTGAGCTAGATAAAAAAAAAATTTTTTGAAAGAAAAAGTAAAATTGCACCGCGATGCAACGGTTGGCTTTCAACTAGCTAAATACTAAACTCGCAGTGCTCATTCTTTTTAGACCAGGTGGCAAAGTTCATACATTAAGGGAACTCCATATAGATCCATAATTACTTGCGTCAATAGGATATGTGGAACTGTCTCCATGAACAGACTTAGTTTGGGGATGTCTCGAATCGATGTTGTTGCATCTTTACTTCAGACGGGTGGGCACTTTCTCTGTATTTACATGTATTCCCCTTTTTTTCTGCAGGAGTTCACAGATCTTGCCGTTTCAAGTGCCTCGTTCATCCCGACCGTCACGGAGATCTCCACAAGTGCGGATTTGCAGTGGATGATCCAGCCGACTAATCTTATTTCATCTATGGCCCCTTCTTACACCAGTGCCAGCTCGTACGCTGCCCAGAGATCGACTCCAGTGTTCACAAGTACTGGAATGGGCAAGAATACGGGAACCAAGGGCTTCAATTCTCGCAAGAGAGGCTGCGCAGAACAGGTAATTTTCAATCATCAAACGCATGGGAGTTAACATTAGATCTTTATGTCCTGGAAAGCATATAAGCAGATGTTAGGTGGTTGTATCCATGAGTCAAATCTTAGTGCTATAAAACTGCCAGATGCATTGTGCGAAACTACTGCACTTTGAGATGTCTCCAAATTAAAGCTGATCTTTTGTTGGAAAGTTTTTGTGGAGAGCAATTCCAAACAGATTTGAGCAGCCAAACAAATAATTCAACTTGTCACATTGCTGTAACTGCTGAATGTAAAATAATTTCAATGCAAAATAACGTTAAACACTTACTTGTTTTTCTAGACTTCCCCTGAAGAGGATGAAAAGAAAAGGCTTCGCAGAGAGAGGAATAAGATGGCTGCTGCAAAATGCCGCAATCGGAGAAAAGAACTCACCGAAACATTGCAAGCTGTAAGTATTCCTTTAATATTTTTGAAACTGGCATGGGTTTATTGCCATTATGCTATTGTCTAAGAATTGTGGGCCAGTATTTCTTTAAAAAAATTGAGGTATACTGATATATTTTCTCTCCCTGAATACAAATAGGAAACTGATCAGCTGGAAGACGAGAAATCGGCTCTGAAGACCGAAATCGCGAATCTCATGAAGGAGAAGGAGAGGTTGGAGTTTATTCTAATGGCTCACAGGCCTGCCTGTAAGGTCCCCTCAGACCTAGAGGCGGTCAGCTTCCCAGTGATCTCCACCTCGCCAGCTGAAGTTGTCTCCAGCGAGCTTGGTGTCGTCAAGCGCGAGCCGACGGCCTCGCCCATACCTCCCGTCTTCTCTGCCGATACCGCCTCGGAGGTGAGCCGAAACTCCACACTGAAGCTGTCCGACCTGGACGGGACCCTGGAGGAGTCGCTAAACCTGCTGCCTCCCCTGAGGAGGCCCGCAGAGGAGGCGGCCCGATCTGTCCCAGACGTGGATCTCTCTGGCTCTTTCTGCGCTCTGGACTGGGAACCGCCCTACACGTCCACCAACGGCGATCTGGAGCCGCTCTGTACTCCAGTGGTGACCTGCACGCCGTCATGCACCACGTACACGTCTTCCTTCGTATTCACCTACTCGGACGCCGACCCTCTCCCCACGTGCGGAGTCGCCCACATGAGAGAAAACAGCAATGACCAGTCTTCAGACTCTCTGAGTTCACCCACCCTGCTAGCCTTGTAAAAAGGCAATTCAGTGACTTTAATAGCGTGCATGAATCTAGCATAAACCAATGCATATGCCGGACTATTAAGTGGAATACCAGAAACTTCGCCCCTTCCTAACCTTATTATTTATTTGTATGTAGCGAAAGACAAAGTTGTGTTCATGAACTTTCACAATCTGAAAAGCAAAACCATGCTTGGTGGATAGTAATTTATTTATTTTTTTATTGGTGCTAAATATTAAGTTGTGACTGTGCAGCTGACTTAAAAAATGTGTTCTCAGCAATAGAATTTAACTTAATGTTGTTTTTTTTTCCTGGTTCACTGAATATGTGAGATGATTGTACGTTGTTGGGTATTTATTAAGAGTGAGCTGTGTCTAGCCATTGTGTGAGTGAGGTAATTTTGAGTAGCCTACATGAGATGGTTTTCTGTGAAAACTTTTATTTATTAAATTTGTTTCTGATATTTATATTTTCAATTTTATTTTTCTACCTAAAAAAAACTTGCAAGAAAGCAAGCTAATTAATATTGTTTGCTCAATATTATAAACAATAAATATTGTAAATATATGACCATTTATATGAAGACTGTGATTTATTCATTTATTAACTTATTTTGGTATTTAAGGCAAAAATTTAGAGGCATGGCCGTAAAGTGTACAATAGACAATTTATAAGACTTTCTCGTCTCTCAAAATATTGTTTAATGCATGTATCCAAGCCATGCGTAACCTGGCTGCTTTGCTAAAACCGTACATAATGACCGTAACACTACAAACGTCTCCGTTCATTCTCTTTTTCAATGCAAAAATACTTTTGAAACAACCACCAAAGGATCACAAACTTCCCCAGTGCAATAGTTCAGATATTAAAAAATAAACCTTCCCAAAATAGTTCCATACCGCTTGGGTGCTTCTATTTGCTGTTCCGTCTCCAAGGTTAACACAAAACGTCAGAGCGCTCTGACGTCAGTGCGTGTTACAATTTTCTATTTTTTTTGTCCTACGACGTTAACGGAATGACGTCTGTTTCCGTGCCCAAATATAGATTTACCTTCTTCCTTGACGGATGGAATTTTCTGGAAAACAACAAGCGAGTGTGTTGTGGCTGCCATGGAGATGTGCTGTTTTGTTTGTATTCCGAAATTCAAGAAAGCCTATGAATTAGCAATCGATACAGGTTGGTACCTTATATCAAAATATAGCAAATATCTTAAGCACATAATTTTACGGCATATTTGCGAGTAATTCTCAGGTAACGTTAACCTTGCTACATTATAGCTCTCCTTGGAGCTACAAGGAGTCACAGGAATTTCAGAAGAGCCAAGAGTAGTTATAGCTATAGGTTGCATCTGAAATTAATCTAAGATATCACTTGCTCTCTGTTCTACGCGGTTGCGTTTGGGCGGCGTCTGACATTCTGAAGCCGCTTTCACACCGGACGCGAAACGAATTTTTCGCACGACAGATTACATTAAAAGTCATTGCAAAGACGCCAATACACGTCGCGCATTGACTTTGAATGTAATCTATCGTGCGAAAAAATTCGTTTCGCGTCCAGTGTGAAAGCAGGTTAATGCTGCTGGCAGAATAGCGTGAGCAAATTACCAATCGATTGTAATGCTGAAACGGGGAATTAAACGAGCGTACATCTTCACTACAGTTTTAACACCCCCATCTTTGCGCCCCCCCTCTCTTTTTATGATGCGTACGCCTCGTTTTAGGTATCCCCTGGTAATATGGGTCAGCTGTTTGCTCAAGAAATATCACGTTTTCTCCCTAATTATTTGAGAGAAGCCCGTTTTGCGCGTTGGAGAAAGTTTGTGATGACCGTTGCAGAAAAATGTTGGCAGCTCAAGCTGCCTGACCGGCTTTCCACCTGCGCTTAATACACGTGGGCCTAAAATAGCCTACGGCTTGGTTAGGCTGTTATGGATGGAAACTTCACACACTTTACGCTTGGAAGGGAAGTAAGAGAATGATGTATTTACACAATGACTGACTGTCAATAAAGTTGAAAACCGGTTGTGGAAAGTTTGTGCTTATCGACTTTTTTTTTTGGAACACGGTACCTTGTTTCTCTGTTATTTTCAACAAGAAAGATTTTTTCACGTCAATTTTTTCTCAATCCAGTTACGTCAGTTTCTGGGGACTACTTGGACCAGTGTTTTTAAAGCTTCTGAAAGAGAGTTGTGTAAGATATTTTTTGTTCTGACTTCAACTACAAAGCTTTTTAAAAAAAAAAAAAAAAAAAAAAAAATTAGCTGCTTTTCAACGTCAGAGGGATTGTATTCTCTTTTTAACCTCAATGTTTCAGAAATTGTTTTGCACCCCATGAAAATTGTCTTTCTGCTCTTATTGCTGTAATGCAAATGGGTCAGTGACGTGACATTGTCTGAGCGCACTACTTTGGTTTAAAATGATTTTAAATGATTCATAATAAGCATCATTTTATTCTTTAAAACCTGTTTAATTTGAACATATTTCCAGTTTTTCATAAAAATGATATATATTTTGTGTTTTGCCATCTCAAACCCGCAAAATGTCAGGTGGCGCAACCGTCCGAGCTAGTTAACACTATGTGAAATGTATTAAATATGTAATTTAAAATATGAATAAATATAATATTAATATGGGGGCATAATTTTATATTGAAAACATTTCAAATAAACAAAGTTTAATAGTTTAATTGTTCTTAAAGTGTTTGGAAAACCAAAATACCCGCCCCCTACAATAAAGAATCCATAAGTTAATACCCAGTTCAACTACAAAATAGTAATGTTTTAGGCAGAGTAGACACTCTCAGGTATACTTACTAAAAAAATCACTTAGAAGAAAAAGAGGGAAGTGTGTTTTTTTTTTTTTTAAAGAAACTTTTGGTTGTGCCACCTGACATTTTTTGGCTGGTGAAATTGCAAATACAATCTAAAACTACTAAAACCCTGTAAATGTTGTGCAACCATTAAGACTTGTTTAAACACTCACTTCCAACTTCAAATAAATGTATACCTTACATTTTTAAAGATTTATTAAAAAAAAAAAAAAAAAGCATTTTTAAAAGGCTCATTTGTCACTGACCCAAATACAGGAGTCAATTTTATGACTGCCCAAATTAAAGACTGCAGTAAATACAAATTAAAGACTGAAGTGGCTGAACATTAGGTCCAGACTTTGCCTGAGTAGTGACAGTTGGCATTTAAATTTTTTGGAAAATATTTCTGCATTTATATGCTTTGACTTTACGGACTCAGCTAAAAAAAAAAAAAAAAAAATCTTCCTTAAAATCTTCCTTAATGATGGACTAGCTCTTGAGTTGGTGGCATTTGGTCCTTTGACGGATAATGGAATTTAAGTTCGACAAACGTTTCAAATCAAGAAACAAATCCAGGTTGGTTATGTTACATTACATTTATTTGGTTATGTTTTCTGCGAAACCAGTTTAACAAATAGTTGATTGATCCTCAGGACTATGCAGCATTGTTAGGTAGCCGCTCATTAGAATGGTTTGTTGGACCAGATTTCTGTGTAAAAAATATAGATTAATGTTCTCTTTATTCCAAAGAATTTAGCTTTTACTTTACTATTGTTACTTAAACTCACCAAAAAGGGAAATATTTTGAAGTTACTTTTTTATCTGGTACCATGCAACTTTTTAAAGTAATTAGTAATTTCTATTTGCCTAAAATCTTTTGATGTTAATGAGAAGTTACATAAAGCAGTTGTGTGGAACCAGTTGACGTTACATTTTCAAGCAAAACTAACTTGTCACTCTCTGGAGTGAATGTTTCCGGTGCCTGGCCTGATTAAGAACTGATTGCCATGGTTCTCAACAAGAAATGAACCCGTATGCAATTCTTGCATGAAGCTGTCGAGGCTGGCTTCCCTCATTGTAGTGAATTTTCACATTAACTCTCAGTCTCAAAATCATTAAGTGGATTGGAAAAATGGGCAGATGCTCCAGGGAGGGCAACGATGCTGACGGTAGGAAATGGCAATGACAGTCCACTGCTTTTACCATATACATCTCATTCATTATGTACGCAATAACATTACAGTAATTTTTGACCCAGCCCTAGAATACCCACATCTTAATCTCAGATGTTGAACCACACATATGTGGCACCTGTTTACCGGTAATGAGCAAATGTTATCAGGAAACGATGAGTTTTTTTCTTTAAGTTTTACACCTCCAGTTCATGATTACACAACATCTATTGTCCTTCATTATTAGATCATTTAATTTTTTAACACCGCTTGTTTTTAATGTAACAATACAGTGGGAACAGGGGAAGATCACACAAGAATCAACCCCCTTTTCACAAGGGTTCTTTTCCCATTGTCTTAGAAACTGCTGTCAATGTGAGATTCCCCTAATCATAATGCCTATGTATATGATGGGAAGGAAGGCTGTTGTCATCACAGTCATCTACCTCCAACACTTACTTCTGTTGCCCCCACTGTAAAAAATGAAAAAATAGTTGGCCAAGGTGCAGTTTATTTCCAATATTTCCCATAACTATATAACCTTCAAGAAAACCCAAAGCACAGGTCAGTGAAGGGGGCTCAAATTTGACCCAAAGGGTGTGGTTGGGTCCAAATGCATAGAAACTGAACCACAATATATATGAAATGCACACACACACACACACACATATATATACATATAAATATACACAGTGGTGCTTGAAAGTTTGTGAACCCTTTAGAATTTATTATATTTCTGCATAAATATGACCTAAAACATCATCAGATTTTCACACAAGTCCTAAAAGTAGATAAAAAGAACCCAGTTAAACAAATGAGACAAAAATATTATACTTGGTTATTTATTTATTGAGGAAAATGATCCAATATTACATATTTGTGAGTGGCAGAAGTATGTGAACCTTTACTGTCAGTATATGGTGTGATCCTCTCGTGCAGCAATAACTGCAACTAAACGTTTCTGGTAACTGTTGATCAGTCCTGCACATCGGCTTGGAGGAATTTTAGCCCATTCCTCCGTACAGAACAGCTTCAACTCTAGGATGTTGGTGGGTTTCCTCACATGAACTGCTCGCTTCAAGTCCTTCCTCAACAATTCGATTGGATTAAGGTCAGGACTTTGACTTGGCCATTCCAAAACATTAACTTCATTCTTCTTTAACCATTCTGGGGTAGAACGACTTGTGTGCTTAGGGTCGTTGTCTTGCTGCATGACCCACCTTCTCTTGAGATTTAGTTCATGGACAGATCTCCTGACATTTTCCTTTGGAATTCACTGGTATAATTCAGAATTCATTGTTCCATCAATGATGGCAAGCCGTCCTGGCCCAGATGCAGCAAAACAGGCCCAAACCATGATACTACCACCACCACCATGTTTCACAGACTTGATAAGGTTCTTATGCTGGAATGCAGTGTTTCCTTTCTCCAAACATAACGCTTCGCATTTAAACCAAAAAGTTCTATTTTGGTCTCATCCGTCCACAAAACATTTTTCCAATAGCCTTCTGGCTTGTCCACGTGATCTTTAGCAAACTGCAGATGAGCAGCAATGTTCTTTTTGGAGAGCAGTGTCTTTGTCTTTGCAACCCTGCCATGCACACCATTGTTGTTCAGTGTTCTGCTGATGGTGGACTCATGAACATTAACATTAGCCAATGTGAGAGAGGCCTTCAGTTGCTTAGAAGTTACCCTGGGGTCCTTTGTGACCTCGCCGACTATTACACGCCTTGCTCTTGGAGTGATCTTTGTTGGTCGACCACTCCTGGGGAGGGTAACAATGGTCTTGAATTTCCTCCATTTGTACACAACATTTCTGACTGTGGATTGGTGGAGTCCAAACTCTTTAGAGATGGTTTTGTAACCTTTTCCAGCCTTATGAGCATCAACAACGTTTTTACTGAGGTCCTCAGAAATCTCCTTTATTCGTGCCATGATACAGTTCTACAAACGTGTTGTGAAGATCAGACTTTGATAGATCCCTGATCTTTAAATAAAACAGGGTGCCCACTCACACCTGATTGTCATCCCATTGATTGAAAACCCCTGACTTTAATTTCCCCTTAAAATTAACTGCTAATCCTAGAGGTTCACATACTTCTGTCCCTCACAGATATGTAATATTGGATCATTTTCCTCAATAAATAAATGACCAAGTATAATATTTTTGTCTCATTTGTTTAACTGGGTTCTCTTTATCTACTTTTAGGACTTGTGTGAAAATATGACGATGTTTTAGGTCATATTTATGCAAAATTATAGAAAATTCTAAAGGGTTCACAAACTTTCAAGCACCACTATATATATATATATATATATATACACTGCCCGGCCAAAAAAAAGTTGCACACACAAATATTTAGTTGGAACCCCTGTAGCTTTGATTACAGTGTATATTCGTCTTGTCATTGTTTTGACAACTATATGCAATGCCAGAACATTTATTTTCGATCAGAAATGCCATAATTTTTGGCCGAGATCTTGTCTTCTCGACATAATGGTTGAACCACTCGGTGGTCTTTCTTGAGCGCATCCCAATAACTTTTAATGTGTTTAAGGTCAGGACTTTGTGGTGGCAAATTTGTTTGTGAAAGTGATTCCTCATACTTGTTTTTGTCATTCATGGTTTTCTTTGCTAAATACAGGCCAATAACTTGCCCGTTCTGAAATACTGTAACATCTTTTCCACCATCAAGGGATGTGTCTTCCGACATGATTTTTTAAGAAATGAATAGCGACGCGCTTCATCAGTCAGGGTAAAAATGATTATTGCCAGCTGAAACATATTAATAACCGCAATAATGATCCAATTATAGAATTTGTTCATTAATTTCCAAACGGTGACTTTTTTTTTTTTTGGCGGGCAGTGTATATATATATATTGGGTCACTTTATAAAAAAAAAGTCATACATATACAAGCTGAGAACAAGTATTTAAAGATGTTTTTTGCATCTCAAATGTTAAAAAAGGTCAGATTTGACCCTAGGTGTATGCAAGTATTAATGGTAAAAAATCCTTGTTTTCTGAAATACTGATAAACTTTCCATTTAGCCTACTGTTTCTTGTAGGCCTGGTGACCGGATTAGCTTTTATAAGGTCAAAAGTCTACTCCCTAAATTAATTCATGTTTGTCTGCGCTTGGTTCTAGTACATTCACTGCCTCGGACATGTCACCGCTAAAACTCCAATCTCTGCAAAAAAGAAGATGAAAAAAAACTAGGAATGAGTAGTAGTAAAAAAAAAAAAATGTTTAGCCATTTCAGTCAAGTTGCTGATATTGTTAAAGGTCAAAGGTCAGTATTGTTGATAGTTGGTGTGCAGCATAAGACTTCCCCCTGCTGCTTGGCAGTTTTTGACAGATGGCAAAATAATGAACAGTTGTGAAGTTCTCTCAGCCGCAGATACGTGTGTAACAATCCGGGAAGTTGTCTGAAATGCATTGGTGAAATTCCACCGCGACGTAAAATCCATGCAAGTTTTGGTTGTTGCTTTGTTACTCGCTCTGCGAAAAGAGGTGATGTAATGACGTCATAGTTTCGCACTTCCTCGGTGACGGGGTTGTGCAATATGGATTTCGTTTCCTTCTTGAAAGTGCAGATTAATGTTGTTTATATGTGCGTCTAGGATGAACTTCTCTCAGAGTTTCACGAATGAATAACCTTAAATTTACGCGGTGGATGTGAGATTTCTGCTCAACATTTTATCAGTGTGTTACCCAGTGATAAGCTCCTACATTTTTATGCAGGGCTGTGAAGTTGTGTTATCCTTTGTACTGATTTCCTTTAAAAAATAATATTATTTGAAAAAATGGATTAAATGCAACATATATATTTTTTAAATGATTTCATTTGTTTTGTGAAAAAAGTTATAAAGAGAATTATATGCACATCACATATTTGTGCAAGGCTGTCAAATAAACGTGTCAATGGAGAAAGGAAGGGACGCCTGCACACTTACTCCAAGCCACCAAGATTTTTTATTTATTAAATAAGGATGTTTCGATCCAACTCGGATCTTCGTCCGAAAAGTTACCCAACACCCATATCATTTGTGAAAAAGGCCATTCTCCCCTAGATTCTGAATCAAGTAACTCACAAAAATCCACCAAAAACTTGAATCAGATGCCTGAGCGTGGCCATGTTTGACAGCTGGCTTTGTTGAACCAAAACCTCACTCATTGATGCATATCAACAGACATTAATAGTCCCGACACAGTTTCTGCAAGCACTCTATGCCTATGTCCCAATCAAATTTCATGAGAGATGAGGGAAAAAAATGTTGAAATGGTGTGTATTGGTCTGGAATGGATTACTGCCTATTTATAAAACTATGGGTGCTATCAGCAAATGATGGAAAAAAAAAATTTTTGGAGGGTTTGGAACAATCGGACAACTATTGGGTCCGTAGCCTTGGCCAAGGACAGAGTTTATTTACCAACGCAGACATCAATGATCATTAAGAGAAGTATCAAAACTCCATATGCCTGTTCCATTGAATTTTCACTCACCCTGTGGCACGATTTTACTAGTCTGCGGTAACCACGGCAATTCCATCCTGTCTTCATAGCCACCATCCTGCGCACTCCAACCTTGTCTGTACCCCCACAAATAAAATTCTTTGTGACATAAATTTACTGCGGTGTGAACTTTCTATGTCGAGGAAAGTTGCGCTCTTTTAATGCCATACTAGGGGCGGTCGTCGGAGATGGTGAACATATTGCAGTCATTCACCCTTGTTAAAGAAAAATAAAGTGTTAAGTGATAAAAATGCAAAACAAGTTCTGGCAAAACTGGCAATGTTGAGACTGTGCTAGAACATTCAGTATGGTGTCTGAAGAAGCCCTCGACATGGTTACTCTGCACATCACAGTATGTTGCGCCCATCATCAATGCCTGAAAAGCAATTTCACCTCTCGACAAGCGGTTCCATGAACCGGGTGAAAGTTCATGGGGAATATCAAATGGCCGCCACCAGTAAGGTTGCGGGAAAGAATGAAGTTTTGGGAATTGGTGTCGCGTTATCATTTAGGCTCTTATTTGATTTAGAGTGATTACAGGATGTTAGCACAACGACTGCCAGCGCTGTGGTTTTCCTGCCAATGAGAGAAACCCGGAGAAGCTGGCTTGCTGTTTCACCACATTGCTCTCCCATCATTGCATCTATGCAGATGACCACTGTGTTCTCACAGCTTGTGTGAATTGGGAGTGTGTGCAGCTGTCTTTCTTACACATCCCGTCACTTTTACAATGACTATAATGTTGCATATAATGTGTCGCTGCTCATTCAAATCAATTGAAGGAGGATTAATTTCAGCCTGGCGGTTATTCAGGAGATGCTGAATCTTATTCATGGTGAGCACTCACTAAGCATTTCTTATGTTTAATTAATGTTTACAATGTTGTATGTCCGTTTAATGTTTGATGTTTAAATAAAATTTGATTGTGGAATGAAGGTGTTGTTCCTTTCTCGAGTCGCCCTTTTTTTTTTTCTTCCTTGAACGTAAGCAGGTTATTGTTCAACCGCTGTGTTCTCTAAAACGGAGTGCGGCAATACCACTCCACGCGGTTTCCGCCGTAAGATCATTCACCGTGTAATAACTCATTCTATTTATACCGGCTGACGGCCCTGGAGAGAGAGGCAGCGTCGGCTGAAATAGCCGCCGCTGCTTTTAACATCAGCATCAACGGCGCGGAAGGTAAAATTAGAAACTTGTGACGCCAACCTGCGTCTGTTCTCCGGCCCGAGGGGGGCTGGAATCCGCGGCGGGTGGGCTTTCGGAAGGCGGAGAGGTTGTGGAGGCGAGACAAATCTTTCTTGGATTCAGGTGGTTGGGATGGGGGGGTGGGGAAGGAGGGGGTGGGGGGTGGTTGGTGGTTGGAAGTGCAGGATTTGCCTCAGCTTTTCAACATCTGTTACTGAATTATTTTAGTGAATCGCTGCTGGGGTGGCGCACCTGTGTGTGTGTGTGTGTGTGTGTGTGTTTGTTGGGGGGGGGGGGCAGTCAAACGTGAGAAGATGCAACGATGGGGAAAAAAATGGAGGAGTTTTGGCTCCGAATTTCTGCGCATGCTGAGCATTGCAGTCGCCATCCCACCCGGAGTGATTTCCTGCAGTGCACTGGAATCCGAAAACATCAGGAAAAAAAAAATGGTCACGTGAAGCCCCATGGACAAACATAAACTCTGCCCTCGTCCTCTACTCGAATAATCTCACAGGAAAATTTATAATGTGTAATTGGTATAATGCATGAGAGGAGGGAATCGGAGTTGCCTCCTTTGATTTGGAAAAAGCCCTTTAAGAATAGTGGATAGTCAAGATGGTGACGTAAATTGCTGCGGGGTGTGGATAGATAACGCCGTCACTCTGCCTACACACTCCTACCGGTCCCCTCTCCAGCTCTGACCCACATTCTCGCAAAGTTACTAAACATTGCCTCATCGTGTTGGCAGTGGAAAATAATTCAGTGCTGCACCCATCCGAACCATTTGCCTTCACACGTGACATTTGGTTGGCACACAGGGAGTGTACAGTGAATTCCACAAATATTGTCACCCCTGACTGTAATGCAGCAAAAATATGAAAAAAAATAATGACGTAGAGATAAACTCAAAATGCTGAGATGTGAAAAAACATTGTACTTTATCAATGTTCCAATGGAACCATGCATTGATTTAATAAATGAACATCAATCGCAATTAAGATTTCATGATTAATGCGACTCCTGGTTTAGTTTTGATTGGAACAAGTCCCGTAAGGATAACATCCTGGATAACACGCTTTTCCTGTACTGTTCGATGATGTAAGGCACGCATTTGTGGGGATATTGGACCATTCCTCTATGCAGATCCTTCCCAGTTTTTGGTCTGGATATTGAGATGTGTCTTGGATCATCGCCTTGCTGGAAAGTTTAATTTACTGCCGTGTTTCAGCCTTCTGCCTGAGGCAACAGTTCCAAAGGGCCTGTGATTATGGTCTCAGATGACCCCATGATGTCACCAAGGCCTGAAATTTTTTTCACAGTGATTCTTCTGGTTCTTTTTCTTTTTTTTTTTTTGCTTGTCTGACCATCCTCCTTCCTATCCTGGGGGGGGGCAAAATGCCTTTGCATACTTTCCCTGTCAGGTCTTTAACCGGTCCATACCTCTTTCTCTCTCTTTTTTTACGGTTTTGAATAATTGCTATGACAGTGCTTAATGGTGTTTTATCTTTTGTGAATTTTGAAGATCTTGCAATTTGCGAATCTTGCAACCTCCAGACACTATTTAATGGTCTAAGGCCATCTATCTCTTTTGAAATAGCAGTTATTTTGTTAACTTCACAGTGCCCAGGACAATGGGATTTTGTGTATGTGCTACATCAATTTTATACCTTAGGGAAATAGGAAGTTATCCATCCATTTATCCGTTACCGATACCGCTTTCTTCTCACCATGGTGGCGAGGCAGCTGGAGCCTATCCCAGCTGACTCTGGGTGAAAGGCAGGGACACGCCCTGGACAGCTCGCCAATGCATCGCAGGGCGCACACACCATTCACTCTCACATTCGCATCTATGGGCTATTTAGAGTATAGAGCTACCTGATCATACATGTTTTTGGGCTGTGGGAGGAAACCAGAGTCCTATCCCATGACTTAAGAGCCATGAGGCAACTGCTCTACCTTGTCTGCCACCGTGCCACCCATCGCACAGTATGGTTCCTTAAAACTCGGGTGAACTCAAATCAATAGCATTTCATTCCTTGTTTAAATTGGAGTAAGCCTGTTACGAGCCTAGTGGCCCATCGGGCCGGTGCTTAACCCCGGTGTCCATGGCATGAAGCGAGCAGGAGTATTACTACTCCCCCTGGATGGGATGCCAGTCCATCGCAGGTACTCCCTCAGCTCTTAGTCAAGGTTCCCTGTCTATTTGCTGGTACCCTTTTATACACCTGGGTGGAGTGAGGCGTGGAGTGTGGGAGTGAAGTGTTTTGCCCAAGAACACACCGCGAAGGCCGTGGCCGGGGCTTGAACTCAGGATCTTACGATCCCAAGTCAAGCCTACTTGACCACTGCACTATCATGTTTCCCCTTGTTAAATTAGCAAGATGCTATTTGCAATAATACATTGGGGTGCCATTAATTGTTAAACCTCGATTCGAAAAAATGGATTTTTAATGAAATAATTTTGGTTCGCTCCATTGAAACGTAAAGTTCAGTATTTCTCACTTTGGCATTTTGAGTTTATTTCTGCAATGTTACACATTTCTTGATAATTCTTGAAGTGCATTTCCAGTCAAGGACGCCAGTAATTTTTGAGCCTACTGTAGATGTATCGCATAATGTGGAGCTCTCCCTCTGTCAGAAACAAATCTGAAGCATGTGAAACTGTCTTTTTTTTTTTCACCGTGGCACTATAGGAAGCTGTTACGACCCTGGACATATTTGCTGCCTGTAGTGGCTGGGGGACCATTTTTCTTTGACTCATGTTTAATTGCAGGATTGGTGGCACTTGGCGGAACGCTTCGTATGAAGATTGTCCAGTGGGGGCTGATGGGACAGTTGGTTCACTCTTCAGTGAACACCCGATCCATCCTGTTCTCATTGCAGTTTTTGGCCAATTATTTGCGTTTTAATGCGCTTTGTGTACTCAAATCATTTGCTATTATTTGTTATTACCACATTTTCTCCCCGTTTTGCGTTGCCATCAGTTAGGCTGGATGTAACAAAGCCATGCAGTTTGTAAATGATCTCCAGTTTGCGGAGGTTGTTTTAACCGCTTGTCTGACATGGTGGGGAATCTGCAGGGATTTCGGTATCCGCCGAGCGCCATGCGCGGTAGAATTTGTGTGTGTGTTCATATGTCATCTGTCCCCGCGGGAGTCAGAGAAGGGGTGTTTCCTTGGAAACCGGACAGCTCCAACAAGTAGGAATAAGGAAGTCCTTTTCTCACTTGAACTGTAAAAATCTAGCTAATTACTTGAACTGTTAATAGGCAGCAATAAGCCTGTAAACTCTCTGGTCTTAAGTTTTCCCTGAAGTATGTTCAAAGTCAGAAAAAAAACTTTCTTCGTTGTAGGACAATATCACATACATTCTCAGTATTTGCTGGTTACTGCGCTACACTGACGCTGCATCCCTCTTGTTTTGAGAGAAATATTCAAACCCAGGACGCAATGTTTATGTGGCCACAGCATTAAATCGAATGGAAAATTACTAGATCTTGTGCACCTTTTTATTCACATTTCCCAATAATTCAGCAGGATATATCTGAGATTGTTGGAAACCTAGGTATCTCCACTAGGATTTAAAATATGCCTGAAGTTCTAGTGACAATAACGTATACATAGTGATATAACAGCTGCAAGAAATTGAGGGCAAGGCCCCTGAGCCTCTACAAACGTCTTAGTTTGCTGCCATGACTTCATTACCAATTAAAATGAGGGAACTCACCCTTAAGACCTCAGGTACTGTTTTATGATCCCGTCATCCCCGTTAGTAGGAGGAATTGACGGGTTAA
The DNA here is from genome assembly GCA_029692085.1 of Gymnothorax javanicus. NCBI lineage: Eukaryota > Metazoa > Chordata > Actinopteri > Anguilliformes > Muraenidae > Gymnothorax > Gymnothorax javanicus. The sequence goes on along the minus strand of CM056198.1, from coordinate 6,378,558 downwards.
TGAGTTACATTGCGTCAACATAATGTGACTGTGGGCAGAGATGCCGCAACAAGATCAGTGACTAGGCACAGTTTCACTCCGTCACCTTTTCTCAGATAGTCGATGTGTAATTGTTGTAGGAATGACGGAAGTTCTCTCTACAGCGTCAACTACCCCACCCCCCCCTATTCACAAAGGTTATTATTCTTTTGCCATTGTCTCACAAACAGTTATCACACGGCACAGACGTGCCTCTCCCCTTCTCTCAAGTGGAGAATATTATCATATCTTAAGTTACTATGAACTTGTCAAATGAAATTTTCTTACTCCATGGACAAATCTAGAAATAAGTCAAAATGATCTCATCCCATTGGTTGAATTTTTGTTTTACTGAGAGAAGGAAGGTAATGAAGAATGAAGTTTAAAGACAAGATTAAAAAGCTTATTGAGATGGACTTATTTTAACCATTAGAGTGCTAAAATACATTTTCAAAGAATATAAATTTAATTATCTTGTGCTGCTGAAAACCTATCATGTGATGACTTGTTTAAAAGAGCTCCCCTGTGCGAGCTCATTTATACAAGTCGCCACATGATTGGTTTTCAACAGCTTTGACTTTGAAATATTCCATCAATGAATAACAAAAATTGCATTTAGCACTCTAAGGAATAATTTTTTGCTGTGAAATTTGAGATTCACCCCATTATAATGGCAATGTGCTGTGAAGGCTGGTTGTTTACATCAGTGCCACGGTCCTCCAACACTTGCTTGTGCTGTCCCCACTGTAACAATGAGAAATAGCCACTGATGGGGATAGGATAGGTGGTGTATTTCCTGAACTATTCAAATAGCTACCTACCATTTTGATTGATTTGAGCCCTTCTAGTAAGTTTAAAACGCACTTCAATCAGTTAGGGTCAAATCTAACCCCGAGCAGCCTCTGCTAGCTGTAAATACATAGAGGCTGAAATGCATTATAAAATTGTTAAATACTTTCTTTTTTATGTTTTGGTTTACTTTAGGAAAACTTCATACAATTTGTGCCAAAAGAAAGTCATTAAGGGTCTTCTTCACCTCCCAAATGTCAAATATGGTCAAATTTGACCGCAAGTAGACATGTTGTTACAGTTAACTTTTGTTTCTATTCTGTGACGAACAAACTCTGCATTCCAATTAAAGCAAATGCAAGATCAGTTTTCACGAGCTGGAATGTGGCGTGTGCATTAGTACGCACACCCTGTCAGTCAGGACTTCGTCACATCGCCGTAGGCAGGTGTGACAGCACAGAATAGATTGTTGAAACTAGCTGATGTTTTATTCTTATCTTGGTCTAAGCAGAATTCCACAGTTTTAGAAATACTTTCTGATCTCATCGCCACTGCACACTCAAAATCTCGCCACAGACATTCCATAATATTCAAGTGTGGGGACTGGGAAGACTCATTGGGATTCATTTATAAAGAAAATTGCGTGGATTTCAAACTGAAATATTATGAACTCTCAAAAATAATAACACCATATAAAGAAAAAATTTTAAGTTATAAAACTGTGGGTGATGAGCTACACTGCTCGCGATTTTCAATGAGTTAATCAGACTTTTTCATGTGAGCATAATTCATTAAATTTGTGGGGTTTTTTTAAATGTCAGGCTGGTTTATACAAATCTGAAATCTGAAAAGAAATTGTCGTACGCTTTATTTTTCTACCCACGCGCCATTTGTAAATGAGACCGAATTGATATTGTGAACTGTAGAGTCAAAAATGTGAAGGCTGTTTTCCTGTCCATGTACTTCCATACGTACAGACTATGCTTTTACGTTCCAAAGTTATAAAGGTGTGTTTATTTTGCACAAATAGCTGAAAACCGAAAAGCAGTTAAACTCAAACCTCATTTGACCCATGACAGTGTCTTTATTTTGGACTCTGTTCTATTTATGACTCTATTGTTAAGTTGTACTGCCTTCAATGGCAGTTATATTAATTGCACACCACGGAAACACTGACGTTATCAGATGCAGTTTTCTATCAGTCATGGTCAGGCCATATAAATCAGACCAACCGTCTGTAAACATGGGATGGGTATAGTTGCGTCATTCGGAGAATTTCTGTCACCGGGTGTTTTCCACAGCAAGACAATTGTGCACTGTGTACATTAGGCCTACCTACCGCGGAGTACCCCAATGGAAGGTTGCTTGAATGGTACTTGAATAGTTGCTTGTTTGAGCTCCCAGTCGAGCTTGGGATTGATCTGGGGTGATGAAACGAGGAAGAACTCTGCCGTTTGGGCCCTTGAGCAAGGCCCTTAACCCCATATACTGTATTCTCAAGCTACTTTACTACTGTTTGTCTCTATGCCTCTTCTCTTACAGCTGTTCCACTGGGCATTTCTCCCAAAGAATCTTGGAAGAAGAAAAGCTTGTTCTTCAACTGAACTCTTCCTGGTTAAATAAAGGTTTAAAACAAATAGTTCTGTCTCTTAATGCTGGTACAGGTTTCTTGTTAATGTGTGGTGACTGGACATTTGTAATCTCCGGCAAAGCTTTTTGAAGAGGGCCAGTGCAATGCTGGACTCGTTAAAAAAATTATTGAAGGACGGCTTTGTTCCTAGAGTGAGAGAAGAAACTGCAAACCTTGAATCTGCTGCTAGCTTGCCAAGCATTTCCAGTGTCAGATTTCTAATGAAATTTTGCACTTGGTTGCACATGCAAGTGCCGTTCTCAAAGTTGCTCAGCTTGCACGCATTACTTTTCCATACTGACCTTGTAGTTAACCATTATATCCGTTTGTGTGTATTTGGTGACTGTGGGCAGTTTAGCCTGGGAATTTTGATGTATTTGTTGCCATAGCTCTCCTCAGCAGTCAATCTTAGCAGAGCTAATTTCTTTAGAAGGGAGAGAATGGCCGAGACCTTAAAGATAATTATGCAGCATATTTCTAATTTTTTTTTTATGATAAACCTCCCTGTTGGACTGGGTGGAATATGAGAATTTGCCAAAAAAAAAAAAAAAAAAAAAAAAACTAGAGGCACTCCAAGAGTGCAAACCTCCGCCAAGGCAGCACAGTCAAAATCTTGCTGAGTGAGCATGGCTCATAAGAAATTTAAGGTATCTGCAACATCGGATTTTCAGATGGTTGCAGTGGTGGCCATATTGTTTGACCGATAGTGGTCAAAATCAATAGGGTTCATCCCTGGTGTAATAGCGACCCACCCACAAAATTTAAGAGATATCTGTTCATTATTTCTGGAGTCATCTTGTGTACAAACAGATAGACAGACAAACCAACGCCGGGTGCACCCTTTGCTGAATTCTGACTTAAAGTGTTCACCGCCACGCCATGGAGGGCGCCATTGATGTTCCCCGCTACTCGTAAGGCAGTATTTTCTTAGCATTACGTTGCTCTGACCGTGTGTCCAGCAATGCTAACCATGTATCGGTTTTGTACGGCTGCGTTGCTATTCTTATCAGTTACTTTTGAATCTGCTAGTTCAATTTCTTTTCATTTACCGGTCAATTCTCGAAAATGTTTGCGGGAGGAGATCCACAAAGACGTGCTCGTCACCGGGGAGTACGAAATAAGCGAGCAGCCTAATACGAAGACTAATCTGAAGGTGCGTCTAGCCTGTCGGTGGCTCGGGAATTACCGAAGATGGATGAGAAAATCTAAATTAGGCCAAAAGAGAGGCTGCAGAAATATGCCACAGATAGCTAAATTAATCGTAATGCCTTGATGTTCTGTGCGTCCTAAGGTTATGAAGTGCGCGTTGATCATCGCAGTGTGTTGAGGGCACTTTATCGTTTGGCCTGTTGGCTGGTTAATTTGGCAACTGACTTTAACCAGGGAGAGTTGTGCTTTCACTCCGGACGCGAAACGATTTTTTCGCTCGACAGATTACATTCAAAGTCAATGCGAAGACGCGAATACACGCGAAAACGCGTGTATTCGCGTCTTCGCATTGACTTTGAATGTAATCTGTCTTGCGAAAAATTCGTTTCGCGACGGGTGTGAAAGCAGCTTAAGAGTTACACGTCATTCTTAGCAATTTCCAAGGCCAGCAATTTGTCCGTAACGCAAGTGTGCTGTCGTGCTTACGTTTCACTCTCGAAGGAAGGGATTGTGTCATTGGATTTCAGTCGGCAAATTGGCGTGCAATATGATTAAAAATGTATCTCAATTTTTGTAGTCCTCTGGGTGCGGTTTTCCGAGACTTTTCATTGGCGAGCATGATTATGGATTGCTTACACCTGATCACCAGCACGGATACTATCTGTATGTGGCTCAGTTGCATATTGGGTCATTCCATATGAAGTCAACCAGAGTTCCCCGGGTCACCGACTCAGATTTGGCTCAAATTTATTTTGGGAGTACTTCTATATTCGTAATATATAAAAATTAAGTAACCAAAAAGGTGACTTTTTCAGCTGGGACCCTTTTCAGGGCCTCCTAACTCCACTATTATGCCCTGGATGCAGTCAATCTTCCTTGTACAGACAGACCTGTCCTCAAATAGAAGGATTCCAGCACAATTTGGCCTCTGGAACATATCCTGGCCTCAGAGGGGGCCCTTGAAAACTGTATGTTTGATTTTCACCCATAAAAAGTTTCATATGTGAGAGACCAGTATCTTGAAAATGAATAGAGATCGATAAATTTTGACGAGATTCTGAAAGCATGGACCCAAATTACCATGGGTAGCAATTTTCCGCCCAAACCTATGATTTGTTCCAAAAATATTGGCCTCCAGAATCCCTATAACTTAACGTTTGCGATTCGCTGGGGCAAGGCCCTTGATTTTTTGGGGGGCCATATCTTGGAAACGCCTTGGAGTAGGAGTCGGACCCTAAAATGTTGCATGTGTTCATTATGAATGTAGAGGTATTCCAAAAATAAGTTTGAGCCAAATCTGTGTCTGCGACCATGGAAGATTCTTGTCCTCTGGTTGAGTTCATATTGGAATGACACTATTATGCGCTTGGTTATTTCACCATTTGCTTGTATGTGTATTAAATATTTCCGCAACATTTACGACACTTGAGCGATGTGGACATGCAGTATTTGTTGCCTTTTGCAGTAGATGGCAGGAAATGACCTGCACGTCCAGAAATGTTTTAGTTGATGAGAAACAGTATTGTTTCTTAACAAAGAAATTCCTGCTTGTCGAGTGAGCTATTTAACATCATTTGATGCAGTATTTTTCCATTCTGCTGTCCTAAGTATATTTATTTTATGGAATACTTCTACTCGCCTGAATTAGCAATCGGTTTTTTGGTTTTTTTTTTTTTTTGCATCTGCGCAGCTTGTTTGGTTATCAACTTGAATTCACTGTGATACGTTCTATGTAATGTTTCTTGTCTCTTATATTGGGAGCATAATTCTGAATTTCTTTGACAGATTACGGACTCTTCCGGACACATCTTGTACTCCAAAGAAGATGCTTCGAAGGGGAAGTTCGCCTTCACCACTGAGGATTATGACATGTTTGAAGTCTGCTTTGAGAGCAAGTTTCCAATGGGTAGGTAATATGCCCTCACGTTTTAAATGGAGCGAGACGATGGGTAATATCATTGACATTTCCTTTTTGAATCATGCTTGTTATTGTGCTTTATTAGGAACATAACCAAATAAGCAAATGACTAGCTCACTGGCAGCTAAAAACTGTACACCATTTTCAAAGTGATGTATTGTTTATCATATTGGAAACGCTTTTAAGCTTTTGTTGGGTAAACAGTTTATTTAGTTAACAGTTTCAGATATGCCTGGGCGAGAAGGACAAAATCAAATATCACTATATTGATAGGATAGCTCAATAGCTATATTTTTGGTACAGCTATTTTTGCTTTCACAAAATATTTTCACATTGCAATTTTTGATACAATTATTAGTACTGTGATTATAATGCACAAGCAGGGACTGGTAACAGCTGTAATGGTCTAACTACTGCAGAAAACTACACCTCATTACGGTATTATAGCCTTTAAAGCCAGAAATTACAAATCTTATTTCATATCACAATTTTACCACATCCCAAATCCCAGATAGCATCTTATTTTTCAATATCTGTATTGTATTTAATTGCACTGCCCTTGTCAGCTGTCTGTCAGAGTAAATCATAATTATTACTTTTGGGGGGGGCGGGAGGCGGATAGATAATGAAGGCTCGGGACCAGGGTCACGGCGGAAGTTGTTTTTCTTTTTTTTTTTTTTTTTTACGGCAGGGTCAGAGCTGTTTCCCAGAGCACCGCGGAACACTCGCAGTAAATTGTTTGTTTGTTTCAGGAACTGGGCGTGTTCCTGACCAGCTGGTGAATCTGGACATGAAGCATGGCGTGGAGGCGAAGAACTATGAGGAGGTGAGTGAGGACGGGGGGCGGTTTGGGACGCCCCATTTGTCCGGAAATGCCCCGGTGTTCGTTCTGCTCCCTGATGCCTGGCAACAGTCCAGGTTGTCTTTTGGTGGAGATGAGTTAATCCAGGGCTCTGACTCGCAGTGGTCATCGATGACCCTGTGACACTTTCCAAATAGTGTGTGGGGTCCCCCTGTATCCTGGCTAAACTCCTTCCCTGGCTCTTTAAACCTGCCACCTTATCATCCCCTGATTTAATTAGTCCCCAGCCCTACCCTCTGGGGGACCATCGATTTGGGTCGGTTCGTGTCTGTCCGTCCGCGCGTGCCTGCGTCCAGTCTTTGGTGGGGGACTTTTTGCGGTCTCGGACCGGGTTCTTGGCTATAAACGTCCTCTTTCTCTCCACCTCAGCTGATGTGTGGTGAGAGTTTTGGCACAGAAAAGCTGCCGTTCGTCACCCATGTGGGTGTTGCCCATTTGTAGCGGCTGAGGTGAGATTGAGCATCATCACTGTAAAGCGCTTTGATTCCTAGAGGGAAAAAATGCTATGTAAGCCCAACATTCTCTCTTTCGTAAAGTCCTACAAATGAGCAGTCGGTGCTACATGCATACTGGAGCTTAGGACTTGGGGATATCCTGTTCAAAGTCAGAAGAACGGTTGCCAGACATGACGGTCCTTAATTTGGTGTGGTATCAGATTGCGTCATTACCAGGGCAGTTTCTGAATGAGTTGCTGGGTGGGGATTGTGTGCGTTTGGGGCTGTTCAGGGGACAGGAATTTGCGAAACACTTCCTCACTTCTCCCCTTGTTATTCCGCAGGCTGGTTGACTCAGCAGCATCAGTCTCCTGTGGTGTAGTTTTCTTCTCCCGAGTTTCACACTGGAGTTTTTGAATTAAGTCTTCAGGAACTGTCCCGGCATGGGTGGTGCCTTCAACTTACCCGGCATTTCAAAGTATGGTGGTTTGCTGCCAAAAAAAAAACACTGAACTGTCACTTAGTAATCAAGAGTGACACCTGCTGGAGTGGAGAGGCACTGACGGCTTGTAGCTCCCCTTCATGAGCGTCATGCTCGCGATTCCTTATTTTACTCTTATCGATGCTGTAGTTAAATGACTCAGGCGGTGGAAAAACCAGAAACTCAGAATCTGTCTTCACTTCCAGTTCCTCTGTTGTTAATACCTGCATAGCTAACTGTTATAGCTAACATTGCTGGCAAGAAAAAAAAGACCAGAGACGCTAGCAGAAAAGCAGTCTATCAAGAAGGAGGTGGATTTTGGTTGTAATAATCGCTACCTGCGTAAACTTGGCGTAAGTAGGAAGATCTGTTGGCATTGTGTTGATAAGTGGCTTGTAGGCATGCGTGTACATTAGCACAGCAACACTGGTCTGTGTATTTAAAAAAAAAATTATTTTCTCACAGTGACTGGGCTCCAGTTGTAATGATGTTAAAGCAAGAAGTCTGTAATTGAATAGTCGATGGCATGTACTCAGTGCTTATAACATGCAGCTGTAATAACCACTGCCAACATGTGTTTAATAGCCTGGCTGGTGGTGAAAATACTAGTCAACATAAGGCCAAGTCAGCAGCTAGGTAGCTAGCAGCTGGGAAGCACGCTTTGCTGTAGTGCACAGGGATACCAACTAGCTTGTCTTTTCGTTGTCTGCCCTCTTCCATTCCTGTGGTCTGACTTGGAGTGTACGTTGGTGATCACCGGAGCTAAGGCGGTCATCCAGTGCGGTCATGGTATGTGTCAGTAACTAGTATGTCAATGCTTAATGTTTACTGCTTATTACCATTGTTTCTCACTTTGCAATAAGACATACTGGAGCTCATACGTTTCTTTAGGCGATATGGCTGCTGGACTGAACTTGTAAATGCGCTTAGAGGGAGTGACTACAGGAGGGAGAGAAGGAGCGGAGAGGAAGAGGCTGTGGTGTTTCTGGTCAAAAGCTGAGCCTCGCTGGTTTCTTCAGGGTTACGTACTGCAGCTTTCGTAGCTGCACTTTGCACAGCCACGTTGGCTGGACTGAACGAGTTTGAAGATGCACAGATACTTGGTCTGTCTTGAGAAAAGCATTGTGGAAATTGCTTACTAGGGTTCAGGTATTCTCCAAACAAAAATTCCCGCAGCTTTCACTGGGTCAGTGTCTGTTATTTTATCTTGGTAGCGACTAGCAAGAGATTTTGTCCTCCGTGGCAAATTTATGCAATTGGTCAAAGTCAGCGAGTTGTCAAAAAATGAAAACGCTTCAGATGCCTCTGTTCTTGTTTGGATTTGAGAAGCTCCTTGGCCAGTCTTTATCGCTGATCATGGCGTCGCTGTTCTTGATGCTGTAGCACTCTGACGCCTGCTTGTTTCCACCCAGATCGCCAAGGTCGAGAAGCTGAAGCCTTTGGAGGTGGAGCTGCGGAGGCTGGAGGACCTCTCAGAGTCTATTGTCAATGATTTTGCCTACATGAAGAAGCGTGAAGAAGAGATGAGGGACACCAATGGTAAGGCAGAGGGGATACGCGGGTAATGGAGTCCTTTTTTCGCGTTTTAATAGTTGCCGGTGACTGTGACTGCTTGAGGCCCATTTCTTGTCTTCATACTGAAATTAAAAAAGATAAAGTTGCAATTATGGGCCAGTGTGTTAAACTTACGAGTAAGACCACTGATCTAGAATCAGTTTGGTTCCTTCTGCGCATAGAGGATGGGGTTTGGAGGGGGCCGGTGGAATCCGTTCTAAGGTCAGTGCTGCCACTCTGGAGGGGCTTTTCAAAGACGGGCCATACACTTTTGAGCAACAATGCCCTGGATCGGAGGTCCTCTGTTCTGAAATTCATAGTTGAAATCTTAATGCTCTGATGGGTGAATGGGCTCCTCCAGGACAGTGTTAAAGGTTCCCTATTATGTCACCAGGTGCACAACCAAATGGTTATCACAAGCCATTTCAAAATCTTTCCCCTCTTGACATTCCATGGGGAAGTAACTAACCAGAGGAAAGAATAACTGATCAACTTCAGCCAAGCAGTCAATCAGATTTCATTAATCTGGGCGGTCACTCCCCCTTGTGAGGTCAGGAAGGGAAGATTTTGAACTGGCTCATAATGGCTAATTAGCTGTGCACCTGGTAGTATCATAGAGGACCATTAAAACAGCTGTTGTTATGAACTTGTTGGCACATTTTCCCCACGCTGTGTCCGTTGCCTCCCCCTTACAGAGTCCACGAACACTCGAGTCCTGTACTTCAGCATCTTCTCCATGTGCTGTCTCATTGGACTGGCTACCTGGCAGGTGTTCTACCTGCGGCGCTTCTTCAAGGCGAAGAAGCTGATCGAGTGAGACGGAGCTCGGCTCGGGGAACGGCGTGGCGCTTTCAGCCCGAGTCCTGCCCCCCCCCCACCACCTCCTAATTCAGTGGACAGGTGAAGAGAGGAGAGATCCAGGCTTTTGTTGTGGTGGTTTGAATGGTGTCAGACTGGTTGCTCTGAAGCAGGGTTAGACGATAAATTTATCACAGTTTTATGCACAATAATAATGACTCCCTGTATGGTGCGTACAGACGAGCTTGTTTTCTACGCATCACACCTGATGTGGTCTTGGCATAACTGCTGCCAAAAATCAAAGGCCGTACGGAATTCTTCCGGGAAGAAAGTTGTGGATTGAAGTCAGCCAATTACCAGCGAGGGTGGTCCGCTTCCATCACCTTGGCATAATTGGTGTGCTCTATTTCTGTGTACTTAACCCAACTCAGAACCAAGCTGTTTATTAGCCAGCTTACTAATCACAACCAGTATGTAGCCTGTGGTGAAGAAGTGATGATAAGTAGACTGACCTAACTAGGCTTCCGTGTTAGATTGAAAAGGTGCCAAGTTTTGAATATTTAGTTAAAAAAAAAAAAAAAAATCTGGCTCTGAATTCACTCTGTCATTGCAGCATTTTTGCATATTAAGAATCATTAAAAATTCATTTTAAGATGGCCCGGGTTGTCGAGTATCTAAAAATATTGGCCTGCGAAATGTGGAAAACTTTTAGCCAAGTGTATTGACCAATGAATGTGAGTTATAAATTAATTTTGCGTGTCACGAAATGGTCAACAGTTCGAAAAGCCTATTTAAACATATTTGGGCAAATCTATGCCGCAAATTTATAAAATTGTTTTATTTGATAAAAATTAAGTAATTCATAGTTTGATTCTGGTTGCTCATGAGCATCTAAATAGCCTACGGTGTCGGTGGCTATTTAATTGAATTGTCTACTGATTCAGATTAGTAATTGAACAAATCAAATGTTGTTATTGCTAATTGAGCGAAAGTAAATGGTAACAGGGTTAAGAGCAAATGCTGGTTAAAAGGTGATGATTCTACAGACCCTAACTTTGCTCTGTTTGCTCGTCGCTGAGAATACTGAAGTCAGCAAAGTTCTTTTCCAGAAACATTTTGTTTGTCCTTTGATTTTTGACTGCGGTTAGTTCAAGAACACATCAGGCGTGATTGGTGGGGGAAAAAAAACAAGAGCAAGCTCGTCTGTTGGCCCCATAGCGGAAGATACCATTATTGCACTTAAAATTATGGATGATAAATTTTTCGTCCAGCCCATCTGTGCAGGTTATTTTTTTTTTTTTTTTACCACTGAAAAACTTAATAATGAATTACCCCCTGCCCTTGCTCTGGTCTCTGTCAGAGATGATTGTTTTATCAGATTAGGTTTGTTTTTTTTTTGTGAATAAACTTTCTCAAGGAGAGATTTATGCATCTGTGTTCCCCCTACACCGTATATGAGATGGAAGTTATGCTTCCATCCATAAGTCCACTGTTACACCATTTTTTTTATTTATCTGATGAGGAGCTGGAGAAAGGTATGTGGGTTTGTAGAATTGTCCTTGGTTCAATTTTTGTATAAAATGCAGGTTCAGTCTGAACCAAAACCAGACCTTGTGCCCATCTCTTTAAAAAAAAAAAAAAAAAAAAAAACTTCGATGCAGCCTGAATCTAACTTAAGCAGTTCTTGAATTTCAGCGTCCTGAAAGATGTGCTCGCTTTGATGCTATTTTCTTCTTTTTTTTTCTTTTTTGTTTTGTGGGTTTTGTTTTTTTTCTTGTGGAGAGGCATTTACTGAATCCAAATCTTGAGCTTTCTGATGAAGAGGGGTAATGAGCTATTGCAGTGTTTCCCAAACCTCTCCTGGAGGCCCACCTGTCCTACATGTTTTAGATCTCTCCCTGCTCCAGCACAGGTGATTCAAATGATCAGCTCGTTAATCACCCCCTAAAGCTGATTGATGACGACCTGATCATTTGAATCACCTGTGCTGGAGCAGGGAGAGATCTAAAACATGCAGGACAGGTGGTCCTCCAGGACAGGTTTGGGAAGCACTGATCTATTGCTTAATTTTGTATTTAACAAATTATGGTTGCGTTAATTTATGGTGAGCCTAAAATTGATATATGTTCAGTTATTTTGTCATTGCCAGTTTATTTTTTTCTTTTCTGGATTAAAAAAAAACAAACATTTTTTGACTAGGGCTGTCAGTCATTAGTAGGTAATCTTATTTTAAATAGTAGAGAAACTGTTAAGTCGCCCTGATTGTTTTCTGAGCTTTTTTTTGACCGCTTGCTTTAGTTTAATGTTCAAAGCACAGAGAAAACTTTTTTTTTTTTTTTTTCTTAAACTGAAATCTGAATAAAAAGGGTATTGTGACCGGTGTATTTACGCTCTGTGTCATCCTCTAAATGCACATCTGAGACATTTGTAGACCTCAATTATGGAAAATGATTCATTATGACAAACATGTTGGAGGTTTTTCCTGTAAAATGATGGGAAGTCTCAAGAATTTATTTTTTTGCTGGAAACTTCTGGCCAAATTATCTCAGAAAGCACTTAATTAAGCTTTCATTATGTGGTGGCTTCGAGCTGCCTGCCCTGGTCAGCATTTTTTGTTTTTGGTGAATGGGTAAATGCATTAGACTAGGTCTGGAATTTTTATGGAGTCAGACGGTGACAAGGAAATTTCAGTGTAATTAATAGTTCCTGGTGGAGATAGTGGGAACTCGGCATGACTGGACACTTTAACTCTGGGGTGATCAACACTGCCCCACCTCAGATTTTCTGAAGAGCGAGATTTCCACACACTGATATGCTGCTTACACACCTTTGAACATGACAAAAATTTTGTTCTTGATGGACTTTTGTTAGGCGTAACCAGGGCTGCTTTCAAACGGTCTTTTTTTTTTTTTGTCAAGGAAAGCTAACTTCAAGAAAATGACCCCGCATTATTTTCATGGCTGCCATAATAAGCACATTCGAATTCTTTAAATGTAAAGGAAAGGTGCTTCAATGCTTTCTAACTTGTCGCCTTTAGCATAGGGTACAGAGTCGAATAGGCAAGAGAACACTATCCCAAAATTCTGTGAAGCAGCTATGTTTAAAGTGGCTACCATCCATCCTCCGGCCAATCAGGGAAACAAATGAACATGATGGGTAAGCGATGCTTGATGATATCGCCTGGTGTAATTTGGCTTTTATTGGTTTTTCAAATATCAATAAAACAATCCATCACCAATAAAAGTAAAGACATCGAAGCATGCGTCCATGTCAAAATAATACATGTGCCAATTGGAAGAAAGCACAGAAAATGATAAGCAAATAAGACAAAAAGATGATCAAAAAATGTCACAAAAACAATTCAAATTCAAGTGCAATAAAAAATGATGCAAAAAAAGCAAGAAAACAGTTAATATTAAATTACATAAATTGCAAAATGAGTATTCAATATCTAAATATCACAATAAAACAATTACCAAAAACAAAACTAAATACAACTGTACACAAACTATAAACAAAAATTGAAAAGGAGAAAAATTTTGTAATTTCAAATTTAATTAATGCAGATATATGTCACTAGGAATAAGTAAATCAAGGCTAATGTTTCAACGACAATATAAAGAACAGTACAAAACAAACTATTATTGAATAAATCTACGTGGAAGCATGAAAAAACAATGCTTGGGTTTAAAGTCTGCAGGTGCCCCTTTGGGAGGGGCTAGATGACCAGTTTTTTTTCAATACTCCACCCCCTATTTCTTCACAGCGAGGGTCCTGTTTTTGTGAAAGTCCAACAAAGTGCCGTCCAGGTAATTTCTTTTTGGATTTTTTTTTTAGTGCGGTTGGCTTCCTAAGCCTTTATGAAATCCCCTTTACACCTTTCATTTACCTCATGACATTTTCCCTCGAGGTTAAAGAAAAGTGGTTAGGAATTAGAGGATATAATGTCATTTTTTGACTAATCGAGCGCAGCCCAGGTATAGGTGGTCAAATCCTATGGCGATCCACTGGGATTAAAAGAATATTTGATGAAACTGAGTTTGTTGCAAATCTGTGTTTGGACTTCTTTGAGTTTGCGCACTTCTGAAACCAGTACTGCATTATTACTCTCGCCTCAGTGAGTTGTGGGACGGGTATACTAGAATCAGTTTGTCCATCCGTATGTCCATCTGACTGTGGGCACAGTTAAGTCCAGAGCCTTTCTGCTAAACCACTAGGAGGATTTTTTTTTCCTACTTGGCATGCATTATTATCACCCTGAGAACCTGCGATTTTGAAAGTGATCTGACACATTTTCAGGGAAATTTGCAGTATTTTGACTGAGGACAGTGAGTAAAGGGGGTGAATTTTGTCTGGAGCTTTATTCATAAACTGTGCGATGGATTGTTTTCAAACTTGACATGCATTTTTGTCACCATGAAATCGTGTGCACCTGCAGTTATTAAAGTGGTTCAACATACTTCCAAGGACATTATGCCGAATTTTGTATTGGGGGGTTCATTCTGTGCTGAGCTTCATTCATAAACCATATAGTAGGTTGTTTTCAAACTCGGCATTCAGTATTATCACAGTCAGAACCTGTGCACCTGCAAGTTTGAAAGTGATTTGACTCATTTTCAGGGAGAGTTTGCAGTTTTTTCGACTTGAGGGGTATCATTTGTGTGCACAATATATGGTAATGGCTACGTCAGTCAAATGCCACACTGAATTCAGGGGGTATCAGGCTAATCTCTAGTTTGGACTTGCATATGATTTGCGGTCTCCACCTCAGATTTACACCCATGATAGTATAGATGTATTTGGCCTCACATCTCTGCCTTCCCAACAATATAAAGCCGTATTTCCCGGTCTTTGTTTCACCGTGTGTGAAGAGAGAGTGTGATCCAAGTGGTGAGCTGAACCTTTTCCTCCATGCAACAGGTTTCTATCAGAGCCAGAGTTCAGCTGCAAGCGCTTATTCCATCTCATCACCTCCATCCTTCCTGTGTTAGACTTGGGAACTGCAGAAGAACACATGATGCCTTTTGGTTTCATCTTTCCAATACAGACCTTGGTGATGTCCTTCATTTTAATGTCTCATCGTGTATTTTGAAGGCATACGTCCTTAGGAATAACCAGGTTTTTGAAATGCAGATAATTTGATACACATATATAATAGGGTTTATGCTGCTTCACTGAATGTCAGCCTGTAGAAAGTGCTGACTTTATTTTGGGGAGCTGGGCTCCATGGATTGGCCATCACCTCCAGGTAAAGATTAAGATGAATCTCACCATGATCGGGCAAGCGCAACCTGTTTTATTGTAATTACCAGTGGAAAAAATAATGGGAGCGATGTACCAGAAGTTATGAAAATTGGCCATACAGTATAGGAGTTACCAATTTTTATTTATTTATTTATTTTTCATTAATTGAATTTGCGAAGTCACATGCATCATAGATGGTGTTAAAAGTATGCAAGCTGGATTCTGCAATCTGCATGACTCAAGTGTTCGGCTAAATTGACCTGTTATGGCCCCAATTTGTTATGGCGTCAATTTGTTATGACGTCACGGACAGCAAGGGATGACAGACAAAATTCTTAAACTTCAACAGATTTAATTAAACAATCACTTAGAACTAATCTACAATCTACCCTACTGACCAAGATTGAAATAAAAAAAAGAGATATTTACAGTCCCCTGGTAATTGAGATGGGGCTGCTGTGTTGCGATGTCCTGGGACAGGAAAATGCTCCAACACAGGCAAAAATCCACAAAAAGCTTCACAGGTCTTGAAAA
The DNA here is from genome assembly GCA_029692085.1 of Gymnothorax javanicus. NCBI lineage: Eukaryota > Metazoa > Chordata > Actinopteri > Anguilliformes > Muraenidae > Gymnothorax > Gymnothorax javanicus. Next base: position 6,363,147 of record CM056198.1, on the reverse strand, counting down.
GAGTGACAGGTCTGGTCAAATGTATCCTTCCACAATTTCTCCTTGCAATTTCTCCTACTACCACCACTCTCTCAATTTTTCTCCTTATATACTCTTTTCCAGCCCCCTCTGAGGCATGCCCGGGACATGCCCCAAAACCTAGCTCCAGACTGGGCTTAACAAAAAAATGTCAATACTGCCATCTAGTGGCTTTTTTTTTTTCCACATTACAGACCAAAAAGTAGATTTTTCAAAAAAATAAATGGAATAATATCAATATGTAATTGTCATCGAACTCACACCGGGAGGTGACATTTTTTTTCGTGCAAACTTTTTGATTCACGCATGCGCACTTCAATCCGCTGTAATCCTGGCTACTGCATAAATGATGTCAATATACATTGCCAATCTACCCTAATCCTGAACCCTAATCCTATCCCAAACCCTAACCATAACTCCACCATCTCACTTTAAGTGCTCTTGTGCAAGGTAGGAAAAGATTGTATGAACAAAAATATTGGCAACTGGGATTATATATATATTTTTTACATTAGCCAAGGAATTTGGGGCCTAAAGAGGATTTTACACTACCCTAGCTGTGTTCGAAATCGTCCACTCATTCACTCACTCCCTATTCCCTGCATGGTGTATATGACATAGTGCACTTCATGGAGAGAGACCAAAGGAGATTTCGGACACTACACCAGAATTTTCTGAACACGGTTGCGTCAGCAGATGCGCTGGATTCTTTTGTGATGTAGGCGGACGTGCCGAGCATCATGTAAACAAACCGGACAGTCTCGGGAACATTTGAGGGCAATGAGATATATAAACTAGAGGCGCTACGTTGTTCGTTCCAGATCAGCCAATGTGTGCAGATCTGGCCGCCACCTTATGACGGGCATGCCTGCCACTGGAACCCATGTAAATAAATACACTCCGGTTAATAGATTTGTGTATCTATGCCTTGAAGGAGGTGACTCATATGTACATGAGGCAGAATTCTTCTATTTTAATTGGTTTTATTGATGCCTCGAAGGCATTTGACAGAGTTAATCATTTTTAGCTTTTTAAGAAATTGAACCAAAGGGGTGTCCCTAATACTATTGTAAGGATTCTGTATTATTGGTATGCCAAACAGAGAATGCAGGTTAAATGGGGTAACAGTGTCTCTGCTCCCTTTGGTGTAAGTAATAGTGTGCGTCGGGGGGGCTACTTTCACCAGCTCTATTTAACCTGTGCATGGATGAATTATCCAAACAACTGAATGTATGCAGAACTGGCTGTATGATTGGGAACACTTTGGTAAACCATTTTATGTATGCTGATGACTTGGCTATTCTCTCTCCCAGCAGTGCTGGCTTTCAACAGCTACTGAATATATGTTCTGAGTATGGGATGAAATATGATGTGCAATATAATGCTAAAAAGACTGTTGTTCTGATATGTACAACAAAAGGTGACAAAGAGCTGTGTTTTCCAGATTTCTATCTGTCAGGACAAGTTTTGGGTGTTTCTAAGATAACTAAATACCTGGGTCACTACATTACAGACCAGATATCTGATGATGATGATATTTATAGACAATGTCGCATGTTATACGCCCAAGCTAATATTTTGGCTAGGAAATTCCATATGTGTTCAGACGAAGTAAAAATCAAACTCTTTATAGCATACTGTACTCCACTATACACAGCACCCCTATGGGCAAAGTTTAAAAAGGCAAGTCTACAGAAGTTACAGGTTGCTTATAATGACTGTTTAAGGACCCTACTAAGGAGGCCAAGGTGTTGTAGTGCTAGCACCCTGTTCTGTAATGCAGGGGTCAGCACATTTAGAGCATTGCTGAGGAACTTGATGTAAAAACTTATATGTCGCTTAAATGTGTCACAGAACAACATTGTAACTCTGCTGATCAATCCCAGCTTCAGTGCAATTAGGTACCAGTCACCAATGTGGAAGTACTGGTATGAATGTCTTTTATAAGAATGTTGGGTTGTTGTTGTTTGTTTGTCTTATTTTTTTATATATATTTTTATATATTTGTTTATTATGTTGGGCATGCATACCTGTGTGTGTTCTTTTGGACTCTGAGTCTGGCAAATAAAGATGATGATGATGAATATTTCGGTAAATATCAATAATAATCATTCAGCAGCGTTTTGATTTCTGGCCTTTTTCTGACTGATAACTAGAGAAGAGTTGGCTTAAGCGCCATTTCTGTCTATTATCGCCCACTGCGTTGACCAAAAGCGTGGTTGCTAACTGAGTTAGCAGCTAACATAGTTCGTCCATTCATTGTCAATGGGTCCTACGACGTAAGTTAGCATATGTGATTCGGGAAACGGACCCTGAGCGATTGACATTTTACCATAGGGAATGTTTGAAAATGCGGTGGTACACATCCAGACCATCTTAAATCCCCTTCGGTACGGTAATATTATGACTGATCTTATTCTGTCAGGCCGGGTCTATTTCTCTAGCAGTACGATCTAGGACGGGGCACTTGTTAACTAGTAAAATAAATTAGCATCGCAAATGCCGGGAACCTCGATAACAAGTGTCTTGTTGTGACTGCAGCCAAGTCGTGAAACTAGTTTATTAGTTAAGAAAAAAATAAAAATAAAATAAAAAACACTGGTTTGTAATCGAATCTGACACGTAGGACTATCTATTTAAAAAATAAATAAATAAATAAATAGGTTTGAAATTGGAAAAGACCCGTATCTATGACTATTTTTTTGTTTGATAGAAGCTGCATGGTGCAGACCCGGACACTGGCATTAAGATGGACGAGGAACAACTAAACCTATTCGCGTCTCCTGACAGCGGCTGCTGATTTCAACGGGTTTTCGGATGTGCTTAACTCTTAAGTCAGGAGTGATTCAAAATACTGCGGTATTTTCACTTGTTAGGACTGTATGGCACTCATTGGAAATCAAAATTTCTGGAAGGCATGAATCCACTTTGCTGCATCTTTCTGTGATGGACGCCCGTCACAAGATGGCGGCCAAACTTGCACATTGAAATCGTAACATAGCGCCTCTAGTTTATACTAGCGAATGCGTGCTCGGATTTGTCGCGAAAGATCAGCTTGGCTTTACTTCTGTGATACTTGGGCATGTACACGTATTCGTATTGTTATGTACAGATGAATGTTGGCGTTATATTTTATTTAACCTTTATTTAACCAGGTAAAATCCCGTTGAGATCGTGATCTCATTTTCAAGGGTGACCTGGCCAAGAAGGCCAGGTCACATATAATGTGAGTGAAACCGATGCAAGCTTTTCGCTAGCGAATGCGGTGAACTTAGTCGGGGTGTTCATAGTCAATGTGATAATGTGCTCGGATTTGTAGCGAAAGATCACTTTGGCTTTTGAGTTCGCTCCAGACTGACTGAAGCCAGCACTGTAAACTTGGGGTCCGGCAGTGTGAAACGAAGCGAGGCTGAATGGAGCCTGTGTGAAGCGAAGAGAAATAAGGCCAGCGTTCATCTCACAGTAACGTAATGACGTACCATAATGAGTGACGTACGTCGTGCGCTATGCACTGCTGACAGAGGGAGACAGACACAACACATCACTCAAATAGTAGTAGTGATAGCTTGTTGTTTGAGGATGTAATTCTGCAGGGCGGAGCCATCTCGCTCTTCTCATTCTTCTTCTCTGGCAGAACACGATCGCAGTGCATTGTGGTATACTAGAGTACAATGTAGTGTACATCGCTTGCTCACTCAATTTCTCTGTACATTGTGGGTATTTTATTGTCCCCTATATAGTGGATGAAATTAACCACGAAGAATTCGAACAACACTACAAAATGGCGAAAACACTATATAGTGCACTATATCCGTGATAGGGGGCTATTTCGAACACAGCTCCTGACTCAGAAGATCAGGATTGTTGACGAGCATAAATGGTTGCACGACAAGTCTATCTATTGGCGACGAAGTGTTATTGCAACAAGCCAGAGGAAGTGTGTTGAGGGAGCGGTGTTGTTAAAAATTGCCCTCGTACCCACAAAACCCATCTGAAAATAGTTCTTTGAGTTTGCCGCTTTAAATGCGTAAACGTTCTCGATCTTGTCATCAGGTGGACAGCCAATGGGTCATTACAGGGCACTTCAAAATCTCTATGACATCACATAATGATGTGACCATCCAGAGGAAAGAGGGACTGATAAACTTCCGCCAAACAGGTAATCAGTTCCTTCATCATTCTGGGTGAAACCGCCCCCATGTGATTTCATGAAGGACAGAATTGTAATGGCTTCTAATGGCTAACTGGCTGAGCACCTAATGACATGATAGGGGACCTGAAAATTCATGACTACTGCAAATGAAATTCAGTCATGGACTCTGGAAAATTACTTCACCAGAACAACATGGAGTCATTGCCAAATGTGATATGGCAGTGTTTTCCAAACTCGGTCCAGGGCCCCACTTTTCCACAATGCGTATGCTGGTTTTTGTTCCAACCACAATTGTAAACATGGAACATTAATATGATGCTAATTTGCCCCAATTAGGTGCATTTCTGGTTTTTGAATCATCTTCAGCAACATTTTCATTGAAATATCCGTGTCTATGAGGAATACAAGACCCTTGATCATACTCAATTTATTGTTCTATATTTCAAGAAACCTCTGGTAGTAACATTTTTAAATAGATTGAATTAGATTCTGAGCAAATCATTCACCTCCAAATTTGCTTACTGAACACAGGTGTTTCTAATATTTCAAAAATTGGTTATCGAATGTTTATTCTTCATTAGCACAGAGATATTTGTAAAAATGTGACTTAAAAGGATAAATTAATGCTCTAAACATAAGCGCAGCTCATTATGACAGACAGAAGCAAGAACACGCAAGGGAGCCCGCTGCCACGAGACCGAGTTTGAGAAGCACTGCGAGAAAATTGTCGATTTTATTCCCTGAACTAATTTTTTCACTTTATTTCATGCTTGAGTCCAACAGTGGTGATCACTGGATTCTGCGTGTACTGCAGGTACAAAAATAGAATTTAGCCTCTAGTCTCCGGGAGAGGGCGATACTGAAGCTTTCAGATGTCTACCCTCTACTAACACAGAATACGATATTTATGGCTGAAACACAAGACTTGCGAAAAGCAAGAATTTGATGCTTTTGTGTGACACGGCAGGAACAGTATTGTGTATACATGAATTGCAATGGCATTTTGAATTACAGTTTCTGTAGTTGGTTAAATCCATCTACTTCTTTCATTGCATTCCAGCTGTCAAGTGAACGCATGTATGCGTCTGTCCGACTGGAGCTTGTTAATAATTTCGTATATTCAACGGAGGATGGAATACATAATGTTTTTAATTCGTAAAAGTTATAAGAAAAGACTGGGTCTCGCTGTATCACACAGGCTGCACTGCAGCGTCTATTCACAGGCGCGATCCCACTACTGAGCGGCACGGGGGCTTTGACCTGCTCCGTTTCCGACCTGGGCCGGTTCACCCCTCCTTAGGCGACCTGGTAGTCCCGAGCTCCCCCAGGAGCACCATATCGATACCGAACTTAGTGCGGACACCCGATCGACATAGCGCACTGCAGCCCAGAACTCCTGAGCTCAAACGATCCGCCAGCCTCAGCCTCCCAGTAGCTTGGATTACAGGCACGCGCCACTGTGCCCGGCGGTGTAAGATGCAGATATTCAAGCTTTTGAGGAGTGGAAGGATGTGACGTCATCAAGGCAGCGTTCTGCTTTTCTATGCATATAGTACCCTCTAGCGGTAGCTTCGTTGTACTGTATATACTACAAAAGAGGCTGCAGAGGATTCAGTTCACTACCCTCATTGAACTGCTCCTATAGTGCTCGGAGTAATCATTTAGTCCAGTGGTTTTCAAACTCGGTCCCGGGGGTCCCCTGTGTATGCTGGGTTTTATTCCAACCACAATTGCAATTCCAGAATTTTAACAAGCTGTTAAGCATCCAAACTAGGAGACAACACTGTGGGATTGCTTAACTCTTAAATCACATCCTGCCAGAAGTGTCTATGCATGCGATGAAAAATGCATCTTCGTTGGGCATGCTGTACTTACTGGATAAAATTTCAAACAGATAATTTCAATATGCATGAATAGCGGTCATCTATAACTAATAAAATTAGAGACTGAGGTCAATCAGCAGGCTCTTAATTGGTATGTTCACCTGGCAATCAATCTAAACCATCAGGAAGATAATGAAGAATTTAATGACAACACAAATACTAATGAGGCCCACCTGTATCGCAGTGTAGTATCAAAAAAAATAGCTAATTATTGCATAAACTACAATTAATCTGGTTATTTATTAAGTCATTTAGTTGGCAAATTAAGCTTATTGGTTTGTTACCTCTTTAATTTTAAGCTAGGTTCTCTGATCTGATCTCTAGATGTAAAATTGTGCCGCCTGAGAGTGGTAATATCAGTGATCATCTCCCAATCAGAGTGGCTATGGACACTGTTGTCTGTGTTGAGATTCGTGAGTCGCTTGTGAATGATGATGTGTATAAACCCCGTTATTCTATGTTTCCAACCAAATGGTGTGACGGGAGTATGAATGATGTTTACTGTCAACTTGTATCTGACAAGCTTTCTCAGTTTCCTTTGCACAGAGATTCTTCAAATAGAGAGAGTGCCGAGGATTATGCTAATCTCTTGAATGATAATTTTACGCTGTGCTATGCATGATGCAGCCCTTGAGTCTGGCTGCACTCGTAGGCCTAATTTGTCAGGTAAACCAAAACGATATTGGTGTCCTAGGCTTAGTGAGATAAAGCGTAAGAAATCCTTCTGGTGGTGGATATGGTTGGAAAATGGTAAACCAAGACAAGGAGCTGTGTATGAATGTTTAAAACATGTGAAGAAACTTTTCCGTAGAACCACCAGACGGTGTATTCAGAATATTATTGACAAGCCTGTTGTTGATCTAAACCGCCTGTTCAAAAATGGTAAGGTCACTAATTTCTGGAGTTCTCAATGCTCAAAAAAGGTCTAACAAGGTTAGCTCTTGTCTACATGCTAATGATTTTGCCACTCATTTTGGCGATATTATGAGTGAAAACGGTGACCTGACAGACAGTCAAAGAGTAATCTCTAATACCGTTAATGATATTTACCATTCTAATATCTTTACTAGGGATAACACTTCTATCTCTGCCGACCAGGTTGGTATACTTCTAAAGAAATTGAAGCGTAACACTGCCTTTGGTTGTGATGGTTTGACTTCTGAACATCTCCTTCATGCAGACTCTGTTATACTTCGAGACTACATTGCACACCTGAAGTCTGTTATATTTAACTGGCATGTGTTACCAGAAAATTTTTTAACTGGCATTGTTGTTCCTGTTTTGAAGAAGGCGTCTTTAGACCCTAATATCTTAAATAATTTTAGACCTATTACATTAAGCCCCGTATTGTCTAAAATGCTGGAAATTCTGCTCCTGCCTGGGGACGAGGTTCATAGGAACCAATTTGGTTTCCGTGAGGGGCGGGGCATTGCAATGGTTAGTAATTTTATCTATGATATATGTAAGACTTTTACCAGTTCTGGTTCCATGGTTTTTACATGTAGGTTAGACGCTCAGAAGTGCTTGAACTCTATATGGCATGATGGATTGTTCCACAAATTGTGGGGCAATATCCCCAATGGTAACTGGCTGTTGCTTTTTACATGGTATAAAAACTTAAAAGCTGTTATTAAGCTCCATGATAAATTCAGCCATCCATTTTCTGTGGGCAGGGGAATTCGACAGGGCAGTGTGCTGTCCCCTATGCTTTTAAATATTTTTCTTGATGGTCTGCTTTGCTCTCTGGCAGACATGGATGATGGATTGCAGTTTGGAGAATCTCTCTTTAATTCATTTGCCTATGCAGATGATGTTACCTTATTATGTGCTACAGTGCCAGGTCAACAAAGGTTAATTGATGTTTGTGTCTGCTACTCAAAAACTTGGAGATTTACTTTCGGAATTAAGAAAACTTTTTGGATGTGTATTGGGAAAAACTTTTTCAAGTGTTCTCCTGTGTGGAACCTAGATGGAGCCCCCATCCAGGGTACTGATAGTTTGACCATCCTTGGTAGCGTTTTGTCTAATGACCTAAAGAGTACTATGCATGTAAACGAGAGGGTCTCCCGATGCCGTTGTTCTATATTTGGGCTCTCTTTCTGTGGGATGAAATACCCTGGCCCCCTCTCCACTAAAGCAAAAACGCTCCTGAGGAAGGCAGTCGGGGTCTCGACTCTTGTGTTTGGACTTGAATGTCAGGGGATCACTGATAATGATCTGAATAGACTGGAATCCACTCAGGGATCTCTTGTGAAAATATGAACAGCATTGGGGGGCGCTCCTGGTTTTCTAAACTCCTACTTGCCCTGGATATCCCCAAAATAACGGGCATTATTAGGAGAAACACTGTGTCTCTGTATGCCAGAATATTTAAATATGATTCCCTGGCTCGTCAGTTCAACATCGCTGCCCTATCTAAGTATCTGTCTGCTGGTCGAAGAGTTAAGGGCACTATTCTCGATCGTGTCCTTGGGTATGATCTCTTGGCCGCTGGCATTGCTTTGGGTGGGGCGCCCCGGGTGCGGCTGGGTGGCCGGCGCGATGGCGAGGATGGAGTGGTTGACTCACTCTTTAACTTGCTCCATCGTGAGGACTACCTAGCCCCTGGGTCTGTCCCACACCTGATGGCGTGCCAGCTGCTGAGAGTTCAGTTCTGATACATATGAAATCTGTTGTCAATTTTATGCTACATGTAGCCTATTTTATGTGTTGTATTTTATCTTTCCCCAGTCAAGGGGGTCAATAAATATTATTATTAATTTTTAATTTTTTTGGCTATAATGCAATGAGCACAATGTAAAATTGGTCATCTTTGGGGCATTGCAAAGCTATGTTTGGCATTCCATAGATTAAGATGGTAAATTACATCCCCGAACATGAAAAGCACATAATGAAGCAAAATTAACAGCTTGTTAAAATTCTGGAATTGCAGTTGTGGTTGGAATGAAAACCAGCGTACACAGGGGTCCCCCAGGACCAAGTTAGAGAACCACTGCGTTTAGTCAGGGAACACTTTGCGGATCAGGATGTCTTATGAAGAACAGAAAAATATCTAACCTAGCTAACATTGTCAGGAAGACAAAGTTCTTTTATGAACGGAGACTTTTCAGCTTGTTCTCCAGCCTCAGTGGGAAACAGGCCCGACTTCTGCGTCGATACTGTGAGGGCCTCCTTATTTGATTTCTTCTTTTAAAATGATGAACAAATTTCGTGATCACATGAAATTGTTTGATCTAAAAAAATATGAGGATAAAACTGACGCGGTTCTTTGGGCCTACCCAGTTACTACGTAATATTCTTTAATTTTTCAGTCTTCAAAATAATGGCTGGCATCCAAGACAATGTGTCAGCTGTACATCATGGGGACGTGCATTTTTGTTCTTGATCTTAAGCTCTGTCCTCGGCAATTGTAGATCAGCGATTCAGTTTCCCTCATTATGTTGTATTTTTCTAAGTTATTATTATTCTTGGACGTAGTAAAGAGACCTTTTTAAGCAATTAGAATCACTATCATTTGGCCAGTAATGAACTGTACAGCTTTGCTGCTTCAGCAGAATGTTCATGAGAGCCACTGTCTTTCAGCAGGACAATGTGTCTCCAATGAGCCTGAATTCATTCTGCTGCTGCAACCAGCAGCTACTGTTGTGTCAAAAAATAGTAGTACATTTAAAAAAATGTGAATAAAGTGCAATTTTTGAAAAAAATAGCCTTCAGTTCCATATTACAAATGTAGTGGAAACATTACACATTCAATTCCAAATCAAAGCATTTACAGATTTCATCAAGTCTGTGTTGTTCTTCTGCAGGAAGCAAAGAAAAGGAATATTGAGAGCCATTCCACGAGAGATTGACATTTGGTGCGCAGTTGACCCCCCTGGAATTGAATGAAACTTGGCACATAGGTAGATACGGGTGTCTCACGGAAAAAGCCAAATTTTTAGGTCCAGATCTTACTTTGCCACTGCTGCGCATCTGCGTTGTATCAAGTCAACCAACTTCTGGCACCTAGAAATAAGTATTTCAGTCCAGCATGAACAAACTGCATTCCGCAGTTACTGTGATTTTTTTCACTTCAAAAACTGCATTTTTATTGACACCCCACAAGTTTTCAATGGAGTTGAGTTCAGGGGATTGAGCTAGCCACTCCATTACTTCAATCTTGTCTGGATCATTGCAGACTGTCACACTTACTCGCCGTCTTCACCCTTTCCCTACGAGGAAGACCAGCACTGGATGTCCTCCTCATCCACTGCAGTGGGAGCGACCTGGGGAACGTCTCATGTATCAACCATATTAATGCAGCAGGACCTGCATTTCCTCGACTAGCAGTATTCAAGGATTAAGATGATCCTCTTTGGCGTCACCCAGAGATGCAGGTGGAAGGCTGGTGTTAGGCTTAATTCATTTAAAAATGCGTACTTTTGCAATTTGTGGTCCTAATTCTTTTTTTTTTACTGAATTTTAAATAAACCTACCAACTTCTGCCTGTTTTCGCCAATTGACCATGCCTTGTAGGGAAATAGCAGTTACCAGGATGTAACTCCAGTTCTGTGAGTACGTGCTCAGCCCTCTAACAGGCTTGGCTATTGGTTTATCCCCTTCAGTGCCTTAGAAAGAAAAATGTACTCCCCGCCCCTTAGGGGAGGTAGCAGCACCCTCCTCCTATAAAGCTCCAGTGATGTCACTGCTCATTTCCCCTTTGAAACACAGCAACACACATCTGGGGCCAGCTGGGCAAACTGTTTGAGAGCTGCGCTCGTACTTATAATACTGAAGTTACATCCAGGTAACTGCTATTTCTATGTCATACGTGCTTCGCCCCTGACGGGCTTCGCTATTGATTTATACCTGGGGCAAAGGCCATTAGGGATGGAAGTACTCCCAGCTGGTCACAAACCACAGGAGTTCCACATTAGCAAACCGCAAGAAAGGCCCACCACAAGCCTATGGTCGAGCACGGCCTTCCTGACGGTCTCGCACCCAGCTGTGGTGCAAATAAAAGACAGCAGTCAAATTCTGAGAAGTAACCGGCCGACAGGGTCCCCCAAAAAAAGAATTTGAAACTCAATCGGCAGTCATATCTCTGAAATATGACCGCCTAAAGGTTGGAGAGGAAGATTAGGAAGAAACCAATGCCAATATCTTCTCCCGAGATACTCCTAAAAAACGCCCAGAGGATGCAGTGCTCGGGGAGGAGTGCCCCTCAAATATGCTGGAGCATTGTGGTCCGCTACTGAGTAACCTCTGTCGACCACCTCACAGGCCTGTTGGGCGAAGCATTGCACTGCTTGTGGGCCCCCTGAGCCCTACCCCTGAAACAGACAAACAAATGGTTGAATCTTGTTAGATTTGCTGTGTGCTCCAAATAAAGTACTAGAATGCACACCAGCCAGAAAATGTGGAGGTCTTCCTCCTCCCTGTTAGCATAAAGAGGGGGAAAAAAACCTTTAGGTGTACGACAGTAGACTTGAACAAGGAAGTGATGACCCAAAGGCTTCGCCTGTGAAGCAGTCTCAACTATTGTGGCCCACCGCTGAAATCGCTGCAGCAAACACGCCCAAGGTGGATGCTGTACAATTGTTCTCCAACAAACCATGCAAAAAGACAAACTACTTTACAGGGGTGCAAGATTACAGCTCGATCTTTCTAGCCTGACACCAGTCAGTAAACATCTGTCAGCAGGTCCTTAGACCTTAGAGGTGAGAGGGGCTCGCGCACCTTGGATTGTTAAGATCATTGTGATTGGGAGTTGAAACCACTCAACCTCATTTTCTCAAACTCCAAACCATGAAGGGTCGCCCCAGGAACAGGGTGGGCGAGGTTAGCTTTACCCCACATGACTCAAGGTTCTCGGTAGGTCCGATACAGTCCACGGATTCGCCACAGCCAGATGGACGAGGTCTAGAAACCATCTGGCCCCTGGACTTGCTGGTGCCACAAATAACAGACAGGTGCTACATCCAAACCCTGGGAAGCAACTGTTTAAATAGACGCTGAGGTGGGAACACATAGAGCGAGTCAGCAGCTCAGATTGTATGGGCCAGCACATCCACCCCTAATGGGGGATGTCGGTAGGCCTCAGGGAGAAGCAGAACGTATAGAGCGTTCTCCCACTTTGCAAATAGACTTGCTACCAGTAAGCCGAACAAACCCCAGATCTGGGGTGTGTTTCCCAAAAGCGTAAACTTACGTAGTTCGTCCATTCACAGTCAATGGGCCCAACTACGTAAGTTAGCATCTGAGATTTTGGGAAACGCGCCCCTGCTCGGTTACAGAGAGAAAGAAGGTCTCAGTCTACTCGAGTGTGGCTCTCCCAGAGTGTCCCGTTTACCCTCATGTTGAGGAATTCTGGTACATGATGGGCCTTCAGGAAGCATCGATGATGATTTGTTAAAGTTGGAAGAGAGGTCGCTATGTTGTGCAGAGCTGGGGATGTGACACCCCCCCTGCTGAGATAAACCACAGCTTTGAAGCTGTACGATCTCACCATAGTGAGCCTCCCACTGAGCTGCGGGGTAAAACAGTACCACAACCCTTTTGCACTGCAGCAAGTTCAGCAGAATGATGTGGCGCTGGGGGGCCCAGGACGTACCTCTCACAGAGGCTGGGCCGCCAGTCAGACCCCGCCTGGTCAGAGAGAGGTCTCCAAAGATATGGCCATAGTAAGGAATACATCCCAGCCAGGCCCCATTGCGGAGTCAGCTGGGTGAATTCCAGAATGTTACTGCCCAACGTATTCTTCAGGGGATGTGTAGTTTAGGCTGTTTGTACCACCTTGGATCCAGTCAAAGGCGTAGGAACCAGTGCTGAAGATTCCTCATGAGCAGCAACTCCAGGCGACCCACTGAGCTGCCCCCGTAATCCCAAAGAGGTGACCTGCCCGTCCTCGCTGGCACTGAGACAGTGGTCATCTCCTCTCTGGCCAGCTGCAGAATTGCATCCACCTGTTTGTTTGACAGCTGTGTGGACATGACATGGGAGTCCAACAGCAGCTCAAAACATGGCCTCTGCTGGCTGGATTGCAGGGCGCTCAGGTGGGGTTGATAGCACAGCCGAACTGCATGACCCGCCAAAGGATTACCAGTATGGCTTCTGCTGCTTGTTTGGAGCCGGCCAGACATCTAAATAGCCAGGATTCTCACACCCCATGCCTGGACGGTGAATGTGCCTCAAATTTGGAGAAAAGTGGGCGGGCCCAGGGAATATCCAAAAAGCAGGCACAAAGATGGAAAAACTCTGAGCTCCCACTGCGAAGCGCAGAATTTCTGGTAATTATGGAGAATGGGAATATGAAAGTGGGCATCTGTCAAATCTATGGATGTCGTTCAGACACCTGGCCTGATGTACTCCAGCAGATTTTTGACCGTTGGCATGTGAAATGGCCTTCATATGTAGCCATTCAAAAACCCAAGATCTAGAACAGGTCTCCCTCCCTTCTTTGACTCGCTACCAAAGAAGCACGGTAATTCTTTCCTCAGTGCCTCCCCATGACGGTAAAAGAAAGTGTGAACAATATCTCTGAGCAAGGAGGGGGAGGGGGCACGGAACCATAGCGGGTATCCCAGCCGCTAGGTTCTGTCCAGCCAAGCTGGAATAGGCGCACTACCTCATGTCTGATTGCGGTCCGTGAGGGCAAACAATTTGATCGTCAGAGACAGTTTACACTGGCCCACCCGCCTCGCACCTCTCCTCTTGAGAGGGAATGCACGGTGGCCGATGCAAAATATTAGCAGCAATTCCACTGCCTCTCCAGCTCATCCTATGGTGATTCTATTGCAGTGGACGGCGGAGAGAAACTCGTTTCAGAATTAAGCGAAAACTCCCTCGACGCTTACCTTCAGAAATCTGTAAATGACCTCGGAAATTGCCAACCTGGGGAGCATGGCGTGCCGCCAGATGCTTCCCAGTCCAGACATTCGAGTCGTCATCATTGTTTACAAGTGCAAGGCCAGCCGCAATCGTCTGCATCTGGCGCCTAAACTCGACGTCAGACGTAGGCTCCAAAACAATTGAACCGCAATGGCAGCGGTCATAATCACTCTAAATGGGGAGCTTGGGCCATAGAAAGAAACCGGGGAGAGAGTAGGCCTCGCGCACCACCCCTACTAATGCGCATTTACACAGGAAGCATTCGCTTTGACATGTTGTGGGCTGATACATCCAGAATTAAGCCCAGCCAAGAAAATATTACAGTGTAAAGGAAGTTTTCAGGTTACTGAAGCTTATTTTATTGAGCAATTTTCTTCGTGCAGATTAAGCAACTTATTGATTAATCTTTAAATTAAATTGACTTATCATTAAATTGACTTATTTATTGATGCATTTATTACCAAATTTATTACTGTATTCATGATTTTGGATGATGTTTCAATGTTGTACTAATGTTTTTATTGCTAAATGGGTCTTTATTCACAACTGTATTCAAAATATTTCTTCTCTTTGTCAGTCTCGGCCTATAAACTCCTCCAACTGCAGCCGCAACTGGAAATACAGCGTCCTGCTGCAAGAGGACAAAACCTCATTGCACTTGCAGTCTTTACAGCTACTTAAACACTTTGGCCAGATCCCAAAAAAAGGTCACTCTAGTGGCCACTTAACTTGGTACAAAGACTGCAAGTGTAGGTATTAGGATGAAGCCATTCTTTTGGTCCCTCACTGTCTATGTTAAAGGGTGGCAATTTTTGATAAACTTTTCAATTTATCTTGGTAATTTAAGCTAACACAGCAACAGCTATGTAATTATTTCTACATTATGGCAAAACCTCAGGCAATTTATTCTTGTATGATTCCAATATGGATCATGCCACAGTTGTTAAAGTTCATTTTAGATATGCATCATGAAACCTTGGGAAAAGATTTCATAAATGTTTTTATTGCATAAATGGATGAAATAAATAATGTAGTGCACAATTTACGATCAAATGTAAAGTACTTTAAAAATACTGCTGTTGATTGAGGTAAAGGTGAGCTTAATTAAGTACTACAGGACAAGTTTGCGAAGTGAAAATTGGTAGTTTAACCCCTTTGCGCAGAATACAAATAATGCCAATTTTTTCCTGTTGTGCATGAGCCTATTTAGGCTTTATGACTCACCATGTGCGTCACAGAGACTTTGGAAAATTATTCCAGTGAAGAAAGTCATTTGGAAATTCAATTATGAATTAAATTTCGGAATTTATGGACGCAGGCGTCTATATCTGCACAAAGGGGTTAATCTCTAGTGCAACAATTTTTAGTATTAAGTGTAAATTACAGTAGTAATGGTAGACATAAGTACAATATAAAAATTATACTCTGTATGTAACTTACAGCATTTGATGCAACATATTTGAGATGAACTCCATCATGCATAAATTGCCCAGGAGTGTCACACCTTATATGTGGGTGATATCCAAAAGCGCCACTTAAATAAGCATAAGTAGCCAAAACACTGTCCGCAAACCTGTGAGCCTAGTCAGTCTTACACTGATAGGCACCAGCCTTCTGCCTGCATTTCTGGGTGACACCAAAGAGGATAATTTTAATCCCTGAATACTGCCGGTAGAAGAATTGCAGGTTCTGCTCTGTTAATGTGGTTGACACTTGAGACGTTCCCCAGGTCATTCCCACAGCAGTGGATGAGGAGGACATCCACTGCTGGTCTTCCTTGTAGGGAGTGATCGAAGAAGGTGAGGGAGCGTAGCAGTCCGCAATAATCGTGACACTAGCTGGACGGAGGGAAAAAACAAAAACATTGTAACAGTTAGAAGTATGTCATATTGTAGACTATAGAAAAAAGGCAAAGAGAATCTGCACTCAGTGGAATACATAAATACAATAATTGGCAATTAACTCCCAAGGTGTAGTTGGCGGGGGGGGGGGACAGTCTGCAGTACTGTTTAACATTACATAGCAATAAAACAGTAGCTAGCTATTACTCACTTATGGGGTATTGTGCAGTTGTACATGCCATGATGTTTTAAAGCATCCAGCCACACGTTTTCCTGAAAGAGAGAAGGAATCATTTCAACAGATATTTTTGAAGCCCGTTATCAACAATTAAATGAACAGGATCCGAAAAATAGCCTTTGAGTACTAAACCAAAAATGCTACTGTGGCCGCTGTGTCGGGTTGTTGATCCACTCGGGCAGAGGGACGTTGAAAGGGCAAGAGGGTTGACCGATCATCCTTAATTTATTAAGATAACGCGAACGCTCAGGTTCGGGCAAGGTAGCAAAATAATCGCTAGACATATCAATAAATCAAGAAATTAATGTCAACAGGAAATTAAGTGAAATAAATCTGATAAATTCCACAGCTAAACACACATCAAATGACATTGTGATCAATGGGATCTGAGGTTTTCTATCTCCAAAAGGCAGCGCGGCCTTGACATTTTCCGAAGTAGGTCGGGTCTATTGTGTCCTGAAACCAATGGGTGACGTCACGGTGGATTTGTCCATATTATTTTATGGGCTGATAGCGTCGGGAACCGACCGCACTTTCTGAGCTCACGAAATTTGCTCTCCGATCAGCAGTATAAGTCGCCGAAGCGAAAGCCTAACGTATAGTCAATAGGACTTTTGCTGTGGACTATGTAGGTTACTAGACATTTAGGGTTTAGTGGAGCACTGAAATCGCTGTTGTCACACGAGCATTTACAAGTTTTCCGCGTGCACAATTCAGCTGACACAGTGACAAAATCGAATGCGTCACTATTCTCATTTATGCATGAGTGCAGCCGAGCTCAGCTGATGGCACGCCCAACAAATGTACATCACGGTACCACAGCCGAGCTGTGATTGGCTAATGTACATAATGGTAGCAACCAACCAGCAGAAAAACACTTCGCGACCCTGGTGCTGCATCTATCTTATAGGACAGTCAATAGTCGCAACTCTTTTTCAACGACTTGGTGGGAGCTAAAGCACTGTCAGCCAATTAAGTGTGCTACCACTGTGTTCAGTGTTCCCATTGGTCAGAAGTCGATTAACAAACCTTTATGCTCATATCTGTCTCAAATAGTTTGACAAATTGAAATACGCCAAACAAAACACGATATTTTGTGAAAATGTCAGGGTTCATCGGTTTGAATTCTAAATGTGCACAAAATTATTCTTATATTCATCGTTGATAGATAGACACCGCGACTGTGATGGGATATTAGCTTCAAACAGCGGCTGAGGCACTCCCCGTACAGCACGATAAGGACCGATATTGAAGGCTTTTTATGATATACATGCGACTTTTGCGATGGACAACGTAGTGAGGAGGAGAGCAGCAGCCAAGTGGTCCCCCAGCCAACGGATGGAGCAGGGAGTACAGTGGCCTCAGGCACTCCTGGGCAAGCATTCACTGGGGGGCAGAGTGGAGCTGCTGCTGCATCTGGCCCAAGAGTGACAGGTATGACTCGCATGGAATTTCGCAGGGCAGTGTTACAGCGAGGAATGGGTTTTGTGCCGGCGGACTTGAACTGTCTGATTAAGGTTCCTGGTAATGCTGACATTTTTGAAGTGAGTTTCAGGAATGCAAGCACCCTGGAGAGGTTCTGGAACCTCTACAGAGAGGGAAAGACAAGGTTCCCTCAGTCACTTCTCGTAGAACCCCTGTCTGACACGGAAAACAAAGTGGTCACTGTGCAGTTTTATAATGAAGCTGTACATGACCACGATGTGAGTACGTGGTTAGGCAGGTATGGTATTGTAAAATCTGAGGCCCGGAGAGTGCTTGATGAGGACGGAGTCTGGACTGGAGCACGTAAATGGCTCGTACAACTCAAACCTGATCCCTCTGCAATTGGGGGGGTATGCCATATCCCCAGCACTATCACGCTGGGGAGGCACAGGGGCGTGGTGTTTTACAACGGCATGCCCAAGCTGTGCAGGAACTGCGGCGAGTTAGGCCACTTAGCCGCAGCCTGCACAGTGGTCAAGTGTAAAACCTGTGGAGGCGAGCATGAGACCAGGGCGTGCCAAGATCCGAGGCCCTGTAATCTGTGTGGGGAGAGGGGGCATCTCTTCCGGGATTGTCCGCTCTCCTACGCAAACAGGGCCCGGAGCACCGCACCCCCGCAATCAACATCTGCCCCCCCAATCCCCCCAATCCTTTCTGTACAAGAAGCTCCGGTTCCTGCTCCCCGTACTAAACCGCCCACACCTCCCCAGCTTGAAATTGAAATTGGAACTTCTATGCAAATCAATTCACTAAATTCCCCCAAAGACCCAATCATTGGAACCACCAATATCACTGATCCTCCTGTCCCGTCACCAACTTCTAACACTGTCACTGAACTGGCTAAAGTGGAGTCTGTCACGGACACCCTGACCATGGTGGACGTGTCAGACTCCTCTTGTTCTGAACAAGATTCTGATTGCATTACCCCCTGGCAGCAACCCAGGAAGCGAAAGGGCAAAAGATTGAGATCACCCCCTACAGTTTCAACAGCCCATCCACCAACTCCACCAAACCCAGCTGCCATCAAATTTCTAATGGAAAAAAACAAATCCCCCTCCAGAAACTATGAGAACTTGGTCCATAACCCACATATTGAAACTCGTTCACAAATTCCCCCCCGCCCTGCATCACACCCTTCCACATCTGTTCAAACTTCTACATCTCACCACCCCCTCATTCCCAGTAAAGGTAAAAACGACCAGCCTGCTCCAGTCCAGACTACCGGTAAGAAAAAACAAGCTCCACAAGTTTCCTCTCAAGCACCTCCAGGGACTGGGGGGAAGCCTGGGGCCAAGACATCGGGGCCCACCTCTTCAGGCAGGAACCAGTCGGGCAGCCTGGAGGGGAAAAACACGAGCCATGGTCAAGGGGTGAGTGAACGCCCTAATAACCCGGATTCAGTTTTTCACCGTATAAACAAAATCTGTCAGGACATAGGTAATCATAAACCCGGAACACATGACAAACCCAAAAAATAATCCTATATGGTTCATTCTTTAACTATTTCCACAATCAACACAAGAAGTATTAAAGATCCAACTAAACGTTACGCTGTTTTTTCTCACCTTCAACAGGTTCCTTCAGATGTTGTCCTTCTTCAAGAATGCGGCATTCCTTACCAACAGATGGACGACATTCTGAGGGAGGAGTGGAGGAGGGGAGACTCTCTTTGGTCTGGGTCCAACATCGCCCGCGCTGATGGGGTCGGTACATTGATCAAGAATCCCTTTGTAAAAGTAATGTCTTGTAACATCATAGAGAGTGGGCGAATCCTCATCACTGATTTGGATGTCGGGGGTTCCCCACTCAGGGTGGTCAATGTATACGGCCCCACCAGCGTGGCCGCGAGAGTCTCTCTCTTCTCCAAACTCCCGCCATTACTCCACACTTCTATACCGGTTGTCGTGGGGGGAGATTTCAATTGTACCCTTAGAGATGAGGACCGCAGCCGCCCAAGGGCAGATAGATCTAGCAATGAGCTGCGGTCCCTCATAAGTGACTTCTCCCTCCACGACGCCGGGGGCGTTTCACCACCCCAGTATACATGGGTGAGTTCTTCTGGTAGCTCCTTTTCCCGTATTGACCTGTTTCTGCTCTCCCCAGGCCTGAGGGTGCAAGCTTATTCCATCCAGGCTGTGCATTTCTCAGACCACCACATGGTGACCGTGTCCCTGGCCTGGGATAATTCCATCACCGTGGGTAAGGGGCTCTGGCGGATGAACATCAGCCATCTCCAAGACCCCCAGGTGCATCTCTCCTTCTCGAGAAGATACCTGGAGTGGGTGAGTCTAAAACATCTTTTTGACTCCCTGGTGGAGTGGTGGGAGATGGTGAAGGAGCGAGTGCGGGGCTACTTCCAGGCAATCGGGCGGAGGAAGGCGAAGGAAAGGAGGGCAGCGTTTGATCGCTCTGATGCTGCTCTCCAAAGACTGAGCCTCCTCCAGTCACGAGGCCTGGATGTTAGCAGCGAGATGGCGCAAGCCACCTCGCCACCCTCTACCGGGAAGAGCGGAAAAAATACACCTTCCGCTCCAAACTCCAGGCTCTCGAGGAAGATGAGAGATGCACACGGTACTTTTTCCGCAGGGCGCGGTCCCAGACTAATAACATCTTGTCTCTCTATAACAGCAGAGGTGTGGTGGTGTCTGGAGAGGCGGAGATCCGGGAGGTGGCCAGGGAGTTCTACGAGTGCCTTTACAGTGAGAAGGCCTCGGATGCGGCTCTCATGGACACCTTCCTGAACCGCCTGGACAGACGCCTGGGTGACGAGCAGATGATACCAGAGTTGAGCACCGAGGAACTCACCTGGGCCGTGCGTTCCTTAAACCAACATAAAGCTCCTGGCCCTGATGGAATCCCAGCAGAGTTCTACCAGGGATCTTCTGGGATCTCCTGAAGGGGGACGTGGCGGAAGTCTTCAGAGCGGCGTACAGGGAGGGCCAGTTGGGTGATTCACTGAGGCAGAGCGCAGTTGCTCTTGTGCCAAAGAAGGGGGATCTGAAGGACCTCCGTAACTGGCGGCCGATCAACCTCCTCTCAGTTGACTATAAGATCATGGCGAAGGCGCTGATGAGGAGGTTCCAAGACCTGATTCCATCGGTGATCGGACCGGACCAGACGTGCAGTGTGCACGGGAGGTCCATAAATGACAACTTGCTCCTCGTGAGGGATTTAATTATCCACTCTGGGGAGCGCAGATCCCCCTTGGGCCTTCTCAGTTTAGACCAGGAGAAGGCTTTTGACCGGGTGAACCATGTGTGCTTGGAGCGGGTGCTAGAGAGGATTAACGTCCCTGGCCCCCTCCTATGCTGGGTTAAGATCTGTCTGACTGGCATAACGGGCAGAGTGGTTGTCAACCAGCAGCCCTCTGACCCGTTTACCATCAGATCTGGCGTTAGGCAGGGGTGCCCTCTAGCAGCCCTCCTGTACGTCATCTACCTGGAACTGCTATTGCAGGCCATAAGGGCCACACCGGAGGTGGTGGGATACCCGCTTCCGGGGGCCCGAGGCCAGCGGCTAAAGGTGATGGCGTACATGGATGACATTACCATCGTCACCACAGATAGTCAGTCCATCACTTCTGCTTCCAAGGTGTTGGACGACTTCTTTGAAGCCACTGGTGCCCTGGTCAACAGGCACAAGAGTGAACTGTTCTTGTCTCCCTTTTGGAGTGAGTCCCTAACCGTCTCTTTCCCTGTGCGCAGAGATAACATCAAGCTCTTGGGGGTGACCTTCCAGGCAAATGGTGGAGGAGAGGAGAGCTGGAGGGAAGCCCTCCGCCGCGTCCAAAACAAGATCTGTAACTGGAACGTGCGGCCCTTGACCATGGCGGGTAAGATCCTTGTCCTGAAGGCAATAGTCCTCCCCATTCTTCTCTATGTGGGGAGGGTCTTTCCCCCAGACAAAGCCACCAGCAAACAAATTGCCCGGTTGGCCTTTCGTTTTGTCTGGGGGTCCAAAATGGAACGTTTAAAAAGAACTACCCTCCTCAAGGAGGAGAGGAATGGGGGCCGGGGGGTTCCAGACATTGTTACAATCATTATGGTGCAGGGTCTGGCCGCCCTTGTCCAGAGCACTGGGAAGGGGGAGAAAACGGCAAGTGCCTTTATTAGGTACTATGCCACCCCCTTCCTTAGGGCGATGGGCTTGGGGCGTCTTGCTAGACCATAAAATTCCGTATTGCTGGGACCCCCCTTATGTCTATCAGGCCTTAAAGGACTTTGCCTACAGGACGGGACTGCCTCGGGCTGGCCTCACCTCGTGGAGCTATAAAAACATCATGGCTTACTTAAGATCAAATCAAACAGTAGAGCTCCCGAGGGGTGGTCCGACCCGAGATCCGCACGTTATCTGGGCAAATGTCATTCATAGTTGTTTAACAAACAAGCAGAAGGACATTGCCTGGATGACGGCTCATTGGTGTCTTCCCACCAGGGTTTTTATGTACCGCCGGCACTTGGCCCTAACTGAGCGCTGCCCTCACGCTTGCACTGACCAGGAGAGTGTACATCACCTCTTCTGGGAGTGCACCGTGGCCAGGCGGGTCTGGGGCCTTGTTTGTTCCTCTGTCTCCCTGAACAGGTTGCTGCCGAGGTCCCCCCTGACTGCTGAGCTGATCCTGTACAGCCCACCACAAGGATGCAAAACACCTACAAGCCAGCGTCAGTGGAGGATCATCGGCATCATCAAGCAGGCACTGTGGGAGACAAGGAACATCAAGGTCTTCCAAAAAACATCTGTGGACCTGGTCACTCTTGACGAAGGATCCAGAGCCTCCTTCAAGAGGCGGCGTGTTGGCGGACTACAATAAAAACAAGGACCTGGCGCGGGAGAAATGGGGGGTGGACCACTGGAAAGAACTGGTCATCTAGTCCACCTCCCTCCAACTGGAGGGACACCTGCTCGAGTGGAAACCCGGGCATGTTTTCTATGGGCCATGTTATGTATTTTGTTCTTTAATGCGCATCAGAATTTAAAGTATTATCTGTTTCTTAGTGAGTGTTGTGTGTCTGTTGTTTGTCTTTTCTTTGTGGAATAGACTTCCTGTATTTAGTTTGATATGCAAATAAAATATTTCCTTTTTTTTTTTGAGGTTATATTGGTAAATTTTAATGTCTTTAATGGGCTTGTTTAGGGGTTTTTCTTAGAATTATTTGAGTGTATTTGTTATGTGACTATTTAGTATGGTTTAGTAGGGTTTCTTTGTATATGGCCTGTACCTATTTGTTCAGATAAATTTCTGCTTTGTTGGTTGTGATATCGTGTTTTATGAAATTGTAAAAACCAATAAAGCTAATTTTGCGATGGATGGCATCCCTGGACAGAGGTATTGAAAGAAACATTACTAAAACATCCATTTAGTTTATATATGGAAGAGCTGAGTAACGGTAACTTCCTTAGGGAAAAGAAGATTGAAGACTGGGAAATCCCAGACATTGATGAAGTCACATTGGCGCAGGGTCTGGCTGCCCCTGACTAAAATCCTGGGAGAGGGGAGAAGGCCACTAGTGCCTTTGCTAGGCACTATGGCACCCCCTTACGTGGAACGATGGGCTTGGGCACACTGGACCTTAAATTTCCATATAGTTGGGACCCCCCTTATGTCTACAGGGCTTTGAGGGACTTTGCCTACAAGACGGGTCTGCCCCGGGCTAGCCTGACCTCGTGGAGCTATAAAATTATCATGTCTCATTTCAGATCTAATCTGACAATAGTGCTCCCGAGGATTGGGTCAGCCCGGGACCCGTCTGTCATCTGGGCAACCGTCACTCATAACTGTTTGACCAATAAGCAAAAAGACATTGCCTGGATGACCACTCACCAGTGTCTCCCCACTAGAGTGTTTATGTATCGCCGGCACTTAGCACTGATGGAGAACTGCCCTCACGGCTGTACTGACACGTAGCACTCACACCATTTGTTCTGGGAGTGCTCCATGGCCAGTCGGGTCTGGGGCCTTGTTGTTTCCTCTGCCTCCCTTAACAGGTTGTTGTCGGTGACCCCCCTGACGGCTGAGCGAGTCCTCCTGGGTCCGCCGGAGGGCTGCAAGACCACCGAAAGCCAGCGCCAGTGGAAGGTCATAAACATCATTAAGCAGGTTCTGTGGGAGGCAAGAAACATCAAGGTCTACCAAAAAACAACAGTGGACCCTGTCACTCTCCGCAGGAGAATTCAAGCACTCCTGCAGGACGGCGTTTTGTTGGACTTTAAAAAGAATCGGACCCTGGCTGTGGAGAAATGGGGGGTGGAGCATTGGAAGGACTTGATCATCTAGCCCACCCGCCTATCTTGAGAGGCACCTGTGGACTTTAAACCCGAGCGCGTGTTTTATAAACATTCTATGCATTGTTGAATGTATTTATTGCTTATGTTTTGGTTGTCTGTTTGAATAGATTTTGTATTGGGTATTTTCCTTTTCGGTAATGTGCATAGTTTAGAAATAAAGTCTTTTTTTTCTCTTCCTTGATCATTAAAATGTACTTTTTGATTATTAGAATTAGGACAGGGATTTTGTTACAGCTCCTGTCTTTTTTATTGTGTTAGGTATGTGTTTTCTTTACTGTTTTTACATTCATGTATTTCCCTTTGGGACTTTTTTTTCTCGATTCTGGTTGTTATTGTAATTAAAGTTTCCTTGTTGTTGATTATATTGGTTTTTAGGACTGAGATGGCATTAGGCCACCTGTCTTTCCCATTGTGTTAGGTGTTTGGTTTCTTTGTTGTCTTTGTGTTCTGTGTATCCTTTAAATGTCTATTTCCCATTGGGAATTTTAAATTTTGTAAGTCTGGTTGTTCTTTGTAATTCAATTTTCCTTCTCTTTTCAGTAAGTTGTAGATTTTGATGTGTAGTAATTTAACTGTATGAATTCACGGTGTTTATGGAATGTGTGTTTTTAATTGTTAAGGTTTATTGGGTTCCTTGTAACTTCCTTTTGATTATTGATTTAGTCGTTGTAAAATGAATACTGTATGGATGTGTATTGTGTACCTTTGTGATTGATGGTTTTATTGTTCTTTGATAATTGTGACCAATAAAACCAATTTTACTATGTACGGCGGGTCATGCCGATACAGTATTATCGTGGGGTCGCAAGTGCATGCTCTGCCTATGAGATAATTGTATTAGTGGAGTCCAGTGCGACTTGCTTACTCCTAAAGAGCGAAAAGCCATTTGGCAGAAGTATGGACCAATAGAAAGAGCTAAAAGCACTTCAGAGAGGGGAAGTGGTGAAGTCGAACGGGCGAAGTTAGATCCGGAGTAGTTCAAGTACGCTGTGCGACTGAAATCTCGTAAAATCTCGTTTCCGCGATCCTCGGTAATTACTAGTCAATAAATAGCGTCATGGTTTTAGTGCCTTCGAGTTATTAAAATAATTAAAATGACTAAAACGAGTTTTAGTCATTTTAAAGAGCATGTTCCTGTTGTAGATTGCTTTGAATTCTTGGTTTGTTTTTGTTTTTGACTACAATGCTTGTTTAATCCCATCCTAATGTTTATTATGCAGAGGGAGGGGAAGGAGCGTTTCAGTTTAATTTTCTACCATTTCTTTATTTGTTTGGGGTTTTAATAATCCAATGAATATGGAGGATCTACTTTATCAATTCAATAACGACTTATGTAAACTTCATGACTTTCAGAAAGGACGGATGACTGACAGGTGAATATCAATGAGTATCAACTGACAGCACAATTAGTCCCTGCATTATTAAAAGCAGCATAATTTTCAGTGTAGCATCTTAGAAAATCCACTGGAAATAATTACAATTTATCTGTTCATCATTTTAATGTATGGAAGCCCATAGTGGACAATATTCAAATGAAAATGTAATCCCACTATTGCATTATAATTTTCCACTTATGAATGAGTTATTTGAGACAATATTAAATTGAAAATGCATTAATCCAATTATCACTTTCATTTTCACATACACATCTGGGAAATCTATGACTATATTCAAATGATAATGAAAAGCTGATTGACATTTAATTCTCAAAGTCATGCTCTGCAATACAGTGGACAATATTCAAATGCAATCAGCAAAACAGCACCCCCAGCCTATTGCATTTACATTTACATGTCATCACGCTCTTTTAGGGTCAACATGATAATGAAAATGCTGTTTTCTAATCACTTGGAAATAATAATGATATAATAATGATGACAACTTTTGACATTTCATTTTCAAAGACTTATCCTGCAATACATGGGACAATATTCAAACGCAGTAAGGGAAACAGCGCCTCCCAGTCCATTGCATTTTCAAATACATGTCACCACGCTCTTTTTGGGACACAATGAAAATTAAAATGCAATCTGTCAGCGTCTCATCAAGGCGGGTCTTCCGCTAGGACGTCACTCATTAGGGGCGCGAGCGGAAACCATGTCCCTTGTTTGCATACCAACCAATCAGCTTCTGGGTAGCGCTTGTACGCACGGAGGCTTACTGATAATGTCATGAAGGCTAGGCTGCCATGTATTGTGTGGCATCGCGCATTAGGCTATGTTGCGCTTTGGATGTAGCCATCTTGGCAGCTAGTATGCTAGCTAACGATAACTAAGGAAAATATATGTAAATGAGCATCACATTAAAGCGATATGATTTGATTTTTGCCCCAACTCTATTAACTGAGCTAGCTGTAATATGCATGAACTTATCCGAGGCTTCGCGGCAGTGCTGTGCAACTGCAACCCAAGTGTGCTTGCCGATTTCAGAGACGTTAGCTAGCTTGCCAGCGAGTCTAAGAGCAATCGCTTAGGTACAGCTAGCTAGCTATGATGTCTACTGGAGAAACTCTTACAGCCCTGATTTGTCACTTTAAACGCCATCTCGCACACACGACCTCTTTCACCATTGATTAGCAGCTTCTTTTACCTAAAGAACAAACTGACAGTTCAGCCTGAGACATGCTATTTCATAGCTAGTAAAAGCAGCATTATCCTTCCGTGCGTGCGATAGCGTATTACATTACTCCAGATAAAACGCTATCCGTCTTCCCACCCTGCTGACGCTAGTTAGGGGAAATGTTTGTTATCATTTTTAGACTAAATCGCTGTGATTCGGTTTTTGCTAGCTGACGATTGCTCTTGTGCTTGCCGAGTTGCAAGTTCGCCACTCCTGAAACATGCACAATGTATACATCAATGCAGAACGGTCCGATAAACGGCCAGCAGTCAGGCTGCCGCTGTTCCTAGTTTAATCGCGATTCCCAAGCCACGTAGCAATGGGAGAAGTTTTGATGACTGGCTGAAAACAATGTTCCTCACTTGCTAACTTAACCTACTGAAATATGACCATCTTTGATATGTTTGGCAGCACTTTTGTACTATCACCAAGAGTACTATCAGATTTCTGGGAGATTTAAATGGATAGCTCATTACCTGGCTAGCTCAAGAACAATCTGCAAGCACAAGAGCAATCGCTGTCGGCTAGCTAGCTTGTGAAGCTAGGGCAAAAACCGAATCACAGCGATTAAGTATAAAAATATAATTACAAACATTTCCCCTAACTAGCGTCAGCAGGGTGGAAGACGAACAGCGTTTTATCTGGAGTAATGTAATACGTTATAGCACGCATGGAAGGATAATGCTGCTTTAACTAGCTATGAGATAACATGTCTCAGGCTGAACTGTCAGTTCGTTCTTTAGGGAAAAGAAACTGCTAATCAATGGTGAAAGAGGTCGTGTGTGCGAGATGGCGTTTAAAGTGACAAGTCAGGGCTGTAAGAGCTTCTCCAGTAGGCATCATAGCTGTACCTAAGCGATTGCTTTTAGACTCACTAGCAAGCTAGCTAACGTCTCTGAAATCTGCAAGCACACTTGGGTTGCAGTTGGACAACACTGCCGCGAAGCCTCGGATAAGTTCATGCATATTACGGCTAGCTCAGTGAATAGAGTTGGGGCAAAAATCAAATCATATCGCTCTAATGTGATGATCATTTACAACATTTTCCTTAGTTAACGTTAGCTAGCATACTAGCTGCCAAGATGGCTACACCCAATGCTCAACATAGCCTAAAGCGCGATGCCACACAATACATATCAGCCTAGTCATCATGATATTATCAGTAAGCCTCCGTGCGTAGAAGCGCTACCCAGAAGCTGATTGGTTGGTATGCAAACAAGGGACATGGTTTCCGCTCGCGCCCCTAATGAGTGACGTCCTAGCGGAAAACCCGCCTTGATGAGACGCTGACGGATTGCATTTTAATTTTCATTGTGTCCCAAAAAGAGCGTGGTGACGTATTTGAAAATGCAATGGACTGGGAGGCGCTGTTTCCCTTACTGCGTTTGAATATTGTCCCATGTATTGCAGGATAAGTCTTTGAAAATGAAATGTCAAATGTCATCATCATTATTATATCATTATTATTTCCAAGTGATTAGAAAACAGCATTTTCATTATCATGTTGGCCCTCAAAGAGCGTGATGACATGTAAATGTAAATGCAATAGGCTGGGGGTGGTGTTTTGCCTATTGCATTTGAATATTGTCCACTGTATTGCAGAGCATGACTTTGAAAATTAAATGTCAATCAGCATTTCATTATCATTTGAATATAGTCATAGATTTCCCAGATGTGTATGTGAAAATGAAAGTGATAATTGGATTAATGCATTTTCAATTTAATATTGTCTCAAATAACTCATTCATAAGTGGAAAATTATAATGCAATAGTGGGATTACATTTTCATTTGAATATTGTCCACTATGGGCTTCCATATTAATGTACATCTGTGCTTATGTATTGGTGTTTAGTGATGAGTTCAAAACAAATTTTTCATTAACTTTTTGCATGCAGAGGGTATAAATTTATCTAGGCTTGCATGTACAGTAATATTTTTAGGAAGGGCTCATTGAACACTATACATCCAGACATAACAAGACACATTAAAACACAAATTTATCTCGTTATACATTTACATTTTATGTATATCTTTTGATTTTGCACTTACAGTGCCGTAAAAAAGTATTTGCCCCCTTCTTGATTTCTTATTTTTTTGCATATTTGTCACACAAATGTTCCAGATCAGCAAATAAATTTTAATATTAAACAAAGACAACCCGAGTAAATACAAAATGCAGTTTTTAAATGATGATTTAATTTATTAAGGGGAAAAAGCTATCCAAACCTACCTGGCCTGGTGTGAAAAGGTAATTGTCCCCTAAACCTAATAACTGGTTGTGCCACCCTCTGCGACAACAACTGCAAACAAGTGTTTGTGATAACTGGCAATGAGTCTTTCACATCGCTGTGGAGGAATTGTGGCCCACTCTTCTCTGCAGAAGGTTTTAATTCAGCCACATTGGAGGGTTTTTGAGAATGAACGGCCTGTTTATGCCACAGCATAACTGCCTCATAAACGGTCATGCCACAGCATCACAATCGGATTTAAGTCTGGACTTTGCTTAGGCCGCTTCAAAACCTTCAATTTGTTTTTTTTCAGCCATTCAGAGGTGGACTTGCTAGTGTGTTTCGGATCATTGTCCTGCAGCTTAACCCAAGTGCGCTTGAGCTTGAGGTCACCAACTGATGGTTAGACATTCTCCTTCAGGATTTTCCGGTAGAGAGCAGAATTCATAGTTCCATCAATTACAACAAGTCATCCAGGTCCTGAAGCAGCAAAGCAGCCCCAAACCATCACACTACTACCACCATGTTTGACTTTTGGTACGATGTTCTTTTTATGAAATGCTGTGTTGGTTTACGCCTGATGTAATGGGATGCACACCTTCCAAAAAGTACAACTTTTGTCTTGTCAGTCCACAGAATATTTTCCCAAAAGTCTTGGGGATCATCAAGATGTATTTTGGCAAATGTGACACGAGCCCTTGTGTTCTTTTTGGTCAGCAGTAGTTTTCGCCTTGGAACCCTCCCATGGATGCCATTTTTGCCCAGCCTCTTTCTTATTGTTGAATCATGAATACTGACTTTAAATGAGGCAAGTGAGGCCTGCAGTTCTTTAGATATTGTTCTGGGTTCTTTTGTGACCTCCTGGATGAGTTGTCGATGCGCTTTTGGTAATTCTGGTAGGCCGGCCACTCCTGGGAAGGTTCACCACTGTTCCAAGTTTTCTCCATTTGTGGATAATGGCTTTCACCGTGATTCGCCGGAGTCCCAAAGCCTTAGAAATGGCTTTGCCACCCTTTCCAGACTGGTAGATGTCAATTTCTTTGTTTGTCATCTGTTCTTGAATTTCTTTAGTTCCCAGCATGACATCATGCTTTCTGAGATCTTTTAGCCTACTTCACTTTGTCAAACAGGTTCTATTTAAGTGATTTCTTGATTCAGCAGTTCTGGCAATAATCAGGCGTGGGAGTGGCTAGTGAAATTGGACTCAAAAAATGTGGTTAATCACAGTTAATTCATGATTTAACAAGGGGGGTAATTATTTTTTCACATAGGGCCAGGTAGGTTGGGATAGCTTTTTCCCCTTAATAAATGAAATTATCATTTCAAAACTGCATTTTGAATTTACTCGGGTTGTTTGTTTTATATTAAAATTTGTTTGATGATCTGAAACATTTAAGTATGGAAAATGTGCAAAAAAGTAAGAAATCAGGAAGGGGGCAAATACTTTTTCACGGCACTGTATGCACTGAAAATACTTCATGAAAAAGAAATCTTCAATAAACTCAGAAACATGAATAGCATGTGAAGCAGTTTGCCTGTGCCCTCTCCTCCATGTTGTTTTTGTATATAATCTCGACCATGGTTTGCTGTGCTACGTGGGGATGCTCCAATCGCTGGGAGGTTGAGTACAAATGTACGGTTTCTCCAATGACGTGAAGAAGAGAGAAAAAAATAAAATAAATTGTTGGCTCAATTCAGCAGGAGAAATCGAACAAACATTAAAAATTACAACAATAAAAATAAGAGGTGATCGCATTCAAACACTGCACTTGCACTTTTTCACAACCAAAGACCACACGATTTGGAAGCTTATTGTCCAGTTTATTAAAAGTAAAGAACAGGGAAAGGCTTTCACAGCTTAAGGAGTTAAGACTCAGGGTGTAGGGTGAGTGTCCTCTGTCATTGCAGGGAGGCTTTTATTGAATCGCCTGCAGCTCTTCAGCTGAAAGGGGGGGGGGGTGAGAAAGACAGGAGAAAGGGTTAGACACATTTATATAGGCTTGGATGGGAAATTGTGCTGAGAGATGAGGTGTGGTCTTTGTTTCCCTACTTAGGTTATGGAACTCAAGTAGCTGTGATCAACAGCTTTTGCTGCTGATGTTTAAGTATGGCAAATGGCATCAGTTACAGATGTGACAGGAATTAGCATAAAGTTGGATCATGTTCTTTGCAGTCTTTCAGACAAGAAATACAGGACAGCTCAATATTTTTAGTATTCAGTATGATTCCCCACTTAGGCCAAACATTTTGGAAAATTAAGCATAGAAGGCTATTTGGCCAATACGTTGTTTTCAATCTTCTTGGTCCTCCAGCCTCCCTCTCCGGTAAGAGTACCATACACAACCTCCAGCAAAATCAAAAAAAATCACAACTTTTTCGGCTTACCTTAATGATTAGATACTCAGTGAAGTATTCGGGTGTGGAAAAACGTCGACCGTACATCCAGTAAAGATAATTTACACTTTAATTTCTACAGCGGCTATACGTGCTACTAGCTTATAAAGGTGGCAGCCATAACACTGTTGACAATACTGGGGCATGCGCAGCGATGCATAGTTCGCGATATCGCATAGGCACGCGCATGCAGCGAGGGCGAGCGCTCAGTTTCCGTGCGCTAGTGTGTTCAACACCCAGCCGTTTGTGACATTGTGCGGTTTATTTATTCACATCTGGACCTCTGTTTGAGTAATAATTCGCGTGCTTAAGCTTGCTTTGCGCCTAACAACATTAAGTTTGGAACTTACACGAAGTTGGCTTTATGATATTATTCTATTGATGTCGTCTCGGTGTTACATACTCTTAGGTGGCGCGTACAGTAGCAGGATGTCTGCTAAAATTTGAGTAAAGTGGTCGACGCCGCTGTGTTTACGTCGCCACATATACTCGGCCAGATAAAAACCTAAGCCGTCGCTGCTGCTCTGGCAAGGACCTCTTGATCTGCCACCACTGGCACTCAAGCAATAAATTCCATACATCTTGCACCGTGCAATCACTCATTTTTCTTCTTGTTTGTCGCTGATTACTACACGACCCTTTATAGTCTTGAAACGAATTCTGTGCACGTATGACCAATTACATCATTTTATTTCCATTCGAAATAGAAAACACACGCGAGTGCATTTAAGGCTGCCCATTTACATGACGTTAACAACAATAAATAGTAATTAAGAAGGAAAAGAACCTTATATATAATTTCGCCCTTGTGTAGCTATTTGGCTGATTATGTTATCCATGCCTCACACTACGAAAATTTATCTGCCTCATAACTTGAGCTGCAAGACTTTAGCACCGCGCGTCGTGCACATTTTCTTTAATTTGCCACGACACTGATCTATTGTTCAGTCATAAGCACGCGAATGTAACTGCGCACAAATTATTCCGAAAACCTCCGAGTTTAGTATATACCCTGTGGTGGACTGTGTTTTCGTGCGCCTACATTTCGAGCAAGTAGTGAATTTCTTCGTTTGAACGGAGAGATCCTTTCGCCGCTGCATTTCTTAGAACAAGACAACCGTGATACATAACGGTAATCTGCCGTGCTGAAGTACGGTTGCTTTCACATTTGATACTAGTACGGATGGATCGTGCCCGAATCCACCTCTTCCAACCGTACTCGCCGCGTGCTCACACTTACCAAACAAACTAAACTATCTCTATCCCTATCCCTAACCCTAACCCAACTCATAGGGAATGCTGTCCCTATCCCTATCCCTAACCCTAACTTTAACCTAACTCATAGGGAATGCTATTCCTATCCCTGTGACTAACCTTAACTCAATTCACAAAGAATGCTACCCCTATCTTTATTCCTAACCCTAACCTTAACTCAACTCAGCCACAAACAATGGTTTGTTCTGCTCAAATTATGCTACCCAGTGTCAACGGATCAGCCAACTCACCAGCATGAAAGACATCAAAATGGATATTCACTCAACCTCTCCTCATTGACAACAATAAATAAAAGAAAAAAAATGAAATAATATATTCTTTTTTATATACACACACACACACACACACACACTTTCGATAGTCCTTCACCCTTCAGCGATGAATGGAAACTAATGGCGCTGGGCTGGTAACAAACTCAGTTGGTGTAATAGTTAAGGCCACAGTGAGTGGTGTGATAAACATTGCTTTCTCCACAGATTTCCTGGTTCGAATCCCGTTACAGACACTAATGTAATGTCTAACTTAACATGTAAACCTTTGTTCACAGCCTCATTGACGGAGGGGAAAAAAAAAGGAAGAAAAAACATAAAAAAGAAGAACATAAGTAGTTCAAGAGATAGGACATAGAATGAATGACACGAGAGAACAATACAGATGTGGAAAGTGGAATTACTGCAAAAATTTTTTTTACTCACGCCGCATCTACCCCTTCCTTTTAAAATTTTTCCCCCATCATTCTAAACCCCCTTCTCACTCATAAAACCCCCCAAAAATATTTGTGCCCCCTTTTAAAATCATTCTGGCCAAAAAAAAACCCCAAAAAGTGGAGGTTGTGTATGGTACTCATGCCCTTTAGACGTCTTACCTTTTGGAAGATCAGCACGTACGGTCCATTCCGCTTCAGCTCAGCTGCTGGACTAGTCTTGTCGCACTTCCGGCGAGATTTCAGTCAACTCTCGCACAGCGTACTTGAACTACTCCGGATCTAGCTTCACCCGAAGTGGAACGGTCAGAAGAACGCGCTTCCTGTTCTGGAATTGCATATCGCACCGGGCCCTGGTAGGAAGAAAGACTGAAACCGAAACACAGTATTCCAAATGATTCCGGGTACTGGCTGATGTCTGCATTGATCATAATGGGGAAAGTGTACGGTTTAAGAGGCTTGTAGTACTCCTGCTCCGCGTGAAAATGATCAATGTTTCATCAGAGCGTCGTGAAATGGGAACATATGATTCTATAGACTGGCATTAAAAGAAAATACGGAGCGAGATGTATTGGAGGGTCATTTGATAAATTGTATCGAGATAGGCGTTTCACCGAACAGAAATTTGAGATGTGCGTTTACGTGCTAATTGTTTGCAGTGTTCTGCGCAGAGCCTTGGGTAAGTGGACAATTATCTCTTTCTTCCATCTGAGAAGTTTGAATCTATACGGTGACACCGAAAAACTTGAATTGGCGAGGCTATTGAAATAAGAAATGTATCATCGTTTGAGGAATTTATCAAGCAGTATCGTAAAATTCTATCAATATGCTTCCTTCCCCTGTCGATAGGTCTTTCAGAAACTCACTCTCTCATTGGCACCTACACTGCAGTGAATGCAGGTGTGTTCACTTCTGTTCTGTGGCTTGATGGTGAAAAGGTCGACTCCTACAGTAACCGTAGCACAGTCAGTGCGCCCCGTCGAAACTGGATGAGAGAAGGGAGCGGCCGATACCTGTGGATGTCTGTCAAACGCCTCAATATGCTGCAGTGGGACAGAGGAAGAACTGACATCCTCAATAGAGATGAAGAGCTTAATATCTCTGGTAGGAAAGTGCCTGTGTGTTTGAAAATTTCTCATTAAACCTTTTGGAGAAGGATTTTTCGGAATTTTTCTTCTCAAAATTCAGTTTTCTTAAACTCGATCACAATTAATTACCAGTAATGATCATGTCCCGATTTAAATGTTCACTGAACAGCATCATTACATACTGTGCTGTGAAAAAATATTTCTCCCCTCCCAAATTTCTCCTATTTTTGCTTGGTTGTCATATTTAAATGTTTTAGATCATGCTAGTAATGTTAATGTGTGACATAGACGACTTGAGTAAATGGGTCATTCCATGCCAAGTGAGAACACACCTGGGTCATCATGGTCTTAGATTTTCCTGTAGCTTTGCTCATTTGTTCATTTTGGCCCAAATAACAACTCTGCCAAATTTTTCGGAAATCGGACCGTCGGTATGGGTTTTACGGCACTTTGAAAAAATGGCCACTAGATAGCACTGTACAGAAATTGTGTAAAATGCCCTTCAGAAAGATCCCTGTTGCATGAAAACTGTAATAGATTCATGCCTGCAAATAAGCATGATGAAGGACAAGGCCCATGTCTTGGGAACTGAAAAGAGAAATTTCTGAAAAAATCTTTGGTTGCCGTGCAGTGGGCCCTCAAAGTTGCCAAAAACTTGGCGTGACCAAATTTTTTTCACTTTTGAGACCCTTGTAATTCAATCATGGAACATTATATAGAAGAACTAATGACATAAATCTTTGATTTCATGCAGAATCTCTTTATTAAATGTAAAAAACCTTTATTTTATCATTAGTATTATTATTATATCAAATGTACACAAATGTACACAAAGGCGTGCAAAATCCTCTTCATTACAATACGAAGATGTCTTTGTCTATAGAAAACTGGTGAATTCTAACAAAATCATCCTCATTGAGACTAGCAATTGATTTATGTCATGAAGTATTGTATCAAAGTAACCTTGGAAGAAGATTACCCAGGATTAACCCTCCAAAACAGTAAACAAATTTGTGTTAAAAATGGGAACTCTCTAACAACATAAACAGTCTAACTATTAAGTGGCCTTAACAAATTGCTCAAATGCTTGCACAATCAGTTTCAAATGTTTTCCCGAAATAGAATAGGCAGAACCTCGACTGCTGGTGGCCCTTGGGACTTCAATCTTTGTTAGGATGTGGTCCTTGGGGACCCAGCATTCGTCATCTTCTCATGGCCATTAAACTTCACTGAAGGCCCTGAAGGATGCATAAACCAGACCCGAGCATCTTGGCACGCCTTTGTGTACATTTATATACATTTTGCTGGACATTACATTATATGTATATTCCCTGAAAATTGAACATTTGATGGCAATATTTCATCCTGAAATAGGCAAATATATAACTTTCTCTCACTTTTACCACAAAATATAGGTCTTCGACTGTTGCATATCTCAAATTGAGGAGGTTTGGACTTGGCCCTGGGTCTTACAGTGCCCCCCCAAAAGGGACTTTTTCTGCCGCATCCGACTTTGAAAGGGTTAATCTGAAAAACTAATGATGAAATAAGAGGTTTTTTACATTTAATAAAGAGATTCTACATGAAATCAAAGATTTATGTCATTAGTTCTTCCATATTGTGTTCCATGATTGAATTACAAGGGTCTCAAAAGTGAAAAAAAATTTGGTCACGCCAAGTTTTTGGCAACTTTGAGGGCCCACTGCACAGCAACCAAAGATTTTTTTCAGGAATTTCTCTTTTCAGTTCCCAAGACATGGGCCTTGTCCTTCATCATGCTTATTTATAGGCATGAATCTATTGCAGTTTTCATGCAACAGGGATCTTTCTGAGGGGCATTTTACGCAATCTCTCTACACTGCCATCTAGTGTCCGTTTTTTAAAAGTGCCGTAAAACCCATACCAACGGTCTGATTTCCGAAAAATTTGGCAGAGTTGTTATGTGGGCCAAAATGAACAAATGAGCAAAGCTGCAGGAAAATCTAAGACCATGATGGCCCAAACTATACCCAAACGTTCTCACTTGGCATGGAATGACCCTGGAGTCCTAGAGCATCATAATTGGGTTTGTAAAACGTTCAAGACTGATGGATGTCAGATTGTCAGTGACTTCGTTTCACATCCATTCTTGAGTTTCTTTAGGTTGCAGATCTGTTTGCTATTTTTTGCCATCTACTCACTGCCCAATAAGTTCTATTTAATTGATGCTTAGATTCAATGGCAGCACTCATGCCTGGGCATGTCTAATAAATTGAACCCAATTGCCTATTAAAGTTGTTTAAAGGGGACCTATTATGCTGATCCTTCTTTTAGTACATATCAGTAATGTTATAATGTTGGAAGTCCATACTCAACCTCTGTAAAATTTCTAAACATAAGATACAGGGGTTTTGCCGTAATCCAAGAACGTGATTTCGTGAACGTGATTTCCTCTCTGAACAGCTTGTCCCGAGATCTTCACGAGATCTGGGCAAAACCTGACATCAGGTTGTGCCGTCCAATTAACACAGACCTAGCCAGAGCCAATCACGGCGCTGGACCTGCCCACCCCGGAACTATTCTAGCAGGCACAAACAACCGCGGATCATATTATGCCTTAGTAGCGTCTACACTTCTGGAAATACAAAAGAAGAACCGCACATCATTTGAGGTGCAGTTTTGTCAGTATCTCTCCCAAAGCTGCTCGTCCGTTTATTTTTGGATACGAAGAAAAGCACAACTAGTTTCTCTACTTGGGGAAATACAAAAGAAGAACCGCAGATCATTTGAGGTGCAGTTTTGTCAGTATCTCTCCCAAAGCTGTTTGTGCGTTTATTTTTGGACGCGAAGAAAAGCCCAACTATTTTCTCTTCCAAAAGACGATGCCACCAGAAATCAGTGGGTAGCTTTTTTGCTTGCTGGCAGCAAACAGCCACGGCCAAAGGGAACGTTAGCTGTTTGTGCTCAGCATTTCACCGAAGACAGCTTTGTCAACAAAGGATATAATTCAACGCTGGATAAGCGTTTCAGCTGCTTCTCAAACCTGAAGAAGTTGCATCGATCAAGCGCTCGGAGCCACAAGCTGTAAGTGACGATATAACAGCAAATAATGTAAGTGAAGCGAACGTGTTATGAGTGGCTAGCAGGACCGCAAACGATAGTTAGCACTAACAACTGGCCTCAAATGCAGGCTTTGTAAAATATCAAGATAAATCCTGGATCAGTCGCGACTGTCCGTGACTCACAGACGCCAAAGCTGTAAGTTGCTTTACGCCATAAGCGTACCTAACGTGATAGCCTGTTGAATGTGGCTGTAGCACTGCGGCTAACGTAGCCAAGTCACTGTTGCTAATGTTTGTGTCCTAAATAGGCAAGAGTAATATCAGGGGACATTCAACAGAAGGTGCTGGAACATAAACCTCATTTGAAGCTAACTTTTTATACTTGTTTGCAATTTGGTTGCTTGGTAAAACTGTTCATGGTAAGGGAACTTGCTGTCTGTAAAACCAGTATCGCAGGGTAACGTTTGTGTCTGTTGTTATGACCGCTCGGTTACCAGCTACTGCATGTTAGTTTGCGTGCTGTGCTACTTAAAAATACTCCTGGTTAATTTGTGTGCAGTAATTCTGATCGGTATGCTTGTGTTGCTTCGGTAAGCATCAATGTGGCAGTTTCATCATAACTTTGCCTGATTGTAGTCACTACAGTTGAAGCTAACCGGAGAGATGCTGTAAAAGGCTGCAGTTAGACCAGATGTAGGTTTTGCAGAGCTTGGGGTGTGTGTTTGGGTGCTTGTGAAACAATTGCTCTACTTATCCATGACCGGGGTCAGCCAGAAACTGCACCAATATCTGGGCTGGCTGTCTGATGCTACTGCAGTGAAAGCAATCATGAAATCCACAAGCTATAACATGTCTGGTACAACAAACGATTTCTCTGCAACATTGCCCTGGCGTAATTTCATCCCCCTTTAGAAATTGTTCTGGTTAATAAAAAGCCGAAAAAGGCGGAGATTGAATACGAAATTCTTTCCTGCAGAAGTTATCGATTTGCTAGCTCCACATAAGAAACTGTTCACGCTAATGGAACTTACGGTCTGTAAAACCTGTATTATGTTCACAATATAACCAAAGCTCTCTCTAGCTGTCGCTTATTATCCATGACGCGCCCATTTTCCGCGAGCAAACGCTGGTCATTCCGATGCAATAAGTAAACCATTACCACGGGCAATTTCTCAAAAGACCGTTCAGCCTGGAGCTTGCACCCCTCCGTCATATACCAGCGCAGAAGCTGTTCCTTACTCCACGCTAACGACACACCACAGTTATGCACACGAAGCAGCAGGTCCTTATAGTACACACCTAAGCAGTCCATAAGCTGTTGGTCCACTTTTTGCTGTTCCTCACTGTCCATGTTTCCCTCTAAACTCAGACCCACCAGATTTCTACGGTCTCCGGTCTATACTTGGGTATGTTGACCCGTTCTACAAATGTGTCTGTATGGGGTGGATTCTAGCTTTCCCTCAATCCTAGCAATAGAGTGGAAACACCAGTGTACTCACCATGCTGTAGGTAGATAGCAAATTGAGCTGCCAGACTTGACTGCGTCCTCTGCCAGACTTTTATTAGAACAAGTTCATTTCATTAGATACACATGTACAGCTTTTGATTGTGGAATTTCCTCGCCGATTTTTGGCTCAGATGGAACAAGTTCATTTCATTAGATACCATGTACAGC
Source organism: Gymnothorax javanicus (assembly GCA_029692085.1). Classification (NCBI taxonomy): domain Eukaryota; kingdom Metazoa; phylum Chordata; class Actinopteri; order Anguilliformes; family Muraenidae; genus Gymnothorax; species Gymnothorax javanicus. The sequence goes on along the minus strand of CM056198.1, from coordinate 6,324,351 downwards.
CTTTTGATTGTGGGAATTTCCTCAGGCAGAGACCGATTCCTTGGCTCAGATGGACCCTTTTTGGACTTTGAACAATCGTACTCTCCAAGATCAAAATATAAACTTGGAAATGTAGCATAATAGGTCCCTTTTAATTAGGGAGGGGCGGACTTTTACATAAACTGATGTTCTGCGAGGTCTTTTGTCTAATTATTGTGGCTGCCCCTGAGCTTGGATAAGTTGCTCCTTAGTTCCCTCATCACAATGCAATAATAACACATAGATTTGGTTTTCATATTCTGGCTGAAATCAGAATAAAGTTGGGCACTGTAGTTCCTTTTAATGTTCAGCAGCCACTCCAAAGGGGGGCCATCAAGTTGGAGCGGAATGCAATTTTTTGGTCATTGTTCTGGCCTCTTCAGCGAGGCGTCTCTGTGCTTTGTAGTTTCAGGCAGAGACTACAATTGACTACAAATGGGTTTTTTGAGGATGGCAGTATGAGCTAAATTAGGACCCTTTTTGGACTTTGAACAATCAGGATCAGTACTCTAGGGAGCTAAAATTTAAAAGATCAAAAATATAAACTTGGAAATGTAGCATAATAGGTCCCTTTTAAATTAGTTGATTTAGTGGGCAGTGTTACATGGTTAATTTTTACATATAGGGTTTGGTAGGTCAACCATTGGATGGTTTTTTTTTAATTCACAGTTCAGTAAAAATAAAAAAAAATAAAATTTTTTTTGAATTAGTAAACATTCATTTTTTTTTTAGTATTTTTTTCATTCAGGTTATAGCTCACTTTTGTCTGATTGTTTATTAACCTGGCAGATGGGCAACCCTGAGCTTGGATAAAAAGTTGAATCTGTCACTAGTGGCACAAAAATAATTGGAAGTTCTCGACTAACTGAAAATCATCGATTTGCCATAATGCTGGGAAAAATAACACATAGATTTTGCTCTGTTTTCATATTCACTGACCTCATTACATTGAAACACCTACTTGTTCTCTTAAATGTTTTTTGTCGCCACTAGAGGTCGTCAGCTCGCCGACCAGGAAGTGTGCTCTTTCACCCCAAGAGTTGCTCCATCCTGTTTGTTCCTTTTTATGTTCAGCATTCTTCAGTCCAAAGAGACAGCTGATGGCAATTTGTACACAGTTGAAGACACTAAAAGGAAAAATGAATGCATTATTTTTATTATTTAATTTAATATTTTACTGTAATTTAATGTTTATAATGTTGAGTTGTGTGTGAAACTTTGCTAAATTTGTAGCTGAAGGAAGGTCTAGTTAATTTAATTTGTGGTTGTGTTGATCCCTTTTTCCCCTAATGTGTATTTTAGTTTGCCCCCCCTCTAAGTTTCTCCAAGTTTCATTTGGGAACGTCAGTTTTGTTCTTTTTAGCTTTGTGCTCATTGATTGTTTGCCTCATTTTTTTTTTTTTGGCTCCCTTTTTTGTAAATATGTTTCACTTCCTTGTTCTGTTACCGTGGTTTTTGTATGTTTTTTTTTTTTTTTTGGGGGGCGGGGGGATCAATAAACCCTTTATTATTTTAGCACTCTATCTGTGACTTCGTGCATTTTTTTGCGTGTCCCTCTCACTAATATTAAAATTAGATTGATGGTCTGAAACATTTTAATGTGACAAATAAAAAATAAAATAAAAATTGGGTAAAAAACAAAAAATTGGGACAGGGGGATTATACTTTTTTCACCTCTATAAAGGTTATTTTATAAAAAATATACATAGTGATCTTACACTGAAAATCGTATCGATTGGGTACCATATGATGGGTTATATTTTTTTTTAAATGACCTGTCATTGAAAACCTTTGTTTAAAGTTTAATGAAAAGGCCTCTTACAGTACATGGAGGTAACCACAGCATTGCTGACTATTTCCTATGCTTATTATTTAAAATTATTATTTAATTTAATATTTTCAGGTGCTGCTGTCTTACTGGTTGGGAGATTTTAGGCTGTGAGATCAGTTTTGTTCTTTTTTAGCTTTGTGAGGAACCCTGACTCTGATGTTTTGATCTTTTTTTTTTTTTTTTTTTTTTTTGGGGGGGGGGGGTGACTTTATTATTTTAGGACCTATTTGCCCAGCACGGACTCAATATTAAAATTAGAAGATTTTCTGTCCTTCAGCCTCACCAGGCGTGAATAGGAGGCTTTGTAGAGTCTGCTGTCCCCATTCAGAGACAGTGGAACAGGGACCGGGCCGTCACCGCGGATACTAGAGACTATCTGGAGCAGGCTTGTGTGGCTGATCTCTTGAACAGCTTGGGCTTTGAGGCAAAGGAGAGTCCGCTGACATGTTAGTACCATGGTCCATTATGGAAATGTAACATAAAGCAGGATAATAAAATAGCATATCACGATTTCATGGTATGGGGAAATATTGAAATGATTGCTGCCCATGAGCATTTTCATCTTTTGAAATGCACGTCTATGAGATTTGTGAATCATTTTTCAAAGCATTTCACACATTTTAGATTGAAGTACACTGGTGCTTTAATGTGCATACTGTAAAATATGTAATAACGATGCCTTTTCATGTGTACAGACTTTGCCTTATCTTTTTTCACCCTCTTAGCACCATCCGCGACAGCAGTGTTTGCCAAGAGATCCAATGACACCACAACAGTCATTCTGACCTGCCTAGTGTCAGGATTTCGCTGCCGTGACACAAAGGTGGAGATGTTTCGGGATGAGGACATCTTGACTGAGGAGGACGGCCTCTTTTCCTCTGGGATCTGGCCAAACGGAGACTGGACCTGCCAGCTGAGAAAGAGTTTGGACATCTCTAACAGCACCACCGCTTCATACAGCTGTGAAGCACATTTTCAAAATCAAACGAAGCGAGTCAAATGGGGTAAAACTGCCCGACAAAACCTGTTATTAACCCTTAAAGTGCTAATCACTGCTATAGTCACACAAGGGGCAAAATATATGAAGCAGAATTTCAGATTTCGGCCTTCAAAAGGTCAACAATTTTTTCAATTTTTAGCTAACAATGACTTACCGAAGGGTTCGCAGGTAACTGTGAGTCCTTCTGAAGGTCATTTGTCAACTAAATAATGAATGATTAACTTTTGGAGGGATAGGGTGAGTAAAAATTAAACACTTTAAGAGTCAGCATTAATTTGCAAAACTAGGTTAATTTATCACTTTGGGAACAATGTAGTGACAATTACACAAGAGTGTTGTATGAAGTACCAGTGTCACTATAAAACAGAAATATGGTTAACTTGTTTGCCTTTTCAGATGGGGTGATATGGAACAGGAGACGTCACTACTGGATACTCGCACCATTTGCTGTGTTTTTTGTTCTCATCCTTGGAGGAGGCTACAGATGTGCTAACAGGTGATGTAAGGGGATCCTCACAGTAAAGGAGCCCTCCTTAACCTTTTCTCTTATCTCAAACACTGAGGTTTACCTTGGGATAACTGTGTGCATTTATATGAATCCTACTCAGTGAATTATAAGCGAGAGGTCATGATGGGAGCTCAGCAGTGCTGATACTGAGGTGTATATACAGACCAAAAAGACAACTGAAAATTCTAGAGAGCCCCATTATCTGAGATGGTGATGGTATAGAACCACTAAGTCTGTGACGGGTCAGTGCTCATGGACTCCTGCTGATTCTTTAAGGTTTATCTTGTCTTTCTTTCCCTTGTCGGCAGCAAAGAGACCGGGCACCTCAATATGATGCTGATGCAGAGACACAACTCAGATCAAATGAAATTATCTCAGGAGTTTTATTTTGCTGCCATTAGCTGTGTCTCTCTCCCCTGATCCTGGTCTCCATGTGGTCTGTTTCTTTTTATTGCACTATTGAAAGATCAATTTCTTTTCATGAGCTGCTAAACGGTTTTGAATTGGCTTTATTACTTAAAACTAAAAAGACACGTTATCCATAGAACTGCACAATATGTGGTGGAACCCCCATAGCACAGTGCGCTGGGCCTTTAGTGACGCTGATCCCTCCAGAAGTGCATCTTCCCTTGGTGGAGTCAGCTACCACACCTTCCATGAGATCTCCACAGGTGGAGTCAATATTTCTCCTTCCTGTCACCACCACGGGAGCACCAGCGGAGGGTCATCCCTTACTGCAGCTATGGACCCTTCTGAGAAGTCGTCACAGCATCAGTAGTGGGCCTTTAAAGGAATAGACAACGGAAAGTACATACAGGCATAGGTTGATAGCTTGTAATATTGAGAGCCCATAAGAAAATTTTCAGGCATACTTGACCATTTATGAAAAAGTTGTGAGCATTTTGTGTGGCAGTCCTAAGGCCACTACTGAGCTGCCATGCAGCCTCCCAGAAGGGCGATGCGTGACGTCACATGGGCGCAAGGGTGACTCTCCACTCCTCAGCACAGAAGGCAACGAGATATATAAACCAGAGGTGCTACGTTGTTTGTTCCAGATCAGCCGATGTGTGCAGAGCTGACCACTGGAAATCATGTAAACAAATATGCTATGGTTAATATTTCGGTAAATATCAGTAATAATCATTCAACGGCATTTTGATTTCCGGCCTTTTCTGACCAACAACTTGAGAAGAGTTAGCTTGAAGCGCCATTTCTGTCTATTACCGACCAAAAGCGTAGTTGCTAACTAAGCAGCTTACACAGTTCGTCCATTCATTGTCAATGGTTCGTACGACACAAGTTAACATCTGTGATTTCGGGAAACGCACCCCTGAGCGATTTATATTTTTCCATTAGGACTGTTTGGAAACAGTGGTACACATCCAGTCTAATTTCAAACCCCTTAGGTATGGTAATATTAAGATGACCGATCACGTTCTGTAAGATTGGGTTTATTTTCCCTCGCAGTAAGATCTAGGATGGGGCACTTGTTAATTTATTATCGCAAGTGCTGGGAACGTTGATAACAAGTGTCTTATTGTGACCGCTGCCAAGTGGGGAAACTCGTTTACGAGGAAGCTCTCGCTGAAGAAATGCCTATTTTTTAAAAAGGAAAAAAAGAAACTGGTTTGTTATTGGATCAGACATGTATCAATGACTATTTTTTGTTTGATAGAAATACCGCTGCACAGTGCAGACCCAGACACTGGCATTACTAAGGATGAACAACTAAACCTATTTGCATCCACTGACAGTGAAGCAGCTGCTGATTTCAAGGGGTTTTCGGACGTGCCTGACGCTGAAGTCGGGAGTGATTCAAAGTACTGCGGTATTTTCAGTCATTAGGACTGCAAGTATAGCACTCAGTGGAAATCAATAAAACCAAATGTTTAGTGAGTAATTTAACAACCATCCCAATGCTTGTGCAGTCCGAGGATGTTTTATATTGCTAAATAATACAGCCATTCATCAATTAAATAAAATGGCTAAAATATTTGCTCCGTAACGCCAGCTCACTTTCCCGACTTGGCTACGTCTATAATGTTGATCACAGACGGACGGCAAGGAATGCCCATTGCTCCACCCACTCACATCTGCTGCAGTACTAAATTCGGAGGAGACGAGAACGCGCTATCATATGAGGACCCGTTGGTGTTCACGTAGCCTGAATATAAATAAATTTTTTTGTCGTTGCCGAGGAACTAGGCATCAATGATTTAAAAGAGAAAAATAAACCGTTTCGGAATCGATAATTTGTGACTGTCAAAGAAATTTATTCACGGATTTATCAGCGTGTCTTTTTCTATTATTCCCTATGGAGAAATTTCTTTTTGGCCCCCTTGGCATCACGTGACTTGCAATATCAGCTTGACCACTTCGCCCATATCGGCGTGCGTTCCTCCATTGTTTGTGCAGTTCTCCTTATAGGTCCATGGTGCAGTCTCACTCGCCATGTATAGCTTCTACGTGCTGCGCCCATGTGACGTCAGAGCATCTCCGCGAGGATTTGTCTGATTGGTTGAAATATTTTCAATGGCGGCATTCATCGTCCATGAAGGGGGAATTCTGCTTCAGGACCGACTTTCGGAGATGGATAGCTTAGTTGTATGAGCGCTATATGTTCAAACATTCGCATGAGTCGTTAGTTTATGACATCATCTATCTTCCAAAGTGTATTTTGAAATTCCATTTTCTATTCCTTTAAATATTGAGTTCACCCAGTGCAGAGGGTCATCCCTTACTGCAGCTATGGACCCTTCTGAGAAGTCGTCACAGCATCAGTAGTGGGCCTTTAAATATTGAGCTCACTCAGTGCGGAGGGTACATGTTCAGCGCTGCAGTTTGTAGGATTCAAAGAGCGGTTGGTGACTCCTTGGTATCTGCTGCTATTGGCCACTGCTGTCTTACAGAGCCTCACAGGGCTCAAAATGTGCTGCCAAAGTCATGACATCACTCCAAGGTCAACCTGCCGCTGTCATGGCAACTGGTTCATTCCGAACGAACCAAACAACTCGTACAGTGTTTATCGCCATGGCCCTCATGTCTATGTATGGAAGTATGCTTTATTCTCAAGACTATCCAAAAGTAGTGTGCAGAGGTGAAATCTCTGTTTGTCCTTTATTTTGGACTTTCAACCTCCAGATTTGATCCTCAGATATTGGGTATTTCGTGCCTTGTGTTAAGTGTACGAGTGAATGTGTTGCTATGCTGTAAGCCTGAGCCACTGTTGACCCCAGCAGAAGTGATGTCATTCATGTGGGCGGAGGGGGTGGGGATGTGATGACAGGAGAGGAATGGGGGTGGTGTGCACTAGGGGGCAGTATTAGCACATCATGCCGGTGGAACTACAGCTGTCAGTCATTGTATTAATCTCCCCTGTGAATCATTACCGTATTAATAAGCTCATAAAGTTGCGGCCTGCAACTTAATGATTCGACCCTTCCCCTTCATGTCTGTTTGTTTTCCTGAATGGCTTATGGCTGATTGGCTGATGTGTCACTTTAAGTATTGCTGCTGCATAGAATTATGGGACAAGGTTATCTGGTCTCTTTTTGTGAAGGATTGTCCCGTGTACCCCATGCTAAAAGAGGTAAGTGAGGGAGGATTGAAGCACTTCTCCATTGGACACTTGAATAAATGTTTGAATAAAACGTGCTGCTGTGTCTCTCTTTTGTAAGCTGCAGGTGTTTGGCAAACCTGATTGCAAAATATTCTCCAACTACAACCCCAATCCAGAGAACGATGGCTGAAAAATGCTAATGAAATCAAACAGGACTTGAAACACAAAGAGAATGATGGTAGAAAAAAAAACTGGGTAGAGCGGAGATGGTAAGAAAAGAACAAAGTAGACCTGACAAAGAATGTACAAGTTTGGACAGAAGGAGGTTTTTAGCATTCAGAGTGATTGTGATAAATTGAGCCAGTGAAAGTGTATTGTAAACGGAAATAATAAGCATGGTAGCACATGCAGTGAGGTACATTTTAGAGATAACTACTGTGAAGGCAGATTAAATCAAGATGAATTTTGGAGACAGAGTTTGGTAGGAGCTGCACATTGAGTAGTAACACTCTTGCAGTTCTCGTTACTGAAAGCATAAAGTTTGGGAACAACTGGTCTGCCTGGTCATGTTTTGATTATGTAGTATGAATGGTTTAATCAGTTTATGCAGTTATATTAGTTCTGAACATTATTTTTTGCACAGAGTTGGGTAGGTTTGTCATGTCCTTTTCACAGAGTTAAATCAAGTGAACTGAACCAACTTAACATGATGACACTGGACATCAGTATGTTCTTACTGGATTATTTGGAAGGATGTCTTGTGTTGTGCAGAAATTTACCATCATGTAGATGAGATTAAACTACATCATAATTGTTCAGTTCAGGTTAAACAAAGAAAATCAGTTGGCGTCTAACCAGTGAGTGCAAAATAAATTGTATAATAAGGTATCATAGGTTTACTGGTTGTACATATGAAGAGTTTGTTTCCTAAACGCAATATATTACTTTACTCATTTTGAACAAATCAGCTTTTTTATGTTGGCGCCTATTGCATTTTATAGAAAACCACAAACTTTGACTGTGAAAAAAATACACATATTATTAATTTCTAAAAATGGATTTTTTGCACCATGTGTAAGAAGCACAGAGCTATTGCGCACTGGTATTATCTCAAGTTTTGTAATTTCGGCACTTATTGCATTTTGGAAACAAACTCTTCATATAAATATGCTAGATTGAATTACAAGCCAACTCTATAGATACTGTATATGATGACACCAACATATAAAGAAAATTCACAACTATACACACCTCAAGGTGTCTGTTTTGTGGTGTTGGGATGGGTAACAGGGAGGGGGAAGAAAGTGCCTGGCTAACACTGGGAGTGTAAGTGCAGCTGCTGAGGAGAAAAGGCTGTTCTTGACGCTGCTGGTGCGATAGTGGGGGCTCCTGAAACTCTCACCAGCGAGGGAGGGGTCTCTCTAAATACTGTGGACCCCCTGCTGACCGCACTTGTGGAGGAGGTCCTCGACTGAGGGAAGCGGGACACCAGAGATCTTCTGCACGGTTTTAACTGCGTGGTGACAAGTCGCTCTCTCAGCCTGAGCACAGCTGCGCCATACAGTTAATGGGGATGCTCTTGATGGCAGTGCAGTAGCACTTACCCCGGACGTTCTGAAGAGAGGTCCTCTATTTTCTGCTTTTTTCGACCATCGAAACTCAGCTGAGCCTTGCTGACCCGGGGATGGTGGGGGGGGGGGGGGGGGGGATGGGGATGGGGATGGGGGGTGGGGCGGAGGGTTAGATGACCAGTTCTTTGCAATATTCCACCCCCCATTTCTCTACAGCCAGGGACCTGTTTTTGTGAAAGTCCAACAAAGTGCCGCCCAGGTAATTGTATTCGGATTTTTTTTTTTTTAGCGCGGTTGTCTTCCTAAGCTTTAATGAATATGAAATCCCCTTTACACCATTCATTTACCTCATGACGTTTTTCCATCTAAGTTAGAGAAATGTGGTTAGGAATTAGATGATATGAAGTAATTTTTTGACTAATCGAGCGCAGCCCAGGTCTAGGTGGTCAAATCTGAGGGAGATCCCCTGGGATTAAAACAATCTTGGGTAAAACTGAGTTTGTTGCAAATCTGTGTTGGACTTCTTTAAATTTGGGCACTTCTCAAACCAGAACTGCATTATTACTCTCGCCTCAGCGAGCTGTGGGACAGGTATACTGGAATCAGTTTGTCTGTCCATCTGACTGTGGACACAGTTTAGTCCAGAGCTTTTCTGCTAAACCACTTGGAGGATTTTTTTCCTACTTGGCATGCATTATTATCACCCTGAGAACCTGCAATTTTGAAAGTGATCTGACACATTTTTAGGGAAAGATGCAATATTTTGACTGAGAAAAGTGAGTAATGGGGTGAATTTTGTATGGAGCTTTATTCATAAACTGTGTGATGGATTGTTTTCAAACTTGACATGCATTTTTGTCACCATGAAATCGTGTGCACCTGCAGTTATTAAAGTGGTTCAACATACTTCCAAGGACATTATGCCGAATTTTGTATTGGGGGTTCATTTTGTGCTGAGCTTCATTCATAAACCATATAGTAGGTTGTTTTAAAACTTGGCATGCAGTATTATCACAATCAGAACCTGTGCACCGGCGAGTTTGAAAGTGATTTAACTCATTTTCAGGGAGAGTTTGCAGTTTTTCGACTTGAGGGGTATCATTTGTGTGCACAATATATGGTAATGGCTACGTCAGTCAAATGCCACACTGAATTCAGGGGGTATCAGGCTAATCTCTGCTTTGGACTTGCATGTGATTTGCGGTCTCCACCTCAGATTTACACCCATGATAGTATAGATGTATTTGGCCTCACATCTCTGCCTTCCCAACAATATAAAGCCGTATTTCCCGGTCTTTGTTTCACCGTGTGTGAAGAGAGAGAGTGATCCAAGTGGTGAGCTGAACCTTTTCCTCCATGCAACAGGTTTCTATCAGAGCCAGAGTTCAGCTGCAAGCGCTTATTCCATCTCATCACCTCCATCCTTCCTGTGTTAGACTTGGGAACTGCAGAAGAACACATGATGCCTTTTGGTTTCATCTTTCCAACACAGACCTTGGCGATGTCCTTCATTTTAATGTCTCGTAGTGTATTTTGAAGGGATGTATCCTTAGGAATATCCAGGGTTTTGAAATGCAGATAATTTGATACACAGATATAATTGGGTTTATGCTGCTTCACTGAATGTCAGCCTGTAGAAAGTGCTGACTTTATTTTGGGGAGCTGGGCTCCATGGATTGGCTATCACCTCCAGGTAAAGATTAAGATGAATCTCACCATGATCGGGCAAGCGCAACCTGTTTTATTGTAATTACCAGTGGAAAAAATAATGGGAGCGATTTACCAGAAGTTATGAAAATTGGCCATACAATATAGGAGTTGTAAATTTTTATTTATATATTTTTCATTAATTGAATTTGCAAAGTCACATGCATCATAGATAGTGTTAAAAGTATGCAAGCTGGATTCTGCATGACTCAAGTGTTTGCCTAAATTGACCAAAAAGTAGATTTTTCAAAAAAAATAAATGGAATAATATCAATATGTAATTGTCATCGAACTCACACCGGCAGGCGACATTTTTTTTCGTGCAAACTTTTTTATACGCGCCTGCGCACTTCAATCCGCTGTAATCCTGGCTACTGCATAAATGATGTCAATATACATTGCCAATCTACCCTAATCCTGAACCCTTATCCTATCCCAAACCCTAACCCTAACTCCACAATCCCACTTTAAGTGCTCTTGTGCAAGGTATGAAAAGTTTGTAAAAACAAAAATATTGGCTACTGGGATTATATATATTTTTTTACATTAGCCAAGGAATTTGGGGCCTAACGAGGATTTTACACAACCCTAGCTGTGTTCAAAATCGTCCACTCATTCACTCACTCCCTATTCCCTACATCGTGTATATGACATAGTGCACTTTATGGAGAAAGACCAAAGGAGATTTCGGACACCATACTAGAATTTTCTGAACATGGTTGCGTCAGCAGATGCGCTGGATTCTTTTGTGATGTAGGTGGACGCGCCGAGCATCATGTAAACAAACCGGACAGTCACGGGAACATTTGAGGACAATGAGATATATAAACTAGAGGCGCTACGTTGTTCGTTCCAGATCAGCCAATGTGTGCAGAGCTGGCCGGCACCTTATGATGGGCGTGCCTGCCGCTGGAACCCATGTAAACAAATACGCTCCAGTTAATATTTCGGTAAATATCAATAATAATCATTCAGCAGTGTTTTGATTTCTGGCCTTTTTTCTTACCGATAACTAGAGAAGAGTTGGCTTAAGCGCCATTTCTGTCTATTATCCCCCACTGCGTTCACCAAAAGCGTAGCTGCTAACTGAGTTAGCAGCTTACATAGTTTGTCCATTCGTTGTCAATGGTTCCTACGACATAAGTTAGCATATGTGATCCGGGAAACGGACCCTGAGCGATTGACATTTTACCATAGGGAATGTTTGAAAATACGGTGGTATACATCCAGACCATCTTAAAACCCCTTCGGTACGGGAATATTATGACTGATCTCATTCTGTCAGGCCGGGTCTATTTCTCTAGCAGTACGATCTAGGATGGGGCACTTGTTAACTAGTAAGATAAACTATCATCGTGAATGCCGGGAACCTCGATAACAAGTGTCTTATTGTGACTGCAGCCAAGTCATGAAACTAGTTTATTAGTTAAGAAAAAAATAAAATAAAATAAAAAACACTGGTTTGTAATTGAATCTGACACGTAGGACTATCTATTTAAAAAATAAATAAATAAATTGGTTTGAAATTGGATCAGACAGGTATCTATGACTATTGTTTTGTTTGATAGAAGCTGCATGGTGCAGACCCGGACACTGGCATGAAGATGAACGAGGAACAACTAAACCTATTCGCATCTGACAGCGGCTGCTGATTTCAACGGGTTTTTGGACGTGCTTAACTCTTAAGTCAGGAGTGATTCAAAGTACTGCGGTATTTTCACTTGTTAGGACTGTATGGCACTCATTGGAAATCAAAATTTCTAGAAGGCATGAATCCACTTTGCTGTACCTTTCTGTGATGGACGCCCGTCACAAGATGGCGGCCAAACTAGCACATTGAAATCGTAACATAGTGCATCTAGTTTATACTAGCGAATGCGTGCTCGGATTTGTCGCAAAAGATCAGCTTGGCTTTACTTCTGTGATACTTGGGTATGCGCACGTATTCGTATTGTTATGTACAGATGAACGGTGGTGTTATATAATGTGAGTGGAGCCACTGCAAGCTTTTCGCTAGCGAATGCGGTGAACTTAGTCGGGGTGTTCATAGTCAATGTGATAATGTGTTCGGATTTGTAGCGAAAGATCACCTTGGCTTTTGAGTTCGCTCCAGACTGACTGAAGCCAGCACTGCAAACTTGGGGTCCGGCTGTGTGAAACGAAGCGAGGCTGAATGGAGCCTGTATGAAGCGAAGAGAAATGATAAGGCCAGCGTTCATCTCACAGTAACGTAATGACGTACACTGATGAGTGACGTACGTTGTGCGCTACGCACTGCTGACAGAGGGAGACAGACACAACACATCACTCAAATAGTAGGTGTGACAGCTCATAGTTTGAGGGTGTAAATCTGCAGGACGGAGCCATCTCGCTCTTCTCATTCTTCTTCTCTGGCAGAACACGATCGCAGTACATTGTGGTATACTAGAGTACAATGTTGTGTACATCGCTTGCTCACTCAATTTCTCTGTACATTGTGGGTATTTTATAGTCCCCTATATAGTGGATGAAATTAACCACAAAGAATTCGAACAACACTACAAAATGGCGAAAACACTATATAGTGCACTATATCCGTGATAGGGGGCGATTTCGAACACAGCTCCTGACTCAGAAGATCAGGATTGTTGACGAGCATAAATGGAAATGGTTGCACGACAAATCTATCAATTGGCTAGGAAGTGTTATTGCAACAACCCCGAGGAAGTGTGTTGAGAGAGCGGTGTTGTTAAAAATTGCCCTCGTACCCATAAAACCCATCTGAAAATGGTTCTTTGAGTTTGCTGCCTTTAATCCGTAAACGGCTTCGATCATGTCATCTGGTGTACAGACAATTGGTCATTACAGGACACTTCAAAATCTCTATGACATCACATAATGATGTGAACATCCAGAGGAAAGGAGGACTGATAAACTTCCGCCAAACAGGTAATCAGTTCCTTCATCACTCTGGGTGAAACCGCCCCCATGTGATTTCATGAAGGACAGCATTGTAATGGCTTCTAATGGCTAACTGGCTGAGCACCTAATGACATGATAGGGGACCTGAAAATTCACGACTACTGCAAATGAAATTCAGACATGGATTCTGGAAAATTACTTCACCAGCACATCATGGAGTCATTGCCAAATATGATATGGCAGTGGTTTCCAAACTCGGTCCAGGGCCTCACTTTTCCACAATGCGAATCCTGATTTTTGTTCCAACCATAATTGTAAACATGGGACATTAATATGATGTTAATTTGCCCCAATTAGGTGCATTTCTGGTTTTTAATCATCTTAAGAAACATTTTCATTGGATTATCCTTGTCTTTGAGGAATACAAGACCCTTGATCATACTCAATTTATTGTTCTATATTTCAAGAAACCTCTGGTCGTAACATTTTTAAATAGATTGAATTAGATTCTGAGCAAATCATTCACCTCCAAATTTGCTTACTGAACACAGGTCTGTCTAATATTTCAAAAATTGGTTATTGAATGTTTATTCTTCATTAGCACAGAGATATTTGTAAAAATAAGACTTAAAAGGATAAATTAATGCTCTAAACATAAGCGCAGCTCATTATGACACACAGAAGCAGGAACACGCAGGGGAGCCCGCTGCCCCGAGACCGAGTTTGGGAAGCACAGCGAGAAAAATTGTCGATTTTATTTCCTGAACTAATTTTTACACTTTATTTCATGCTTGAGCCCAACAGTGGTGATCACTGGATTCTGCGTGTATTGCAGGTACAAAAATAGAATTTAGCCTCTAGTCTCCGGGAGAGGGCGATACTGAAGCTTACAGATGTCTACCCTCTACAAACACAGAGTACGATATTTATGGCTGAAACACAAAACTTGGGAAAAAACAAGAATTTGATGCTTTTGTGTGACACGGCAGGAACAGTATTGTGGATACATGAATTGCATTGGCATTTTGAATTACAGTTTCTGTAGTTGGTTAAATCCATCTACTTCTTTCATTGCATTCCAGCTGTCAAGTGAACGCATGTATGCGTCTGTCCGACTGGAGCTTGTTAATAATTTCGTATATTCAACGGAGGGTGGAATACATAATGCTTTTAATTTGTAGAAGTGGGAAGAAAAGACTGAGTCTCGCTGTATTACACAGGCTGCGCTACAGCGGCTATTCACAGGCGCGATCCCACTACTGAGCGGCACGGGGGCTTTGACCTGCTCCGTTTCCAACCTAGGCCGGTTTACACCTCCTTAGGCGACTTGGTAGTACCGAGCTCCTCCAAGTACTCCTGACTACGGGCCGCGGAACGGAGAGGGGTCGGACAAAGAGGCGGGGACGAACATCCAATAGGTGTGGTCTATGGCAACGACAAGAACAGCACCATCTGCTGGACGACTGCAAGAAGTACAAATACTCATCTGAACTCAATGGAAATCGTAAACGTATTTAAGTTAATGCGTAAATATGTTAAAATAAAATTAAAATTTTACTTTATAAATATTTTATCCCTTATATATATGTGTATGTATGTATGTAATATTTTAATCTAATTGCCCTGAAGGGGTTTTCCACAATAATGACCAACTCGCCGTACATTATCCCTCTCACAGAGAACGGAACGTAAGTGCTTCACAATGACAACTACGATATAGAGTAGCGCAGGAGTTGATAGGAGACACAAGAGAGAGCTGGACATGAAAGGAAAACAGTAAAAAGGCATGAAAGCACGAAGAGCACATGCAATGGCCCCGGTAGGACAGGGCCTCGACCCCGGCCCAGCGCGGGGCCCCGAGAGCTTGGGCGGGGGCGGGCTTAGCTCGGGGCACCGGTGAGGTCCCCTCGGAACGACCAGGGAGCAAGCCCGGCCCTCTGGAGCCACGCTGGGCTGAAGGGGAAGGTTGTGGCCAAAAGTAATCAGACGGGGTGGGTTTGGGCCCTGCCTTGGCTGCGCCCCGGGTCGAGCCAGGGGCCTGGTGAAAGGGCTGCATTCCAGCTTCGCCCTGCCACAAACCCCATCCCAATAGCCGGCTGCAGGGCAGAGACATGGAGCCCTGATAGGGCTCCCCCCCGCCTTTGCCACCTCCAAACCCAGTCTTGATAGCTTGCTGCAGCGCGGAGTTATTTGCCGAAAAGCCTCCCCCCCTCAAGTTTTCCTGCCCCGCCCCGCGGCCCAGCGACCCCCCCAGGGCGCGCCTTTCTCTTCCAGGTGACTCCCCCCAAAAGGCCCCCGGGGGCCAGGCTCGGGTATGGTGTGGAAAGGGGTGAACCGGTATCACCCTCTTCAGCTGGGTGGTCGTAATGTTCTGGAGCAAGGAATCCGATTTTAAAAAGTAATGCAGTGATTCCTCCAGCTTTCAGAAATTTGAATAAGTCCCTCGGCGGGTGACCAATTTGTCATATTTCTGAAATACGAGTCCCGGGCTGCGTCCGGATAGTCAAAAAAAATTACGTCCTATCCACAAAAACCTAACCACTTCTCTTTAACCTTTGTGGAAAATGTCATAAGATAAAGGACAGGTGTAAAGGGGAATTCCAGACGACTTAGGAAGACAACCGCACTAAAGAATCCCAATGCACTTACACTAAACAACGTAATCATCAGTCCCTTGCCCATCATATACAACCCCCATTCCAAAATAGTTGGAACAAAGTGTGAATTGTGAATAAAATCAAAATGCAATGACTTTCATATCACATGAGCCAATATGTTATTTACAGTAGAACATAGATAACATTTCAAATGTTGAAACTGAGACATTTTACATTTTCATCCACAAAATGAGCTTATTTCAAATTTTCTGACTGCAGCAGCTCTCAAAAAAGTTGGGACACAGGCGAAAAAGGGCTGAAAAAGCAATTAATATATAAGAGAATCAGCTGAAAGAACATTTAGCATGTAATTAAGTTAACTGGCATCAGGTGTGTAACATGATTGGCTATAAAAGGGATGTCTTAGAAAGGCTGAGTCTCTCAGAAGTAAAGATGGCCAGATACTCTCCTACCTGTGAAGGCTTGCGTAAAAAATTGTGGAATACTTTAAAAACAGTGTTCCTCAACGTCAAATTGCAAAGGCTTTGAAGGTCTCATCATCGACAGTGCACAATATCATCAAAAGATCCAGAGAAACTGGAAAAATCTTGGTGCGTAAGGGACAAGGCCGAAGACCTTTACTGGATGCCCATGATCTTCGAGCCCTCAGACGCCACTGCATCACTCACCGGCATGATTCTGTCATTGACATTACTAAATGGGCCCAGGAATACTTCAAGAAACCACTGTCTGTAAGCACAGTCTGCCGTGCCATCCACAGATGCCACCTAAAACTCTATCATGCAAAAAGGAAGCCATTGTTGCGCATGATCCAGAAGTGGCGCCGTGTTCTGTGGGCCAAGGCTCATTTAAAATGGACTGTAGCAAAGTGGCAAAATGTCCTGTGGTCAGACGAGTCCAAATTTGACATTCTTGTTGGAAATCATGGGCGTTGTGTCCTCCGGGCTAAAGAGGAGAAAGACCACCCCTCCTGTTATCAGCGTTCAGTTCAAAAGCCAGCATCTCTGCATGGTATGGGGATGCGTTAGTGCATATGGTGTGGGACACCTACATGTTTTAAAAAGCACCATGAATGCTAGAAGGTATATAAAGGTTTTATAGCAACATATGCTCCCCTCCAGACAACATCTATTCCAGAGAAGGCCTTGTGTATTTCAGCAGGACAATGCAAAACCACATACTGCAGCTATTACAACAGCATGGCTTCGTAGTAGAAGAGTCCATGCACTGAACTGGCCTGCCTGCAGTCCTGATCTTTCACCGATTGAGAACATTTGGCGCATAGTTAAACGAAAAGTCCGACAAAGGAGACCCAAAACTTTCCAGCAGCTGGAAACCTGTACTAAACAAGAGCGGGATCAAATTCCAATTGCTAAACTCAAGAAACTTGTCTCCTCAATGCCCAGATGCCTCCACTCTGTGTTAAAAAGAAGAGGGGATGCTACACCATGGTAAACAGGCCCCTGTCCCAACTTTTTTGAGACCTGTAACAACTATCAAATTTGAAATGAACTCATTTTATGGATAAAATTGTAAAATTTCTCAGTTTCAACACTTGCTATGTTATCTCTGTTTTACTGTAAATAAAATATTGGTTGCTGTGATTTGAAAGTCATTGCGTTTTGATTTTATTCACAATTTACACTTTGTCCCAACTATTTTAGAATTGGGGTTGTACCTTTCTTTACGCCATTGGCCAGATGAATGGTCGTCGCTTTAAATATTGCAGCTGCGCAGAATTGTGGGATAGCGTTATCTCCTTTCTTTTCGGAAAGGATGGTTCTGTGTACCCTATGCTGAAGGAGGTAAATTTGGAAGCACTGAGACACCTTTCCTTAACATTTAAAGAATTCGAATCCCCTTGTCATGGCTGCCACGTAATTATTTCCGGATCATTTATCAGGAGTTAAGAACTTTCTTAGGCAGAAAAGACTATTCGGACGCAACCCCGTTCTTCAGAAATTCGGGATAAACTTTGGGCCGTTTGACAACAACGTCCATGGGTATTACCTCCACCAAATAGTAGGTAATGTGCAATGTCGGGACATCAGGGGGCTGGGTCGGACATCAGGGGGGCGGAGATTGATGTCCTGCACTCCGCAGTGGGGGCTCACGCAGCTCCCCCAGGAGCACCATATCGATACCGAGCTTAGTGCGGACACCCGATCGATATAGCGCACTGCAGCCCAGAACTCCTGAGCTCAAACGATCCGCCAGCCTCAGCCTCCCAGTAGCTTGAATTACAGGCACGCGCCCGGCGGTAGAGTCCCCGATTCGGGTGAAGCTAGATCCGGAGTAGTTCAAGTACGCTGTGCGAAAGTTGACTGAAATCTCGCTGGAAGAGCGACAAGACTAGTCCAGCAGCTGAGCTGAAGCGGAATGGACCGTACGTGATGATCTTCCAAAAGGTAAGACGTTTAAAGAATTAGACTGAATATTGTCAGCACATCTGAATTAAATAACGCGCACAGTAAAGCGTTTTACTGGATTATTCCCGGCACGATTCTTGAGATATTTAATGTTTACGGACAACAAATTGGGCTCCGGTACTAGCTAGGTGCAGTTAGCGACAGTTACTACCGCTAACCATGAGCAGCAGCATACTTGTAAACTCCGTCATGTCAGTGCCGTTTCATCCAAAGACGCGAAATTAGAGGGGAAAAATCCTTCTTAAACGTGATTTTTTTTTAATTCATTTATTTATTTTATTTTATATTTTTTTTTGCGGAGCGGGGTGGGGGGAGTGAAATGTTGGAGAAGTAACGTAAATATACCATCAGACTCGTTACAGCAGTGGATGTGGTGAAGTGAGATTTTCTTTGAGAACAAGGTAGCTAACGTTAGCTGGTATAATAAAGTTAACGTTACAGAATAATAAAGAAGAGCCATCGTTTGCTGTGATACATCGCTATTAATGTTGATTGTGGGAGCTTTTTTTCTTTTTTAACTTCAGTCAGTCAACTTAGACGTGATCTCTTGTTTGAGTGTTTTAGGATTTGTGATTCTGTTGGCATTACCTGTCAATATTATGTCGCTGCTCAGCTAATTTTGGATTGACGATTAAGGGAGAGGGAGGCTGGAGGACCAAGAAGATTGAAAACAACGTATTGGCCAAATAGCCTTCTATGCTTAATTTTCCAAAATGTTTGGCCAAAGTGGGGAATCATACTGAATAGTAAAAATATTGAGCTGTACTGTATTTCTTGTCTGAAAGACTGCAAAGAACATGATCCAACTTTATGCTAATTCCTGTCACATCTGTAACTGATGCCATTTGCCATACTTAAACATCAGCAGCAAAAGCTGTTGGTCACAGCTACTTGAGTTCCATAACCTAAGTAGGGAAACAAAGACCACACCTCATCTCTCAGCACAATTTCCCATCCAAGCCTATTTAGATGTGTCTAACCCTTTCTCCTGTCTTTCTCTCCCCCCCCCCCCTCCTCTTTCAGCTGAAGAGCTGCAGGAGATTCAATAAAAGCCTCCCTGCAATGACAGAGGACACTCACCCTACACCCTGAGTCTTAACTCCCTAAGCTGTGCAAGCCTTTCCCTGTTCTTAACTTTTAATAAACTGGATAATAAGCTTCCAAATCGTGTGGTCTTTGGTTGTGAAAAAGTGCAAGTGCAGTGTTTGGATGCGATCACCTCACATTTTTATTGTTGTAATTTTTAATGTTTGTTCGATTTCTCCTGCTGAATTGAGGCAACAATTTATTTTTTTTCTCTTCTTCACGTCATTGGAGAAACCATACATTTGTACTCAACCTCTCAGCGATTGGAGCATCCCCACGCAGCACAGCAAACCATGGTCAAGATTATATACAAGAACAACATGGAGGAGAGGGCACAGACAAACTGCCTCACATGCTATTCATGTTTCTGAGTTTATTGAAGATTTCTTTTTCATGAGGTATTTTCAGTACATACAGTGCCATGAAAAAGTATTTGCCCCCTGTTGAGGATTATATTTCAATATTTCTCATCATATTCATCAGTAGATCAATTGCCATGTTGAATAACAATAATCAATAATCATAATCAGTATCCATATTATGTAAGCAGCAGTAACACACACACACACACACAACACACACACACACAAGTAGTTCACATATGCATAGGGAGGGGATGAGCAGTGTAAACACACATGTACACATGTACATACACACACACACAAACATACAAGCAGTTCACACACAGTCACACACACATGCAAGCAATTCAATTCACACATGCATGAGCAGCTCACACACACATAAGCAGCGCGCTTCTGTAGCTTTGATTAGTAAGCAGGCTTCTGTTTAGTTGATTTGAAAACATAATCAGGTGATGTATTTGATTTCTGTAGCTTTGATCAATGTTTGTTCAGTAAAATCATTAGTTGTTACTGAAAAAAACAATTGAATCATTTATGTATCCACTTGTATCCTATTCCTTTGTCTGTACTTTTCATCTCTTGAGTGGAACTTTCCACTCCTTTTTAGTCATGTGCAGCTCATCTTTGCTTTGAATTCCTGAAGGATTAGGTAGTGGCGTTTTGGTTCGCCTGGCCAATTGTAGCGCGAGAATGAGAATTCGGAAAGACCATATTTGGAAGATATTTCCTGTGATAAAGGTATAAAAGCTGGGTGTTAAAAATAAGAAATCAGTTCTTCTTGCGCAAAAAGAACTCGGCTTTACATTTATCAATATGCCTCAATAAAGCCTAATCGTCTGAAGAATCTGTCTCTCTCCAATTGCTTGAGGATGGGGGGACCTCATGATATGAAAATATGTTTAAATGAAAACCACCACAACTCTTCCTGATTTCTTACTTTTTTGCACATTTTTCATACTTAAATGTTTCAGATCATCAAACAAATTTTAATATAAAACAAACAACCCGAGTAAATTCAAAATGCAGTTTTGAAATGATAATTTCATTTATTAAGGGGAAAAGCTATCCCAACCTACCTGGCCCTATGTGAAAAAATAATTACCCCCCTTGTTAAATCACGAATTAACTGTGATTAACCACATTTCTTGAGTCCAATTTCACTTGCCACTCCCAGGCCTGATTACTGCCAGAACTGCTGAATCAAGAAATCACTTAAATAGAATCTGTTTGACAAAGTGAAGTAGGCTAAAAGATCTCAAAAAGCATTATGTCATGCTGGGAACTAAAGAAATTCAAGAACAGATGAGAAACAAAGAAATTGACGTCTACCAGTCTGGAAAGGGTAGCAAAACCATTTCTAAGGCTTTGGAACTCCGACAAATCACGGTGAAAGCCATTATCCACAAATGGAGAAAATTTGGAACAGTGGTGAACCTTCCCAGGAGTGGCCGGCCTACCAGAATTACCAAAAGCGCATCGACGACTCATCCATGAGGTCACAAAAGAACCCAGAACAACATCTAAAGAACTTCAGGCCTCACTTGCCTCATTTAAAGTCAGTATTCATGATTCAACAATAAGAAAGAGGCTGGGCAAAAATGGCATCCATGGGAGGGTTCCAAGGCGAAAACGACTGCTGACCAAAAGGAACACAAGGGCTCGTGTCATATTTGCCAAAATACATCTTGATGATCCCCAAGACTTTTGGGAAAATATTCTGTGGACTGACAAGACAAAAGTTGTACTTTTTGGAAGGTGTGCATCCCGTTACATCAGGCGTAAAACTAACATATCATTTCATGAGAAGAACATCATACCAAAAGTCAAACATGGTGGTGGTAGTGTGATGGTTTGGGGCTGCTTTGCTGCTTTGCTGCTTCAGGACCTGAATGACTTGTTGTAATTGATGGAACTATGAATTCTGCTCTCTACCAGAAAATCCTGAAGGAGAATGTCCAACCATCAGTTGGTGACCTCAAGCTCAAGCGCACTTGGGTTAAGCAGCAGGACAATGATCCGAAACACACTAGCAAGTCCACCTCTGAATGGCTTAAAAAAAACAAATTGAAGGTTTTGGAGCGGCCTAAGCAAAGTCCGGACTTAAATCCGATTGTGATGCTGTGGCATGACCTTAAACAGGCCGTTCATTCTCAAAAACCCTCCAAAGTGGCTGAATTAAAACATTCTGCAGAGAAGAGTGGGCCACAATTCCTCCACAGCGATGTGAAAGACTCATTGCCAGTTAGCGCAAACACTTGCTTGCAGTTGTTGTCGCAGAGGGTGGCACAACCAGTTATTAGGTTTAGGGGACAATTACTTTTTCACACCAGGCCAGGTAGGTTTGGATAGCTTTTTCCCCTTAATAAATTAAATCATCATTTAAAAACTGCATTTTGTATTTACTCGGGTTGTATTTGTCTAATATTAAAATTTATTTGCTGATCTGAAACATTTGTGTGACAAATATGCGAAAAAATAAGAAATCAAGAAGGGGGCAAATACTTTTTCACGGCACTGTAAGTGCAAAATAAAAAGATATACATAAAATGTAAGTGTATAACGAGATAAATTTGTGTTTTAATGTGTCTTGTTATGTCTGGATGTATAGTGTTTAATGAGCCCTTCCTAAAAATATTACTGTACATGCAAGCCTAGATAAATTTATGCCTTCTGCAGGCAAAAAGTTAATGAAAAAGTTGTTTTGAACTAATCACTAAACACCAATACATAAGTGCAGATGTACATTAAAATGATGAACAGATAAATTGTAATTATTTCCAGTGGATTTTCTAAGATGCTACACTGAACATTATGCTGCTTTTAATAATGCAAGGACTAATTGTGCTGTCAGTTAATACTCATTGATAGTCATCTGTCAGTCCTCCGTCCTTTCTGAAAGTCATGAAGTGTACATAAGTCATTATTGAATTGATAACGTAGATCCTCCATTTTCATGGGAGTATTAAAACCCCAAACAAATAAAGAAATAGTCGAAAATTAAACTGAAACGTTCCTTCCCCTCCCTCTGCATACTAAACATTAGTATGGGATTAAACAAGCATTGTAGTCAAAAGTAAAAACAAACCAAGAATTCAAAGCAATCGACAACAGGAACACGTTCTTTAAAATGATTAAAACTCGTTTTAGTCATTTTAATTATTTTAATAACTCGAAGGCACTAAAACCATGACGCTATTTATTGACTAGTAATTACCGAGGATCGCGGAAACGAGATTTTCCGAGATTTCAGTGGCACAGCGTACTTGAACTACTCCGAATCTTGTTTCACCCCAAGGACCTCTGTGAGGCAACGAAACCATCCCATCTCACTGCTATCTCCCAGCGTCTCATACATTCAAGGTCTTTGGGAAATCTTTAAAATGTGACAAAAAAAAGCACCCAGAGATGTAACGGATTATGTACACTACAACAAAAACAGACAAGCGGTTTCCCCTTCGGAAAAAGGTTAAGTACAAAAACACACTCTTATACCAATTTTAAGTATTCGTTTAAAATTTATTTATTTTTTGACAAACTTTATGATGGTAATACAACAATAAATTATATATTAGTACACTGTTGTCTTACTGTCATAACTTTGCAGCATGAGAAGTGTCTATGAAGTGCAACTGCAGCATGCCAAGCCCAGCTACGTAAGCATTTTGCTGGTGGACAAGAAAAGCAGCGTTCAACTGTAGGCACGCCTCTCCCCCAGTCATGCGGCGTCTACGTATGTTTATGGTTTAAAAAGCCCCGACGCCAATTTTTGTCTCGAAATAGTTTGAAAAAGTGAAAAAAGAAAACCGACTTTTGTGAATATACCAGGCTTCATCGGTTTGAATAATCGATGTGCATAAAATAATTCATGTACTCATCGTCGGCAGGTTGATACCGCGACTGTGAAGGAAAAAGATCTTCCTACAGTGGCTGAGCGACGCGTTTAGTAATGGACTGTTGAACTACAAGTATTATTATGAAACGGTATGTGGGGAGATTATCATTTCTTGACTAACAATTGGTTTACGGGTTTCGGTGACTCAGTGGAATGTGCGGGATTATCCTCCTCCACGGAATTCCCCCTAGCAGGTTGTTTGAATCATGAACAACTTCTTAAAATGAAATAAACCAGTCGATGTTCCACGGACAACCGAGTGAGTGTTAAACACCTTATGATTAGTTATTAATGCGGGGGTAGTATGTGATCGATAATACAAAATCGCGGGCATCGATTCAAATTGCTGCATTTTGAAAATTAGAAACAAGATGCAATAGATTGACAACACTGAGGATGATATACAGGAGACTAGGATAAATTGATATAATGGAGATTGGCGTTTCATCGTACAGAAATTTGAGATGTGTGTTTTCGTGTTAATTTTTTGCGGAGTTCTGCGCAGTTCCGTCGGTAAGTGGACAATTATTTCTTTCTTCCACCTGAGAAGTTTGGCTCATTGCTGCAATACCGAAAAACAAATGGGAGAGGACGTTGTAGTAAGAAATGTACCACCGTTCGAAGAATTTATAGTGAAGAGAATGTAAATTAACATGTACGGAAATCGCAGCAGTATTCGCTCAATGTACGTGTGCCAACCTGAAATTGGGTTTGTAATTAATAATCTTATGAATACCGTTTTCATGTGTGGAATTATGTTGCTTATTGTCAATGATTGTATAATCGATCTAATGTTAGTGGACGACTGTTTTGGTTTTTATTGTGATGTTTATGCGGTTTTGGTTTGGGTGTATGTGGCACACTGCCCCTGCTGTGTATGTATCCTGCTATGAAATGTTGGTGTCATGTTCTATGCTTACTTCATAATAGACTACCTAAGCAGTGCTACTTGATGCTTAAATCCCGATAGATGAGTCTGGACGTGTTACATGGGCAGCAAGGATTAACAACACCCTTTATCAGTATCGTTTTGGACATGATGAGATAGTTCAGGAAATTAGCAATGTCAAACTGTCAATGCATTTATTTAATCAGAGATTGTGCGACAACCCTCGCCGAACTTGGCAATCATCCATTGATTCCTCACTCAGTTATAATTCTTATAAATATTTCAAATCTCTCTTGATTGTTGAATGTATATTTCAAGTGACATACCTGTTTTTGTCAGATATGTAATAACTAGATTGAGATGCGGCCTCTTTGGCTTGGCTGTGCTCACTGGAAGTCATGTAAATACCCCATATAGTGAACGATACTGTCCTTTTCGCCAAGGACATCGTTTGCGATCGTTGGATGACGAGCAACTCCCTGCTACCAATTCTGGAGGAATCTCTAGCAGTGCCTATTCATTTTGTTCGTTTTCACTATTTCCATTTGGTCAGAAGTCTTTGCACAAATCCTTCTGCCGATTTTTACCTGGAAGTAGTTAGACAAAGTGAAAAACAATAAACCATGATCTTTGGAGAACATGCCAGCCTTTAACGGTGAGAATACTTCATGTGCATAGTATAGTTTGTGTGCATCCTGTTACCAGATAGGTACCGCGTCTGTGAAGAAAAATGAGCTTTGCACAGTGGCCGAGGCACGCCATTACTGTTATTATCCGGGTTATGCGAAGTATTGATTGCTGCATAGCATTACATGTTCACGCCCATTATATGATACACGCCCTTCTTCATCTGACGCGCGCTAACAATGCGTGCCATATGGCGAGGCGGAGTAATATGAATTGATAATGTCCAAGAGTAGTAAGCAAATACATCCCTGTACAAGACGTCACTTAGATGATAGTATATGATGCTCCAAACATGTATCTTTCAGCATTAATGGTGCTCTCACAGCTGTGGAAGTTACCCATGCCATGGATAGGCCTACTAACACTTCATGTAGCCAGTGTTTACAGATCAGTTCTGTGATTGAGATGGCGAATAGGCGTAAATTTTAAAATGTGAAAATTATCTGGGTTTATCTAAAATGGGATGCTTTGAGACTATCCCACATGGAAAGAATCTATATGAACATATATGCGCATATATGCAACCTATTTGCAGCATGTAGGCCAAATTCAGGTAGATTTATGTGCTTATAGAGGGCATATAGGTCTCCTATATAGCTCATATTCCCAGTGGCAGGTTCTGTTTGTCATACCTATTGTATAGCTCATATCTCACTTTTGCAACTGTCATACATGATGCCTAGCTCATATTTTTATTCTCAAGGTAATATCTGCATATTAGTCCAAAGTCCCTTACAGAATTAACAAGAATTTCGCACAATAACTTATTAATCGCATGTGAACACGTGAAATTGGCATCACATTTGATCCTAAATACATGTTGACATGTAACAACAGCATGTTATGTGTAAACCAGTCATTATTAACTATGGCAAGTGAGAGGAGACAAAAAGCTATGATATCAACACAAATATCTAATACTATTTGTTACATTTTTTTCCTGAAACATTTACAATAACAAGGTCATCAATTCTTTCTTGACCATACTTATTTCCATTCTATGAAGATTGAGTTGTGTATTGTGGAAGAGAAGGAAATGTATAAAAACAAAATGGTTTGATTATGCTTATTTCATCAATTAAGCATTTTTTCAAGTTTAAGTCACTGCCAGATTCACCACATTAGATAAAATTGGATTCACATCATTACAGCTCATACACATCCACTGAAAGGTAATACACTACATTGTTACCTCCACCAAATGCAATGTTTTCTAACTTGTCTGTAAGGCAGTTTCTTGATGAATATGGCTCAGAGGTCCTTAGTCTAAATGTAACAAAATAAAACAAAAATAACAAAATAAAAGTACATAGCAGAACATACATTCAAGTAGACATGCCTTTCAAAAGTCATTTTCATCCCCACATCTATTTGAGCATTTCACTGTGGTAAATGAATTTGAAGACAAAGTCTACATTTCTGTTCGCAGTTTTAATGAACAGACGCTTGTCTTTTATCTGAGATGCTTGTATAGCTACTAAAGGTCTCAGATTTTTTCCTACAAGGATGAAATAACAAAGATTTTTAAATTCCCACACGGAAAGAACCTATATAAACATAAAGGTTTTAATCCCCGCATTGTATCAACCAGCAGTGGTCGGCAGCTCTTTTCAGAAGTAGCGCACAATTGGCCAATTTGCTATAGGGATGCAAATTAGGAAGGGCCTACTGGGTAGGGTTATGTAGATTAGAGTTCCCCTAGGCCTTTCCTGTTGGCCAGACGGGCCCTCATAAAGAACTTTCTCACTGCAAATCAGTGTTTGATCTATTTCTACTTTATTCTGAGCTTGTTTGTTTAGGGGTTTCTCTTAGAATTATTTGAGTGTATTTGTTATGTGATTATTTAGTATGGTTTAGTGGGGTTTCTTTGTATATGGCCTGTATCTATTTGTTCATATAAATTTCTTCTTTGTTGGTTGTAATATTGTGTTTTATGATTTTGTAAAACCAATAAAGCCAATTTCTCAGGAAATATATCAGCTTCAACAATTCACTGACTGCTGTCCTCGGTGAACAATTGCGAATTTTGTACGTATGCCTGAATCAGTAACTTTTGGCCGCACGTGCGAAAAAGCCTACGTATTTGCAAATCGTTCCCTTACTGCATATCGCAGATTCGGGTGGGATTGGAGATGCCAAATAAAAAAAGAAAAGACGTTTAATTGGTAATCCGTAAGATTTGAATTGGCTTGTTTATGTTGACATCTTTGGCAGTAAACTGTAATTGCAGGTGCGCTTCTGGACCTCATTTCCCATAACTCTTGTCGAGACCCAAACAATGTCGCATGTATGACGTCGGTAAATTGACGGCTCTTACCAGTTCCACGCCTCCTCAATTCTCATGCAGAAGGAAAAGATGCTCTTTGACACGGCAGTTGAACTCAATAAAAGTAAAAATTATGTGACGTTAGTCATCCATTTGCGTCATCTCATTCCAGTATCATGTTAGGCTATTATGATGAATCGATCAACTTGAAGGGCTGCCAACTCTCATGCATTCGCCGTGAGAATTTTTGCTTCATTCACATTCCCGTGCTGTAGTCAGTAATTATTCAATCAACGAAGTGCGTGTTTCATGATCTTCAAATTGTTTAAATGAAATAAGACCATTTGAAACATTTTTATGCAATTCCACTGCTTCCAACTCGAGTGAAGAAAAGCGTGAGAATTCCGGAATCATAATTGTTCTCATATTACTAGTGGCGAAATCCTCCGTAACGCATGTGAAACTGATGAACTTCAATGCACAAGGACTTCAAGTCCACCTGAGAATCTCTACAAACAGTCTGATAGAATAATTTCTGACTACAGCACGGGAACGTGAATATGTCATTTATATGTGAAAGTTGAGAGCCCTGTGTAAATAATGAAAGCGGTAGTTGGTTAACAGGTAACATTATAACTTTTTTTTTTTTTTTTTTTTATAAAAATTATTTGTTGAGGCGGTTATCGTTGCTTTTTTCCTGTTTGCTTCCTGAAATTACTTTATAATTTTAGTTTTAGTAGTAGCCTCAACAGAGACTCAGCTAACGTTAGTTTCTACTGTGCACAGTAGAGCTACACAGTATGGTATTTGCCATTGCCATTGGGTAGACATCAGAAGGGATCCAGTAGCGGTACTTTCCGCTTCTTGGAAGGCTGCATTTTCAACGGTCCTCCCTTAATTCCATCTATAAAACTGACATATAGTGTAAGGGACAAGTTAGATTTATGGTTAGGGGATAGAGCCAAGGTTCAGGTTAGGGAAAGTACCGCTACTGGATCCCTTCTGACATCTACCTTGCCATTGCTTCTCCCGGGGTTCCTTACTTCCTTCAAGCTAGCTTGCGGCTCCTCCTACCTTCTGGACAGACCAAACACTGTATTTGAAAATAGCGCGGGAATGTCGCCACAGACACACTGATTGCTTTACCTGGCAAAGAATGAAATACAAGTGCTTTCATTAGTGGGTCATAGGCCCAATCATCGTAGTTTTATCCCCCCTCTCTGATAGACACTGACTTAACAGACAGTAGCGAGACGGAAATCTTATGGATTACCACTTTAAGGTTTTAATATAGGGCGACATGAAATTGGCCATATATGTACCTATAATATATGTATGTCGCATATATGCGAAACCTATATCTGGTCCTATATTAAAACCTATATGTTTATACAGGTTCTTTCCGTATGGGATGTACTGACATACAAAAATGTAATTACTATCGCAATATAAAATGCCATTCACTTACTTGTGGGTTATCATCCTTTATATAGTCATTTTTTTGGATCTGTGATATTGCAAAATTGGCTTACAGTAATCTTTGATCCTCAAAAAGGTCATTAATTATGTACTCTCATTTTTGAGAACTCATTTTCTCAGCTAATGTCGCTGCATTTTAGATGAGGGATGGTCATTACTTGCTATATGGTGTCAGTTCATTGGCCGAATATTTGAATACCGCATTATTGCAAAAATCTTGGATGCATGTAAGGTGTCATTCATCACTAAAATTACATTAATTGTATCTCCTCGACAAGATTCTATGGTTTAGTTCCGGGGCCGCCGCTGCGCCCGCAGAGATTTTCTGTTCTGGGCTTTGGAAGCCACAATTATTACAGGAATTTTTTTTTATTTTACACAGGCGAAGATATCCGAAATTTGGGGATCAGGAAAATACACAACACGGTCCCTGTGGTGACTGAGTTATCAAGTTCATAGGCCTAATGTTTTAAGAGTTTTGTGACGATCGCAGTTGTTGCGGTTAGAAGAACACTTAACTTTCAAGTGGGGGGAAAATACAGATTCTTTGTTGGCCATAGAATGGCATGATGGTGAAATTAAAAGCGTATTTTGTGTCTAAATTCTAATGGACATCATGCTCTGTCACTTCATTAGCATTGGACAGTATTAGCAATTCTCTGGTTGCCACATTTGTTTGGTCATGACCATCTGTAATTTCAAAGTCCTGTAATTTGTTTTATGTTTTTTTTTTTGTGATATTTTTATTTTTATTTTATCAGAAATACCAGGAAGTAGACAAATTCAAGTCTCATGAGATTTGAAGCTAAATCATTTGCACAGAACTTGAGAGGAGAAGGATTGCTGAATGTTACTGGCAGTTAGTCGAAGGAGAAGCAGAGTCGTAAAATTCTGTGAATGTGTTTCTTTCCCCTGTCGATAGGTCTTTCAGAAACTCACTCTCTCATTGGCACCTACACTGCAGTGAATGCAGGTGTGTTCACATCTGTTCTGTGGCTTGATGGTGAAAAGGTCGACTCCTACAGTAACCGTAGCACAGTCAGTGTGCCCCGTCGAAACTGGATGAGAGAAGGGAGCAGCCGATACCGGTGGATGTCTGTCAAGCACCTCAATATGCTGCAGTGGGACAGAGGAAGAACTGACATCCTCAAAAGAGATGAAGAGCTTAATATGTCTGGTAGGAAAGTGCCTGTGTATTTGAACATTTCGCATTAACCCTTTGAGGAGAAGGATTTTTGGAATTTTTCTTCTCAAAATTTAGTTTTCTTTGACTCAATCACAATTAATTACCAGTAATGATTTTGTCTCCATTAAAATGTTCAGTGCATGGCATGATTACATACAGTGCTGTGAAAAAATATTTTCCCCCCTCCAGATGTCTTCTGTTTTGCTCAGTTGTAATATTTAATTGTTTTAGGTCATCCAAATAATTTTAATATGTGACACAGAGAGCACAAAAAAAAAACACAAATTGCAGCTTTCTAGTTATCACTTATCATTTATTGAAGGTCAAGAGTTATTCAAAACCCATGACACCCATGTAAAAAATGATTGACCCCCAAACCTAATAAGTGGTTTTGCCACCCTTGATGGGAACAACTGCAATTAGATTTCTGCAATGACTGGCGATGAGTCTTTTACATCGTGTGGAGAAATGTTGGCCCATTCTTCATTGCAGAAGTGTTTTTATTCAGCCGCATTGGAGGGTTTTCAAGCATGAACTGCCTGCTTAAGGTTATGCTACAGCATCTCAACCGGATTCAATGCAGGATTTTGACTAAACCTCTCCAAAACATTCATTTTATTACTTTTCAGCCAATCAGCGGTGGACTTGCTTGTGTGCTTCGGATCATCCTGCTTCATAACCCAACTGCTCTTGGGTTTTAAGTCACAAACTGCTGGGTTGATATTTTCCTTCAGTATTTCTACTAGAGAGCAGAATTCATGGTTCTATCAATTATGGCAGGTCGCCCAGATCCTGAAGCAGAAACACAGGCCCAGAGCATCACACTACCGCCTCTGTGTTTGACTGTTGGTATGATGGTCTTACTGTGGAATGTTGTGTTGACTTTATGTGACATGTACTGTGATGCAAAGTTTCTCCTTTGACTCAATTGCAGACTGAACAAAATGTTCAGAAATGTAGAGTGATGTGAAGGTTCACTGAACACTCATTAGTTCACAAAAATTATC
The DNA here is from genome assembly GCA_029692085.1 of Gymnothorax javanicus. Taxonomy (NCBI): domain Eukaryota; kingdom Metazoa; phylum Chordata; class Actinopteri; order Anguilliformes; family Muraenidae; genus Gymnothorax; species Gymnothorax javanicus. The sequence continues at coordinate 6,293,352 of CM056198.1, read as the reverse complement.
CCAAAAGTCTCGGGGTTATCATGATGTTTTTCTTTTTGTTTGCCAATGTGCATCTAGCCTTTGTGTTGTTATTGGTCGGCTGTGGTTTTTCGCCCTGCAGCTCTCCATAGATGTCATTTTTGCCCAGTATCTTTCATATTGTGGAAATGTGAAAACTGACCTTAAGGGCAAGCTAGGCCTGCTGCCCTTTAGATGTTAGTTAGTGTTCTTTAAGGAGCTTCTGAATGAGTTGCTGATGTGCTCCTGGAGGAATTTTGGTTAGCCGGCTACTCCTGGGAAGGTTCATTACTGTTCCAAGTTTTCCCCATTTGCGGGTAGTGGCTCTCACCGTGGTTTGCTGGAGTCCCTGAACATTATAAATGGCTTTGTAACCTGTTTCAGACTGATAGATGTCAACAATTTCTTGTCTCAGAAGTTTTTCAATTTCTTAAGTTTGTGACATCATGTGCTGCTTTTTTCCTACTTTACGCTGCCTGACAAGTTCTATTTCATAGATCTTGAAATGTAATAGGACTGGCGGTCATTCCATATGATCTCAACCAAAGTACGAGAATCTTCCACGGTCACCGGCTCAGGTTTGGCTCAAATTTATTTTGGGAGTACCTCCATATTCAAAATGAACACTTGCAAAATTTTAGGCTCCTACTCCCTGGGGTTTCTGAGATATGCCCCCCCAATATTCGGGGGCCACGCCGCCTTTTTGCCCTTGCCAATGGGCTGAAAATGGCTACCCGGGGTAATTTGGGTCCAGGATTTCAGAATCACTTCTCAAAATGTATCTATCTCCTTTCATCTTCAAAATACTGGCCTCTCAACTATGAAAATTTTATGGGCGGAAATCAAAAATTTTGTTTTCAAGGGCAACCTATTAGGCCAGGATCCCTTACAGAGGCTTAATTGTGGTGGATTCCTTCTATTTGAGGACAGGTCTGTCTGTTCAAGGAAGATTGACTGCACCCAAGGCATAATAGTGGAGTTAGATGACCCTGAAAAGGGTCCCCGTTAAAAAAGTCACTTTTTTTTTTTTTTTTTTTTTTTTTGCCAATTTTGGATTGGCAAATTCACCATGTGGGCAGTTACCGATGGAAATGAAACTTGTTCTTCATAAATACATACAACCTCAATTCCGAAATAGTTGGGACGAAGTGTAAATTGCGAATAAAATCAAAATGCAATGACTTTCAGATCACATGAGCCAATATGTTATTTACAATAAAACATAGATAACATTTCAAATGTTGAAACTGAGACATTTTACATTTTTATCCACAAAATGAGCTCATTTCAAATTTTCTGCCTGCAACAGGTCTCAAAAAAGTTGGGACACAGGCAAAAAAGGGCTGAAAAAGTAATTAATAAGTAAGAGAATCAGCTGAAGGAACATTTAGCAAGTAATTAAGTTAACTGGCATCAGGTTTGTAACATGATTGGCTATAAAAGGGGTGTCTTAGAGAGGCTGAGTCTCTGAGAAGTAAAGATGGCCAGAGGCTCTCAAAACAGTGAAGGCTTGGGTAAAAAAAATTGTGGAATACTTTAAAAACAATGTTCATCAACGTCAAATTGCAAAGGTTTTGAAGGTCTCATCATCGACAGTGCATAACATCAAAAGATTCATAGAAACTGGAAAAATCTCTGTGCATAAGGGACAAGGCCGAAGACCTTTACTGGATGCACGTGATCTTCGGGCCCTCAGACGCCACTGCATCACTCACGGCATGATTCTGTCATTGACATTACTAAATGGGCCCAGGAATACTTCAAGAAACCACTGTCTGTAAACACAGTCTGCCGTGCCATTCACAGATGCCACCTAAAACTCTGTCATGCAAAAAGGAAGCCATTGTTGAGCATGATCCAGAAGCGCCGCCATTTTCTGTGGGCCAAGGCTCATTTAAAATGGACTGCAGCAAAGTGGTAAATTGTCCTGTGGTCAGACGAGTCCAAATAGAAGAGTCCGTGTGCTGAACTGGCCTGCCTGCAGTCCTGATCTTTCACCGATTGAGAACATTTGGCGCATAATTAAATGAAAAGTCTGTTAAAGGAGACCCAAAACTCTCCAGCAGCTGGAAGCCTGTTTTAAAACAAAAGTGGGATAAAATTCCAAAGGCTAAACTCAAGAAACTTGTCTCCTCAATGCCCAGACGCCTCCACTCTGTGTTAAAAAGAGGAGGGGATGTTACACCATGGTAAACAGGCCCCTGTCCCAACTTTTTTGAGACCTGTAGCAGCCATCAAATTTGAAATGAGCTCATTTTGTGGATAAAATTGTAAAATTTCTCAGTTTCCACATTTGCTATGCTACCTCTGTTCTATTGTGAATAAAATACTGACAGGTGTGATTTGAAAGTCATTGCGTTTTGATTTTATTCACAATTTACACTTTGTCCTGTTATGGCCCAATTTGTTATGGCATCAATTTGTTATGACATCACGGACAGCAAGGGATGACAGACAAAATTCTAAAACTTCAACAGATTTAATTCAACAAACATTTAAACTAATCTACAATCTACATCTACAGACCAAGAATGAAATAAAAAAAAAATGAGATATTTACAGTCCCTTGGTAATTGAGATGGGCTGCTGTGTTGCTATATCCTGGGACAGGAAAATGCTCCAACACAGGCAAAAATCCACAAAAAGCCTCACAGGTCTTAAAAGAGTGACAGGTCTGGTCAAGTATATCCTTCCACAATTTCTCCTTGCAATTTCTCCTACTACCTACTCTCTCAATTTTTCTCCTTATAGACTCTTTTCCAGCCCCCTCCCATTCTCTGGGACATTCCCCTCTGAGGCATGGCCAGGACATGCCCCAACCTAGCTCCAGACTGGGCTTAACAAAAAAAATGTCAATACTGCCATCTAGTGGCTTTTTTTTCTCCACATTACACCTCCATTCCAAAAGGGAAAAATTTTGACAAATAAAGGCAAAATTTTTCTTTTCAATACAAAAATGGTTAAGTAGACACTTGTGTATATATACATATAATACAATATGCTAATAAACACGTGATATATATATACACATACTCAAACAGGGGATAAGCAATCAGCAATTACATTGTCAGTACCCTTTACATGCTTAATTTCCAAGTCAAACTCCAGTAAAATCAAACTCCAATTCAACAATCTCCGATTCTTGTTTTTCATCTTACTCAAAAACATTAACGGATTGTGGTCAGTATATACAATCATTGGCTTTTGCCCTGTACAAACATAAACCTCAAAGTGTTGTAAGGATAGAACCAGAGCCAACAGCTCCTTCTCAATTGTGGAATAGTTCTTTTGGTGGCAATTGAACTTCCTGGAGAAGCATGCCACGGGATGCTCAATGTCATCAGAGTCACTTCTCTGTTGGAGCACAGATCCACAACCTTGGTCGCTAGCATCGACCGCCATGGAGAATGGTTTGTTGAAGTCAGGAGATTTGAGCACGGGGAAGTGACACAGCAGAGACTTCAGGCGATCGAAGGCTCTTTGGCATGCTTCATCCCAAGTGAATTTTACGCCTTTCTTCAGTTGGTTGGTGAGACTGAGAGCAATCTCAGCAAAGTTCTTGCAGAACTTGCGGTAGTACCCGATCATTCCATGGAAGCGGGCAAAGCTTTTTTGTTGTCAGGAACTGGAAAGTCCATGATGGCTTGGACTTTAGCATTTATGGGTGCCACCTTACCCTGGCCTATGAGCGTAGCCAAGATACGTGACAGTAGCACAACCAAAGTCACTCTTGTTCAGGTTAACAGTCAGGTTAGCCTGGGTTAAGCGCTGAACAACGTCTCTACATCTTTCAGATGTTCTTCCCAGGAGTCACTCCATGTGATCAGGTCGTCGATGTACGCACCCGTGTGTGGCAATCCGGCGATTGTAGACTGTATCATCCTTTGGAACGTGGCTGGGGCATTTTTCATGCCAAAGGGTAGGACTTCATACTGGTATAACCCAGATGGTGTGGCAAAAGCAGAGATGCTCTTGGCCCTCTCAGTTAAAGGCACACACCAATAACCCTTCAGTAAATCAATCTTGGTCAGAAACTTTGCTTGCCCTACTCTATCGATACAATCATCAATCCTAGGCATTGGAAACACATCAGTTCTAGTTACAGCATTGACTTTGCGATAATCTGTACAGAATCTCATACTTCAATCAGGTTTTGGAACTAAAACACAGGGTGAACTCCAATCTGAGTTAGAGGGTCTGATAATATCATGTTCTAACATGTACTCAACCTCTTTCTCAGCAATCTTTCTCTTTTCAGGATTCATCCGGTACGGATGCTGTTTTATTGGTTTGGCATCACCAACATCTACATCATGAGAGGCTATAGAAACTCTCTTTGGAACATCAGGAAATAGATCTTTATATTTCTTGATCAACCTCTCAAACTGATCTTTCTGTGAGGGTTCTAAGTGCTGGAGTTTTACATCAAGATTTTGCAACACTTCAGAATTTGACAATTTACATGAAACAACTTCAGCTTTAATTCTAGGTTCATCATCTTGAAACTCCCCCTCATCTTCACAAGTCTCGGCCATAGGAGGATCTGAAGTGACAGCTGAAACCCTAGCATTCCTATCATGATAAGGCTTCAGCATGTTAATGTGACACAGCTGTTTTGGCTTTCTCCTATCTGGAGTCTTCCCAATGTAATTGAGATCATTGAGTTTTGTCAGAATTTCATAAGGACCATGAAATCTAGCCTGCAATGGATTGGACTGCAAGGGAAACAACACAAGGACCTTGTCTCCTGGTTTAAACTCACGGCTTCTAGCCTTATGATCATACCAAGTTTTCATTTTTCCCTGACTTGATTTCAAGTTCTCTTTGGCTAGGTCACAAGCTGCACGCAGTCTTTCCTTGAACTTGCTAACATAGTCTAACAGACTGATATGCGGCTCTTTCTCTTGCCATTGTTCACTCAACAATAACAAAGGTCCTCTCACTTCATGGCCAAACACTAGCTCAAACAGACTGAATCCAGTAGACTCCTGCACTGCTTCTCTAGCTGCAAACAACAGCAAATGAACACCTTCATCCCAGTCTTTCTCAGGTCATAACAATAAGTCCTCATCATTGTCTTGAGAGTGGAATGAAACCGCTCTAAGGCACCCTGACTCTTTGGATGATAGGCACTGGAAAGAATCTGCTTCGCACCTAGTTCATACACAACCTGCTGAAACAATCCAGAAGTGAAATTGCTACCTTGATCGGACTGAATTTCCCTGGGAAGGCCAAACAACGTGAAGAACTTTATCAAAGCCTTTGGGATTGCAGTTGCCTTGATGTTGCGTAGAGGTATGGCTTCAGGGAATCTGGTAGATGCACACATGATTGTCAACAAGTACTGATTTCCAGATCTAGTCTTGGGTAATGGACCAACACAATCAACGATGACCTTGGAGAAGGGCTCCCCAAATGCTGGGATAGGCTGCAATGGAGCAACAGGTGGGTCGAACTGATGTTTTCCAACTACCTGACAAGTGTGACAGGTTTCGCAAAAGAAGGAAACATCTTTCCAAAGTCCAGGCCAGAAGAAGTGTTTCATGATCTTGTCAACAGTCTTGTTAACGCCAAGATGACCTCCTAAAGGCAAACTATGAGCCATTGTTAAGATCTCATTCCTGTAGACCTTCGGAACAACAATTTGCTTGACCACTGGCCAATCTGCATTGGCAGAGATATCAGGGGGGCGCCACTTCCGCATCAACACTCCATCCTTGAGATAATACCCAACTGGAACTGCGTCTATTTCTTCATCAGGAAGGGCTCTCTTTTTTAGTACACAAATTTCAGGATCATTGGTTTGCTCCTGAATTAACCGCTTTCTGGACAGAGACAAGTCTCCAGACACATTAGAATCACCAGACCCATCTGGCTGGCTGAACAGAGAACTGATAAAAGTGTCTGATAAGTCCTCAAACGGAGAAATCATAGTAGGCTGAACAGAGTCATGAGGTGAACCACCTGAGTCATAACTATTCAATGTGCTGGACGGCACCACATGATCTTCTTCTTGAGCCTTCTTAGCCATAGCACGAGTCACTGCACAGGAAGGATACAGAGATGGGTCTTCATCGCCATCTTCAGTGCTCGGCTGTGCAGTAAGATGAACAGGGGGAACTACATTGCCCTCAGCCAGGTCATTGCCTAGCAACAAACACCCTTGATAGGTAGATTTGACATAAGTCCCACCTTTACCTGTCCTGTAACTAAATCTGACTTCAGGAATACAGAGCGCAGGGGTACAGATACAGTCCTCCCTTCAATACCTTGTATAAGTATGAAATCCCCAGAAGCGGTCTCATCACGTAACTCCATGGAGTCCATCAACAAAAGTGACTGAGAAGCTCCGGTATCCCTTTAAGATATATATGGGGACAGGAGGAGAATGCTCATTCAGAGCCACAAATCCCTCTGACACAAATGGAAGAAATTCCTCCCTCACAAAGTCAGCAGTATCAGGCTTCTTAGCCTCACAAGGAGCAGGCAATTTAGCAGATCGGTCATCTACTACAGGGGTTTCTAACCTTGTCTTCACAAAGGCATTGGGTTTGGTATCCTTTTCTTTTGCTTTCTTAGCTTTAAGGAACCAACAGTTAGTTGTAACATGACCAGATTTCTTGCAATAATTGCAAACTAGACCACTTTTGTCACTGCCAGCTTTCACACTTTGATCAGACCTTTGACTGGATTTCTGAGCACCATCACCAGATTTGTCTTTGTCTTTGGGTGAGGAATCTTGGGTATCACCATTACCTTTCTTCTGAAATTGGGACCATCTATTGTTACTGTTAGACTGAAATTTGGACTTATGTGTGAGAACATATTTGTCTGCAAACTTGGCAGCTGATTGCAAATTCAGTGCTTGCTTCTCATTAAGGTAGGTCATAATATCATCCTTGACACAGTTCTTGAATTCTTCAACTAACACCATCTCTTTTAGTGAGTTGAAATCATCCTTGACCTCCATAGAAATACACCAGCGCTCACAGCAAACCTTCTTCTCGTTAGCAAATTCCACATAAGTCTGATTGTCAGATTTCTTCAGACCTCTGAATTTCTGTTGGTAAGCCTCTGGAACCAACTCATAAGCTGTCAAAATAACCTTTTTTGAAAACCTCATAATCAGAGGAATCATCTGCAGACAAAGCCGAATAGGCTTGTTGTTTTGTTTTCAGTGAGGACAGTTTGCAACATCAGAGGCCAGTGTTCCTTTGGCCACTGACAACTCTTAGCTACAGCTACCGACACTGGAAGCACTTATCAACCTCCTTCTCCGAGAATGGAGGCACCAGCTTTCCCTCCTGGCTAGCATGAAATTTGTTTTCAGCTTCCATTTTAATTTTTAGTTGCTCCATTTGGAGCCTTTCCTCCCTATCTAACTTCTGTAACTCGAAATCTCTCTGTCTCTGTCTCTCTCTTTCTGCTCTTTCCTCTTTCTCTCTCTCAAATTCTCTTTGTTTTTCTTTTTCCTCCCTTTCTTTTCTCTTTTTCCTCTTCTCTTGCTAATTTTTCTAACTCAAACTGCCTTTCTTTCTCTCTTTCTGCTCTCTCGAATGCTCTTTCCTCTCTGTCAATCTCTAGCATTTATAATTTAAGTTCCAATTCTACATTTGGATTTTCCACTGGAAACTGTTCCAGATCTCCTGGTGCAAACACATTTTCATCAATGTATTATTCAACAATCTCTCTAGCCAGTCTTGCTTTTCGCATGGCTGGTTTTACAAAACCCAAAACCAGTGAAGTTGGCACGTTATGTAAATCGTAGATAAAAACAGAATACAATGATTTGCAAATCCTTTTCAACTTATATTCAATTGAATACACTGCAAAGACAAGATGTTTAATGTTCAAACTGAGAAACTTTATTTTTTTTTTGCAATAATCATTAACTTAGAATTTAAAAGGCAGCAACACATTGCAAAAAAGTTAGCACAGGGGCCTTTTACCACTGTTACATCACCTTTCCTTTAACGACACTCAGTAAGCAGTTTGGGAACTGGGGAGACCAATTATGAAGCTTTTCAGGTGGAACTCTTTCCCATTCTTTGCTTGATGTACAACAAGTTGTTCAACAGTCCGGGTCTCCGTTGTCGTATTTTGCGCTTCATAATGCGCCACACATTTTCAATGGGAGACAGGTCTGGACTGCAGGCAGGCCAGTCTATTACCCGCACTCTTTTACTACGAGGCCATGCTGTTGTAACATGTGCAGAATGTGGCTTGGCATTGTCTTCCTTTCAAAACAACAGGGGCGTCCATGAAAAAGGCGTTGCTTGGATGGCAACGCATTGCTCAAAACCTCTGTATGTTGTTCAGCATTAATAGTGTCTTCTCAGTTTTGCAAGTTACCTATGCCATGCGCACTGACACACCCCTGAATGCTGGCTTTTGAACTTTGCGCCCTACTCTAACAGTCCGGATGGTTCTTTTCGCCTCTTTTAGTCCGGAGGACCTGGCGATCCCAGTTTCCAAAAAGCAATTTGAAATGTGGACTCGTCAGACTCTAGGAAACACTTTTCACTTTGCATCAGTCCATCTTAGATGAGCTTGGGCCCAGCCCAGTGGCGGCGTTCTGGAGTGCTGTTGATAAATGGCTTCGCTTTGCATTGTAGGTTGCTTGCACTTGCAGATATGGCAGCGAACTGTAGTTACTGACAGTGGTTTTCTGAAGTGTTCCTGAGCCCATGGTGATGTCCTTTACACTGATGTCGGTTTTTGATGCAGTACCGCCTGAGATCGAAAGGTCACAGGCATTCAATGTTGGTTTTTCAGCCTTGTAAACTACGTGTGATGATTTCTCCAGATTCTCTGAACCTTTTAGCGATAATACGGACCGTAGATGATAGAAATCTAAATTTCTTGCAATAGCTCGTTGAGGAATGTAGTTTTTAAACTGTTTGACAATCAGCTCGCATTTGTTCACTAAGTGAGTGACCCTCGCCCCATCCTTGTTTGTGAATGACTGAGCATTTCAGGGAAGCTGCTTTTATACCCAATCATGGCACCCACCTGTTCCCAATTAGCCCGTTCACCTGTAGGATGTTCCAAATAAGAGTTTGATGAGCATTCCTCAACTCTCTCAGTCTTTTTTGCCACTTGTGCCAGCTTTTTTGAAACATGTTGCAGGCATCAAATTCCAAATGAGCTAATATTTGCAAAAATTACAAGAAGTTTACCTGTTAAGACATTAAGTAACTTGTCTTTGCAGTGTATTCAATTGAAAATAGGTTGAAAAGGATTTGCAAATCATTGTATTCTGTTTTTATTTACGATTTACACAACGTGCCAACTTCACTGGTTTTGGGTTTTGTACATCTGTCAGCTCTGTCTGCATATTTCTAGCAGTTCTGTCTTTTTAAAAGACTTCAAAATCTCTACGGTTGGTGATGCCAAGAAATCATCCATTGCTGTTGATCTGTCAATATATATCTAGGAAATTCAAAAACAATTTCTGAATTTGAAATTTTAGATTTTCAATAAATAGCTACACAATGGTCTATCCGGACCGAGCCCCCAGTTTGTTATGGCCCCAATTTGTTATGGCGTCAATTTGTTATAACGTCATGGACAGCAAGGGATGACAGACAAAGTTCTAAAACTTCAACAGATTTAATTAAACAAACACTTAAACTAATCTACAATCTACATCTACTGACCAAGATTGAAATAAAAAAAAAAAGAGATATTTGATCCCTTGGTAATTAGTGAGCTGCTGTGTTGCGATATCCTGGGACAGGAAAATGCTCCAACACAGGCAAAAATCCACAAAAAGCTTCACAGGTCTTTAAAAGAGTGACAGGTCTGGTCAAATATATCCTTCCACAATTTCTCCTTGCAATTTCTCCTACTACCTACTCTCTCAGTTTTTCTCCTTATATCCTCTTTTCCAGCCCCCTCCCATTCTCTGGGACATTCCCCTCTGAGGCATGCCCAGGACATGCCCCAAACCTAGCTCCAGACTGGGCTTAACAAAAAAATGTCAATGCTGCCATCTAGTGGCTTTTTTCCACGTACAGTCCCAACTATTTGAGATTGAGGTTGTATATAACATTTGGCTTTATTTGTTCAAATTGCAAATTGTTCAAATTATTTATCATATAAGCGTTTTGGGTAAGCGCCCATTATGTCCTTTGAGAAGGGATTATGAAAGCCTGGACCCAAATTACCCTGGATAGCAATTTTCAGCCCATACCTATGATTTGTTCCAAAGATATTGGCCTCCAAAATCCCTATAAATTAACCGCGCAATTTGCGGGGGCAAAAAGGGGGCGTGGCCCCAGTTTTTGGGGGGCCATATCTCGGAAACCCCTTGGAGTCGGATCCTAAGCTTTTGCATGTTTTCATGATGAATATAAAAATACTCCCAAATTAAGTTTGAGGCAAATCTGAGTCGGTGACCTGAGGACCTCTGGTTGAATTCATATGGAATGACCCTAGCAGTAATCACTCTGAGCATGTGTGAAATTAAACCTAATTACATACTAAATTTGTTTTCATTAGTTTGATTTAGGGGGGCATCTTTTTCACAAGGGCCGGAGTAAGGGTTGGATGGATATTTTCCCTTCCGTCGTCAAAATTGAAAAACTACGCCGTGTTTACTCAGGTTATTTTTGTCTAATATTAAAATTAGTCTGATGATTTGAAACATTTTAGTATGACATGGGCAAAAGAAGAATTTTTCGAATTGGTCAGGGGTTGATTATTTTTCATGGCACTGAGCGTATAGTCTTATACCCTTCAAGGATTATTTTTTTTAATCTGTCATAACTCTGTTTAAGAAGTTCTATGAATATTTATACAGAGTACATGGACGTAATATTAACATTTCCAACATCTACCTCACTTCCAGGTGCTGCTGTCTTACAGGGGGTGGCTGTAGAGATCAAGAGGAACCTGACTCTGGTGTGAGGAATGTGAGGACCTTGCCCATGCGGACTCAACGGGAAAGATTTTTCTGTCCTTCAATCTCACCAGGCGTGGAATGGGAGCATCTGTAAGTCTGCTGTCCCCCATTCAGAGACAGTGGAACAAGGGACGGGCCGTCTACGGATACTAGAGACTATCTGGAGCTGAAGCGTGTGCCTGATCTCTTGAACAGCATTTCTTTGGAGCAAGAGAGAGTCCGCTGACATGTTAGTACCATGGTCCATTATGGAAATGTAACATACAGCAGTGTAGTGAAATAGCATATCACCATCTCACTCATTGTGAAATATTGAGATGATTGCTGCTCATAAGCATTTTCATCTTTTTAAATACACCTCTATGAAATTTGTGAATCATTTTTCGAAGCATTTCACCCATTTCAGACACTGGTGCTCCAATGTACATCCTATAAAATATGCCATAGCGGTGCCTTTCCTGTACCAGACTTCACCTTTTGTTTCCCCATCTTAGCACCACCCACGACAGTATTAGCCAAGAGATCATCCACACCACAACAGTCATTCTGACCTGCTAGTGTCAGGATTCGCTGCCCGTGACACAAAGGTGGGGAAATGTTTCGGGATGAGATATGCTTGACTAAGGAGGGCATTTTCTTACTCACTCTGGGATCTGGCCAAGCGGAGGCGGGACCTGCCAGCTGAGAAAAGAGTTTGGACATCTCTAACAGCACCACCGCTTCATATACAGCTGAAGCACATTTCAAAATCAAGCAAGCGAGTCAAATGGGAGTAGCACTGCCCGACAGAGCCTGTTATTATTAACCCTTAAGAGTGAATTTTTTAAGATGGGCCCAGAAAAGGCAAAAGTTGGAAAAATCATGTTCTCTAGAATGAACCATACTTCTTGAGTATAATATCCAGTGGTCAAATAAGAATATTCCATGGAGTTTGTTCAGTTTAACCCCTCACCTGCTGAGCAGGCCATGCCCAAACTTTTAGGCTCTTGTTAGAGCAACCAACTTTATATCCATTTATCCCAAATCTGCAACAAGGTCCCATGTTTCTGTTGGCGCTACATGAAAGAGCATCCAATTTAAGTTGAAGAAGGTGCGCTACCATACAGAATACATTTGTGTACGTTACTCATTTCAAAACCTTTTGACAGCATATAGAAAACATATGGTGTGAAAAGGTTAATTACAGCTTAGATACAGGGGTCCCATGATTTTCTTGTTAGATTAATTTAATTAATATGTGGATACATCTTTCCGCACTCTTGAATGTTGTTTACCCTTATGCAGATTTGGTGGGCGTGGCCCCAAAGTTTAGGGCCCCATAGCTCCAGTCTGTACTGAGGTCCCTTCATTTTTGTTCACAAAATGTCAAGTGGATATAGCAAAGACTTACTAGCACTATAAAGTTTCATGGGACCTTGATGCAGATTTGTGTTTTAGCTTGGATGTGTTGCCTAAATAGGCTGTGCATAGCAAATGTAGGGGGCGCTGCTGCATCTGCATCCAGGTCCCACAAAAATAATTTGTCCTTGTTACAGAGCTTTCGTATGCTTTATCAGGTAGTGCCAACAGAAACATGGGACCTTGTTGCAGATTTGAGTTAAATGGATATAATGTTCCTTGCTCTCACAAGTGTCATAAAGTTTGGGAGGTGGCCTGCTCAGCTGGGCTGAGAATAATCTGAACAAACTCCGTCATCTGATTTGACCACTACCATTCACACTCTGAAAAAATCAACTGATTCTGAGATGGTGTTTTTCCACCTGTGGGCCCACTTTAGAAAAATTCACTCTTAAAGTGCTCATCACTGCTATAGTCACACAAGGTACAAAATATATGAAGCAAAATTTCAGATTTCAGCCTTCAAAAGGTTGACAATTTTGTCAGTTTTAGTTAGCAATGACCTTCAGAAGGGTTCACAGGTACCTGTAAGGTCCTTCTGAAGGTCATTTGTTAACAAAATAATGAATTATTAACTTTTGGAGGGACAGTGTGAGTCAGAAATTAAGCACTTCCAGGGTTAATATTAATTTGCAAAAGCCAAGTTAATTTATTTGTGTGGGAACAATGTGGTGACAATTACTCAAGAGTGTGGTTTGAAATTGCAGTCAGTGTGAAACGGTAATATGGCTGAGGTGTTTGCCTTTTCAGATGGGGTGATATGGAACAATGCTGAACCGAGACGAGAGGATAATATGAGACATCACTACTGGATGCCCGCACTATTTGCTGTGTTTTTTGTTCTCATCCTCGGAGGAAGCTACAGATGTGCTAACAGGTGATGTAAGGGGATCCTCACAGTAAAGGAGCCCTCCTTAACCTCTTATCTTATCTCATACACTGAGGTTTACCTTGGGATAATGTGTGCATTTATATGAATCCTACTCAGTGAATTATAAGCGAGAGGCCATGATGGGAGCTCAGCAGTGCTGGTACTGAGATGTATATACAGACCAAAAAGGCAACTGAATATTCTAGAGAGCCCCATTATCTGAGATGGTTATGGTATAGAACCACTAAGTCTGTGACGGGTCAATGCTCATGGACTCCTGCTGATTCTTGAAGGTGTATCTCGTTTTTCCTGTCCCTTATAGGCAACAAAAAGACCGAGCACCTCAGTATGATGCTGATGCAGAGACACAACTCAGATCCATGAAAATATCTCAGAGAGACATGAAAGAATGACTATTGCAGATGCCATCAGCTGTGTTTTGAACCCCTGATCCTGGCCAACATGTGGTCTGCAGTAACACAAGATCAGTCTGTTATTTCATGAGGCTGTAATAGTTCATGAATTTGCTGTATTATAAGTACTAAAAGGACACGTTATCCACAGAACTGCATAATATAAGGTGGAACCCCTATAGCACAGTGCGCTGGGCCTTTAGTGACACGGATCCCTCCAGAAGTGCATCTTCCCTTGGTGGAGTCTGCTACCACACCTTCCATGAGATCTGAGCTGAGCCCTTATCCGGGCCTTCCGGCGAGCTGAGCCCTAATCCGGGCCCCCGGCGAGCTGAGCCCTGATCCGGGCCTTCCGGCGAGCTGAGCCCTAATTTCCTGCGGCTGCGACGGACGTCGATTCCTGCAGCGGAGGCCAGCAGTGGAGTCCGGGCCCACTGGCGACCTGCACCAGCAGTCCAGTTCGGTCCCACCGGCGATCTGAGCCCAGTCCTGCAGCGGAGGCCAGAGTCCGGAGCCGGTCCCCCGGAGGCTAGAATCCAGACCAGGATTTCCGGCACGCCAGGAGTCATGCCCTAAGGGGGGGGATACTGTAAGGCTTGGACCTTGTAGCCCTCCTCCTCCTCACACATTCCTCACTGCCACATTAATTAGTGGCATCACCTGTGGCTCATTACTAATGAGCCACAGGCGCAGACTACTTAAGGCTGGCTTGTGAAGTCTCCTATTTTGGAGAAAGAGTTTGGCAGGAGCCGCACATTGAGTAGTAACACTCTTTCAGTTCTCGTTACTGAAAGCATGAAGTTTTGGGAACTACTGGTCTGCCTGGTCATGTTTTGATTTCGTAGCATGAATGGTTTAGTCTGTTTATGCAGTCATTTTAGTTTTGAACATTATTTTTTTTTGCACAGAGTTGGGTAGGTATGTCATGTCCTTTTCACAGAGTTAAATCAAGTGAACTGAACCAACGTAACATGATGACACTGGACATCAGTAAGTTCTTACTGGATTATTTGGAAGGATGTCTTGTGTTGTGCAGAAACTTAGCATCATGTGGATGAGATGAAACTACATCAGAATTGTTCAGTACAGGTTAAACAAAGAATATCAGTTGGCGTCTGACCAGTAAAGCCAGGGGTGGGCAATTCCGGTCCTGGAGGGCCGTTGTGTATGCAGGTTTTTATTTTTATCAATTACCCTGACTAATTGACTTAATTGGTTGTATACACAAATATAGATTTGTCCAATGATTAGATCAAAGAAGAATGTTTTATGAAGGGAGACAAGAACAGTCTTTGGTGGTCATTCATGATAATTTAAAGAAATGCGCCTGAAATGTCAGATTTCTTAAATGGTTTGGCTAACTTGGACCATCAGCTAATTAAAGGCCAGAAGTTGGTGTGAAAACCAGGGACAGATACGGCCTTTGTTGCCCACCTCTGAGTAAGGGCAAAGTAAATTGTATAATAAGGTATAGGTTTGCTGGCTGTACATATGAAGAGTTTGTTTCCAAAACACAATATATTTGCTTTACTCATTTTGAACAAATCAGCTTTTTATGTTGGCGCCGATTGCATTTTATAGAAAAACACAAACTTTGACCGTGAAAAAAATACATGCTTTTAGAATGAATTTCTAAAAATGGATTTTTGCACCATGTGTAAGAAGCACAGGGCTATCGCGCACTGGTATTATTTCAATTTTTGTAATTTCGGCACTTATTGCGTTTTTGGAAACAAACTCTTCATATAAATATGCTAGATTGAATTACACACAAGCCAACTCTATAGATGCTGTATATGATGACGCCAACATATAAAGCAAATTTACAAATATACACCCCTCAAGGTGTCTGTTTTGTGGTGTTGGGATGGGTAACAGGGAGGGGGAAGAGAGTGCCTGGCTAGCAGCGTTTAGGGATGAGAAGATGACCTCAGATATGTGGATGCCCTGAAATGCTAACTGGGAAGCCCTCTCCACTGCATATGCCTCATTTTGTATGAAGAGTTGGTTGTGGTGGAGCTCCTTGGTCTTCTAGGAGTTCAGCCTCTGGTTGTTCACGATGCACCACCCAACAAGTCTCTGTACCTCCTCCCTGATTGCTCTCCCATTGTGATCACTAATCATGCCAACCGCAGTGATGTCATCAGCGAACTTGATTATGTAATAGGAAGCTCAATAATGTTTGGGACCTACATATTTTTGCTTTTGCTTTTTGGCTTTGTCCCCAACAAATGTGGATTTTCAATTAAATGCCACACATTGTGCAATATTTTTCCAAGTTATTAATATTCTTGGATGTGCAAAAGGATGGATTTATACATTTTAGTGGAAAAAAAGAAAGAAATTCTCATAGAAATGAAGGCTATTTGCAGCCTGTCATTCTCTCCCCGCTGAAGAACTGGTGTTTCCTTGGGAATCCCTGCTATGATAATGAGCTCTGCGCTGATTGGCTGGCAAATAGAAACAAATGCAAAAAAAGAAAAAAAAAAACAAAAAAATGTGTGTTCTTGGACACAAATGCCCCCGCCACTGAGAGTTTGAGAATCCCCAAAAATAGAGAAATTATCCAATTTTGTCAAATAAAATATGAGATGCACACCTTCAATCTATCAAGAAAGTATCTTGCAAAAGCTTGTTGAATTCTGTCCAGTGGTTTTTGAGGAGAAACGGACAGACAACATCCCCAACGTACAGACGGATGGACAAGGGTAACTCTATGAGCCCCGTTCCTATATGGCGGGGCATACAAAAAAGTTATTGAGTGCTAAAAAGAAGGGAAAGGTGGGCTGGCATGAGGAAGGCTGTGGGAGCCTTCATGACATTTTAGTTTTACTATTTTCTGGTGTTTTGTTTTTTCATTTGATTATACTTTATTGTCATAACTACTTCACTTGTTGTGGTCATCTATGATGATACCCCCTTTTAATTGAATAATTGACGAGTTAATTGTATCCTGAGATACATACTTAAACTAATTGTCTTTTTCAGTCATGTGATGTCTATTTAAATGGTTTTGTCCTGCCACTTGGTTATTCGCACTGAGGATGGTGTGAGCACCGAAACGTTTGTTTTTCAAATTTTTCACTTGCACATAGATATTTTTTGTCCAAATTGTTGCATTTGCTTCTCGGTTTTTGGTATTTACCTTTTGGTGTGCGAGTATTTGTGCTGCTTTTATCAACTCTTTGCTGACGCACCCATTCAGCCTAGATTTGATCAAAGCGCAAACTTTCTTTACTGACGGGGATCCTTCAAAAAGTTGACATTGACTGAAAGTGCTCTGCGTTTAAAGGTATTTTCATGTATGTTGTCAGCACTGTTGCAATCAACTCTGAGTGCACTGTACAGTATTGCATTGCTCCCCTTCTTTAAGAAAACACGTGAGCTCTTTCTAACTCTGTCTCTTTCTCAAGTCATCGCCTCCCTGAATCATCACTTCTCAGGCCACTAATGACCTTTCTGCTCATTGATAGTCCCTCCATGTTGAAATTAAAGTACTTTTTACACATGACAACAACTAGAGGAGGTGACTGGTGAAGAGAAGAAGGGTGGCAACACGTTTCTGAGTTCTGGGGAAATCTAAGACAATCAGAAGTTTCTTGCAAATGGAGAGAATCTTTTGGATTCTGGACTTTTCCTTGCCAAAAATGGATAGATTAATTAATTCAATAAATAATTTAATTGCTAATAATAATAAAAGAAGATTACGAAGAGGAAGAGGGTGGAAACTTCATTTTGACATGGAACCTGATGCTAATAGTGAGTGTTTCTAATACACCATCAAATTTACACCAGTCTTACTTTAATTAATTAGCGGCTTGATTCGTCTCACCTCTGCAGAATAACCTCCATTCAGACGATTCTACACGTGACCGTATGATCGGAAATAAACGGCAAAATGAGGAAAGTGTAAATCGAAGTCAAACCCATTTTCTACCAGAAGTGAGATTCTACAGTTTCTCTGATCACAGGAGCACTGCCCTCGTGACCAAAACAATCTGAAAATAGTTCCCTTAGGTTTGCTCCTTAAATTCTTAAATCCGCCACCTCTTCAGATGAAATTTGGATATGGCTTATCATAAAAAAATTTGCAAGAACTTCCCAAAATTATGTCATGTCCATAATCACTTGGAGCTTGACATTTAGCATGTTCCAGTATGACAAAGGCAGGCCTACCAAAGAAAATCGCCAAGCTGTAACTAAAGTTTGTCAGACGTCTACCTTTTTAAAAGAACCAGAAACACAATTGAAAAAGCATTTTGTTCATCTCTAGGTTTGTTACAGGCTGTGCAATGTTTTGAGTTTGGTTCTGGTGAAAATGTATTGACTTCAAAGTGTTGTGGTGCAAAGTTTAGCAGGAATGTGGCATGATTTCGATTTTGTGTTGCTGGTTATTTGAAAAGGGTAGACAACTGACAAAGTTTTGTTCCAGCTTGGCCGTTTTCTTTGGTAGGCCTGAAAGGGTCGGTTATATTCTCCCACCTTATTTTCTGACATTTTTTCCTTTTTATTACAGCAATCCAGTTTCCCTCTGTATGAAAACAGCGGTGATAACTGGATTGTTTGTGTACTGCAGGTATAAAATGAAATTTAGCCTTTAGTCTCCGGGAGAGGGCGATACTGAGTTGACAACATTCTGCGTTCATAAAACACGGCTGTCCTGGTTGAAATGAAGGACAATAGTTTTGATGTTATTATGGGACAAGGAAAGACGTAATATTTTGGCTTTACATTTACTGAAATTTCGTTTTGAAGGGCAGCTCTTTAGTTGGTAACATGAATCTATCGTGTTGCATCTCTGTGTGCAGCATTCTGCATTACTGTTCTGTGGATGATTTAACTGATGTTCTTCTGGCTTTGATCGCAGCTGTCAAATGGATGCAAGTATGTATTTGTCCGGATCGTTCTTGGTAATTTTACGCATATAATATTATGCGGACGCAACCATGCTTTTTAATCGCAAAAGTCATGGAAAAGACTGGGTCTCGCTGTATTACACAGGCTGCACTGCAGCGTCTATTCACAGGCGCGATCCCACTACTGAGCGGCACGGGGGCTTTGACCTGCTCCGTTTCCGACCTGGGCCGGTTCACCCCTCCTTAGACGACCTGGTAGTCCCGAGCTCCCCCAGGAGCACCATATCGATACCGAACTTAGTGCGGACACCCGATCGACATAGCGCACTGCAGCCCAGAACTCCTGAGCTCAAACGATCCGCCAGCCTCAGCCTCCCAGTAGCTTGGATTACAGGCACGCGCCACTGTGCCCGGCGGAAAGGCAAGTAGTTTTTCAGGGTTTTGTGTTTGCGAGTAGTGTGACGTCACGGAGACTCCGCTTGTCCATGCGCAGTTCTCTCTTGCTGAAAGCTCTGTAGCAAACACGGACCGGACAGTTCATTCTCTTCGTTGATCTACTATTTTTGGATTTCGAGTCATGTAATGCGACGTTTCGCAGTGCTTTCGGTCGGCTGTACTTTTAACTTAATGCGAAACACACCGTCTAAAATTTTAATTTCAACTGGGGAGTGACCGCCCTGGTTCGCACAGTTAGCAGACGGAGGCTAATGGACTAAACATTTTCATAATTATGAATAGTCCTTCGTCCGGAGAAAGTTTTGGTAACTTCTATATGAATAATGGCTTTGCGATTGCTCATGTTCACTTGAACGATGGATTTACTCATGATATATAAACGTTGCTCCTGCGAATAAGAAAGGAAACGCCACGCGGTTCTTTCAGTTTACTCAGGCTTAATCTTGTCAAATGCTTTTTTCACCTAAAAACACTGACTGGCATGTAAGACTAATTTTCAACTGTACGCCAGTTAGGCTTGACATCGGGTAAAATTAAGATTATATCACCTGCAGGAGGAAGATAGGGTAAATTTAATTCGCTGCTCCATAATGATGGGGACGGATTCATTTTTGCTCGTTCTGTGACGCTGAGCAATTTTGCATTTGCCTTTCAATATCCCGTATTATGCTGTATTTTATTTTTCCCATGCTATTACTTTTCTTGCAGGTCCAAAAGAGCCTTTCAATTGTTTGCTTTTAATCACTTACTGTTGCATACCAGCTATCAGGAGGTTGCATTCTTTCCAGCTCCATCGTGATCATGTTTGAAATAGTGCATTAAAGGGATAACATTTTTTTTCATTCACAAAAATGAAACACCAAATCCTGCTCTGCAACTTCTATACACAGGCAAAACCCCACTAATAAACAACAACAAAAGTCTGACTTGCTCCGTTTCACACTTAATAGAGATAGCCAATGCTCAAAACAGGCTAGAAATGATTCGCTGTCCTTAGCAACTTCACTGCTTTGCGGGCTGTACATTTAAAAACCTTCTAAAACCGAGGTCGCCAACTCTGGTCTGGAGATCCCCAGGGTGCACCGGTCATCACTCACTTCAGACCGAAGAAACCAATTAACCCTTAAATGCCCAACTTTAGTAAAAGTTGAAAGAAAAATCTATGTATTCTGTTAAGAGCCGGAGTCTGTAACTTTGGACCAGCTCATCGAAGGGGGTGATATATCATGTTCCAGTAGACCACTGAAGTTTTTTGTGGGGGTAGATATACTGTCCAAACTGACAAAAATTACTTTTTTTTATCAGAAGATCCCTGCGGGGTGGAAAGTACAGCCCTTTTTAGGGTAGGGGTGAAACGGGCCAAAATATTGACAAAGTCAAAATCTGGACTTTGACCTTCGAATATTTTGGTGCGCCCTCAGTAACCTTCCTTGATCTTATGGTATATGAATGTATGTGTAGAGTTCTTCCATTTAACATTATAAATTTCAAGGTTTACTGAGGGCGCCGCCTATAGGTGGCGCTTCAAATCATGACTTTCTGCATTTTGGACTACATTTGAGACCCTCCCAGGGCCTGCGCCCTCATTAAATCTTGCTTATTCATGTGTATTTGGATACATTGGGACTAGTTCTTTCCAAGTTTGCATAAATGGCGGTGGCTTAATTAGGGCGCTTTTGCATAGGTGGCGCTTTTTATGGCAAGAACGCGATTTTAGGCGATTTTCATTTGGCCATATCTCAGTGCGCCCCCTATGTGTTTCAGTGAAACTTGTTTAATTGTGTTTCTCTATATCTCTGCTATTCATGATGAAAATATCAAGAAGGCTTTTTGCCTCGTTAACCCTCTTTGTGCTAAAACGTTCACACCAGATCACACTCCACTTTAATCAAGAAAGACAAAAGGTTAGTTCTCCAATGGTCCAATAGGCAGCTCATATGGCAGGTGGCAGCACTGCTGTGACCACGTTTTGATGGCATGTTCAGAGTCTGAAAAGAGTCGTGGAAATCCTGCTTTATCATGAACATCTTCTGATTTTAAGACCTGCCAGCGGTACATCGTTCCATCTTTACCTCGTGGGATATTGTGCTAACGATTAGTTTTGCTCCCAAGATATTAGATCATATATTTTCTGATCACATTTTTGAATGGGCGTGGCCTGTGTGTATGCATAATGCATGCAGCAATGCAGAATGTAAAGATAAGGTCCTCAACCCCCTCTGAAAAGTACTATGGTTACCTTCTGGACAAGGATGCCCTTCAGTTAGTTTTGAACTATGTCGTGAGATTTTCTGGACAAGTTTGTCCCATATTTTTAGTTGATGTGGGTTAAAACTTCTGGACAAGGATGTCCTTCAGTTCGTTTTGAACTATGTTGTGAGATTTTCTGGACAAATCTGTCCAAACGTTTTAGTCAGTTGTGAACTATGTGAAATTCAGTTGCTGTCCTGAGAACCTCTTGAGGAGCGTGTCCCTTAGTTAGAATGACAGGCAGTCATTTATTTCAGACTATTTCAGGAATACCAACGCAGAAGCCTCTGTTACTGGTACAATTTTTATTTAGTTTTTATTCCATGCTAAACAGTTCTAGAATTATTGAGTCATTATTCTGTGGTGGTGGCACCAACAGGAAGATGCCGTCCATTAAGGCCTAAGTATCTTCAGCACCTATGGGTGCCTTGATTGTTGTTTTTCTGACTTTTCAGTTTTAACATTTTAATAAATTGTTGCTTTTTTGAATAAGTTCTCTAGCCTCAATGCTTTGAAAACACTCAAATAATTCTCCCCACTGGTTGGTGGGGACTAAGACAAAAATGGGCATTTTTTGGAGGTGGTGCTTGATTGCGACATACGTCAAACTCTGGCATGTAAAGGGTTAATGAGGCAAAAAGCCTCCTTGAAATTTTTATCATGAATAGCAGAGATATAGACAAACATAATAAAACAAGTTTCACTGAAACCCATAGGGGGCGCACTGAGATATGGCCAAATGAAAATTGCCTAAAATGGCGTTCTTGCCAAAGAAAGCGCCACCTATGCAAAAGCGCCCTAACTAAGCCACCACCATTTATGCAAATTTGGAAAGAACTAGTCCCAATGTATCCAAGTACACATAAATAAGCAAGGCTTAATGAGGGCGCAGGCTCTGGGAGGGTCTCAAATGTAGCCCAAAATGCAGAAAGTCATGATTTGAAGGGCCACCTATAGGCGGCGCCCTCAGTAAACCTTGAAAATTATTATGCTAAATGGAAGAACTCTACCCATACATTCATATACCATAAGATCAAGGAGGGTTACAGAGGGCGCACGAAGATATTAGAAGGACAAAGTCCAGATTTTGACCATGTCAATATATTGGCCCTTTTGACCCTTACCCTAAAAAGGGCTGTAATTTCCACTCCGAAGGGATCTTCTGATAAAAAACATAATTTTTGTCAGTTTGGACGATATATCTACGCCCACAAAAATCTTCAGTGGCCTACTGGAACATGATATATCACCCCCTGGTTCATAGTTACAGACTCTGGCTCTTAATATGTCCTGGGGAGGGGCTAATAACAACCCAATAGCAATTTTTTATTTTTGATGACCTTTGACCTCACTTCAGTTTTGTGACATATATGTCACTCAAGTTTCTAGGATATAAAGAACTTTTGTCCATCATTGTTTTGGTAGTAGACACATAGCTGATGTATTAGGCATAGCTTATTTTTCATTAGCTTACCTGTTTGTCGACTTTATCCAGTGATGAATGGGTGCTGATCTATCGTGTGGATTCCACCTTGGGGGCGGCCATATTGGAAAGGTTAGGTGGTGCAGCCAGTGTAATGTCAGTTCCACTTTTATGCATCAGATGGCAGCACTGATGGTCTAAATATGTCACTATGGGCATTAGGTTGCAAAACTTATGTGGGGTCAGTGGTTTTGACAACCCCCAAAATCGTGCAACAAATTTGTCACACGGGGCATTTAAGGGTTAACAGTGCAGTTAACTGATTAAATTTATCAACTGAGTTCAGAGCAACACCAAAAACCAGTATACACTGGGGCCCTCCAGAACCACCCCCAGCTAGCCTCCTGAATGTCAATCAGCGGTAAAAAAGGGATGCAACCCCACACGGGCACTGTGCCGCTACTGTAGCCTCGCGGCTTGAATTTTTGTCCAATTCAGAGGTTTATGTATCAAGGCCCAGAGTAGCTGAAATTAGTTCAGTCCAACTGTTCAGCTTTTTGAGCAAGGCTTCAACTACCCACAACCACACCATTACTTGAAGAGCAAAAAATGCATTTGCCCATTTTCACAAACATGAACTTTGACCTCAGTATGTGAGCATGCTGAAGATATCAACCCAATCCTTCAGTGCAATACTCAATTTCTGTTTACTTTCAGAAGCTAGAGTTTCAGTGCCATGAGAGGAATACTCTACAAACCCAATTCCAAAAAAAAGTTGGGACGTTGTGTAAAATGTAAATAAAAACACTGCCTTACAAAGCCTTAGTTCAGTAACTACGAATTGGGTAAAGTGTGAGTTATGCCGTTTTGGGCCTGAAAGTACATGGAGGTTAGGATTTATTTGGATTGAAGTCATACCATGGCCTGTTAGTTAACCATAATCTATTATAGATGTGCTAACTATTCATTTGTTGGTACAGCTAACAAACTCTGAAGCCATTTTTTACTGTTTAAATGATTTTGTAGCTACTGCACTTAGCCTTTGTAGGGCAGAACAGAATGCCATGATTTGCTCATCATTTAAATCCCACATTTGATTGAAAATGGTTCAAAGACAATATATCAAATGATCAAACTGAAAAATTTACTGTTTTTAGAAAAATGTTTGCGCATTTTGAATTTGATGCCAGTATGTTTCAAAAATGTTGGGACAGGGGCAACAAAAGATTAGAAATGTTTTAAATGCTAAAAAAAAAAAAAAAAAAAAATGCACCAGGTGAAATATCTCACAGCTAACTAGATGAATTGGCAATGGGTCAGTAACATGAATGGGTATGACAAGAGCATCTCTGAGAGGCTGAGTCTTTCAGAAGATAACATAACATAACATGAATGGCGAGAACAGGCCGTTCAGCCCAACTACGCTCGCCACTTTCTTTATACTATTGTGAATATATCCCTTCAGATACTCAAAGACTCAATGGTATCTAGCTTTAAGTCAAGCCTGCTCTTGAAAACCCCCAAGGTCTCTGCCTCAACAATATGGTCAGGCAAGCTATTCCACATCGAAATTACTCTTTGGGTGAAGAAATATTTCCGAATATCAGTGCTAAATTTACCTTTGGTCAACTTCCATTTGTGACCCCGAGTTCTACTAACAACACTTGGTCGAAGGAATCCTACATAATTCACTTTGTTAATCCCTTTAACATATTTAAAGACCTTAATCAAATCACCCCTTAGTCTCCTTTCCTAAGACTAAAGAGATTAAGGATCTTCAGCCTCTTCTCATAGCTTTCATCTTTTATACCTGGAATTAGCTTAGTGGCTCTTCTCTGAACTTTCTCTAGAGTCTCTATATCTTTCTTAAAGTATGATCCCCAGAACTGTACACAATACTCCAGATGTGGTCTGACGAATGTGTTGTACAAAAGATGCACCACCTCCTTAGATTTGTACTCAATACTTTTGGCAATGTATCCCAGCATCCGATTGGGTTTTTTAACTGCTACGGCACAATGGCTAGAGCCTGTGAGGGTTTGGTCAACAATCACTCCCAGATCTTTCTCGTGTGGAGCACATTCCAGTTTTAAACCTCCCATGAAGTAATCCCGTCTAATGTTTTTATTACCTACATGTACAACTTTACGTTTCGCTACATTAAATTTCATTTGCCACATTTCTGCCCAATTCTGGATTCTATCCAAATCATCCTGAATCACTTTAGTGGACTCTAAACTATTTGCCAAACCCCCCAATTTAGTATCATCTGCAAATTTAACTAATCTGCTCTCAATATTCCTATCAAGGTCATTAATGTAGATGAGGAACAGCAGGGGTCCCAACACCGATCCCTGGGGGACGCCACTCCCCACCATACCTAGCTCAGATGAGATATTGACCACCACTCTTTGTGTTCTGTCCTGTAACCAGTTTTGAATCCACTCCAGAATACTTCCTGTAACTCCAATGGAGCTCATTTTAAAAATTAGTCTCTTATGTGGTACTGTATCAAATGCTTTCTGAAAATCCAAGTATATGATGTCATAAGCCCTGCTCTGGTCACAAGTCTTGGTGGCCTCTTCAAAAAATTCCAGAAGGTTTGTCAGGCATGACCTTCCCTTACGGAAACCATGTTGGCTATCCCTCAAGATACTGTTACGTTATTCAAGAAATAAGTCCAGCTCATCTTTTATGATAGATTCCAATATTTTGCACGCAATGCAAGTTAAACTGAATGGCCTGTAATTTCCTGGCTCAGTATGGTCCCCTTTATTATATATTGGTATTATATTGCCCTGTTTCCAATCATTTGGTATTTCTCCAGTTTCTAAAGACCGTCTGAAGATGGCGGATAGCGGCTTAAAGATGATCTCACCAACTTCCCTGAGCACTCTAGGATATAAGCCATCAGGACCTGCCGCCTTATCTGCCTTTAGTTTATGCAACTTGTCTAATACTTCGTTATCCCTAACCTCAATTTCCGCTAAATAATCTTGAGCATTTAACCTGCCCTCTGGCCGAATAAAGACCCACTCTGAGGTAAAATTCTCAACAAAGTAACTGTTTAAGGCATCCGCAATATCCTTGTTATCATATAGCAGCGATCCATTTTTATTCTTTATGCACTTAACCTGCTCTTTGACTTTCCTTTTTCTGCTTCAGTACTGAAAGAAGCGCTTAGGGTTAGTTTTTGCCCCCTCTGCAATTTGCCTTTCATACAGTCTTCTCGCATTCCTCAGCTCTGTTTTGACCACAGCCCGCATTTTACAGTTTTCAGCCTTAGTGTTCTCATTGTTTTCCTTTATGTACATAAAGATGGTGAGGACTTCACCACTCCGTGACAGACTGCATGGGAAAATTGTTGAACAATTGAAGAATGCGGTATGTAATATCCTAAATTTATTCAGAGAATCCAGAGAAATCTCCGTATGCAAGGGACAAGGCCAAAAACCAATACTGAATGGCCGTGATCTTCAGGCCCTCAGGTGGCACTGTATTACAAACGAACAGGAGCCTGTGGTGGAAATCAATGCATGGGCTCCCAACACTTCTGAAAACCATTCTCAGTGAGCACAATTTGCTACTGCATCCACAAATGCAAGTCACAACTTTAATATGTAAAGTAAAAATCCATAAATAAACAAAATCCAGTAAGGCGGCCGCCTTCTCTGGCCCTAAGCCCACGTATGATGGCCTGAGACAAAGTGGAAAACTATCCTGTGGTCTGACTAATAAAAATCTGAATTTTTTTTTTTTGGGAAAAAAAGGATGCCACCTCCTCTTGGCTACGAAGGAAAGGGAACATTGTACATCCTGCTTTTTATCAGCACACAGTTCAAAAGCCAGCATCCATGATGGTACGGGGGTGCATTTGTGCACGTGGCATGGGTAACTTGCACATCTGTGAAGACAGCATATATGCTGAGCAATATATACAGGTTATAGAGCAACACATGCAGCCATCCAGACACCTTTTTTCTCATAAGGCTTTGCTTATTTCAGCAAAAAAAACAAGAAAAAAGCGAGCAAAGCTCACATACCCCCGCTCCCCATTTGTCGCTCAATGAATGTCAATAGCAAATAACGCTTCTATGGAAATGTAATATGCAGTCATATTCAAATCAAGTACCAAAAAGGTCCATTTAGTGTACAAACTTGTCTCCATTGATGCCTCCCTGCCGATTTTCGTACTAAGTTGAATTAAGATTCAAGGGCAATAACTCCGTAAAAAATACAGTTTCAGAACTTCGGTTTCAAACTCGTTCGAGAGTATCAGGAGTACCCACAAGCAAAATGTCATTCATCTAGGTGTAGTAATTTCGAGTAAACTTGTTCCCATTGACGCGTCCCAGCCAAACTTGTCGAATCCCAATAATTAAAGTTTCGAACTGGGTTTTGAACTCGTTCCCAGTACCTACAAACAAAATTTTTCATCTAGGTGTAAAGTTTCGAAAATTTGTCCCCAAAGATTTTTCAAGGAATCAAAGATTCAAGGGCAATAACTCCGTAAAAAATAAAGTTTCGAACTGGGTTTGAACTCGTTCAAGAGTATCGTCAGGAGTACCTACAAACAAAATTTCATTCATCTAGGTGTAATAGTTTCGAGAAAATTTGTCCCCATTGATGCATCCCGCGGATTTTTGCACTAAGTCGAATCAAAGATTCAAGGGCAATAACTCCGTAAAAATAAAGTTTCGGAACTGGGTTTCGAACTCGTTCAAGAGTATCGTCAGGAGTACCTACAAACAAAATTTCATTCATCTAGGTGTAATAGTTTCGAGAAAATTTGTCCCCATTGATGCATCCCGGCGATTTTTTGCACTAAGTCGAATCAAAGATTCAAGGGCAATAACTCCGTAAAAAAATAAAGTTTCGAACTGGGTTTGAACTCGTTCAAGAGTATCGTCAGGAGTACCTACAAACAAAATTTCATTCATCTAGGTGTAGTAGTTTCGAGAAAATTTGTCCCCATTTGTCCACTATAGAATCAAAAAGGGCAATAACTCCGTAAAAATGTTTGAACGTTTCGTTCATCAGGGTACCTACAAACAAAATTTCATTCATGTAGGTGTAGTAGAAAACTTGTCCCCATTGTCCCTATAGAATAAAGTACAAAATGTGACGTTTTCCATGGAAAGCTGAAAATGACTGAAAATGGATGGATCGTAGTTTGTGACATGGTTCACGATTGTACAAAGTTTGGTCGAAAAAAATTTCCAACGGTTTTTGAGATATGACCCCGACGGAAGGACGGACGGACGGACGGTCGGGCCGCTATATACCCCCGCTTACTTCGTAGCGGGGGTATAAAAAAAAAAAAAATCCCAAACCACACTGCGTATGTTACAACATCATGGATCCTTAGTAAAAGAGTCTGGGTGCTGAACAGGCCTGCCTGCGGTCCAGACAGGTCACCCATTGAACAATTTGGTGCATTAGGTGACGACAACTGTGACAAAAGAGTCTGCAAATGTGTTAAGAAGCTGAAATCAATAATTTAGGAAGAATGAGAAAGTATTTACTTTCAAATCTACAGTAATTGGTCTCCTCAGTACCAAAACACTTACAGGGTGTTGATAAAAGAAGAGATGATTTCATAGTGGTCAAAGTGGCCCGATCCCAACTTTTTTGAAACTTGTTGCTGCTGGCATCAAATTCAACATGAGCTGGTATTCTTCAAAAATAATAAAAATTCTCAGTTTCAGCGTATAATACGTTGTCTTTGAACTATTTTCAATTTATTAGAGTTAAATGATTTGCCAATCATCGCAGTTTATATTTACATTTTACTCAACGTCCCCACTTCTCTGGAAATAAGGCTGTATTTATTTCAAAATCAGAACTGACCTTTTTTAAATATATGAAAAGTAAGAGGGCACAGTGTGATTGACTCATTTTGCATGGAATAATTTTCCATTTCCTGAACTCCAATTCTGCACTGATGGTCTGATAGTGACCAAAACGTTTTGTTTTGCCTTTCATTTTTTTCATTGTTTTGGTGCACGTTAGCACTTTTTGTGCACTTTTGTTATTGGTATGTGAGCTGCCATAAACATGCTTTTTTACAGGCGAGACTGATGTTTTTTTTTCCCCTCAGTGTGCGCTTAGCATTTCTTCTTCCTACAATATCAGCTCTACGCACTTGTAGAACTCATCAGTTAAGTTTGTTGACCGAGCGCAACAATCCTTCATTTTTGGAATTTCTGAACTCCAATTCCACCATCTTTTCTTACCATCCTGTAGAGTATATTTTCAGAAAATGTATAAATGCCAATTCATTGTTTCTGAACAAAGATGCAAAACCACCTGATCTGAAGCAGTTTTATGCGCAATTATTATGAATGAACAGCCATCTATAAAAGCTTGATGCATTTGTTATCTTAAAAAGAAAACAAAAACTGAAAACAAAACTTAACAATTTAAAAAAATAAAGTAACAGATAAAAAAAAAAAAAACAACTAACAGATAACCAACAAACTGATGGGCAAGAATGAAGTCATGACGATGTTCACCATTTCTTCATAGCTTCAAAAACACGTCACCTTCCCGGTAGATTAACTATGGAGTAAGGAAAGTAGTTAGAAACTCATTTCAGAAAACAGGCCAATTTAAAAATATATAAAATATCAAACAGTAGCAAGAAAATTCACTATAAATTTCTACACGTCTAAGGTAGTATTTTTAAAGAATCCACTCCTTATTAAGTTAAACTTCCGTGCATGATGTAGGCTGGTCCATGGTGGGGACGCGTGATTGGTGAGTGGGCGAGTACCTGTTTTGGGTTTTTGTCCATTTGAGGGCGTGTCTTGGCGGCACTGACTGGGTCGGATGGTAGAAGGTGCAGCCTGCTCGCTTACACTGGCTTGCAAACCTGCAGGGCTGAGAGACAAATGCTTTCATTAGCCTGGCATAACAGGACTTCTGTATCTGCACAATGGTGAACGTCAACAAACTCAAGAGATTGGTGCAAGATTGCCCAAGTGACTGGGGCTCCATATAAAATCACAGGTTCTCTCTGTATAAAAGAAAATTCCTTTGCCAGATGCTTCTTGCGGCAGAAAGGACATATGACATTCTTAGCAAAAGCGGAAAAACTCATCCCTAAAATGCTGAGTCATGTTGGTGTGAAAAAGATTTAAGTTCACTTAAGCGCTCTTACTTTTGGGTGGTAAAATGGGCAGTCAACCTTCTTGCAGTCAGGGAAGAACCGGCACATACTGCTGGAGACTGGAGCTGTGCAGAACAGAGGGACCAAACGTCACGAGTCACACACAAGCCAACTTATTAACCCCTTTGCACAGAAGCCGCATCTGGCTATTTATGCACTACCTTATTTAAGGCTTTATAATTCTAGATTGCTGCTTCGCAGAGAGGAAGGAAATGGCTCAACTTAGTCAAGACACTTGTAGCTTTTAGAATTCCATTGTATTTCAGTTTATTTTCATGATTTTGGGAGAGAAAAAGGTCTGCTAATACAAAAAAACCTTAATGAAACTGAGCATTGAAATATTAAAAAAAAAATGCTTGGGCTTAAAATTATACATTTCTGGGATCATAAACTCCTTGACCACAAGTATTCTTCATCTGAGCATGAAATTCTAATAAGAGCTCTCCAGGTAGCTCCTCAAACTCTCAGATCCCACAAAATGGCACTCTGTCAAATCATAAAATAATCATATATTTAACACAAATCAACTTTTGACACATGAAATTCAATATGAATTAATGATTTTCTGGTTGAATTTAGCATGAGTTTATCAATATAGGTGGAGTTGGACATCGATAGTCATTAGTAACCTCTCCAACCACAAAACATGCATTTTCTCCATGATTAAGTTCAGAATTTTGTCAATTTTTCCCACAATCCAGCACACATACTCATTAACATTCATCCTGCAATGAATAGCTAGCAGTCTCCACTTCCGAGCTTGCAACCTTATATAAACACTTTCCACACCTTATAAGGAACAAGTATAACTCACTAACTCAATAATATCGAAAATATACCTTATTATAACAGAACAGACATTCCACTGTCAGGAAAAAAGCAGGGAATATGCTACCCTAGATTGAACAGAATAGGCAAAGGAACATAGCAGATTATAAAACGAAGAGCCACATTGAGCAAAATGCCACCACATGCAGTACTATTAGCAAAGACTAAATGGTTACTCTTTCTAACCAATGCGGCAAACAAGCTCTGTGATCATCATAGCTATGGTACACCAAGAATAAAAACTGCTAGCTAGCTA
The DNA here is from genome assembly GCA_029692085.1 of Gymnothorax javanicus. NCBI lineage: Eukaryota > Metazoa > Chordata > Actinopteri > Anguilliformes > Muraenidae > Gymnothorax > Gymnothorax javanicus. Next base: position 6,262,527 of record CM056198.1, on the reverse strand, counting down.
GCCATAAGGAAAAAAAAAAAAAAAAAACTGCACTCATAAAATGAACAAAAACCTTTCTTCAGCGAATTCCTCCAGAAACATAGATCTACTCAGTAGAAGGAACCCTCCAGTCCCGTTTCATTCGGAATAATTCCCATTGACCAAGTCCTTATCTCATTTAAATCCCTTAAATGTAAGTGAGCACTTCAGACCGGTTTTGGAGGCCTTTTTTTCTGTGCAATAGCGTCATTTTCAGTTGCGCAACATTAAGAGAACGCGACCTAACTGCTCTTATGCAAAGGTTAGAATACTTTTCTGATGGTCCAATCAACGTTTCTCAATAACTGTGGACAGTTTATACTCTCTGAAATTGGATAAGAAACGCGACAAACAATAGATCAATACCGGGGTATTTTCACTTGGGCGAGAACTATATCTGTGCTTTAGGCAGATGAGCCCAAGTTAGCAACTGAGTGAGTGGCTAATCAATAGGAGTATTTAGGTGAATATACAGGAGCGCCAAATTCATTGATGGAGGAATTTATGCGTAAATCCACGGTGGGGAATTACACATTTTTGATATGCAATGGCAATAATTGATAGCAGAATGACATAGTATCAATATCATGTGGAATTTTTTCTTCAAAAAACTGATTTGTTCAGTTTTACTACTTTACTACTTAGAGATACCATTGGCTAGCTATAGCTGAAATGGCTTCTACAAGGGACAATGATTTTTTTCTGTCACAAGAGATCTTTTTTTTTTTTTTTTTTTTTTAACTGCTGGATAGATACTATGGGCAAGTATATTGAGCACTTTGCACATCAGGCTTAGCTGAGGAGTAAAATTCATGCAACTCATGGGAAACAGGAATGGGACTGAACTCGTCCATATTCTAGCCCGTGTTCGAGCTCAGCTTGCTAGTGAATATTCAATAACTGATCCGGGTGTGCCATCTAGTGCTAGAATTGTGTAACTGCATGCATAAATAGAGCAGCTCCATGTTCACTGCATACACTGTGTAAAAACATGGACGAAGCTACCGTGACGTCCCCCATTGGTTTCAGCATACCATAAAGGAAGCCTCGATTTTGGCAATTTGAATTGCGCCATGTTGTCGTTTTGAAACCGGATGTGATTTCTATTGGACGAGAGCGCGCATTGAAGATTCGGGGAGGACCATGGCTCTGGATCTGACCGTAACGGACGAGGACCAGAGGATAGCCACGCCCCTAAAGCATATTCTGGCTTTATCCTTTATTCTAGTCTATATGGGACCATAATTAACAAAAATGAACATCATGATATATCGAAGGAGACTTGAAACTTGCTATAGCTACCATAAAATAATGTTAAAAATCATTATTTAAATGAAAAATCAGGTGGGGAAGTAGGGTCATTTTCTCATAGACTTCTATAGCATTGAACTTCTTTCTGCAACCACCGACGTCGCCATCTGCTGGCCATTAAATAGAATGCCATTTTACGGTACTTCCGCATGGGCTTCATTTTTCAGACCAGGGTGCTGCGTCCATGTTTTTATACAGTCCATGGTCCGCTGGTGTCTACATCTGTGCTGAGGGGTTAATATAATAATACAGAATCACAAAGATGAATTCGGGACAGAACTTGAGCCAAGAAAATGGCTGCATTACCCTTTCTGGGAGGGGGGGGCTGGGCCTCTTCGGCTGACGTGGGTGAAAGGGCAGTCTGCCTTCGTGCACTTAGCGTCGTACTTACAGTTCGGGTGGACAAAAAGGCATTTATCACCAAACTTGCAGCTGGGGAAGGTCCTAAAGGGAAGGAGAGTGAAGAATAGACAATCAAAGTGACGAGATTGAGCTCCTCTCGCAGAAAATGCTCCCTCAAGTTGCTTAAACTACTGTGTACCTCAGTCTCAACCAAACTGGAGACCTACTGCCTCTTAAGGTATTCACTCCATCCCGAACAAAGCACACCTCATTCAACCGCCCCAGACAGTGTCCAACTGATATTTAGTTGAATCAGATGCGCAGAATTTGGGTTTCAATGAATACTCGCAGGATGGTAGAATCCCAAGAACAGGGCTTTTAGGGAAACCTTCAGTAGCTGTGTTTCCATCCAACTTGTATCGCAAATCTTAAGCGAATTTTCGTTAATGCGGCAAAAGGAAAAGCGCATTTGTGTGCGTTTCCATCCACTTCAGTTATGCGCTTTTGTTTCACGAGATAAGCCGAAAGTGCCGTGAGGTGGCGCTAATTCTCGATTCAATTGCCATTGCTTCTGCAGAAGACGACGGCGCATGCTATGACGTCAATAAGCGCGACGAACGAAAAGGAAAACAAACATTTTTTCAAGCGCAAAATGAAAATGCGCATTATAATAGGTGGATGGAAACACAGCTAGTGATACCATTCATGCAGCTGGTCTCACATGAGACACATCTGCCAAACTCACGTGCACTGGGTCGTGGGGTGATGGTACAGACAGTCGTCCCCACTCTTGCACACCGGCCAGAACTTGCAGCGTTCCAGAACCTTCTGCCTCTTCACCGGGACGCCTGCGTCCTCTTCCACATCCCCTTCCTCCTCTTCTACAGGAGACAGAGGGAAAAAAACCTCCATAAGTATCAGGTCAACCCTTAAAGGGATATTTCAACATTTTGGCAAATTGGCCTATTGCCATAATCCCTATGTTTATATGAGTAGGTACATTACCTTTAGTTATCCGTGCCCGTTGTTTTGAGATTCGGGGGGGAAAGACGCGAGCTGCTCAGCGAACATAATGAAAGTGAACGGTACAGGTCCCTGACTCCTTCAAAACTCTTAAAATACGCAATCCAGCAGCTCCAAAACGCTCTCGTGGACAACTTGTGACCTGCACATTCACCACGCTATGAAATGATAATGTTTAATTATGAAACATTACGACGCATGAAGCAAATACTCGGAACTACTTTCTTGAGTAACCCGCTGGGCGGATTAACACAGTGCGCACCTCAGACATTGCGACTTGCGGGTAGTTGCAGTAACCATACGCTTTTGAAATCACTCCGCCCAGCCGGTGTGTCTGGAATGTAGTTCTGGTTATGCATTTGCCTAGAAAATAACTGTCTCGTAATTATAATTATTATTTTATAGCGTGGTGAATGTGCAGGTCACAAGTTGTCCACGAGAGCGTTTTGGAGCTGCTGGATTGCGTATTTTAAGAGTTTTGAAGGAGCGAGGGACCTGTACTGTTCACTTTCATTATGTTCGCTGAGCAGCTCGCGACTTTCCCCCCTCGAATCTCAAAACAACGGGCACGGATAACTAAAGGTAATGTACCTATTCATATAACTATAGGGATTATGGCAATAGGCCAATTTGCCAAAATGTTGAAATGTCCCTTTAACTGCCCATAATACCCTTGTATTCCCAGTCTTCGTTGCTAAGCTTAGACCAACCAAAACATTTGTTTTAGGATTCAATACATTGTTACCCTGTATTAACCAATCAGAACAAGGCTTATAGATTATATTTACACAATTACATGGCATAACTACTCTCAAAAATGTCAAGACTTTTGCCCATGATTTTTAGCAATCAAAATAGCAGAAAATACTTGACAGTGATTCAAACGCATCGGACTTCAAAAGATTCTTGCCAGTGCATGAAAACTCAAAACAATTTTGAGCAGCGAGTTTTCGAAGAGAAGATTTTTGTAAATATGCAAGTATTTTGGAGACAACAGATTTTTTTATAAACTCTATAATTTCCGCCATTAAAAACGATTATCCTCAATTAATTCCTCAATTAAAACGATTATCAGATGCTAGTCCAATATGAGTAACCAGCAACTTTTCTTTGTAACATAATGTTGTTCATCTTATAGTTTTTGCTGTCCAGAGCTTTCTGTGGCAGTGCCATGAAGAAGTACCCAACTGTCTGAAACTGCCTTCGGAACGAGGGTCCTGGTGCACATTTCACTTTTGGGAGGTAAAGGGTTAAAACCCATCATGGAAAAACAATTGATAGCCGCATGCCGATTTTAAGCTGCCACAATTTTACTTAAATGAAGAATCAGCTCTTCAACTGGCAAACCTTTCTTTAGGTTCTTAGCCTGATGAGAACCGGCATGGTCGAATTATCGCACTTGAAAATTCTGGGCGGTTACACCAGTGTGCACATATCTGCCCATCTCTGAGTGATTAATCTCCCTCGCCCCGTCCCTGTGCCTGACTTGGGGTAAATGTGCACACCCTTTACCCTTTTCCCACGTAAAACCCATCTAGGACCATATCTGAAACACAGTCAGGCCGTGCCACCTGGACGCCCACAGATGAGAGTATAAATGACCGCGCTGCAGGAATCCGTTGCCGTACCCTGGGAGTACTGGAGCTCCCTCTGCATTTTCTGATGCACGCTGGAGGAATACTTGGCCGTTTTTCCGACTTCAATGTCGGGCTCACCCGCGACCAAATGCCCCAGGGGGCTCGGGACCCCGTCCAGGGTCACGATGAACTTGGGGCTGGCGCTGCCCAAGGTTTCTGCTCCGTCCCGACTGCAGAAATGTGGAAACAAAACATGACACGCAACAGTATTACATCACTAATGCACCGTCATGGGTGGCCTACAGCTGAGCAGTTAAGGTGCTTGACCTCGACTCAGAAGGTCGTTGGTTCACGCCCCAGTGCGGGCATGGTAAGGTCAGTGCAGGTATTAACTCTTTCCCAACTGCCCTACATGAGGTCAAACTGGTGTTTCCACACAAAAAAAATTCATTGAAATCCCTTATTTTGGGCAGGGCTGCGCGACAAGCGGGGCCAGGCCCCTATAAACGCGAATGTCGCTGAGTGACTGAGTGAGTGATCAAGTTCAATGATTGGCTGGCCGGCGGGGAAGAAATTCAGTGATTGGTCAGCCAGCGGAGAAGAACTTCAATGATTGGTTGGTCAACGATTGGCTGGCTGGCGAGGAAAAAGTTCAGCGATTGGTCGACCGGCGGAGAACAACTATAACGATTGGTTGGCCGAGGACTGGCAGCCCGGGCGTTCACCTCATTCGTATTTACTGGTCTGTGTACAAGGGCGTGGAGGGGCGGGGGTGTTGCAGCCCTTTCTGGTGGCGGCCGCAGGCTTATAGCATTCTCAATGTAACAGTAACTTCAAAACAGTAAAAATTAAGACAGAAAAATAAAAACATGAATTAGGTTAAAACTGCTTTGTACAATCTTTGTCTAACCCCTCTGTTTAAAAAAAATCTGGGTTGAAATATTTTTACATTATTAATTATGTAGAGGGAACTCTTTCTCAAGGAAGCGGAAGGCGCTGACACAAACGCAGGGGGAAGCAAAACCTGCGAACGACAGCAAGCAAAGAGGGATATCTGTTTTTCCGCACCCAACAATATTTCTAAGAAAACTAAAGTATCTGATACAAACACTTACGTTACTCGTGGACGCAAGGACAGTGATGATAACAACTTTACAGATGATAGAAGCAACAATACTGTCACCGCAATAGCTTGCACCAAGCACCAGTTAGCTTGTCGCTCCGGTGAAGAGCATCAGCAGCGGATCATTAATTTTAGCGCTGCCATGCTCTTGGGATCCTTCCAAACAAGCATTGCATTTCCCAGGAGAAAATTCGGCACGGTGTGATTAGACAGATCCTTACAATGAGGTTTGTCTAAAAAATGGCAGAAGTTGCATTGTGTTAAGGAAACCAACAGTATTCTTTGCTTTATCTGCACAACCACAATGGCAATTCGTTTGCTTAAAGGGGGATTTAGCAACTGGGAAAAGGCAAAAGAAAGAACTTAGACCTGCACTCCGATTCATTACGTCTGTTAGCAATGCTTTCAGTTACTCCAGTCAGTGCTATGTCTTGGGAGTTTGCAGCTAGGAATCAACATGCTGCAAGGACAGTGTTGTAACATTTATTCAGATCTTTTAAATTCCTGGGCCATGAAGGAATACCGCTCAGAGGGCACCATCATTGCGACACGTCCCGCAGCAGCTTGTGTTTGAGAGAATGCACTCGCTACCGAAAGCTCGAGAATGGCTTTAACGTACCCGCTGTAAAAAAGATGTTAAAAAATAAATAAATAGCCGGTTTCAAAGTATTTTAAGAATGCTGATGAGCCCAAAAGGAACGATTATCAGGCTATCATTATTTTATGCCTTTTATGGGATTAGCCTGCCGCCAGGATGTTTTTACGTTGGCGAAAGTGACAAGTTACATTCATTAAAGACAGTTGATTGAATTAAAAAATAAGTCATATATAATGTGATTAATCAATTTATTAAAATTTAGGATTTTGTCCGAGGATTATGTGTTTATTTTTGGGACTGAAGACCTCGAGTAGCTCATAAAACGGCACGATACCTAGGCTTACAGTCACGTACCTCTGTGGCGATGTTTCATAAGGTGCAACAGGAAATGTGTCCGTTTTAAATGTAAAAAAATGCTGAAATGGGACATGGGATTCAGAGAAAGGAAAGAATTACGCATCAAACCTCCACTTTTTTCTGCTTTTCACTCGCCAGAACGATTTTAAAAGGGGGCGCCTTTTTAGGAGGGAGAACGGAGGTTTAGAATTTCAGATTAAAGCCGTTTGCACACTGGACGCGAAACGAATTTTTCGCACAACAGATTACATTCAAAGTCAATGCGAAGACGCGAATACACGTGTTTCGCGTGTATTCGCGTCTTCGCATTGACTTTGAAGGTAATCTGTCGTGCGAAAAATTTGTTTCGCATCCAGTGTGCAAGCAGCTTAATATTCAATATCGTCAATGCATATGCTGCGCATGCCCTAGCAACCCGGTGTGTAATCACTAACATGGCCGTGCCCATGTATGCTATTACCACATGTAGAGGCACTAGAAATTAAACTACATTTTCTTGACTGGATATAAGCTTGACGATTATATATACCCGGATGTTTCTCTGGGTACCCAAATATCAAGGGAAGCCGAAAAAGTACTAATTTCATTCAATATTGGGAGAGCTTGAAAATGGAATTCTTTCGAGGGAAGGTTTTGAATTAATTACTTGCATACTTGTCATCTATACAATACCGTGTGTATTACTTGTGCATTTTCAATGTAGCCTATCAGCGGTTTCTTGGTCATTTCCTTGTTACTGTGAATATAGCTGGACTATTTACACGGTGGAAGTGGCGCCGACACCATTATGTTTCAGTATTATCAAGAATACCGGCATGATGCCCCAACCGGTTTCCAAACCAACCTATTCCCTTGCGCGTTCATGAGTTGGTCGCTTGAACGGAAGCAGTTGTGGTGGCCGCTTTGATTGTATCTATGGCTGGATTTACACTGCAGGTCTTGTTGCCCAGATCGAATATGGATCGGATTTTGAGGCCCATATCCGATTTGTTCAACTGCGTGTTTACATCTTGTTTTGAGCGTGAATGATATTTCCTTCGTTTCTATTCCGTTTGTTTACACCACTCACTACCTGGCCATTGTCTTGGGCGATCCACATGCGCACAGTTGAGAAGGCTACCGAAAATAAAAGCAAATGCGCGTGCAGCGCTACAAAAGCATGCAGGCCTAACAGTCATAGAAATGATCAAAACATCAACCGAGCTCGCAACATTTCACTGGGTAACCTACATCTGATTCTGCTGTTAACGCCTTTTACGCCAATCACCTGCATCATCGCAAATGCGTAGGTAGACTCCGCCTTAGTCTAGGCCTATTTTTTACAAAATATCCGATCTGCATGTTGACATGCATTTACACGACGGGCTCATTGGCACATATCCGATACACATCAGATACATATCCCAACAAAAACCACATTTGAAAGAGGCTTAGATCTGATCTGACGGATATGATCGAGGGCGGAATCAATGTGTTTTTTTCCTGTTTACACAGCCGTGTGACAGATTGGATATTTGCCACACTTGAGCAAAAGATAGATTCGTGTCACATTCTACCGGCAGTGTAACTCCAGCCTATGAGAGCGACTTTAACTGACACCAATGAAAACAATAAATTTAAGAAAGTATTAAGTTTAAAAGATCGCGCCAAGCTGGATTCCACACCCCGTGATTGAGGTAGCTACTTCTCCACTACGTTGTACTCACTACGCCACCGTAACCAACAGGACCAGTATTTGAATCCAGTCTAGCAATAGACTGCAATAATCAGGCAAATGTACTGTTAAATTAACACGCATTTTTGTACATACAGAATGTTCACAATGTCCAATATTTCACACAAATGAATGTTTCTCGGCAATACTGGTCGCCATTGTACAAAAAATAATGCGTATAATTTCTTCTAATGAACAGCAAAAGCTGGACTAAATATTAATATAGCAGATGCATATGCTGCGCTTGCCCTAGCCAGCATCCAAGTCTTTAAAAAAGTTCCACTCGATTTTGTTGCATTACCAGCACAATCCGACCATTATTAGGCTAATCTTCTTTCACGCTAGATTGGTTTGGTTTGTTTGAGTCCTCCATGCTTGTTTTCTCTGGTACCGGTTGCAAGATTCCATAGACATAGAGGAATGTAACACATCGTATCAATCTAGCGCGAAAGAATCATAACAATGGTCGGAATGTGTTTTTAATTTCCCTATTCAATCTCGCAACCGATACGATAGTTAACAAGCATGGAAGACCGTATCGGTTGCGGGATTGAATAGGGAAACACTAAAAACTTGCACTTCATATAATTGCGTGAGCTTTGCCTCATTTAGCACCCTTTTCTTGGGCGCACATTCTCATACAGCACTTGGCGGCCCAGCCATATACTAGGTTGCACCTAGTCCTGTTCAATGTCATTTGCTGTTAATCTTCTGAGAAAATCACACCATTCCTAAGAATTTCCGCTAGAAATCTCTCCTGGACAACTATTTAGTTCCTGCTCTTCCTCAGAATCCACAAAATATCATTTCTGTGTCACTTTCCGTCATTTTGATCGATGCAATTTTGAGAGATGATGAGCGAAAATGAAACTGGGTCGCGCAGCATACACGTTCGCCGTGTGCAAGCGATTGTAAACAAAGGATTCGTCTAAAAAATCATGCGCTTCGATGAGCCGCATACAGGCATCAACAGAAAGAGTAGATTCTCAGTTTCCTTTTGATGTATAATACAAAGTAATCCAATGGAATACGAAATACTATCACGAAAGTTTGATAACCTTTCTTGGCGGTCATATCTGACCGGCATTTGGCAGTACAGTCGGGACAGAGCTAAGGCCTTCACCCTACATTGCTCTCAGGGAGACGGACCCCAGCCCTTAGTACATACAGTATACTACAAGTAACTTTGAATACAACATCTCCTTTTGGAATTTTTGTGGCAATACCATTCAAGCTCGGACAGATGGATACTAGACCAGCCACAATAAGTTGCAATCAACACACTCCAAAGCACCGGCTTCCGTAATCCTCAGTAAAACACGTAATCTTTCGGACGTCGGAGGGGGGCGGGACAGCGAGTGATTGGCGGGGGTTACCTAGCCTGCACCGTGCGGGCGGCGGTGGGCGTGGCTTCGTCTCGGATCAGCCCGCCCAATCGGCTGCGGACCGAGCCCGCATGCTCCGCCTCCAGCCTACTCATGATGAAGGAGCGCGTGTCGACGGGCACCAGTTCCGCCATCTCCCCCACCACGAGCCCTGCGGAGGGGGACGCCGTCACGCATCACTACACAGGACAGTACAAGTGTCGAGGCCACAGGATGTGTTTACGCCAAGCCAGGAAGTTAGACAAGCGTGGGATGATGATTGCCATTCATAACATAATACTTGAAAAAATGAAAAAATGTCAGGTATTGGCTGCCCTTATCCGAGGCAGCAGTTCATCCCGAGCCAGTCTGCAGTTACTACATTTCCCATGATTACCTTGTTGTCCTCTCCCATCTTCTTCTGCCATGTCCAGCTGGAGCCGGGATTCCAGTCCACCGCCCTGAACTAAGGGCAAGCACAAGAACTCAACAGAGCAACACATCAGCCGCAATAGATTCAAATGTTTGTCCACTGGTTCAGTTTTACTAAGTCATAAGGGTGTGGTGACCTAGTTGAAGAGGTGTTTGCTAAGTGTCAGAGCGCTGGTGGTTCAAACCCTCGTGCACATAAGTTGAGAACCAGGGCAGCTGTCAGGTCCTAAATTACTGTCCCAAACGCGATTGACCCCAGTATGTTCTACTCAAGCTCAAGTCACTTTGGGAAAAAAAGAAAGTATCAGAAAGAAAAGGAATGTCGTCATAGACTGTGCAGAAAGATTGACGAAGCAACCGTGATGCACCAATTGGTTTCAGCATACCATTTAGGAAGCCTCAATTCTGGCAATTTGAACAGTGACATTTTGTCATTTTGAAACCGGATTTGATTCCTATTGGACGAGGGCGTGAACTGAAGATCCAGGGCGGAGCGAGGGGTGGATCTATGCGGGTGGATCTGACCGTATCTGATGGGGACCAGGGGATAGCCACGCCCCTAAAGCATATCTGGCTTTATCCTCTATTCTAGTCTATTTGGGACCATAATATACATGAATGAACATCATGATATAACAAAGGAGACTTGAAACTTGTGATAGATAGCATAAAATAATGTGGAAAATCATTATTGAAATAATAAATCAGGTGGCAAAGTAGGGTCATTTTCCCATAGACTTCTAAAGCATTGAACTTCCTTCTGCAACCACCAACATTAAATAGAATGCATTTTAGGAGATTTCCACATTGGGATCACTTTTCAGACCCGGGCACTACATCCATATTTCTATAAAGTCTGTGAATGTAGTCCAGAGGCCTAATTTGATTTTGCTTGCAGTTCAAGACAGGGACAAGGCTGTGAGAGCCAACAAATTTAATGGCCACTCAAGTTTTCCAATGGGCTGGGGAGCTGCCAATGAGAACAGAGGAAAGTGTTTGAGTGGGCGGAGCTCTTACCTGCTTGCCTGGTTGGATGTGGCGCAGTGGGGGCGGGGACGTGGGCGTGGCGAGTGGCAGGCAGGGCATGGACGACGTTTTCTGGGTCGATCTGAACCCCCACGCTGTATTGGTCACCAGCAGATCGTGTGCGAGGAGCAACAGGGACCATCTGCTTCTGAGACACTGGGGGGGGGGGGGTTGAAGACATCAGCACAGGTATGGCGGGGGGCGGGATTTAAGACATCAGCACAGGTATGGGGGGGGGTTGCAATAGCATGGTGGAGAAGGCGCTGGACTGCAGCCCAGAAGGTCATCAGCCCCAGCGTAGCACCCATAGTGACGTTAGAGGCTAAAGGCCCATTCATAGACTTATAAACTGTATATCGCTTTGAGGAAAAGCTTCAGCCAAATAACTGAAGTAAAGCACATTCTCGTGAAATCCCTTGTGTTGCAGCTTAAAGTCAGCACTTCAATTACATTTTGATTGATTGTTTCAAATCCATTGTGGTTGTGTACAGAGGCCAAATAATAAAAACTGTATCACGGTCCAAATACTTCTGGACCGGACTGTTTAAAATAAACGCACCATGAGCACGTCTGCATTATTACAAGGTTCTTTCCCCAAGAGACACCAGCCTCTATTGCTGAAGAGAAACAGCCTTAACTCCTTCAACCCCACAGCCCTCTACAGAGGGCTGACCAACATATTCCCTTCAACCCCAAATTCCTGTAGGGAAAATTCAAACAATCTGACTAATTGATTGGAACATATCAGGTTACATTTAATGGGATTCCAGAGATAACAGTAAGATACAATGTCCAGATAATGACCAGCCCTCTACAGAGGGCTGTGGAGTTGAAGGGTATAGTGATGCTAGAATATCTGGGGTTGAAAGAGTTAATATCAAAACTAGACATTAATCCAGAGTCACCAACTGCAGCTCAAAGCACAAATTGGAAAATGAACGCTTGCTGCATCAGAGCTCACACAGCACTGCTGAATTTAGACCAGTATAACGCCCTACAGGCACGTGTGCACCTCGCGTTCCATCTGTGGTGCTCTCAAGAGAAATCAGCAACCCGGTACACAGGTCCCGTACCTGTTGTGTAGTTTGTCGTCCTGGAGATTGACTCCTGTGCTTCAGAGATGGCCTTTAAGATGAGACTTTTGTTCGCCTGTTTTGCAGGAGGTAAGGAGGGTCTGCAAAAAGAGTAAAACGTACGTATCATCTTTGCGGCTTTAAGGTAATCAAAGTTTACACATTATCCAATCATATAAATGCCATCAATCATACTTTCTCCTGTTTTACTGCAGCCATATATGGTAATTTCCTCTATTTTTCAGACAACATCTCCATTTCCTCATTAGGCTTCAAGCAGTCAGTCTCTCTGTGACTGTATTAGGTTGGTGACTAATGCACACATGCCCACTGCAGACTCACAGCTTTTATTACAAGTTATTCAAGTACATCTTTCCCAACATGCAGAAATCACAACAATCTTTGTTCCAAGTCTCCTCAATTTATGGGATCACAAAGTTTGGGACAGATGGCCTTGTAGGTGCCAGAGGAGCGCTAAGTGGAAGGGGAAATCATGTGATGATTGACAGCATTTCCTGGGATAGGGAGGCCTCACTTTAAATGAAGCGAGCATCCAAACCTGCGCTCCGGTTTTGACGGTAAGGAAACTCGGCTCGAGAGACCCCCGCTTCTCGCCACGTAGCCTTCCTCATCGTCTTCGTCCTCATCCTCAAACTCGTCGCTGTCTTGCCCCTCGGCGCTGCCCCGGTTGACCCGGACGACGGAGCTGGCCACCGGCGCCTTGCGTTTGCGGGAACTGTCCTCCTGCCGAAAATATCGGGCGAGCGCAAATTGACTGCCAACATCTTTTGATACGAAAGTCCGGCATTTATCGTGTCAGTAGTTACATGTCCCATATTGTACTTCTTCTTTGCACTTGGAGACAATTTGCTGGTGTAAAACAACATTTTGAAGAATTTTGGAACACCCTCCCCAAAAAAAAGAGAAAAAGAAAAATTAACCCTTCGCAACCATTTTCCAATCACACATTCTCTCCCTTGATTGGTGTTTCAAGTGGGCGGCGAGACAGTGAAAACAAGGTCTGCTCTGATTGGCTACCTCAACACAGCATGAAAACAAATGGCGACAAAAACCAAAAGCCATCTGTCCTGGGCTGTAAAGTACAAATTAATCCTCTAAACATCCCCTAACGTTGACAGGGGCACAGAATCAGAAAGAGTCATTCAAGCACAAAACGCCAAGACAATTTAGCTTCACGTTCAGTCAGATTTTAGGTAGCGGGAGGTGTATAAGCGCGAGGGCGAAGAACAAAGCGATTTTTCGTAAGATCTTTAAATTGTAAATACACCCGAGTTAACGCCCGTAGTCTCACCTCTCTAGTAGTTTGGTCCGCACTACCTCTGGACCCCCGGCTATCCTGAGCGAAGCTATGCTGCCCCCTTCCGTAGGCCGACGTGCTCCGGCTCTGACTTTGGGGGACCTCGGAGGACCTGTAACCATACAGACCCTCGTGGTCCTGGCCGGGGCCCCGCGAAGGCCCCCCGGACTGCCGCCCCGCCTGCGGGGGCCTGTAGAGAGCCGCGGAAGGCCGGCTGGAGGTGTACGTTATGGAGACCCTCGTTTTGCCCCGCGTCCCGGCCGGGGGCAGATCTTCCTCCATCAGGTCGTCGACAATGAGGTCGTCGTCCAGGTCGGGCTTGATGTCGATGACGGCCTCAGACGCTACGGGCTCCATTAGGGGCTTAACTGCAGACGTCAACCTGGGGGCAATCCTCTCTTTAGAGTCCCTACTGAAGGAAGAGGCTCATTCAGACGGGGAAATGTTCAGCACCATAAACACCACAGCTGCAGCGCTGCAGGGCTTAACCCTAAAGCGCCAAAGGCAGCATTTGCCGCTCGCTGACAGAATGAAATAAACTAAGCCTACGCTGTCGGCGGCCGACAGCAAGAGGTATATCCCCAAAATTCCCCAATCCTCGAAGACCCCTTTATGAGATTCCCCTTCACTAGACTTACAATATGAGGCAAATTTGAGGTCTGTGTAAGTAATTGTTCCAGAGATATGGTTAAAAAACTGATTTTGGTGGCAAACTGGTGGCAAACCTAGGAGCGCATACTCGCCCAAAATCTAATCAGTTCATCTTCTCTACCATATCTACCCACATGTGAAAAATGAGAAGCCAATGTAAAGTATTATGTGAGTTATCGCGCTAACGGCTAAAATCTGCGGACGCGGCGGCGGCGAGTGGGGCGAAACCATGATATCCCCGAAACTTGTATTTCGGGGATATAAATAGAAGCTTTTGAAAACCTATTATGTAGTGACTTTTTAAACAAGTCGCCACATGATAGGTTTTCAAAAGCTCAAGATGTTTACATTTTTTAAGCGTTTGGGCGCTGAAATCAATTTTCAAAGGGTTAACAAAACCCACTGAAGTAATAACCCTGCAGCACTAATGCTCTGTCAGGACCACAGGTATTCAGACTGGGAAAAAAATCATAACTTTCAGGCAAGCGTACCACAGCATATTGGCACTGAAACCAATAAACATGGGGGTATATTCACAGTTCCCCCTGAGTTTTGAAAAATACTCTTCACTTTTTTCCTCGAAACCAAGTCAAAAAAAGTATTATTCACTTTACCTCAGTCTTTATTTTTTCTTAGGCACTCATGGAGACTCTAGATAACTTTAAAAAGCCTTAAAAAAAAAAAAAAAAAAAAAAAAATCGGACAATGTGCCTCCAGCACATTCAAGAAAAAGGTCAAAACTCAAATATTGTGCACAGACAGACCTTCCCATGATACGTTAAACTGAATATAAACATACATCTGTGTGCGTATTACATTATATATATATATAAATTTTTATTTATTTGTTTATTTATTTATTTTATACAACCCCCATTCCGAAATAGTTGGGACAAAGTGTAAATTGTGAATAAAATCTAAACGCAATGACTTTCAAATCACACCAGCCAGTATTTTACTCACAACAGAACAGAGATAACGTAGCAAATGTTGAAACTGAGAAATTTTACAATTTTATCCACAAAATGAGCTCATTTCAAATTTGATGGCTGCTGTAGGTCTCAAAAAAGTTGGGACAGGGGCTGTTTACCATGATGGAGCATCCCCTCTTCTTTTTAACACAGAGTGGAAGTGTCTGGGCATTGAGGAGACAAGTTTCTTGAGTTTAGCCATTGGAGTTTGATCCCACTCTTGTTTAATACAGGCTTCCAGATGCTGGAGAGTTTTGGGTCTCCTTTGACGGACTTTTCGTTTAATTATGTTCCAAATGTTCTCAATCGGTGAAAGATCAGGACTGCAGGCAGGCCAGTTCAGCACACGGACTCTTCTACTACGAAGCCATGCTGTTGTAATAGCTGCCGTATGTGGTTTTGCATTGTCCTGCTGAAATACACAAGGCCTTCCCTGGAATAGATGTTGTCTGGAGGGGAGCATATGTTGCTCTAAAACCTTTATATACCTTTCAGCATTCATGGTGCTTTTTAAAACATGCAAGTGTCCCACATCATATGAACTAATGCATCCCCATACCATCAGAGATGCTGGCTTTTGAACTGAACGCTGATAACAGGAGCAGTGGTCTTTCTCCTCTTTAGCCCGGAGGACACGACACCCATGATTTCCAACGAGAATGTCAAATTTGGACTCGTCTGACCACAGGACACTTTGCCACTTTGCTATTGTCCATTTTAAACGAGGCTTGGCCCACAGAACATGGTGGCGCTTCTAGATCATGCTCAACAATGGCTTCCTTTTTGCATGATAGAGTTTTAGGTGGCATCTGTGGATGGCACGGCGGACTGTGTTTACAGACAGTGGTTTCTTCAAGTATTCCTGGGCCCATTTAGTTATGTCAATGACAGAATAATGCCGGTGAGTGATGCAGTGGCGTCTGACGGCCCGAAGATCACGGGCATCCAGTAAAGGTCTTCGGCCTTGTCCCTTACGCACAGAGATTTTTCCAGTTTCTCTGGATCTTTTGATGACGTTATCCACTGTCAATGATGAGACCTTCAAAGCCTTTGCAATTTGACTTTGAGGAACATTGTTTTTAAAATATTCCACAATTTCTTTACGCAAGCCTTCACAGGTTGGAGAGCCTCTGGCCATCTTCACTTCTGAGAGACTCAGCCTCTCTAAGACATCCCTTTTATAGCCGATCATGTTACACACCTGATGCCAGTGAACTTAATTACTTGCTAAATATTCTTTCAGCTGATTCTCTTATATATTAATTACTTTTTCAGCCCTTTTTTGCCTGTGTCCCAACTTTTTTGAGACCTGTTGCAGCCAGAAAATTTGAAACAAGCTATTTTTGTGGATTAAAATGTAAAATGTCTCAGTTTCAACATCTGAAATATTATCTATGTTTTATTGTAAATAACATATTGGCTCATGTGATCTGAAAGTCATTGCATTTTAATGTTATTCACAATTTACACTTTGTCCCAACTATTTCAGAATTGGGGTTGTGTATACACACACACACACACACACACACACACACACACACACATGCATACATACTCGTTCAAAAATCTGACTGTCCAACCGAGCAATCTTCCCAATTTCAGCTTTAAGCTTTTAGCATGGAATTTACTGAAAAGACTGGTGAGAACAGCATTTGGCATAGCAACCCCACAGAGACCTGTCAGCCAATAAGACAGTGTTTGAACGCATTTCCCTCTAACAATCCCGCCTTTCTTGCCTCCGTTCATTGAATATAAAAAAAAAAATACAGCCACAGCTGTCTGGGTTTACTGACCTTCGGTTGTGTAGTGACATACTGCCCAAAGTGAAGGATTGCTCGGTGGAGAAGAAAAAATATTTTCAGGGCTACAGCCTCGAACGCCCTGGGCAGGCAACACCACTGCTTGTCATTGAATTTGTATTCGTCACAGAGCAGTTACATTCGCCACTGTGACTATAGCGGGTCATCTTCTCCGCGTCACTGATGTGTTCGTCAATGATGAAGTGAGGAGTGCCAGCGGGAACCAATATTAGAGACCGGAGGCTTTCATTTGAATGCATTTAGGTCAATGACGTGACATTGTCTGAGCGCACTACTTTGGTTTAAAATGATTTTAAATGATTCATAATAAGCATCATTTTATTCCATAAAACCCGTTTAATTTGAACATATTTCCAGTTTATCATAAAAATGATATATATTTTATGTTTTGCCATCTCAAACCCTCAAAATGTCGGGTGGCACAACTGTCCGAGCAAGTTAACACTATGTGAAATGTAATAAATATGTTATTTAAAATATGAATTAATATATGGGGGCATAATTTTAGATTGAAAACCTTTCAAATAAACAAAGTTTAATAGTTTAATTGTTCTTAAATTGTTTGGAAAACCGAAATACCCACCCCCTACAATAAAGAATCCATAAGTTACTTTTAAAACCAAGCTCAACTACAAAATAGTAATGTTTAAGGCAGAGTAGACACTCTCAGGTATACTTACTAAAAAGATCACTCAGGGAAAAAAAGAGAGGGAAGTGTGTTTTTTTTTTTTCCAAGAAACTTTTGGTTCTGCCACCTGACATTTTCTGGCTGATGAAATTGCAAATACAGTCTAAAACTGTGCTAAAACCCTGTAAATGTTGTGCAACCAATAAGACTTGTTTAAACACACTCTTCCAACTTCAAATAAATGTATTCTGTACATTTTTGAAGATTTATTTAAAAAAAAAAAACATTTTTAAAAGGCTTATTTGTCATTGACCCATTTACATTGACATCACCCGCTCCATTTCAGTACAGCACCCCTTTTAATTCAGTGCCATACATATGGGCTTCGCTTCATGTGAAGAGAATGTGGGTGATCAAACGTGCTCTGGGAAAATCCCATCAGCAAACCGGGCCAAACGCAGACCGTAGACTGTCAATGACAAGCAGAAAGCCACAAAAAAAAACAAAAAAACGATCTTTCGACCGCAAATGTTGATGATGAAAAGAGGACAAAAGACAAACCTTCCCGAGGAGCTGGTGGACACTCGGGATTCGGTCCTGTCAGACCGCGAGCTGGACACGGTCAGGCCGCGAATATCGTCGCGCCGCCGGTCCTCCGCACCCAGCGCTCGTGCCGTCCCCGCATCACCGCCCGCATGAACTTCCAGCTGCTGCGGTCTCAGGGAAGTGGGCTCTAAACACACGCATGATACCACAGCATAACGCGACTCCTTACCATGTGAAACGGCGGTAGACACAGTTCGATTAAAGACGGATTTCAATAAACAGCTAAACCACATGCGTTTCATATGCAAAACGTATGAGACATGATCGAGTTGCAAATTTTCGCAAGAAGCTTACCAACTGCCACGGATCTCAGTTTCTCCAGAACACCATGCAACCTGCGATGAAATGAAAACTTAATTGTGAGTGTCCTTGATGCGTCAAATACATGGGAGGAAACTGGACCCACGCTAATACAACGGACAAACGTACCATACTGTGAACTTGATGGTGTTGTTTCCAAGAAAGAGCGAAAGGTCATCTGCCATTTGTTGCGCATTCTTCTTATTTGCCACCATTACCATGATGTAATCCGGCAATTCCTCGTCTACATGAGGGACACATTCCCAAAGTTACGATGCAAGAAACGCAAATGAACCAAATCAGCCAGCCTCATAATGCAGTGTACAGCCATTTATCTCAGGACAGCGCAAACCCAATAATGTTGAGTGACTTGCCCCAGTTACATTTTAATTTTTAACAATTTACCAACTCACCCACATACGCCCCAAGTTCTTGCAGTTTCCCCTTGATTGCAGCCTGAAAAATTAAAAAATGTGTAGCATGTCATTTGGCCTTGAATAGTGAACGTTTACTGTTGTCTAGCTCCAACTTCGATGCTCCGAGAGCAGCAAGCTGGCTACCTGTTAAGCTGCTTTCACACCGGACGCAAAACGAATTTTTCGCACGACAGATTACATTCAAAGTCAATGCAAAGACGCGAATGCAGTAGTCGCGTCTTTGCATTGACTTTGAATGTAATCTGTCGTGCGAAAAATTCGTTTCGCGTCCGGGGTGAAAGCGGCTTTAGAACACAACAACAATTTACAATCTTTAGTATCGGTCATTCAGATGGCTAAATTGCACTCCGAGTAAATGGATCGGCTAAATCGGAACGACAGCAAAGCTACAAATCCGCGATTTCTTCTCCCACTAACTTGATCGCTTGGCTACAATTCAGAGCCAATTTTCTAGCTGTAAACTAGCTAACTAACAACCTAAAAAGGTTATTCAAAATGCACTTTGCAGCTCGATAAATACACCTTTCGCTATGCTAGGCCCCGGCTTGCACCATAATCTGTATAACTATAAGCGAGGCTGACTGGTAAAGGCTGATGCATATGAATTTTGCCTTACCCGTATTTTCTTGCTTATCTCCGTGCCGATTTCCATACTGGCCCAGTTTTTAAGCAGTACAGTTACAGCGACAAATAAAGCTGAAATTGAGCTGGCAGACTACGTAAGTTAACTATCAGATCAGACTGACGATGTCATTCGCCGCTAGACCAGCTAGCTGAAGCCATGTATAAGTATACCACAGAACGGTAGGAGCTAGCTAGATTTGTGAATCCAGACCATAGACTTTGTATTCTTCTTCTTCTTTCGGATGTTACATGTAAAAATTTTCTCACTCTGCTGTAAACATACTTTTACCGCCACCTACTGGATTTATAATGTTATACAAAAAAAATCTCACCTTACCCACTGTCCTTGATTACTGTCACCACACGTGCAGAGGCGTAGCCAGAGGGTGGGCAAAGATACGTCCCTTTATGACAGCAATTAGTCCTGGCTAGTTCTCAATCATTTTCCTTTATTGACGCGTTTTCCAATTATCGTAATTGGCAACTGAAGACACGGTTTCTCTCCATGTGCGATCTAACAACGATGAAATCATGGGCTAAATTCAGTACAGCAAAATAATTTACTTATTAATAGGCCAATGCTTCGCGTTGATTGAACTGGTCCGTGTTCTATTGAAACGCGGACTTTCACTATCGGTATTGTGTGGGTTGATTAAAAAAAAAAAAAAAAGTGGCACTCGGCAGTTCAATAGGCTATAAAAAGCACGCGGCTCCAGCTATTTGCGTGAGAGTCGACAGGTATGCACTTTTGAATAACGTTGATTTAAATACAGCAAATACGCGTCCAGATGAATGATTGTCGTCTTACCTAATCGGGGAGAACAAGCAGCACCTGTTAAGTGCGGAGTGCTCTCGGAGTGAACCTTCTGTTATGAAAATGACTGAGAACAGGTCAGGACTAATAATTGTTTTAAACGGGTGTTTTGTACAACCCAATTCTCTGTTCTTGTTCCGTAACTGTACTGAATTTAGCCCATGATTTAATCGCTGTTAGATCGCATATGGAGAGAAACCGTGTCTTCAGTTGCAAATTAGGATGATTGGAAAATGCGTCAATAAAGAAAAATGATTGAGAACTAGCCAGGACTAATTATTGTCATAAAGTAACGTGTCTTGGCTACGCCATGCACACGTGTCTAACGACTCGGTATTCGGCTCCCATTAAACCCATTCTCCAGAATTCCCATAATTTAATCTCTCATCATATCGGTTATCTCTACAGTTTTTCTAGCAGCATGTACTACCATCCTCATGCTTACTGCCTTTATTTTGATTTCACTTGCACAATTTAACCACTATTGCCATCATGAAAGTAAAAACTTTGTTGTGTCCACACTTCTCTGTTCGATACCAGGTCTTTCTTCTTTTCTAACCATCTCCACTGCACCCTGTTCTTTCCTTACTGCTCCCTTTCCTACCCTCACTCTTTAATATGACATGACGTCATATTTTGCACACCTCTGTTCCATCTCAGTGTCTAATTTCATTTGTTCATATTGCTTTGCATCTGCTTCAGGATTACATCCACTGTGACGACAAACAGCCTGCTCTTTTGATACATGCCAATTATGTTCTGTACATTTAGCTTTACCTCACCTTGTGCATCTTTCCCTTACATACTGTCACCAGATGCCCATACTGTTGACACCAATTGCACCGCAATGTAGCCTTGAAAGGTCCTCACCTTTTCGAACCTAGCTCACCACCATGCTGTTTCGCACCTTTCTGTGCCTATAAATTTTCAATACAATCGATTTTCTCCATTTTCGCCAAACAGACATTTTGCGACTGAAATACTTTTAACACTGGGGACTTCAATTAGCATATTTAATGGATCTATTATATATTCAGACCCTATTTTTTTTCTCAAAATGACATTTTGTGTCTAAAGTACTTTTTGATTTAATTCAATTAAGTTTTATTTGTATAGCACTTTTCGCAGACAGACTGTCACAAAGACGTTTTACAGAGCAAATGAAGGGCAGTGCCCAACCTAATCCCCAAAATAGCAAATGAGGCAAAAAAAAAAAAAAAAAAAAAACTCCCAGTGGGGAGAAAATCCTCAAGCAGTGAGAAAAAACAAAAACTCCTCAGTGGGCTCGCTAATTAATAATGTTCAATGAAAGTCCATTAAAACTCATTAAAACATCCAAGCAGTGCCATCTGTGGCTCTGGGAAGTGGCAAGGCAAGGATGGAGTGGAACTGGATCAGGACCTATCGGCACCAGTCTTCAATTTCTCTCCTTTTGAATCTCCTGATATAATTATTATCACTAAAATGCTGGTAATTTCCAAACCAACTCCTATTATTTTTATTCCAACAACAAATAACTTTTCATCTGTTTCATTTTCAATTTTTTTCATCTCTTTCCCTCATCCACCTTTTCACACTCCATTTGTCCGTTATCCAAAACCCTGTTCAAAATCACAATTAAAGTTGACAACCAAAAAAATTGTTTGAGTTCAAGAATTTCTCACCAAATAGGCAAAAGACTGAAGTCGGACTTCATTAACTCATTTGCTGGCAAGAAAAAAATAGCCTTGTGGAAGTACTGTATACTCCGAACCGCAGATGAACATATAACGTTCACAGACATTCGACTTTGGTACGTCACTATGAAATGCAAGTCCACTGACGCCCTTCTCAGATTCATCAATATCAATTCACAAGCCTTTAGTGTGAAAAATCAGAACTAGACATGAAGGAAAACAATGTCTAGCACTTTATTTGTATTAGAATTGTATAAAATGGATGATGTCTTACATATGACCACCCTGCCAAGCCCACTTTTGGAAGTGTGGGGCTGTAGTTAAATCCCATTGTAGTTTACTATGCTTGAGATGTTACATACTGAGTTTTGTCAAATTCAAAATTCAAATTCAAATCGATCAATATTTGTGACCGCTAGAGGGGACGGGTTGAATTGTTTACAGACAACAGACAATGACGGCAGGTGATGGAGTTCACACCATCTTCATAATTCAGCTGATCAATGACCAGTTGAGTTAAAAACCTACTCTTAACAACGAATGAGACTTTGGGGTAAAAATCATTGATGGCAACTGAGACCAACAGCCATAAACACATACTGTTCTGATGATGATGATGATTGATGAATAAAGATTATATCACACCTCTTCACAATGTATTTTGAAATAAAAAAGTTCAAGTATATATGAAGGCTGAGTAGTATTTTAAAAGAGTCAGTTTATTTACACGCATGCATTCATTCATAAACAGAGCCCATTATTATCATTGGTGGCAAGTGAGAGCAACAACGCAAAACACATACTGTTCTGATGATTACGAAGATGATTGATGAATAATGATAATATCACACTGCTTTACGATGTATTTTGAAATAAAAAATAAACAATCAAGTACATATGAGGGCCGAGTGTCATTTTTAAAGATTCAGTGTATTTCCACACATGCATTCATTCATAAAAAGAGCCCATTATTACAGCTCTGCGATCCATTCAAAAGTGATCGGTGGACAAAATCAAACCTGCAGTAAGACTTACATCACTTAGCTTCTTACAAGCTAAATATGTTGTAGCGCATAGTAACAGTATAATTTACGGTTTATTTAACGTTGCTCCAGATTTACTGAATGTTTTAAATCAGGCAGATTCTTTATGGTGACATTTTAGGCACTTGATGTGCATTCACGGCTTATTCTGAGTTTGGGCCAATCAGAATTCGCTGGAGTCTTTGCGTAACACTAACCGGAAATCCTGCGTGCTCATGATTAACACCCAGAGGTGCTTTGCGGCTGTGTGAACGTGCCCGTACGTTCTTCGCTAAAATGGCGGTGGCCGTGAGGTCTTTGCAGGATCAGCTGGAAAAGGCCAAGGAAAGCTTGAAAAATGTGGATGAAAATATTCGGAAATTGACCGGGAGAGATCCCAATGACCTTAGGTATGTTTGAAGTTAATCAATAAATAAGCGTATCGACTTGTGTGTAGTTAAATTATTGTAAACTATCGCGCAGTCCGTTGCACGCAGCGTTTGGGTCCTTAAGTAACTGACATGATGCAGTTAGCCGGCTCGGTAGTCCGCTAAGATTTATAACGCTGAACCTCCAGCTGGTCGTCTGATCTGCTGGCTAATATTCTTTACCTTTACCGTATGTATGCCAGTACCCTCCCCAGCGAGCCAACCCTTGCAGCTAGCTGGAAAGTTATTACAGCTAATTGGCTAGTTAGCCAGCTAGCTACGCGAGTTCATCGGTTCCGCTGGGAGAGGGAAACGAGGCCTAGCTAGTCGGTTAGCTAGCTAGCTAGCAAGTTGGGTCTGGTAGATGCATTTGTTTTAGCATGGCAACAGCCAGCATTTATTTACTCTTTATAATTAGACAAATCAGTTAAAGTGCCATCACAAAGTGACAAAGTCAACAGTCTTGCAATTCTGTAACTTTATCGCAAATTTTTTATCGTGTAACACTTGCTTGTACGCAGTGTATTGAAGCCTTACTGAAAGAACTGAGCTGGAAATAACAAGATCAAATAAAAGCACACAATCGTACCAAAATTCTGTTGTGGTTTCCCGACTAGATGTTTACATATTTTTGAGGTCGCCTTGTTCGTGAATAATTGGAGAGAGACAGAATCCTCAGAAGCCATCTTTATTCCCAGCCTTGAAGCGTGCAATGATCCAAACCCGGTGAGCAGTCCCTGGCCAGGCAGTGTCAACTCGGCATTCTTTACAGAGCAATATTTATGGGAAAAACTCAACCAACTTTGCTCCAATCAAAATACATGGGTTGTAACCATCTTATCACTAACAAACTTTGCTCCAATCACAATTCATGGGTTGTAACCATCTTATCTTTAACATTTTTTTTACTCTCCAATTTTGTTTATTAAACTATGGTGGAATATAGAAGTATTGGTTTTTAAAAAAAATAAAAGGAATATATACTAAAATGGAATGGAAAATTACAGTCAAGAGAGGAAAAATACAGCCAAAGGAATAGGATACAAGTAGATACATAAATGATTCAATTGATTGTTTTTTTTTCAGTAACAACTAATGATTTTACTGAACAAATATTGATCAAAGCTACAGAAATCAAGTGCATCACCTGATTATGTTTTTGAATCAACTAAACAGAAGCCTGCTTACTAATCAAAGCTACAGAAGCCTGCTGCTTATGTGTGTGAGCTGCTCATGTGTGAATTGAATTGCTTGCATGTGTGTGTGACTGTGTGTGAACTGCTTGTATGTGTGTGTGTCTGTGTGTGAACTGCTTGTATGTGTGCGTGCGCATGTGTACGTGTGCTGCGTGTGTATGTGTGAACTACATGTGTCTGTGTGCACTGCTCGTGTGTGTGAACTGCTTGTGTGTGTGTGTGTGTTTGCACTGCTCATCCCCTCCCTATGCGTATGTGAACTACTTGTATGTGTGTGTTATGTTAAGTGTGTGTGTGTTACTGCTGCTTACATATGGTTATTGATTATGATTGATCTACTGATGAATATGTGAATATATGATGAGAAATATTGAAATATAATCCTCAACAGTTCATGCTACACGTATGAACACAGGCAGAATTATCAAAAAAAAAAGGGGAATGAAAAGTGCGTACAATGCGCACAACCGTCCCTAAGGGTTAAATGAAAATTAATGTAAGAACGGAAAATGGATTTGTTATCTGTTTTGACTTCAATTCCCCAAATACTTTGCGGCTGTGGTTATGTTTGGGGAGAGGAGAACGGTATTATGTACGGAAACGCATTGCATTCACAGGATAAAAAAAAAAAATACAGATTTCGTAATTACGAGATCTTGAGAAAAGATTAATGCTACACTCACCGTGCTCTGTGTGATATAGCCAACCTGAATATTTTGGGTCCACAGCCCACTCTGGGTTCCACCCCTACCTCGATGTTTAGAGGACTGGGGCCGGGGGGGGGGGTTGGTGGAGGAGGAGGAGGCGCAGATGGTGAAGTAGGCCGGTGTTCTGACAATTTGTGCTGCCTTGTCAAAAAATGCTACTGTAATGCAAAGCGATCGTAAAGTCTTTGTTTTCATCTAAATATTGCAATATGAATCAGTTTACAGTAGTAACTTTGTTATTTGTTAGCTTATTATAACATGAGCAGATGTTATAATAAGTTGGGTAAGTTTGTTTGAAGATATATGCCGCATGCCATTATCATCCAATCTCTGCATTTTACGGAAAACCCAGCGTGTACATGCAAATATGTATGCGCTCACAGGTCGAAAGGCGCACCAAAAAAAGACGTATATTTATGATATTTGAAGATACTTGAGATGTGAGCGAAGAAATGGAGCCCAAGATTTTAGGTTTGCGCAAGCGCAGAACGGCGAGGTAGCATATTTTGATAGGTAGCAAAATTTGACAGAACACCGGCTTCTTTGAATAAAGTACTCTGATATTTTTGACTGCTTTTTCCCATCCATTACTGTACACTAGAGAAAACCACGTGCAATTGTCAAACATGGCAGAAAGCCACGCGCAAACACATCGGTAGCCTTGATAAGAAACTAAACGAATTGCATATAGCCTATCTTAATGAAACAATATGTGGGCAAGCAGTTGATGGGAGACACCATTCAAATGTTTAGTTTGATGAATAATTATCTTACCTCCACATGTCCTTCCCACGACGACGACAGGTTATTGTATATCCGAATAATTAGCTTCTTCCCGATGCAAAAAAAAAAAAAAAATGTTGGCGTAGCAACAGGTGATGGATGGCGCAGTAACAGATTTAACCAACAGATGGGGGCCGCTATGCGGCCTCATCGCGATGCGGCCTTATTTTATTGTCTATGCATGCATGGATGCAGCAGAATTTTTTTTCGGGGGGTCGTAGTCAAGGCGGGGGGCATTTGTTGTCAAGTCGGCCGCCCTAACTATAAAGCGCTGCGGGAAACCCTGGAGTTTAGCTGATTTTCCCTAACAATCCAGCAGAAGCACGTTCTGGACAAGTTCATAACATCTACTGTTCTATTATTGGCCAGATATTCGTCAACTTGCTTAAAATATTTATGCATTGTTAACAAGTTTCCTTCGCTCCTCTAGACCTGGCCAGACGAGGAGAATAACAATTCCTGGCCTTGGTGTAGGGCGAGGTCGAGGGATTCACTTGCTAAGGTTTGTGATTTCTGACTTTGGATTTGCAGAATTAATCAAATGTGTTTCTGTGGACCTTAGTATGCAAAGGCACAGTTGCTCATGGGTTTATTGCTTGTTTATAAGGCGGGGGCTCTCGGACAGTGGTGGTGGACCCCCGGCTAAACAGAGGGACATTGAAGGAGCCCTACTTAGGTGAGTCTTCTACTGTTGGAATAGATCATTATCTGGCTTTTATCTCAAGCACCGTACTAGGGCTGCAGTAAACGATTATTTTAGCAATCGAGTGTTCTATCAAATATTCTCACGATTAATCGAGTAATCTAATAAGTAATGGTGCGTGCTTGGTCAGTTATTTAATTGAATCACCTTTGTTTTATTCAGGTGCAATAGTACTATTTAAAGAGAAAATAAGACAGATCTCAAAAATGGAAAGCCAATAGTTTAATTTTTTCACTATGTTTTTATTTATACTGTTGTGTTTTATGTTTTCTCTTGCTTAGATAGTACTTATTGTTATTGCTTTTTTATTGGTGCTTATCTCACTTTTAAAATAAGCTAAAGCCATGGTGTTTGAGGTGGAAAACATTTATGATTTTTCTTATCAAAGATCTAAAATGGGTCAATCGACCCCTAAAAACAGCAATATGAAAAGGTTCATATTTAATATGATGCATCCAACTTCAAACAAAAGGAGTGTACTATCACACTTTTTTCCCTCTGATATCCGGCAGCGCCTGGCACACTGCTGGTCATCAGAAGCAAAGGGCAGAAAGAGAGGAGAGTGTGCGCGACTAACCTAATTATGACACGAATGAAGCCCATACTTGAACAAATTCACTGCAGGGTTTTATTTTCTGTGGCTTATTAATTTCTTGAACAAAACTTGGCTTATGTAGGGACACATAGCCACCAAACTGATTTACGTCTTCGGCCATCGTTAAATATTGCCTTAACTAACTCGCGGTCTTTAATAGCCTTAATCACGACTAGGCAAAACATTAACTTATGTAAAATGCAACTGCTAACGTTTGCTACCTTGTTGTGTCGTTCCACTCAATGATCTGAATGCATAGACTGGATGTTTTCAGTTCAAGTGCAGCAACATTGACGAAGTGCTTTTGAGGCGAGCTAATTCCGTTTTACAGTAGAGGCACTGCACTATATTTTTTCAACGTGTAGAGATCCCACACTTTGGACATTTTCTGTGTTTTTAGCTGGGGTGTCTGTTGTTTTGGCTCGCAATTTTCTTTTTTCTCATCCTCCGTGATCTTTGTAGTTCGCGCTCATGTTTCATTCCTTTCACGTTAGAGCTACCGTATTAATGTGCATATAAGCACAACGCCTATGAGTGTATGTGTGCCTATAGTTGAGTGCAGGTGCACAAGCCTATAATTGAGACCAATTACATTTCTTCCCCGCTAAAAACCATTTTCACATACAGGCGCTTCCCAGACAATTTTGCATTACAATTGAACAAAATGGACTTTAATTTAAATCAGGTGTCAGTTGCTGTGCTCCACAGCGCCTTAAGGGGAGTGCATTTCTGTTGGAGGATGCCGTCCCCATAAGCACAGATGCTGTTGGCAGCCGACAAAACGTCAAAATAAAAAATATTGTGCACATGGGGATCACATGATCTTTAGCTGTACGAACTTACCTGGGATACATCCACTGAAGATTTACAGTTTTTATTTGCTCAACAGATGCGGGACTCTCATCAGACTCTCAGACTTAGAAAACAATACATAACTGTGAAAAATGTGCATAGCTATTTTTAATATTTGCGTGCGCCTTTTAGTTAACACTGAGGCACGCCTATATTCGAACGTAGGAGCATGCGCCTCTGTGTGAGACAGCTTTTTTTTTTTTTTTTTCCCCTCCAATGATACGAAAATATGCATTATTTAACTTATTAGGTTTTGCACTTATATGCGCATCAATACAGTACAGCGGAAACAAAGGTACTGTGCCACAGAATTAAGCGTCCTTCTTAAAAAGTGTTGTATTCCGGATTTAAACGAAGCCTCGAAGCATATAATTTGCCTCGAAGCATTTTAGTAATCAAATTACTCGATTTATTCGAGGAATCGTTTCAGCCCTACGCCGTACATTTTTAGACTAATTAGGGGCCAGTCCTTGCTGTGGGGTTAAGAACCTCGCTCCAGTGCCCAGTTGCTGCATTAATATATTATTGCAACCTTGAGACTCGAACCAGCAACCATCTGAGTCATAGTCAAGCACGTTTGCTGTTGGGCCACTCTAGAATGGTAAATTAACCCTGGTCCTGCCGATCGCTGATATATGCAGGACCCACACTCGTTTCCCGGTGTGCCAGTGGTGAATATGTCTTTCCCCGGTTGCTGTTTTCCTGTATGCCTGTCCTCGATGAGCATTAGCCTTGAGGCAGGAACGGGGTTAAGGGAATAAAGCTCATTGAGTTTTTCTGCTGTGAGTTGGCCACTGTCATCAGTAGCGTCTTTAACCAGGTGATGTCAGTTCTGCCCTTTCTTTTCCATGCAGTCTTTGTACTGGCTGCGGGATGAAATCCATTTCACACCTGGATTTGCTTGTACTTAACCATGGGCCTTTCCCTCCCTTAAATATTGTGATGCGAATATGCAGATAGGTTTGAATGTCGTAAATCAGTAATCCCAATTATAATACTCAATTTCACTTTGCAAACTCATTCTCACGGTTTAAAACCCTGTGTTTACTCGGCACTCGTGTTTCCAGGCTGGCCGGTGACCAAAGGGCGAGAAGAGAACCTCGCCCTGACAGTGATGCCGACGCTGATGATGATGACGATATTAAAAAGGTAAATGGGGGGGTATTGGATTGGGGACTGTTCGTCCGTCCGTCCGTCCAGGCCACAATGGGGACTGGATTTCTGTGAAACTATTATACCAAGATGTGCGCAATTTTGTATGCTTAGTACGCTGCTCATGATGTACGTTGAGTTTGAAAATGGATGTCAAATTATTATTTTATTTAATTTTTTTTTCCCTGAGTTATGGCCCTTGATCCTGGCGGGGGATAGTGATGACACTGTCGTCTTGTTTGAAACCACATGTAGGAATTGTACTTTTTCCACAATTTAAGGCTAGCTAAATTGAACTATTATGTACTATGTCAGGCCTCGATTTAAGGTATTTTTAGGGCAAGGCCACTTGGCCTTTTAACATTGGGGCATCAGGGCCAAAATGTAGGGCACCAAGGCCAAAACCAAATTAATCAATTTTGCAAGAAAAATAAGTGATAATGACATTGTATGTAGATAAGACAGTATAAATCAATAATTAGGAGCGCATTGAAAACCAATATTTGATAATTTTTAAAATTGTTAAATTTTTTATTCAACTTGCAGCAATTTATCGACAGAACAATCAAGACCAATACATGACCAATAATTAGAAATGATAATGAAAAAGTTAATGTCTATTGCCAACATTTATATAATTGGCATTGAAAGGATGATGATATAAATGCAAAAATCCAAAACTTTTGTTGACTTTGCGGCATTTATTTTCACCATCCTTAGAGTTGTCACTCAGCTGTGCATCATGCCAGACAACGCCCTTTAGCCATGACTGCATTCAGAATCTAGAACGGATTCTCGGGGCTTATTGCTTAATGAGCCTCGCAAACTAATTTACGCAAATCTGTGCTACACAAGCGCTGAAATTATAAAGACACATTGGTATTTTACGACATCATTTATGTGCGGAAGAAAACACTAATTTTATGGTGCAATGTTCAACAATTCCATCGAAAATAAAATAGAATGCCGTTGTTCAACAACTTAGTCTGAACAGCTGTTGCTACCCGGAAAAGTAAACTGCGAGAGGTTTTTGTTATCAAGCACTGAAAGATGAGGTTTCCGATGGCCTTTGTTACTGCCGACGGACCGCTACTGCTGAGCAGTCTGGCACGACACTGAACGCTCTGCACAAGCTAACGTTGTTGGCGAATGCTCTCTCCAGCTCGCTCTCAAAGTTCAGTTTCTGTTGAGGAAAGTTATACAACCACCGTTTTCACCCAGCCCAAAAACACACCTATACTTGACACCAACAGTATTTAATTGCTTGTGCTTAAAACATTATCTGACCTGATTTTTTCTCCAGCGGTAAGGATGGATGGTTGTAGGATACCAACCTCACACAACGTTGCCTATTATTCGTGAGTGAGTGGGCTTGTCGTTGGTCGCACAAAGTGCTCAGAAGTCCACCGCAGCGTGACAACGGGAGCCGCACAGTTCAGTCGCTGTGTCTCAAATCGCCACTCAGGGTAATTTTTGGGCACCACGGCCACTGGAAAAAAGGGCAAGCCAAACTGGCCATTTGAGTAGTCGGGCTTTACGGCCACGCAGGGGGGCAACCATGGCAATTGACGCTAGGCCGTGGTATAATTCATGCGCTGCTATATATATATACATATATATATATATATATATATATATATATATATATATTTTTGTCTATTTGGTGCTCGTACTAAATGTAACCTTTCTACAGCTAACGTGATGCTCCTTGCGAGTATTATCATTCATTATTAATATCTCTGTGGACATATCATTCATTTTTAATACCGTTTATTACTCAGAGGCGATGTAGGTTAATTTGTGAATGTTTTAAAAAGGACGCAGCCTTTCTATGGAAGAGAATGGTGAGATGTCTGTGCTGATGGGCCCTGTGTGCAGTTTGTCTCTCAGTGTAACTTGTAAAGCCACTGACTGTCTGAGCCTAAACCATTCTCCCCTACAGCCAGCCGTGCAGTCGTCAGTGGTCAACACCTCCAAAGAGCGCACGCGTCATGACCTCATTCAGGATCAAACCATGGACCGAAAAGGGCAAGCAAAAGGTAGCCTGTTTTTTTTTTTTTTTTTTTTTTTTTTTTTCTCTGTCTGTGGACATTTTGTTTCTGGTGCTGATCTCGAATACAGTTAAATATTTTTAAACTGTATTCGAGTATTTTTCTGGGATTAGACTGCGGGGCCCCGGGGGGATGTGCCATCTTATGATCATTCTGGGTTTTTTTTTTTTTTTTTTTAGACTAAGTGTATTATTTGTTTGATCTGCAGGAATCGGCGCATGTTTGGCCTGTTGATGGGTACTCTGCAGAAGTTTAAACAGGAGTCCACTGTGGCAACAGAGAAGGTATGAAGGCATTGACTGGTTGACATGCGGACAGCATCTGATGTGCGCAGGAATGAGTTGGAGAAACTGCATAATGTCTCATTTATTGATGCATTAGCTGTTCACCTGTGAGACATGCAATGCATGTTTTCCCCTCAAACCTGTCGCATTTCAAACCCTCACAAACAAGCACTGGAGTAGACGTTGGGCCGCCTCCCTGCGGTGTGTGAATCTGGGGGCGTTTGAAAGCCTACAGCACGAGAGGGGTGTTTTACAAAGCGAGATTTGCGGGTTAGCGCGGTATTTGGAGCCTAAGGTTGGCACAGGAAGAGGGAGAGTGATTTATAGGAATGGCATTTGTCTGGGAGACGCGATAGCGCAGTGGTTCAGTAAATTTGACTTGGGATCAAAAGTTCAAGCCCCGGCCACGACCTTCGCGATGTGTTCTTGGGCGAAACGCTTCACTCCCACACTCCACTTCACGCCTCACTCCACCCAGGTGTGTAAATGGGTACCAGCAAATAGTCAGAGAAACTTGACTAAGAGCTGGGGGAGTACCTGCGATGGACTGGCATCCCATCCAGGGGGAGGAGTAATACTCCTAGTCGCTTCATACCACAGAAACCGGGGTTAAGCACCGGGCCGATGGGCCACTAGGCTGGGAACAGGCTTACTTACTGTACATTTTTGTCCGGTCAGGTAAGTCGAAGAAACTATCATTTTTGAATAAAGCATTAAAACTGCTGTACAGTGAGGCATTGCTGAGCCAAATGGGTTAAGTAGAACTAAAGTTATTTACGTTTAACTGCTAATATGGATGTGGCTCGAGATGTAACAGAGGAAATCTTTAAACACTGATTTATCGGCCTGTGGTGGAGACATGAAGTTGAAATTTGGAATACAGCCCTTTTTTTACCACGGTGAACATCTTTTTAAAATTCTATCCAAATGAGGCGTAGTAAGGGTATATGAGGTGGCTGGTTTTGTATGGAATGACTCGATTGTGGCTCTCTTTTAGCCTGCCATAGTAATTTATGGTATCCCTGACCGCAAATGTAGGCTTTGTTGAGCCAGCTCACGCGAAGAAAGGCTGGCAAATGTTGAACTTGCCTGGTAGTACAGCCGTTATCTCTGCAGGGATTATTCCTCAGATACAGAAGCTGCTCACAGAGAGATGCACCCTGGAGCATGATCTTCAACCATCTGAATTTAGAAGTCGTTGTAGAAATTGCACAAATAAATTAATTAGTTTGCCCCCTCTCAGTATGATAATGTGTATTAGGCATCATTGAAAATTCTTAGATTATGCCGTTAAATCTGGATCATTTCAGTTCATTGTCCTAGCGGAACCAGTAAGCTTAACGGCTTTGAGCTGCATGTCTGCTATGGTAAATGTTACAAGCTGTAGACATGGATTGTCTGTAATGTTTTTGAAAGTAAATGATTTTCTGTATGTGACTGTTTGAAGCCAGACACTAAATTACAATTTTAAAGGGTTTTGAATGCTTCCAAACACTTTGATTTATCGCTGGTAATTTGCGCCTCGCGGGTAACAGAGACAAAAGCCCTAATGCCTTTTTACAAGCTGGTTTTCTGTGTCGTTTCTGCTGTCAGTTTTCATAAGAAGCAAATTCTTCCCATTACCATTTGGCTGGCTCAGTACTGATGTCAATACATTCACAACTTCATCTCCAAGCCACTAGCTTGTATTCTCTTACTTGCAGTTCACCCTATCAAAATGCTTTGCTACTATCAAAATGGGCTGCGATTATGGATGGTGGTGGCCTTTAATTGATGATGGGACTGGGAAAAATGGTAGGTAATGAAGCTCAGCCCTCTCTTTCAGGAGAAAAGGCGTTTGGAGATCGAGCAGAAGCTGGAGGTCCAGGCGGAACAGGAGCGTAAGAAAGTGGAGAGCGAGAGGCGGGAGCTCTTTGAAGAGCGACGAGCCAAACAGACCGAGCTCCGGCTTCTGGAACAGAAAGTGGAACTCGCTCAGCTGGTAAGTGGCGCTCGCAGTATCCCAGGGCTGCCCAACCCTGATCTATTGGATCTACTATCCTGAAGGGTTTCATTCTAACCATAACAAAGCAGACCTCATTCAACAGCTAAAGCAGGGCTGCCCAACCCTGTTACTGGAGATCTACCGTCACTTAGGTTTATGCTACAAACCTAAAGAATGACCTTGATAAAGCACACCTCCTGCAACAACAGGAGCAGGTCTGTCCAACCCTGCTCCTTGTGATCGGTCATCCTGTTGGTTCCTGGAGATCTAATGTCTTGTAGGAACAAGCACACATTCTACTACTACAGGTCATATTGAGCTGGTGTTTAGTGGAGTTGGGTGTGTTGATGTGAGGTTTGGGTGATGATGTACTGGATGTTTGCTCCTGAGCCTGAGGAACCTAATTTGGCAGCCCTGCAGTATCCCAAAAGCACCTCCAGTGCAATATTTGACGTGGTGGACATTTTGTTTTGTTTGATAGACATTGCTTAAAGTGTTTTTGTTTTGCAGCAAGAAGAGTGGAATGCACACAACGTTAAAATTGTGAAATACATCCGCACAAAAACCAAGCCTCCCATTTTCTACATTCCTGGACGAATGTGCTCCGCCACGCAGAAGCTGTTGGACGAGTCTCAGAAGAAAATGAACGGTAAACGCCCAGCAACATTAATGAACTTTAATGTATTACAGTTGTGACCCGTAATGCTAAAACTTTCAATTGAACGTGAACCATTTGTGTGATTGAGTGGAGTACCATAATGCCTTTATTTTTCGCTGAATGGTAATCTCCTCATGGACCCTCCGCCCCCGAGGAGAGGAGTAGCGGTTGGGTGTAGTGTGGACCTGGTGGCAGATGAGGGTGAAGATGCTGGCATTCATAACCCCGGTTATTGATGCTGGCTCTTGGGACATGGAATGTCACCTCACTGATGGGGAAGGAGCTGGAGCTTGTGCGGGAGGTTGAGTGGTGCCGGCTAGATATCGCCGGAATCGCCTCTACGCGCTATTGTGGCTCTGGAACCAAACTCTATAGTAGGGATAGGACACTCCTTTCTCTGGAGTTGCCCAAAATGAGAGGCAGCGGGCAGGCATGGGGATACTTGTATCTCCTTGGCTGAGTGCTACTGTGGTGGAGTTCGCACCGGGGAATGAAAGGGCCTCTGCAGCGCACTTGCGGATAGCTGAGGGGAATGCTCTGGCTGTTTGTGCTCATGCATCTAACAGTAGTTTGGAGTATCCAGCCTTCTTGGAGTCCCTGAACAGGTTCTTGGAAATGGCTTCAACTGAGGATACCATAATTTTGTTGAGGGACTTCAACGCTCACATGGGCAATGACAGAGACAGTTGGAAGGGAGTGATTGTGAGGAACGGCCTCCCTGATCTGAACCGAAGTGGTGCATTTAGATTTCTGTGCTAGTCATGGAGTAGCCATTACAAAAACCATTTTGGAGCATAACGGTGTTCATAATTGTACTAGGTTCTAGAAGTACCGAGGTTGATGATCGCTTTTGTAATGTATGTTTCGGACACTTGGGTGGAGAGAGGAGCAGGGCTGTCAACAGATCGCCACCTGGTGGTGAGCTGGATCAGATGGCAGGGAGGACTGCTGGACAGACCTGGTAAACCTAAACACGTTTAGGGTTAACTGGGAACGTTTGGTAGAGGACCCTGTCCAGGCTTTTTTTCAACTCGCACCTCCGGAAAAACTTTTCCCATATCTCGGGAGGCTGGAGACATGGAGTCCAAGTAGACCCTGTTCAAAGTCTCCATTGTGGAAGTGGCTGCCTTGACCTGCGGCCTGAAGGTTGGTGCCGGTCGTGACGGCTACCAGAGGGCTCGTTGGTGGACACCATCAGTGAGGGAGACCGTCAAGCTGAAGGTGGCCCTTTAGGCTTAGTTGGCCCAGGTGACACCTGACTCGGCTGAGCAGTATTGGCAGGCTACAAGGGACTGCAGCCATGGTGGTCGCAGATGCAAAACCTTGGGTTTGGGTGGAGTTTGGGGAGGCGTTGGAGAAGGACTTTCGGGTGGCCTCAGAGAGGTTCTGGCAAACCGTCAGACGACTCAGGGAGGGGAGGCTGGTTTCGCCCAGGCTGTTTTCAGCAGGGGTGGGGAACTGCTGACCTCGACTGGAGACACAGTTGAGCAGTGGAAGGAGCTCTCTGAGGGACTCCTGTATCCAGTCCACATGCCCTCCATTGAGGAGGCAGGGACGGAGGACTTGGATGAGTCATTGCCCATTTCCCTGGTGGAAGCCAGGGAGTTAGTCGAAAAGCTCGGCAGTGGCAAGTCACCAGGGGTGGGCGAGATTTGTTCTGAAATGCTGAAGGCTTGAGATGTTGTTAGGCTGTCATAGTTGACACGCCTATTTAACATCGCCTGGATTTTGGGCACAGTACCCTTGGACTAGTTGACTGGACTGGTGGTTCCCATTTTTTTAGAAAAGGGACTGTAGGGTGTGCTCCAACTATAGGAGGCATGCACACGACTTGGCCTCCCAGGGAATGTTTATGCCAGGATGCTGTAAAGGACACTTTGCCTGACCGTCGAACCTTGGATCCAGAGGGAGCAGTGCGGGTTCCGTTCTGGCCATGGAACCTTGGACTATATTTTTTCTCCTTGCACGGGTACTGAAGGGGTCGTGCGAGTTTACCCATCCAGCCCACATGTGTTTTGTGGACTTTAAAGGCTTATGACTGTATCTCACAAAGTATTCTGTGGGGGTTGCTGCAGAAGTGTGGGGCTCCGGGGTCATTAGTTCGAGCATCTGATCCCTGTACAACCATAGTTGTATCTGCAATCTCACTCTAGTTTCCAGTTAGTGTTAGACTCCGCTAAGGGTGTGCTTCATCACCCATTTTGCTCATTATTGTCATGGGCAGGATATCAAGGCCAGTGTTTACCATACATTGACGAGATTACGACGGCCCGCCATAGTCTATTTTACCCCCGTCATAGTCTCAATATGCGCAATTGCCGCGTGTTGTTCATACATGCGCACATTTAAAAAAAAAAAAAAAAAGGGAAATAGGAAAGGTACTGGAAGATGCGGAATTTGTGCAATTCCCCCCCCCCGTTCAACAAAATGAGAATCACCCCCCCACACATGTGCCCCCATATTCTCCAAAAATTCTGTGGGAAACACTGAAGGCACAGTCGAGCCTTGGAGGGTGTCCAGTTTGGTGGCCTCAGGGTTGCATCTCTGCGGTTTGTGAATGTGTGGGCCCGTTGGCTTCATCGCGCTGTGCCCTCCAGCGTGCATTGGAGTGGTTCGCAGCGGAGTGTGAAGCGGTCAGAATGAGAATCAGTTCCTCCAAATCTGTGGCAGTTGCTCTCTGGTGGAAAAATGCAGATTGTCCCCTCCAAGTGGTGGTCTGTTACTCCAGGTGGAGGATTTTAAGTATCGCAGGCTCTTGTTTACGAGTGAAGGTAGAATGGAGCGTTAGATTGACCGTTGGATTGGTGCAGTGTCTGCGGTGATGCGGGCGTTGTACCGGTCCGACATGGTGAAGAAGGCGCTGAGCCAAAAAGCTAAGCTCTTTATTTACTGGTTGATCTATGTTCCAATCCTCACCTATAATCTCGAGCTTTGGGTCGTGATCAAAAGAACAGGATTGTGGCACAACAGGCCGAAATGAGCTTTCTCTGTGGGGCGGCTGCGCTGACCCTCAGAGAGAGAGAGTGAGGGGCTCAGACATCCGAGAGTGACTCGGAGTAAAGCTGCTGCTCCTAGGCGTTGATAGGAGTCGGTTGAGGTGGTTCGGGCATCTGGTTTGGATGCCTCCTGGACGCCTCCCTTTTGAGGTTTTCCGGATTTGTCCAACTGGGAGGAGCTCTGAGGCAGACCCGGGCCACACTGGAGGGACTATATCTCCCGGCTGGCCTGGGAACAGCTTGGGGTCCCCAAGGTAGAGTTGGAGGAAGTAGCTGGGGAGGGGAGCGCCTGGGCCTTTCTGCTTACTGTGTTACCCTCGTGACCCGGCCCCGGATAAGCAGTTGAAAATTGATGGATGGAGGGATTAGTGAATGTGAGCTTTTTGTGTCAATCTATTGTATGCTATAATGCTCAGGGCTTCCGCCAAAATATTTTTCAGAGGGGGATTTCCCCCTTTCCAACTTTTTTTGGGGGGGATTTTCAATTTGTCAGGGGGGATTTCAGTATGTAACGGCTAGCTGTCACAACCATAAGAGACTGTAACAACTATTCATTTAGGATATTCAGATGAACTGAAACAAGACAAAAGTTCTCACAAAAATAAAACATTTTTTCAACGAAAATAATTACTGCACTCAGTGACTGAGTGACCGAGTAGAATTTGAAAAATAAAAAAATACAAGTTACAACTGCCATTGACTATAATCAGATAATGGATATTACGCGACAGAACGGTATGCTTTAGAACAGGACTGGGCTTGGCTAGATTCTCTAGTCAACAAACAAACCTGCAAAGACACAAAAAATAGCAGGGCTTTCGCTAAGCAGCGCGATTCTCGGTCGTTACGTATATCCACAGGGAACCTCTACGTGAAAAACGAAATTGACAAGAACGGAAGGCGACACTTTGGAAACCGTTATCGTACACCCATAAATTAAAGACTGGCATTGACAGCATGGAAAAAAAAATCATTAACGTACAAACCATCACCCCCATTATAAAAATTATTCACTTGATTTGAAGCGAGTCCTGTGAATAAACATTTTAACGAATAGGCGACAGGTGCAGGCGGTTGCAAACCTTGTCCCCCAAGGCGAAAATATGTACAGCGCTGGGCAGGCTAGTGATTACCATGTCTGAAATTAGGGGCGACATTGGCCATGAAGATGTATAGCCACTGCCCTGATTGCGGTGCGCAATCTAAAGGGAAGATTCGAGATCCTCTGCGGTCAGCGGCAAGGCAGAAAACGTGCCCAGTGATCGGCTAGTTACTCTCTGAATGTCCAATCTGTTCAGATTTTGTGGGCGTGAATGAACGTGCGAGTCAAGCAGTACTTGTATAGGTACTTTAAAGCCGCTTGCACACTGGGCCGAAACAAATTTTCGCACGACAGATTACATTGACTTTGAGCGTAATCTGTCGTCGCTGCGAAAAACTTCGTTCGTGTCCAGTGTGCAAGCAGCTTAATTCACTGAAAACGTGTGCGGGAATGGCCTGCTTTGACTATTTTTTTTTTTTCTTGCGGGCGCTAGGGCAGGTTTTGCGGGAATCCCGCAATCGCGCTGCTTGGCGGAAGCCCTGATGCTAATGCTTCTAATTGAGTGTGAATCTGACCTTAATACTCCACTTGTGACTCGCTTCCCTTCCCAGTCATGCTCGAGGCGAGGCGCGCGGAGTTTGCCGAGCACCTGAACAAGATGGAGGCGCCGCGGCCGCTGACGGCAGTTCCTGCGCGACAGAGACCAGGAGACCAATTGGCGAGAGGAGAAGAAGCCAGAGGTTAAGTTCGCCGGCCAGCAGGCGGAACCAGGACCACAGAATAAGAGCGATGTAGAGACGGAGGAAGTGGGGATGGAGGAGGTGAGCGTCACACAGAGCGATGGAGAACAGGAAATGCAATCGCAAGACGAGGAGAGCACTGCACAGGTGAAGCAGCCAGTGGAGGTGAATAAAGTTGATGAGGAGGAGGAGGAGGTCGAGGAGGATGAGGATGGTGGTGATGGGACAGCGGGGGTCCGGGGGCAGGAGGAGGAACCGGCTGCTGTGGCGGATGTTGAGGTGGTGGAGCCGGTAGATGGATTTCAGAAGATGGAGACGTCTGTAGAGGAGAGCTCACCTGTGTTAGAGATGGAGGTCAGTAATGAAAAGATGGAAATCGCTGAGGTTGAGACAGAGGGCGACAAAAAACTTCCATCCAACCCTCCGCTAGAAGCTCCAGAGTTGGACAGAGGGGAGAACGGCCTTGAAGCTCAGACAGTGGCTGAAACACTAGCCCCGGTGATGCAGACAGCACCAGGGGAGGAACTCGCCGTAGAAACCGCCAGGTCAGAAGGCCCCAATACCGAACCATCTCAGCAGAGCAGCACTAGTGATCAACCGGAGGCAACCCCTGCCCCCGAGCCAGAGAGCGGTCCCCATCTGCCGTTGCAGCCGGACCCCAATGCGAAGGCCCGGGGCCCCGAGGAGGATCGGCGGGGGAGACCTCGCGAGAAGAGGGGTCGGAGCAGCTCCAGCTCCTCGTCCGGATCATCATCCAGCTCCAGTGGCTCCTCTTCATCATCGTCCTCCTCTTCCTCGGGCAGCAGCTCCTCCTCCTCTTCGAGCAGCAGTTCCAGCAGCAGGAGCCGCAGTCGCGGCCGGGGCGGGGCCAGTGGCGGGAGGGACCGCGGCGGGAAGCGGCGCAAGCGGCCGTCGGAGAGGGACAGGGAGCGTGGGAAGCGGGGCGGGGCCGGCGGAGATCGTGACCGCAAGCAGTCGAAAGGCGGCGGTGGTGGCGGCCGTGACGCCAAGAGCTCCAAGGACCGGAGCTCCAAATCGGACAGGAATAGGTCCTCGTCTCACCAGCGGTCCTCTCGTGGCGACCGGGATCGCCGTTCGGACAGGAAAGACAAAAG
Organism: Gymnothorax javanicus; assembly: GCA_029692085.1. NCBI lineage: Eukaryota > Metazoa > Chordata > Actinopteri > Anguilliformes > Muraenidae > Gymnothorax > Gymnothorax javanicus. Next base: position 6,222,416 of record CM056198.1, on the reverse strand, counting down.
ACGCTGAGAATGGACCAGTCGACCAAGCGCCGACCCGCTCCTTTTGGGAAATCAAATATCCCTCAATGAAAGTGCAGGTCTCTGCAGGGGGCGCGTGAACTTAAAACAGATTTTTCCAGAAACGTATTCCGCTACGATTACGGGGTCTGTATCAGTCGCAGTTCCCGGGTTTCCCCTTTGAACATGCTAATGCTGTGTACCAGTTACTTTGTACATTATATTGGACTTGATAAACATTCAGTATAATTGCAAATGACTCTCATCCTGTTCTTTTAAGGACTCTTAGGGGGAAACATCCTGAAACCTTCACAAACTCAAAGGTTGAGGTGAATTTCAAAGGCGAAGGAAAAAAAAACCTGTTCCTGCTCAGTTCATGACCCTTTTAAATGTATTGCTTTTATGATGAACCACTTTCTGTTTTGGCCAACTTGTAATTGTCTCTAAATCTGGTCATTTGAGGTGGGGCTTTTTTTTTGGACACTGTACAATGCTTTTTGGTCCTGCTTAAAAAAATTCGATTCCTTTAATAGAGCTGTGCCACTCAGAATTTCTCTTCGTTGATATGATGGCAGCTTTTAAATTCCTGAAACTGTTCCCAGTTCTTTTCCTCCATGGATGATGATATCGATGTCCCTATATTGGAAAGTACTTTTTTATTTAATGATATTGGATCTGTAAACCTGGCGGGACAGTGCGGAGGTGGTTGGAAGAGGGTGCTGTGAGAACTGAATGCGTTTGTTTTTGTGCTAGTAAATGAAAAACCTCTCCGTTTAATAAAAAAAACCTTCTTTCCAAAGCAGCTCAGTAGAGTCATTAATTTCTTTTTTGCCCTGTTGACCAGACTTGCCATGGTGTACGGTCTGGTTTAAGGTGAACCCTCAATTTTGAACACCAGTGAATGTGTGAGGTGCCATTTAGTCAGTAGTTATGCGCTGTAATTGCTACTTGGCCTTGTGGCAGCTTGTGAGGTTATCTGACCAGTTATTTCTATTGACTTTATTCACTTCAGAATCAGAAGTCAGACAGCTGGCTATTTTGTGAACGAACAAAGAGTGGACCTTACAGGGAGTGTAGTGTGCAGTGAGGGAGGCCATCTTAACGTTTTGCTGTTTGTTAATTTTCCTTCGCAAGCTAGCCACTGATGACGATGTCTTTGTATTCACCCGATCCCAGGTGTTTTTTCAAATCGGAAATGAAGTTACAGTGAAGTGGTAAAGTGGGCGGGGCTGCAGAAGTTTAATAACGGTGTGTTGTTGTGGTGAGACCATTTTAATTCCAGAAATGACTCAAAATATCGCCCATACTGAAGTGTCTTGCACAAATAGTATTTGAAACTGTGCAGAATCGGTGAAATCGTTGGTTAAATGCTGCTTTGCTGAGTCAAGCTCCCGCCATTAATGCAGGATGAATTTAAGCTGCGCAAAGAATGCATCAAGAAAATGTATACCCACTGTATACCCCGGGTCTGTTGAATAATCAAGTTATGATCCAGTCAAAGAACCAAATGTTTATTGATATGAATATGGTAATTATAAGAAGGGACAAGTCCTGATTAGCAAGAGCACAGTACACTTCAGATGAAATTGGGGTGAGGTAAGGGGTGTGTCCGTGCCAGGCCAGTGGCGTTCTGGGGCAGGAGCCCGGTGTGGTGTTCACCCTCACCAGAATAGAACTGTCAGACAGCAAGTCCGAAGGGTTTGGCAGCAACTCTGTCCCGATTCTGAAGATGGATGACGGCTTGGGAGGTGTTCCTAATGAACTGGGCAGATGAACAGACTGGTGAGGCAGGTTAACAGGAGCGTAATTCCAATCCTGGCTTGGGAGTTTGTTCCTGTTGGTAAAGCTTTGCTGAGTACTTCCGTATTTTACGATCATTGAGGGGTACGATAAATTCCAAAGCTGACCAGGAAGAATTACTGACTGGTTGCATTAGGGCAGGGATCCTCAAATCTGGACCTCGAATCCAAATCCAGCCCAGGTTTTCTGTTATCACAGGCAAGTAAATGAACAGTTAGTGCCTCTGATTGGCCGGAGTCGTCAATGTCACTTCTTACCAACAAATCAAAATCAGGAAGAGGGAGGGACTTGGAACATTAGCAGCAATGGTGTCTCAAATCAATTGGCAACTGTAAAGGTTTGCTTACTGTTCTCTGTTTAGGGACTCCAGGCTTACTAACGAGTTAGTATTAATGTTTACTACAATGCTGTTTACTATCACAGCCTAACAGCTGTAGCTAGGTACACTGTTATTGCTTAGCTTCCCATTTATTTTAACAGAGGTTGCTATGTTTCCGAAAGCATAGTTGTGAGCTACGTTAGCAACTTGGCTACATATACTCAAAGGCAATGAAAACGCAACACTCTAAATTTTGGTTTATTTTTGCTTAGGACCTGAGTAGTCCAATTTGAGTTCTTAAGTGACCATTGGGGTCACAATGTGTACCTCGTTACACATGAATGATCATCATGTAACTCAACAGTGTGAGTTGGACTCTCATCAATCCATATTGAGTACAACATATGGGATTAGGAGTTGTGCAAGTACAGTGGTTGAAATGAAGGAGGGGTTGTCTTCCCTATATAAAGGCATGATAAAAGCCACACAAAAAACATTTTTAAGTGTCATAGTGCCACGTCTGTCGACTGAACAACGGAACAGGGCCTTGGCTATGCTAGAGGCGGGAGTAAGTGCCCGGCAAGTGGCTCACCGTTTTGGGTGTAGTACGTTCAGCATCAGTACGTTTTGGGTGTAGTACGTCCAACTGGGACGAGCTCTTTCATCAAGAGTACCCAGACCTCAAACCAGGCAGCAACTCCAGAATGCACTACAGGCAGAGTGGCGACAACTTCCCCAAGACAACCTAAGACACTTAGTCAGGTCCATGAGGAGACGTTGTACTGCCTGTGTGGATGTTCGTTGGGGTCACACCCGATACTGACTGTTCTTTTGAGTTCATTTTTAAATGTGTGTTCCGTTCAGTCTTCTTGTGATTTTTCATTTTCAACTTGTGCTCGTTATGTTTAATGCATCTGTTTATTATTGTCCAAATCGGCCCATTAACACATTTAATTCATCAAAGTCAACCCACCCAACATATTTGAATTGTTAAAATAAATTAATTTGAGTCAAAAAATTATTTGAATCCAAACTGGTGTTGCGTTTTCATTGCCTCTGAGTATAGTTTGAACCATATACAGCTGTATACAGTTCCAGTTATGCTTTTGGGAAATGAACATTCATTAGCACAGTTGCTAAGACTATATGCGAGTTCTTTTAAATCTGTTGGCTAACCTAAGTTAAACTACAGTGACTTGATGTTAGTAACGATGGATTGCAGAAGTGCTAAGAAGACGGTTTCTGTAACCAAGCAACAATAAGCGCTGCCATCACATGGTCCATACCTCGTCGTGGTGTGATGGCTTCTGTACCCCTAGACCAGCAGGAGTGTGAACTCCTGGCAGGATTACCCACGCTGGACAGGTCGAAGGGTAGAGGTCAGACGAAGGTGGGCCACCTCACCCAGAGGCTAAATTGGTTTGCGTGGGGCTAACACCCTTACCTGTAAAAAAAAAAAAAAAAAGTACCCAGTTACAGAAGCATTGACGACAACGAATCGAGACATTCACCTGGGAGAGGAAGGGTCTCCATACTGGTGACTCATGACGCAGTGCAGTGAAAGCCGGAGGGAAGCTGGAAGGCCGACCCCCCCTTTTGACCCCCAGGAAGACAACGAGAATTGCCTCATGAAACATCAGGACCATGTACGAAGCAGGAAGGACCATCCAAATAGCACTCAATAGGACTCTTTGAGACGAGGTGGCTACAGACAGGAATGCTGAAGCTGACATCTGAAGCCCTGCTGCTATACTCTTGACACACCGAGGATAGAGTCCTGCACACAGAGGGTGTTACATTAATGCTGGCACCGGAGGCACAGCGGGCGCTCATCGGCCAGGAACCTGTTAACTTTCACATCATCAGAGGTAATTTCACCACCAAGAAGAAGAACGTCAAGCTGAGCATCACCCAGCGTTATGCTCCCTCCAATGATGCTGATGAGGCAAAGAAAGATGACTTTTCTCAGCAACTACAGACAGTGCTAGACAGAAGAGGATCTAAGGACATCACAATACTGATGGGAGATTTCAATGCCAGACACGGGCTATGAGGACATTGTGGGGACACAAGGACTAGGAGAGGTGAATGAGAATGGAGAGTGCTTTGCAGACCTGCGCGCATGAACTAACTAGTGATATGAGGAAGCGTCTTCCCTCATAAGCAGATCCACCAGGCCACCTGGAGATCCCCAGACCACGTCTCAGAGAACCAGATCGACCACATCTGCATTAGCCAGAAGTTCAGGCGATCATAACGGGATGTGCGGGTGATGCAAGGTGCTGCCGTGTCATCTGACCACTACCTTCTGGTGACAACAGCAAGACTTTAGCTCAAAAGATATACTAACACAAGCAGTGCATGAACAAGATACAATGTGGATCTGCTCAAGAACAAATACGTACAAGCAGCATTCCAGCTCAGCCTTTTCCAACAGATTCCAGCCACCTCAGGAGCTGCTTGTGGGCAGTGAGACAGACATTGAGATCCAGTGGCAGCACACCGAGAAACTCTGGCATGACACTTGCGAAGAAGAAAGACTCAGCAGAAAAAAAATGGGCTCTGCCACACCATCCAGAAGCTAGAAGCAAGGAAAGAGTAAAACTGTCCTTCATAAGAGCTGAACGAGAGCAGCCAAAGAAAAAGCGCAAGAAGAGTATGCAGTGGCTGACGAAGAAGTGAAGAGAAGGGTCTAGAGAGACTAGAGAGACTACATGGACAACCTGGCAAGACAAGCGGAGGAAGCAGCGGGACAGGGCAACCTGACAGGGCTGGGATAGGGCTCGAGGTCAACAAGAAGAAGACAAAGCTGATGAAGATCGATGCCACTGCCAACACACCAGTCACAGTCAGCGGAGAACCCATCAGGGAGGTGGAGTCCTTTGTCTACCTGGGAGCTGACAGGCGTGGAGGTACTGACCGAGACGTCACAGCCAAGATTAGCAAGGCAAGAGCCTTTGGCATGCTCAAGAACATCTCTTGAGTGCTATGGAAAAACCTAGTAAAAACCTAATTTTGGTCAAAACTGAGTTAGGCCCATTTTTATACTTACTAAGCTTTGCCTCATCGCATATAGCAAGATACATAAAAAATAATCCTCGATTCCCCATGTTTGGCCATAGCAAAACCAAACAAGTCATCGGTATTTAATCGTTTTTGAAGCAAAACCTTAGCAAATTTAACCTTCTGGGTTTTTCCACATTAAATTTTCAATTTTTTGTTATGGCAAAACTTGGCATGTTGAATTGCCAGTTATGAAGCAGCATACCTATTACATGGTATGTTGCCATGTATGGTTGCCTGTGTTCGAAATTGCAAGCTTCCTAAAACTAAACCACGGTTTATTTTTAAAAGAAATTATAAATGTTTTAATGAGCAGGCTTTTCTTCATGATATTTACCATAGTGATTTGAACTGTGTCTCTGATATGGATGATGTTGAGTTGGCTTGGGATTTTTTTAAAAAGACTTTTTTATTAATTGTTAACAAACATGCACCTCCTCGAAAGTACAGAGTGAGAGGTAGAGATAACCCCTGGTTTAATGATACCATTGCAGCTGCTATTGGGGAACGGAATCATGCTTGGGCAAAAGCTAAACGAACTGACACTGAAAAAAACTGGCTAGACTATAGAATCTTAAGAAATACGTGTACCAAACTAATAAAAAATACAAAAAGTGAGCACTACCTGAATCTGATAAATAAAAACCTAAATGACCCCAAACAATTTTGGAAATTAGTGAAATCTTCCTCAGGTGATATTCCACCTCCGTCTATTCCTGAAGTTTTAAAAATGGATCAAGGTGAAGAAAGGGGTAAACAAAATATAGTAGATGTATTTAATAAACATTTCATCAAAGCAGGAGTACTCAGAGCTGTCTCCCAGATAGCACTGAGGCTATATTTGCTGGCCCCCCCACACACTCAAACAATTTCAATTTTTCGATGATATCCGTTTCTAAAACACGTAAGGCGCTGTTAAGCCTAGATTGCAAAAAGTCTGCTGGTCCAGACCAGATCGAACCTTTCTTTTTAAAAACTGCAGCAGACTTGATAGCTGGGCCTATTTCCTCCATTTTTAACCTTAGTCTATGCAGTGGATCTATTCCCAGTCCTAGGAAATCAGCAATTGTTCTCCCACTGTTAAAAGGAGGTGATCCTTCCATTTTAGATAATTATCGCCCAATTTCCAAATTATCTGTTATGGCCAAATTATTTGAATCCCTTATAAATGAGCAACTAAAAGCCTTTTTAGCTGATAATTGTATTTTGAGCTCCACACAGTCTGGCTTTAGACAAGGATATAGCATCATTACGGCAGTAACTTCTGTTACAAATGACATTATTACTGCCATAGATAACAAAAAGTCATGTGCTACATTATTCATTGATCAATCTAAAGCATTTGATACTGTTGACCATAGTCTTCTTTTACAAAGATTGCAAAGCATAGGTTTCAGTAGCACAGTGTTAAAGTGGTTCTCAAATTATCTGACTGGTAGAACACAATGTGTGTCCATAGATAAATATAATTCTACCCCACTTACAGTAGAAGTGGGTGTTCCCCAAGGATCAGTTCTTGGACCCATTTTATTTTCTATTTATATAAATAACCTAGGTATGGGTTTAGAACCAGCAAAAGTTCATCTTTATGCAGATGACACAATTCTTTACACCTCTGCAACATCGCTACAAGAGGCAACAAGCTCTTTACAATCTGCCTTTAACAAGGTACAGAGCTTTTTAGTGACATCAAAGTTAGTATTAAATGCCAAAAAAAAACCAAATTCATGGTCTTCTCACGTCTACGTTCTCCTCCTGGCTGCAAAATAATGACACTAGATGGTACTCAATTAGAGAGAGTAAAATCCTACAAATACCTAGGTATCTGGCTGGATGACAAACACTCTTTTGGTGTCCATTTTGAGAGTCTGTTAAAAAAGCTCAGACCTAAATTAAGTTTTTAATTTTGTCTAAAGAGATGTTTCCCCTTCACGGCAAGGAAAAGATTAGTACAGAGTACTTTTTTTAGCAATGATAGATTATGGTGATTTGATTTATATGCATGCTTCCTCTTCCTTGTTAAAAAAATTAGATGTTGTGTATCACTCAGCTCTGCGATTTGTAACAAATGCGGCCGCCAGAACTCATCATTGAAGTTTATATCAAATGGTGCAATGGACTTCACTCTCTCTGGGAAGGAAATATCATGTTTTAATCTTTATTGCAAAAGCGTTAATGGGTAAACTTCCCCTTTACATCAGAAATCTACTAACATACCATTCAACTGTTTGCTCCACACGTTCTGCACGAAAAATTCTCCTAACCATCCCACAAACACGTACAGAACTTGGCAAAACATCTTTTTCATCATATGCACCTTATACATGGAATGAGCTCCAAAATGTATTAAATCTAGAGTCACTTCCATCTCTCAACGTATTTAAACACCTCTTAGAAACCACCATTACAGAAAACTGTCGTTGTTTCTAACTTAGACATATGCCCGTTTTATTTCTATTTTTTGTCTAGTCTATATTTTGTGTGTGAGTACTGTGTTTTAATCTAGACCAATGTGTTTTTAATATGTGCCTATTGTCTTGTGCTTTTGTACGTTTTTTTTTTTTTCTGAAGCTCTTTGCCGCTACTCTTGGCCAGGATTCCCTGGAGGAAGAGTTATTGTAACTCAATGGGACATTTTCCTGGTTAAATAAAGGTTAAATAAAAATAAATAAATAAATAAATAAATAAACATGATCTGCCTGGTCAGTATGTGGATGTGTAGGACATTCATGGTCCGAATTCACAATTCCCTTGATTCGTGTGGTAATAGCGACTGAAAAATTGCTTCAGCAGGGGAGCAGATGGTAGAGTTAACACTGAAAAACTGTCAAACATCACTGCAACTACGTAATCGCAAGGTTTTTGTCCATCATATTGATAATTGATATTTTACATTTTTTGATGGAAAAACCTTGTCATCATATTGCCATGGATGCTAACAAAAAAGGGGGAAAAAACCCCTAAATATTTCTTATTATGAAATGAACAAATAACTGCCAAGTCAGTTTCCTTGTCAGACAAGAGCTTGAACCCACAGGGATACAGTTTTCTGTCCTCTTCTCGAAATCTGCTTTTTGGTACTTGCTAGGTTTTTCCCAAACATTCAAGATCTGGGTCTCGAGAGATCGGCACGATGACAAAACTTTGCATCTTCAAATCCAATGTCCAATCAGTTCTGTTATATGGATGCGAAACTTGGAGGATGAGGAAGACGACACGACAGAGAATTCGTACATTCATCAACACGAGTCTGAGGCGCATCTACAACATCAGATGACCAGACAAGATCAGCAACGATGATCTATGGTAGAGGGTGGGACAGGAACCAGTGGATAAGCAGATTCTGTGGAGGAAATGGAGCTGGATTGAACACACCCCCAGGAAACCAGCATCCAGCATCACACGCCAAGCCCTGACCTGGAACCCGCAGGGGAAAAGGAAGAGAGGCCGGCCCAGGAACAGCTGGAGGCGGGACACTGAAGCGGAGATCTGAAAGCAAGGAACCAACTGGAGTGGAATTGTGAGGACAGCCCAGAACCGAGTGCGATGGAGGTGTGTCGTCGATAGCCCATAGGGGGCAGTGGGCTAAAGTAAGTAACGTTAAACGCTGGAGAGGAGCGTTCTTTAAATGAGGCTGTGGGTGCTTCCAGCTCAGAAAAATGCTGCCTGTGGATGCAAGCCCAAAAACACTGCAGGAACTCAAGGGAGTGGGGTGCACAAATGGCTTACACCTGCAAGGAGGCACGCAAGATGCTGAACCAATAAAAAGAGACAATACTTCTAAAAGACCCACAGATTGCTGGGTCAGAAATGTGCCGCTCTGAAAACCAGGAAAGCCCTTTAGGCCTGTACCCCTCCCAACCCACTAGAAACGCCCCAGGATCTGAGGCTTTGTAGTTTCAGTGTCGGACTGGGAGGTTAGTGTCTCCAGCCTCCATCTAGTCAGAATAAGATCATAATCCCCCCGGTGCTCAAGAAGGGATTGGCCCATGTGTGGTTTTAACAACTAGTTGTTAAATGGATAAATGGGTCGGCTAGATAACTGTTGTAAAAGGTTCAGGTTCTCACTGAATAAATCCTTTGGTATTCCAAGCTTTTTAGCTGTTCTGTATTTGTGTGTTGGATCTCATGGATAGTTTTGGCTCTCGGTTCCACAGTCAGGTCCTTATCTGCCAACAGAGCAGATTTTGAGCCAAAGCTGTGTAAACTGTCCTTTGTGTTTATTGCTGTGGGCCCCAGAAAGTGCTAGAATAATGTTTTCATTGGATTGTTTCAAAGCACGGAGACCTCAGTCCGGGTCTGTTTTCAACCCCTCTCCATCTTTATGGCTGTTTATTTACTGCAGCAAATTGTGTTTGCTGCTCCATTACCCAAAATAATCACAGCACTTCCTATTTAAAATCCGTATCACCCAGCGCTGAGTTTTAAAGGAGCGCGTGCACTCGCTTCCTGCTTTCATTTGGGAATTGAACCTGCAACCTTTGGGTAATAAGCCCAGCTAATTGGCCACTGCAGCCCCCGTTTGATTTGCTTGTATCTGTTCTATTAATTGTCGTGCTTCAGATTGACAATCGGTCAAAATGACCACAAGCGTGAAAGTGGAAACATCTAATGAATGGAGGACTCAAATTCTCACCCCTGCCAGTTACTTGGTTCAGTAACTCTGCAAATTGACCAAAACTAAATGGCCCTGTTGCCCAGACTGCTTCTCTGCTTTCACTGCAGTTTAATAATGAGGCCACTGGAGGGCAGTAAAGCCCTTTATAAAGTAGAGGCTGTTTTCTGCAACGTGGTTCACCCTCCCCCCACGAACCCACTAAACTCAGGGTTCATTGGGATGTTTTTCAGTGTCATACCGAGAGCAGTAAGAGAAGAGCCCATCTTTGTTCCAGTCATTGCTCTTGGCATCAAAAACAGGGATGATTTATTAATATGCGGTCCATCAGAAAGACCTTTCTTCTTCATTGGTGTGTGGATCAGTGTGCACTATCTGGCCCTCCGGCATTGGAGACAGCTTGTCCAGTCAGAAAGCAGGGGGCTTGTGCACAAAATTTAAATGGCTAATTTTGTTTTCGCCCCGTGCAGGCTGGGCTCTGATTTTTACACGGCCATTTAATATTTTCAAAGCTGGGAGCTAAACGATTGAGTGTGTTTGAAGCAGAGGTCACACTGATCGGTGAGCTGGGAGGCTGATCTGAGGAAAGACCGAAGTACACCGTCCCCTCTGCTCCCTGTTTATTTGTAACCTTCATTTATCCAGGAATGTGGAATAAACGATGGCTCACATCTCACTTGCAGTTGAAGAGAGGATTTAACATGAGACAGACCTATAACTTGGTGGCGCATGACCGGCATCATTGACAGTTCAAGCTCTAGAAAAAGCCAAGCACTGTGGTACGGTCCTTTAGCAAGATCTTTTTTTAAAGCAAATCCAGGAGGGATTGACCCTACTGTAGTGTAGTGAATTCATAAAGGTGATGGATAAATTACTTTAACTGTAAAAAATTATGCGGGATTCCGAACCGTATGTGTATAGATTGACATGAATACAGAAGCATAGATTCACCTCTCTACAGTTTGGCTCCTGATACTTAAGGTGCGTGCCTAGACCTTCACAATTTCATAGTTGGGCCCAGAGCAAGACCTTTAACCCTTTCAGTGCTCAATACAGTAATACTAATCAGAGCTACCTATTGGATATACGTGCCATTTTTTTGTGAATATAATACAGAATTGGCCCAAATGCAGGAGTTTCTGGGACTCCAATGTCCCAACATAATATTTGGAAACATTGGGGGACAATTATGTATGGTAAGTGCTGAAAGGGTTAACCCCACATTGCTCCAGGGGGAAGTCTATTCTCTGATTGGATAAAACCAGCAGTTAAATAGCTGCACTGTAGCAGACGCTGGAGGACAGAAGGGATTTTATCACAAATTATCTGTCGCTGGGTGGCTTGATCGACTCCCTCTGCCAAGTGTGATTAGAACACTGGGATTACAGCTGTGGTTATATGTAAATCCAGGGTTAAAGTAGCTTTTAAGGTCTCATTGAACACTGAACTCAAACCTCTCTTCCTCTGTGGTGGGATGTTGAGTTTTACAGCACTTTAAAGAAGAATACTTCAAACTGGCACAGCACTGACTTTCATCTGCACCAGTCTTTGCCTCTGACTAAGGATGCTTTCTACTGTAACTTGGCCCTGTTCCACTTTGCTGTAGTCCATGAAAGTCTCTTTTGGAAAGTTTGAGTTATTATGATCCACATATATGATGTGTGTAATAATTATCAGAAAACACTGGATTAGATTTCTTGCATTTAAAATTATGAATGATTTTGTATGTGGCTCCACTAAAGCATTTGTTACACCAAAGGATAGTGCAAGAATATTTTTTTAATTAAATTTTTTTTTTAATTGGGTTTGTTACTGAAGTTCATAATTAAGGGAGATTTGACTTATCTTTCAATTTGAAGTAGCGTAAAGTTTGTCTGAATACTCAACTTGTTGAGAGAGCCATTTAACTGCCTTACAGCAGTAATTTACCACCATCCTCTTCTGTACTTCAGACGAGGTCAGTAAATGAGGTGTGAGCTCTGGATGGTGTAGCTCCAGTCGGGGGAGAGGAAGGGGAGAGTGGAGGACCTCTCCTGGTGTAGAGTGACTCTTGTTCTCTGTCGATAGTGACCTGGGTGGCTCCCTCCCTGGACGGATAAATCTGTCCAATCATCATATCCCGCCGCATTAGGAATGCGAGTGCACAGCTGCACGGTGGAGCCTATCGACCGCGATTAAAATTGCGCGATAAACAAGAATAAGTAATGCTACTGGGGGAATACGCTCCGAGCTGCCCTACGGAAACTCTCAGTGTTTTGTTGTTGCTTCTTCTTGGCAGCATCATTTTGGCGCTCCTCTGAAAGCAGAGTTCAGCCCAGATCTTTGTGCCCAGCTGTTACTCTGTCACTTATTATTCTGTCTCTGGAACATAAAGATTCAGTTCCCCTATCAACATAAATTGGCAGGGACTCGGAATAGAGTATCTTTTGGATATAGACAGACACTCACATGCACACATACACACACACACACACACACACACACATGCACTGGACTTTAGTTTTCCATGCCTGACCCAACACCTTTTCATCAATCAATGTCTGGCTCATGGTGCTATACATCTTTTATTACAAAAATGTATTTTTGGCTGAGGAATCAAATGAGATTGAACAAACTGCATTGGTTTCAGAGCAACTCAACACTGCATTACAATGGAGTTTTATGTCATGTTGAAATATCCATTTTCTTATTAAATTTTTCTCAGGAAACCGCTGTGTTGTTGATAACAAGATCCTCCCTCACTGAGAAACTGGTGCTTTTCATCGCTCTTTAAACCAGCGATTAAAAGCATGTTCCCCTAATGAAATATAAATAGTGCTCTCACACCTCTTTTTAAATAGATGCCTGTTCCTCTAATCACTATCATAAAGCTCCGTTACCATGGCTGCGATGATTGATGGGCTCTGGGATTCCTCATGGTCTCTGTGCATCTCATCACTCAGTCTTACCTGAGATTCCTAAGAGAAGGAAGAATTTCAAATGGTTGAACAGATGCAGACTGTAAACTGTCAAATATTCCCATACTGGAATATTTTTTCAATATTGCGATTGATCTTAGTCTCTAACTTATCGCCTAACTCCTAAAGAGCTACTTTGGTGAGTGGGTAAGAATGTCCATTATAAATAATCTGTTTGCCTGTTGAACACAATCTTGATTTATATTATACTGTAGACATTCAAAAATGTAAAAGTTTTATATTCAAAATTTGGGAAATATGATATTGAGTGTCTGTCCGATGAGTGTAGAGGATAAAGTGGAGTTATGAAGTATCCTAACATGAAACGTTTCTGAGGAAAAGTGTGGATGTGTTCCAATACTTCTTTCCCCTCCTCATCTCCTCCCCCGTACTACCTGTTAGGAGGAGACAAATGGAGGAAAGGAGGCACTTTCTTTTTCTGAGATTTGGGACGCACCTCTTGCATGCCTGCGATCCGTGATTTAACAGAAGGTGTTTCCAGACTGACCGCAAGTTAAAGATCACTTCAAAAGGTCATTAATCTTGATCTGGCAGCAGAGAATTTTTTAAAGCTTCAAAATGCAGTCAAACAAATGGTAAAAAGCAGATTGTATCTTATAGTAAAAAAGACAGAAACATTAAAAAAAAATCAAAGAGCTGTGAACAGAAGAGGTATTAGATGAGGGAGCACTGTTTTAAAGGGGTGTTTTAAAGAGACCATTACAGATAATAAGAGTCTATTTTGTACTGTTTTCAGCAGTAGGGATGGATGAGAGATAAGAGATTGGACAGGAGATAAGGGATTGGAAACGTGGAGCTGCAGAGGCCGGGACACTGATGAGAGAATGAGTCTGGAGGGGATGAGTTTGTGGGGTAACAGAGTGGGACATTAGTGAGCAGAGAGATGGATGATGGGAATGGTGCCAGAGACAGTAACAGTGCAGGAAATCCCAGCTCCTGCAGCACCAGAGCACCAGCAGGGTCAGGGATGGTGGTCGCTCTGTCAGCTCACTGCAAGAGCGTTTCAGCGCAGGTTCTCCCCGTGTTTGTGTGGTTTTTCTGTGGGTACTCCTGTGTTCTCCCACAGTTCTAACTCATGAATGAGGGCCTAATTCAAGAATTATGTATGTGTGTGAGTGAATGGTGTGTGTAACAGGCAATGGATTGATAAACTGCCCACGATGTCTTCTGACTCTCTCCCACTGGATACTGGGATAGTCTCCAGCTCCCGGGGAACTTGCCTAAAAATCGGTGGGTTAGGAGATGGAAGAATGGATGGATGTTTATGCGTACAGAACAAAGAGAGCTGTGTGTGTGAGAGAAGATGAAATCACGAATAGAATATAAGACAACTAATGTGGCCAGAGGCTTGTGCAGTAAGGGGTGACCTTTACCCCAAAATCCAGCTCAACCAACTTCAGTCCTTCAGTTTCCTTGTATCAAAACCATGATCCCAAGATTTTGTTGATCTGCTTTGTCAAAGTGCATTAACAGCGATCAACCCTAAAATGTAGGTCAAGGCAGGAGTCAATCCTATAAGCTTCATACTTGTTAAGACCCTAAAGCTTAAATGTTAGGCTAACAAAACACAGAGTGATTGTGACACCAGTAATGGCTTCGCTAGTCGGCAGCAAGTCTCAATGCTCTGTCCAATCGGCAAAATAAATTTATTGACTCATTTTGTTGAAAAGTCTGTCTTTCAGCTCGGATGAAACAGTGGGTGGAATTCTGTGTATCACGAAAAGGACGACAAAGATAATATATTTACAAAAGCTGCAGGATTGGCAAGGTGCGGCGTGCAATTAGCAGGCACAGTACAATGAGCACTGAAAGGCACATGCTCAAACATAATGTTTCTGACATCACTGTGCTTTTGCCGTACACTGATGTGACTTTACTGGAATTATTCATGCAGAGCAGCTTGCTGAAGGGTAGGTTGACGGTGATGCACCTGAGAAACATTCTCAAGCTTCAGGTAACAGATGTACTATGACGCTCTGCACATGCACAACCTTTCAACACTTAGAAAACCTATAAAAAGGCAAGTAATTGGCTAGAGTGTTTCTGCCTGGATCACTTTACTCAAAAGTAAAAACATACAGATGATTATAACAATAAAGGTATGAACAGCAATAATTAATGACTGGCTGCATGACTTCTGTTCTGGGAGCTCCCTGCAGGCCCCTGCAAGCACGCTGTGCACAAGAACCCCTCAGGAGACAGAACAGAGCTGTGCAACAGTGACATCAATGTTACGACACTGCTGTAGTTCAATAAGACAAGGCAACCAGTTTTAACATTCAGTGACGAAGTAAAAACAAGCCGTTAACAAGAACAAGCCGAGATTGGAAACCTCTGCCAAGGCTGAACGATCCCCTACAACCCCTGCTAAAGATTCTTCCATATTATCTGTTCTTTTCATGTAGCAGGAATCTATATCAGGTAAGCAATAATTCAGTGTTGGTTGGAAATCCCTAGCTTAATTAATTATTTTACAATAGTGACATACAGTATGGGTACAGTATGGACCCTACTTTTGCGTCAGTTGAATCCCTGGATCCAGAAAGATTTTTGTATCCAGATCAGTTTGTCATATTTTCTTGACGTCATTGAAATAATATCCAACAATTTTTCATTTCAAATCGTCATTTATTTGTGAAGATGTGGCATAAAATGTCCATTTTCATGTTGCAATGGTGAAGACTCCTTCAAAAAAATCCTTGATCCGGATTCGGATGACTTCCAAAATCTGATCTCCTTTTAAGTTGGACTAATCTCCAAGTCTGTTACAACTCTCAAGCGAATCCACCCATTATGTTTTGGCGTAATCCTGCTAAATAACCAATAACCAAACAGAAAAACAAACCAACAAACATGACTGATCACGTATCCTCATTGGTCGAGTAATGAATGAAGTACAGCAAACAAAACTGAGATGGAGCTGGGGTGGCAATGGTTTTGTAAAAAGGGTGATGAAGCAAAATGGTGTTTAGCATTTGGAGCTTAAATTGGCTGAATGATTTGGCAATGAGCAAATGGGCTGTAGAAATCTTGGCATGCATAGTCAGCTGAGCAGTAAGCTGAGCATTGTGCGATATGATTGGCTGGGAGTCAGCATTCTGATGCAGTTGACTGATGTCCTGTCTGAACTTTGCCTGCTGCGCTAGCTCCATTTGTTTTGCACCAATCATTGGCCATGTTATTGGTTTTGCATGTGATGAAAGTCATTGCATGAGTAAAAGGTCTTGGGAAATCTGGCCCTGATATATTGACATGTCTGTGACGTGTTTAGTGGTGGGACTAATTTCAAGCTCAAAGCCTAATTAACTGCCAAAGCAAAGGAAATCCATTTGTCCAATCGATTGAAAACAGCTGGTCTCCTTTATGGAAATGTCATTTCTTTCCTCTGAATTATGCATTTATTCTTTCATTCTTAAAACAATCACCCAGATTGGAAATATTAATGATTTGCAGCCAAAGAGAAATAATTCTTAGAAGCCTTTTACCTCTTGAGTACATTAGAAAAGGAAAGTGCCGAGGTGCAGCATTCCAGGATAATAATGCTCAGTTAAAATATGACTTAGAATTTTGCTCTGATGTTTTAATTTGCTTAAGAATACTGTACGACCCTTGACAGCCTTTGATTATTATTTTTGTGAAGACTTTGCCTTTAGTATGCTTAATAAACAGATGGAAGGAGACTTGCAGTTATAGTAGATCAGTAGCCCCAAGTAAATTAATAGGGAAAAAATCCGTAATGATAGCTTTGTGTTGAATCAAGAAAGATGTATCGAGAATTATTAAGGATTTCTCCTTTTTCTGATGGTGGAATGACAGCATATAGATTTATAGGTGTATTATGACCAGATAAAAAACAGCAATTATTGTCAGGAAATTGATTTTGGCTTGATGGATGTTTCTATATTGTCACAGGAAGACAAAGTGTTGCAAAGCCAGATACGGCACACACTGATAGCGAGTGCTGCTGTTCGGACTCACAAATGCAGGCGGCTGTGTTGTGATGTTTGTATCCCCAACACAGCAGAGAAGCCCAGGGCAACAACGGCACGACAGCTGTTCTGCTCCCCACCCACATTGATCGCTGCTGATAAATAGCACCGCAAACTGGTCCTCATCTGTCAGTCAAAGAGGGGCAGAGTGAGTCAGTAGTGTGTCAAACCTGCCCACCCCAGGTTATACAGGCAGTACATCCATGTTTGTCCCCTGGTAGCGCATGTGAATACACAACCAGTCAAGTGGCCGACGTTCCGTTTCCCCTGGCGGCGAGCCTTTTATCTTCCTGCTGATGTGACGGACGCCAGGGGAGTTAACCTCCCTCCAGAATACATCCATCCCAATCAACTCTGTTTTTTCTGCTCACAGACCAAGATTCCTGGAGTTAAAAATAGAAAGGCCAGAGATAGAATGAGAGTGAATGACCTTCACATGCCCTTGAAAACAATGCATCTCCGCCAGCCAGAATGGCAGTTGGATGACATACAATTCAGATGTGGGTTACTTCCCTCGCCCTTCAAAATCAGGGTTTTTATCTGGGTGTACATATCAAAACCCCACACAAACTACAGATTGACGTTAAATATGCATTGATCTGATTAACATGGCGTATGTGTTACATACTTGCATGAAAGGTCGGAGTGAGGTCTCTTTAATCTTCATTTGCCCTGGGACTGGGGCAGAAGGCTCTGGAAAGCAGGGGAGCATATGTGTGAGTTCAGTGCATTTGGGTCACAGTGTGCGTCAGCATGGGATTTGGGTTCTGGTTTATTATTAAAGATTCTATCATAATGCAATATACAACACTCTCTGGCTCGCATATGAAAAGTATGCTTGAACTGGAGAGATACAAACTCATTGGCAAGGGTTATCATTTGGGTCTTGGAGCTGAACTGTTCATAAAAAAGTACAACGTACATAACAAAAATTAGGCAAAGGGTAATTTTACTGATTATACATGTTGTCTAATTCATTTTTATTGCAAACAGCAATCATAATTAGTAACATTATCAATTGAGGAAATGAATGCTAACTCTGTGCATAAAATTAAGTTTCTTTTCAAAAAATTAAACTTTTTCTGGGATTAATACTTTTCAACCCAAATGTGCATAAATACTGAATGAAATTACAGCTATACTTCAAAATTTTCCCTGTGAAGAGCACTTATCTGTGATGTGCTTGAGAGGGGCGTGCACTTTTTTTCAGTACTCAGTTGAGCAGGAGTTTTTGTGTTGAACAGGAGGAGGTACATAAACACTTCTGCAACTCTGCACAGTTTCTGTTGATACTGACAGTAAAATATTCAAACTGGAGAAGTATTGAATACAAACACAGCAAATGCTTCTAAAACATCTTTTATTTTAATACTGGCCATCACTGCCCATTCAGCTGCCTGCTGTGAAAAGACTGAATGAAACTCAAAATGGTGTTTCCTGTACATGCTTATGTAAGCTTTAAAAAAGCTCTTATTCTGTTCTTGGCAGAACCGGATATCAGTGCCTGCCTGCCAGACTTTACTTACTTACTTAATTCATTAATTAATTGATTCACCATTGGTTGGTCGGTCAAGTCTACTGTCCCCTTCGGCCGCTGCTCTTTTAAATTGATTTGGCCTGAAAAGTCATCAGGGGGTGTTGACAGTAGATTCACAGAGATCCACACAGGAATGAACATTATAGACCTCACCGCTGACTACCCCTGTCACAAACTGCCCTCAAGTTTGTTGATAGACCATAGACAGTCCAACCATACTATATTAGGTTATGATGTAGATTTGTTTTTCGTGCATAGAGGCACATTAATCCTTTAGTGTATGTTTCTTTTTCTTTGTGTGTGTGTGTGTTTGGCAGGTAAATAATGAGGAATGTTCCAGACTGCCCAGTCTCGATTTGCTCTTTTTGAAGTTCTCACAGACCCCTGTGCTAGTTGCTCGGCTCACACCAGAGGTAGACACCATTGCAGCGACTGTAGCCATAACTGCTAATTGAATTTGCTCTAATACAGAAGAAGCAGATGGTAAGTTTTTCTGCCAGAACTGAAATAGGCCGTTGGATGTATTTTAGTTTACAGCATCATCTCTGCTAGAACAGAACTCTGTGGGGGTTCGGCCCCAGTGAGGCCAATTCAACTGAGAATCGCTCTACAGATAAAGGCGTCAGCTAACTAACTGTAATTTAGTGAAGGACCCGTCTTCACCACGAAAGATAAGATATAAGTCGATTGTTCCCCACCATCTGATGTGACTCACAGAATCATTTCTGATATGATCTACAGAACCGTTTCAGTGCTTCCACTATTACCATACGTGACAACAGCACTGCAACTTTAAAAAGCAAGTGGTTATGAAAGCATTGTGCCCTCGGCTCAAGTTGCTATTTCCTAAATTAAAGTGAGGGTTAGGTTAAGGTTAGAGTTCAGGGTTAACATAATGCAACTGGGTTTTTTTTTTTTTTTTTATAAGACAATTTTGCCGTTTTAAAACAGCTTTGACTTGTAGTTTGAAGAATTACCCGGGGAGAGGTGGGGAACGAAGCCCTGGTCTGGCTGGGGGGGGTGCAACCATCCTCCCTGACCACCAACCCTGCAAACTCTCCCTCCATTGAAATATATCAGCTCATTTCACAGGCTCATCTACATCATTCTAAGCTGCTTGTATTAATGTCCTATCTGGCAGTTTTTCTTGTGCGGACCGGCTCGTAACGTAATAAACAGTTAATGATGAAGTCAGGTGGCATGCTCACTTCTCTTAGGGTCGTTAGTTGTACTAAAAGCTTTTGTTTTAGCCGTTTCTCCCACTGTGCTGATCAACATCAAGTCGATACACTCATGATGAATGCTGCACATACAGTACATTACTACTCACTGGGATTGGCTTTCTTATCTGCTTATCCAGCTAAAGTGAATATTGCTTATCTTTAATGTGCTTACATGCGTGTGGACAGTACGGCCTCTCGATCAGTGTTTCCAAACCCTGCCTCTAGATCACCCCTGCCCTGCACATTATATATGTCTCCCTGATTTAAGGTACCCGAATCAGCTCATCAGGTGCTGTACTAATGAGCTCATCACCTGAATCAGGTGTGTTAAATCACAGAGACATTTAAAGTGGACACTGGAGGGTTACTGCAGGAACAGGGTCGGGAAACACTGCTCTAAATATCCTTAGTTATTTTGCACAGACAGACGTCAGCAGGTATGTCCTGCACAGAGCAGCGACATGTTCAGAGACCCAGACATCACCTGTGTCAGACCGAAATAGAGCGAATTAACGAGAGCTTTGGGCTGACAGGAGCATGACTGCCACCTTCCTGTCTCCACGTACGAGCCCTGAGGTGAGCTGTACACCCACAGGTCTCCCTGTACAAATCTGTGCGCTGTCAGGCCTGCGCTGAGGACAGCATCTGATGTAGTTAGACTGCTGCCCGGTAGCCAGAGTTAAAGTTAGTCTTTCTGCTAATGCACAGAGCTGAGCTCCACTCCACACTCACTTATCATACTAAATCAGCTCTAATGCTGTCTAAGTTTAGCAAGCAGCACAGATGGCAACAAAATTACTTAGAGGAAAAAAAGATTTTGAAAATAATTTGTGCTTCAATAAGTACTAAAGTACATGCGGGGATGCATACGCCACAACTCCACACTGCCTTGCTAAAAATGGTTGCCAACACCTCCCACAATCCAAAACATGCATCCTAGGATAAATGAAGCTCTGAATTGCCCCATATAATGTGTAACCCTTGCGCTGGATTGGCGAGCTGTCCTGGGCGGGTCCCTGTCTTTTGCCCACAATCTGCTGGGATTGGCTACAGCTCCCCCACGACCCTGATGAGGAAGAATCAGTAAAGATGATGGACAGATGGATGGATGGATGGATGGATAAAGAGGGTGCTGAGCTGGAAACTCCTTTAGTAGAGTTATTTTACAGGGGTTTGCATCATTCATTTCACTGATTCTGCTCCTTAATCCTTCCCCAGGTGCCGTACTGCGTTTATATTTCCAGAGCGCGGCAGATGGACCCTTTTACAGGTGTTTCATGCACCAGTGTTATCCTTTTCTCCTCTGTCAGATCAAATGAAAATATCTGGTTAGATTTTGCATCCTGCTGTTTAGAAAAGATGGAGGATGTTGCAGATGAAGCATTTTCAGTCCCGCACACAACTTCAGTGATACATATTTCCGCTGGTGTAAATTCTCACTCAACCTTCGCAGTTAGTGTCCTCTGTGTATCCAGTTGTGTCGTCTAAAATTAAATATCACACCAAACTATCCGAAGAAATTAGCCCATCAATGCCAGTATTAGAGTAAATGACATCAGCAAAGATATAGATGAGAGTGTGGTTACCTAGCAACAGCAGAAAATACACCCCCACAGCTGTTATAGTGTGAGTTTAATGGAAATAAGACAGGTTACGCACTTTATGTTTTCATGTGGATTCAGCATGTTTGGCAAGATCTGCCCCTGAGGAGACCGAAGGTAGCAGATGTCATTAATCAGGGTGACCTACAGGCTCGTGTTTAAGGTGAAACTCTGTGCTCATTAAGGTCAGTTACTGCACTAAAGCATTTATTATTAGTCTGATAAAGTGACTGAAACCTGTGACCTTCTGTTTGACCAGACCAGTGCAATTCCACTTAAACTCTATGAATCCCCCAGGGCGAATGTGAACACTGAAGTGATGGATATGGGTGAGGGGTCAATCAGACACACAAATGCACACAACTAATAAAACATGTGCACGTCTACCAGAAAACACTTGTGCTTCAGTAAACATAGCTTTTAGCCCATTTAGAGCTGGGGGTGGGGAGTCTCACACAGACAGGGCCAGTGTGGGTGCAGTCTTTCACTCCAACAACACAGTAACACACCTGTTTCCATGTTCCTGTCCTATCCTGTTCTCCTCAGTCTGTTCCTGTGTTCCTGCCCCCCCTCTTCAACCTTGTCCTGCCAGCCCTACATGTTCCTGGTTGCTGTGCTCCAAACTCCTGCCCCATGACCACGACCAGCCTTCTCTACATTGCCTTGTCTTCCTGTGTACTAAACTAATCATTAAAGTGACTGCACCTCAGCAACAGGTAGCATCTGGTTTCCACATCTTGACATACTGATATTTGTTGACCCATCTCTACAATCTTACGTGTTAATCTTTCAATGCGTCATGTGTTTGTTTTACAGCGGTATTTGTTCTCGGTACAGTTTGCTGTATTTTTCACTGTACAGTCCTGCACTTGAGCAGTACAGTTATCTGATAGTTGCGAATGCTGCTTGTGCAGATCTCATTGGCTACAGGGAACTAGCTGACAGCAGGAGGCGCTGTGGGGTGATGACTGAATCCCTCCATCGTGGGCTGTGTTACAGGGATTGTGCACTGCCAGCAGGGACGCTATCTAATGTCACTGTAGCACTGATGAGGTGCAGGGAATTTTCTTAATTCAAGGAGTGATGGTCTTGATACAAGAAACAATGACAACAAGTACAGAGATCTCTGATGGGTTTTAATGAGTTTTAAAAACAGCTGGCTGGGAAGTGGTCAGGTACCTAATTTTAAAATTCTTGCAACATACGTAAACTTTTATATTGGCTTTCAGGTACAAATAAATGGTTTCTTGTCCTATTGGATCAAGGCATTGAGTTGTATATTGATATGAAACCAAAACAAGGAAGGACTCATTTTACTATCCCGGACACACAAGGAGAGAAGGGAGAGCAGGACATGTCTGGGCTTTTTTGTCTAGTTGGTGATTAAATCATGATCCTTCCCATCTGATTTAGAAATCTAAGTAAACATGTAGAGAGTTCAGTGACTACATGTGAGTTTATATGAGTTAAACACTCCTTCTCTTAAACACAGTCCATAAAGGTCATGATTCAGTTCCAAACCAGAGGGGGGCCTGATTATGGTGAAGCTGAGTTTTTAGGAGGATAAGCCACCCATTACACAAGAAGAGCATAATTATAATTCTGTCATGGAGACAATGACATCAGTATTGAAGTTGTCTTAATCCTGACAGACAACCATATGAAAGGACCTTTAAAATCGCTCAGGGCCCAAGATGCTTTTCTCTTCCAAATGTTAGAAATGACTCAGTTTTTTGTGGCGACTGGAGCCAGTGTTTATCCTCATTAACACAGGGTGCTGCTCAGCTCAAATCTCCCACACAAGAGAACATCGAGCAAAGATGCCATTAAAATTACAGGTTCAAGCTGCTATAGTTTACTGGTCTATCAGTTTAAATAAGCCTCAGTGACCTTCATTACCTTGGCACAACACCTGTCGTGAACATGAAGAATTCTTGTGACATTTAGTCAATTATATCATTTTAAATGTGACATTAGCATTGTTTGGAGTGTCTTTCTTCGGACAAATTGACATCAACCAAGACAACGCAGCCTGTCATTGTCTTTAAACCTTACCTGACCGGTAATGACAACAGTAATAAACATTCATAAAGACTCCTTCATGTTCACGACAAGTGTTGAGTCATGTTTATCACAGTGTCATGTCAGTCTTATGCAAACCTCTAGTGTAACCTTCTTACTTTTTTTGCTCCTTATCCAAACCTTGTATTAATAGAGGAAACTTGCAAGAAATAAATATCCACATCAGCAAAGCCCTCAGAGATGATACACAGCAGATGTTTGAACTCCTGCATCACATGACTGAGGTGAAAATGGGAGATCAGCGGCCTGTGATATGATAATGTAGGACACCAATATAACACGGCTGTGGCATCTCAAAATTTAAATTAGTCAGCCAGCTAAAACACTAAATAAGTATGAGTGATGCAATATTTGACATGCATGTAAATGCTGAGAATTTCCTGAACTGTTATCAATGTCATTTCCTTTTGGAAGTTGTGCTATCGTATTATAAAATCACCTGCATGTTATGATTCTGCCATTTCTGTCATTGTTTCTGCCATGCCTGTTATGATTCTGCCATGTTTGCCTTGCCCTGTTATGTTTATGATTATGTCTGTTAGGGTTTTTGCCATGTTCTGTCTAGTTTTGTTCCTTGCCATGTTTTCGTTTTTGCCATGCCAGATTCACTTTTCTGTTATAGTCCGGTCCATGTTTTGCCCATGCCCTTCATTGCACTTTGTCTCCCCTGTCTGGCCTCTTGTTAAGTTACAGCTTCTCCCCAGTCCCGCGTGTCACATGTTTAGGTGATCTCATGGTTTCTGGGTTTCAAACATTCCTTCTAATCTCGTTTGCTTCCTTCGCCTTGCTTTTCTATTCTACTAACCAATACTAACAGTTTGTTATTTTGTTAAAGTTACTAACCCAGACTAACATTGTAGATAATACTAACTTACTAACGAGCACCAGGGATTGTATAGCTGCACTTACTAATTGATTAACAAGCTCTCAGCACTCGCCCTGTTCTACTCTCCGCCTCTTGCCTTCTCTTAGTCTTTGCTGCAATTCAGCAGATCCTCCGCACCTGCTCCACTCTGTCCTGTCTCTCATTATCTGTGCACATTAGAACTCCCTAACCGGAGCTGTATGTTTTGTCTATAGGTTGTCTCATGTTCCCTGTCCGCGTTTTGGCTTTTGCCAATTTCATGTGGTTAGGTTCTCCCTCATGTTTGCTCCCACGTAATTAGTCTGATCCAGTTCACCTTTCCCTAATCATAGCATGTGACTTCCCTTGTGTGTATTTAAACAGTCTTCTCACTGCAGTTCCCTGTCAGAACGTTTCCCTTGTTTACCTGTGCTGCTCTCGTTTTTCGCCACGTATTCATAGTGTTGCTTTTCTGACTGGACCGTCCGACTACCGCTTTTTGGCTCTGATTTGGTTTTGTTATCTGCTCCTGTGTATCGAACCCTTTTTGTCTGACCACGATTTCTGTATTGCTGCCCTAGTTTTTTGACATTGGATTCTGCCCCTGGGATTGTGATTTTTGGATTGTGGACTTTGTACTGTCGCCTTCGGTCCTGCAGGGGTTTACCCCCTCGCTAATAAAATCACTTCCATTGCATTTCCTGGTTATCGCGACTGGTTCCTGAACGATACCTCACACAGCAAAAGAAAAGTATTTATCCATCACCGCCACAATCTCTGACATATGTGAACACATAAAGTAAAAATTGACATTTTAGGACACATGGACTTTTTTGACTTTTTGCTATATTTGTTGAATGTACCTATAAAGTATTTGATGTCAAAAAATTACAATGATTTTCCAATTAGTTTCAATGGAATCATGTAAGAAGTAAACTGCTGTTGCAGATGAAATTAAAAAGTGCCCAGCTTTATCTCATAATTACAAAGTGTCATGAAATGCCAATTTTTACTTGATGTTTTAACATATATAGTATATTATGTTTTTGGGTTTTTTTTTTTTTTAATACAGAATACCAAGCAGCCGTTTTGAAATTCCAGTTTCGGTGGTTAATCGGCCAAACCTTTTGTGTTAAATTAAAATGTATTCACTGGCCTATGGAGCTTAAGTATTCATTAGAAAAGTTTACTTCTGCAAATGTCGGGATTAAATATAATATCAAAACATCACAGGGATCAGGCGTAGCACATGCGCACCCTGCCCTACGGAATAGTTTCTTGTTTTGGCAAAGATTCATGGCTTCTATTTTCTGTCTCGGTCACCTAGTGCTACAATAGGCATTAGAAAAGCCAGATCAGGGCAGCTGGGATGGCTGCCAAAAGCAGCTGTTCACCCAAACACGACCGACACATTTCTCTGATTCACTAACTGCAACATGCTTTTCTGCTTTTGGTAGCAGCTATAAACGTTTGTACCATTCTATCGCTCACACAACACTATCGATTCAGCGGGTCAGTGGAATGAAGATAAACATTTATTTCGAAATGTTCAAATGCTGTGTAACCAATGGAAAGGCATTTCAATGGCTCAGTTATGACCCAGCACAGGTTCCTGGGGTGTGTGTTAGACGAGCCATTATTGCCCAGAGCGCATTGCTCGATTGCGGCTCTAACCTACCTGTTATAATGTGCACTATAACTGAGATTTACATTTCACTGACCAATCGAGACGTCAGTAACTCACATAACTATCACTCATCATCCACTCGAGTCGATATACAAATTCTACTTTAGTAAATATACAAAGGTCTTTGGGATTGTCTTGAGAGCACCCATCACAGACATTAATAACTTTATTCTTTACATATCCTAAGCACTGTTATACAAAATATGTAACAGTGGCTTGTAGAACCCACGAAACAATACCAAACACGGAAATTGTAGGGCTAAGGCTCCACGTGTTCCTTGGGCTGGTATTAGCACGCGCGACCTCCTGGCTGGTGCGAATCACAATAAAATGGATATATTTTCTCCGTTCGAAGAACGGGGCACAAAAGCAGAACGGTTACAATTAATTTGACTCCATAGTAAATTTAGAATACCAAATTTGGTTATACTCTCGTTAAATATCTGACTCCAAATTAGAATTAAAATTCATAATCTAGGGAAAACATGCGTGGATCTCGAAGTGACTACACCGCAAACTCTTCGGAGACAACCGCCGTCACTAAACATGTACTCCCGGGTATCAGCATTTTTACCGGATCCTAGGTTCATCGATTATATTAGAGGATGGAAGTCAACCATCACTGCAACAGCTTCTTTTGGCGTGACTACAGCGAACCCAGATCTATGCACGCCCATGGGTTCCTTCAGGGAATTTTAACAGATAACCGACTTTTCCTCCATGGGTTTCCTTAAGGCTAAAATCCCAGAACCGGCAATACATAAACCCTTTATCTAAGTAGATCATGATTGTCTCTCCAACTTAATAAAACCAATTCCCATACCAGGCTGCTGGCCAGTCATTCCTCGGTTGGGATTAAACCCCTAGGTATCCGTCGCAACGTGGCTGGCGAAAAAGGCCACATGCGGAGCAAGCGTGCGGGAAGTTCGAATTGCGATATTCCATAATTAAAAGGGCTACTCACGCACTAACGTGCGCGGGGAGAGATCGGATACGATCTTCCCCGAACAGCTCATTTCTCTTTCCTATAAACCAAACCAGCTACCCCCCTCCTCCAACCAGAGAGCCCCATAAGTTAACCAGGTGAGATATTGGGTTACAGGTCTCAGAACTGAGACAGAGTCAGGCCATTTGATTGTGAAGGAGGGGTCATTCAGACAAAAGGAATGAAACTTTATTACCCGAGAGGAGATTTTACCTTACCCAAATTTAGGGAGTTTCTAAAAGTGAATGAATTATAATTTCATTGGATATGAAATATATGCCATTCAGCTCCTCGAATTATAACAAAAACATACATACCAAACAAGCCAGGAAAATGTATGAATATAATGCAGTTGTCATGAAAAAGTCTTAAGCTGAATTATTATACAGGTAAATTGTGTTATAAGTACAGAAGTGATTTCTTAGCAGTATATTGAACATATGAGCATATTGTGACGTTCCCAGAGGTTTAGATTATTTAAAACAGATAAGTTAGGGTCCAGTCTTACACAGATGATTGAGGGCAATATGGAGCACTGGGTAAGCCAAAGGCCTCCCATGCGGGGTGACATCAAAGGCGCAGAAACCATGCAAAACCCCACTCCCAGCTCAGAGGCACAGAGACCATACAAACCCCCACTCCCAGCTCAGAGGCACAGAGACCATACACACCCCCCACTCCCAGCTCAGAGGCACAGAGACCATACAAACCCCCCACTCCCAGCTCAGAGGCACAGAAACCATACAAACCCCCCACTCCCAGCTCAGAGGCACAGAGACCATACAAACCCCCCCACTCCCAGCTCAGAGAAACCATACAAACCCCTCACTCCCACAGAGACCATACAAACCCCCCACTCCCAGCTCAGAGGCACAGAGACCATACACCCCCCCACTCCCAGCTCAGAGGCACAGAGACCATACAAACCCCCCACTCCCAGCTCAGAGGCACAGAAACCATACAAACCCCCACTCCCAGCTCAGAGGCACAGAGACCATACAAAACCCCCCTCCCAGCTCAGAGGCACAGAGACCATACACACCCCCACTCCCAGCTCAGAGGCACAGAGACCATACAAACCCCCACTCCCAGCTCAGAGGCACAGAGACCATACAAACCCCCACTCCCAGCTCAGAGGCACAGAGACTCCCAGCTCAGAGGCACAGAGACCCCCCACTCCCAGCTCAGAGGCACAGAGACCATACAAACCCCCCACTCCCAGCTCAGAGGCACAGAGACCATACAAACCCCCCACTCCCAGCTCAGAGGCACAGAGACCATACAAACCCCACTCCCAGCTCAGGCACAGAGACCATACAAAACCCCCACTCCCAGCTCAGAGGCACAGAGACCATACAAACCCCCACTCCCAGCTCAGAGGCACAGAGACCATACAAACCCCCCTCCCAGCTCAGAGGCACAGAGACCATACAAACCCCCCCACTCCCAGCTCAGAGGCACAGAGACCATACAACCCCCCCACTCCCAGCTCAGAGGCACAGAGACCATACAAACCCCCCACTCCCAGCTCAGAGGCACAGAGACCATACAAACCCCCACTCCCAGCTCAGAGGCACAGAGACCATACAACCCCCCCCACTCCCAGCTCAGAGGCACAGAGACCATACACACCCCCCACTCCCAGCTCAGAGGCACAGAGACCATACAAACCCCCCACTCCCCAGCTCAGAGGCACAGAGACCATACACCCCCCCACTCCCAGCTCAGAGGCACAGAGACCATACAAACCCCCCACTCCCAGCTCAGAGGCACAGAGACCATACGAACCCCCCACTCCCAGCTCAGGGCAGAGAGAGACCATCCCAGCTCAAACCCCCCACTCCCAGCTCAGAGGCACAGAGACCATACACACCCCCACTCCCAGCTCAGAGGCACAGAGACCATACAAACCCCCACTCCCAGCTCAGAGGCACAGAGACCATACAACCCCCCCCACTCCCAGCTCAGAGGCACAGAGACCATACACACCCCCCACTCCCAGCTCAGAGGCACAGAGACCATACACACCCCCACTCCCAGCTCAGAGGCACAGAGACCATACACACCCCCCCACTCCCAGCCCCCAGAGACCATCCCAGCTCAGAGGCACAGAGACCATACACACCCCCCCACTCCCAGCTCAGAGGCACAGAGACCATACAACCCCCCCCACTCCCAGCTCAGAGGCACAGAGACCATACACACCCCCCACTCCCAGCTCAGAGGCACAGAGACCATACACACCCCCCCCCCCCAGCTCAGAGGCACAGAGACCATACACACCCCCCCACTCCCAGCTCAGAGGCACAGAGACCATACACACCCCCCACTCCCAGCTCAGAGGCACAGAGACCATACACACCCCCCTCTCCCAGCTCAGAGGCACAGAGACCATACACACCCCCCACTCCCAGCTCAGAGGCACAGAGACCATACACCCCCCACTCCCAGCTCAGAGGCACAGAGACCATACACACCCCCCACTCCCAGCTCAGAGGCACAGAGACCATACACACCCCCACTCCCAGCTCAGAGGCACAGACCAGACCACACCCCCCCACTCCCAGCTCAGAGGCACAGAGACCATCACACCCCCACTCCCAGCTCAGAGGCACAGAGACCATACACACCCCCCCACTCCCAGCTCAGAGGCACAGAGACCATACACACACCCCCACTCCCAGCTCAGAGGCACAGAGACCATACACACCCCCCCACTCCCAGCTCAGAGGCACAGAGACCATACACACCCCCCACTCCCAGCTCAGGCACAGAGACCATACACACCCCCACCCCCAGCTCAGAGGCACAGAGACCATACACACCCCCACTCCCAGCTCAGAGGCACAGAGACCATACACACCCCCCCCCACTCCCAGCTCAGAGGCACAGAGACCATACACCCCCCCACTCCCAGCTCAGAGGCACAGAGACCATACACACCCCCCCCCAGCTCAGAGGCACAGAAACCATACAACCCCCCCACTCCCAGCTCAGAGGCACAGAGACCATACACACCCCCACTCCCAGCTCAGAGGCACAGAGACCACACACACCCCCACTCCCAGCTCAGAGGGCACAGAAACCATACAAACCCCCCACTCCCAGCTCAGAGGCACAGAGACCATACACACCCCCCACTCCCAGCTCAGAGGCACAGAGACCATACACACCCCCCACTCCCAGCTCAGAGGCACAGAAACCATACACACCCCCATCCCAGCTCAGAGGCACAGAGACCCCACACCCCCCACTCCCAGCTCAGAGGCACAGAGACCATACAACCCCCCCACTCCCAGCTCAGAGGCACAGAGACCATACACACCCCCCACTCCCAGCTCAGAGGCACAGAAACCATACACACCCCCACTCCCAGCTCAGAGGCACAGAAACCATACACACCCCCCACTCCCAGCTCAGAGGCACAGAGACCATACACACCCCCACTCCCAGCTCAGAGGCACAGAGACCATACACACCCCCACTCCCAGCTCAGAGGCACAGAGACCATACAAACCCCCCACTCCCAGCTCAGAGGCACAGAGACCATACACACCCCCCCACTCCCAGCTCAGAGGCACAGAGACCATACAACCCCCCCCCCCACTCCCAGCTCAGAGGCACAGAGACCATACAAACCCCCCACTCCCAGCTCAGAGGCACAGGACCACAGAGACTCCCCAGCTCAGAGGCACAGAGACCATACAACCCCCCACTCCCAGCTCAGAGGCACAGAGACCATACAACCCCCCACTCCCAGCTCAGAGGCACAGAGACCATACACACCCCCACTCCCAGCTCAGAGGCACAGAGACCATACACACCCCCACTCCCAGCTCAGAGGCACAGAGACCACATGACACCCCCACTCCCAGTTCAGAGGCACAGAGACCATACACCCCCCACTCCCAGCTCAGAGGCACAGAGACCATCTGAACCCCCCCCACTCCCAGCTCAGAGGCACAGAGACCATACAGACCCCCCACTCCCAGCTCAGAGGCACAGAGACCATACACCCCCCACTCCCAGCTCAGAGGCACAGAGACCATACAAACCCCCACTCCCAGCTCAGAGGCACAGAGACCATACACACCCCCCACTCCCAGCTCAGAGGCACAGAGACCATACAAACACCCCCCCACTCCCAGCTCAGAGGCTGGGTTTATTGCCTCCTGTCCTGCATTCACAGATACAGTTTGATCACACTTTGCATCCCCCAGTTCTGGTCTCCAGTCTCTTACGGGCATAAACCACCCCCACTTCCCTTCACACAAACCCCAGCAAAAAACAACCTGTCCTCAGGAACTCAGCAATTTGTTACATTGCATGGCGTTGAAGTCTTTTGATGCTCAGAAGGCCCGCCAGTCTTGCTGCAGTGTCACAGATGCGCTCATCAGCGCCACGGTGCTCCAACCCCCCTTTTCCCATCTTACAGGCTAAATATCAATATGTGTGGTTTCAAAGCCGTTCTTGCCTATTGCTTTTGATATATTACACAATATGTGCTCAGACATCTGAATAGCAGTATTTACTGTGAGAATAAAATCCCTTCTCAGAGACAGAAGGCTTGGTCTGCTGTCTGGAGCAGGGGTGTTCTACACTGTGACTTTTGTCATGAAGTTTTTGAACGAACAGCCGTAAAACAAACTTACGTCATCCCTCTTCCAACTGTTACGATACAGACAGGGCTAAAAATAACACAACATCTAAGAGACGGATGAAAACCACACTGACAATGGAAATGGGAGGTGTGCCAATATGACTTTTGAGATTAAAATAAATATTCCTCTCTTTTAATGCCCAAATGCAAAAAAGGACTATTGGAGAGGCACACTGGTAATTCAGTCGGTCATAGACTGGGCAGAGTTCTGGACCGGAGCTGTTTGCAATTCACTGGGCAGACACTCCTTGCAATATGCAGAACTGTCGCTATCTGAATGAGCTTAAGATGTGTGGGTGCAACTGCTGCCAGTTATCTATTGTGACTCAGGTGTGTGTTACTTCTGGGTTCATTTTTAACGACCCTCGGGAAAACGGAGTATACAGACCTCAAAGATCCGGATGGCAAGCCAGGCAATGTAAATTAATACAAATATGTCAACTCTTCAGTAGTGCAGCAAGTGTCCAAAGACTTTCGTTACTAAGCGCACTTCTGACCTGCCAATCAAGATTAAAAGGTGTGCAGGGAGTTGATAGCAGGTGGATGTACAGAGTGAATTTCTGATAGGACACTTTGTCAAAGAGAAGATTTTTTGAAAGCGTACAAGCACACAAGCATACATTGAGTTTGGCGGCATGGCTCTGTTCGAAAGATCCCTGCCCGTCCAGCGTGGAACCGAAGGCAGGGAGCTGCAATTACCCCCCATAGAACAGAGCCTATAGCAACAATGACCTCAAAAAGAAGAGACATTGTTATTGAACAACAGTTTAGTCATAAAAGAACAGGATTACAGAATGCTAAAAATAGACGGGAGGAGCTGGGGAGGAGGAGGGATGTTAAGCGTACGTGCTGTGGAGCCGCTTCTCAGAATGAGAGCTGAAGTAAACTAGCATATTATCAACCAAGCAATCATGTGACAGCAAA
Organism: Gymnothorax javanicus; assembly: GCA_029692085.1. Classification (NCBI taxonomy): domain Eukaryota; kingdom Metazoa; phylum Chordata; class Actinopteri; order Anguilliformes; family Muraenidae; genus Gymnothorax; species Gymnothorax javanicus. The sequence continues at coordinate 6,190,112 of CM056198.1, read as the reverse complement.
TCAGGTGACATTCATGAGCACTCAGGTGATTCTCCAGCACGAGAAGCGGCTCCAATAAGTTAGCAAGCTTGACTCCGTGCCTATCAGAATTTACGTCAAGCTCCATATTTGGTCTGCAGTCAGGAAATCAGCGAATCTGCTCTCTGAACGACTGAAACACGGGTGCGAGTATGGGTGTGACCGTGATCTTGGCAAATGCTACTGAGAAAGTCAATATTTTTCAGTTCTTTTCTCAGCACTGACAAACTGGATAAAACCTCAGACCCTCCTCTTATCAGAATGCAACTTATCTTAATGAGCATAATCATAATAACTTTAATTATGCAGCAGTTTTCTTGCAGACAGTGGAATTATGTGACAACAACAAAACAACTGCCTATAAATGGTTCCCCATCAGTCCTGCCCGAATTATAAAAACGTGAAGTGTAAGATTAAGTTGCAGATATACTTTCATTGTAAAATCGAGAGAAATTTGGTAAAAGAGTTTTTTACTCAGTAAATCCTATGTGGTGATAGAGGAGCCAGATTTAGCAGTATTCTTATTTACGCTTGTGAAACAAGGACAGCCCTGTTATATCTGTTCACTGAAAATAAAATCACTCTTATTACGGAGGCGCAAATTGGAAACGACATGCGAGGATTATTTTTTGTTTGTATCATTAAGATACGAGCCGAGTTTATACAGTTTAAGTGGAAAAACATTATCTATTTATCTACGGTCTGTAAAAAGTTAGAAAAAAATAGATGTTTCCCTGTCCTCTCTTAATGAGTTATCAGGCATCGTTTAATTTGCCTTTATAAGAAAACTGCAGCCTGTTCTGTGTGCTGCTGAATAGGTGTCTGAAGACACTGAAAATAATACAGCAGCATTTAACATCTCTTCTGTTCTCTGATTAAATTTGATCATCGATGTGGAACAGTGATCTCAGACATGCGATACCTTGCAGGAAGATGCATTAAATATAACACTAATGGAGCAGGAATGACACTCTGCAGTGATGGTAGCAAATGATAAAGCCAATTACTCAAAGAGTGCAAGGATTTAATACAACTGTGATCTCACTTACGTATTCACAGAAACTGCCAATAGGAAAGTGACGCTCTTGACAATTATTTATTTTATAAGTGCCATATGGGAACAGGCACTGATATACTGGGGGTTTTGGCTCAAAAATGACATATCCACCCTGACTGTTGTTGCATATCGAGTCACACACGCGCGCACACACACATACACACACACACACACACACACAGACACACACACACAGATAGACCTGTTGACAGAGGAGTTGGGGAAATAAACGGTAAATTCCATCACAAAGTCAGAAACATGTTATGTCTGACTGATAAAAGGAAATCCGTCCAATCCTGTCCGATCCCACCTTCCCTTCTGGCACAGCCTGCACTCATCGACGAAAACCTCACAAGTGAGATAATATCTGACCCAAACGTGTACGGTCCTGAAGGGTTTGCGCTGGTGAGGACTTGGAGTAACTGAGCAGAAATGAGTTAAGAGAAGTTCCTCTCTTTACTCATGCAGTGACAGATGTTGCTGATGCGAGGAGAGCTTCTGCCATCTGTGTGCTGGAGTGTGGGAGAAATGCTGATGCTTAACAAGGAGCGCTGGGCTTTGTCCATAAGCTCATCTCCCTGTCCTCGAAGCATAGTCCTCTGCTGGTGTTAGCAGGCTGAAATATAGGTGTAGTTGTGTTGTAAAGTACTGCCTGCATGCAACGTGTGCAACATTAATCTTGCGTTGACTTATGATTCGTGAGTGCTGCATAGGTCTACTGTCTGATTTGGAAATTGACCAGAGAATGTTCTGGACGCTCTTCAGTACAAATCAGTCAAGATATTTTTTTTCAATCGGAACAAATTGAACTAAAAGCAGCTGCTGAAATGATGTTGGGTGAATTACTGAGTGGGTTCTTGACAGGACACTGCAGGTTTAATCCAGAGTTTTAATTAAGGCTTAATGAGACGTGAAATGCTATCCAGTCACACAGTCTTTGAACAGGAAGATATTATATAAATGTGGGTAGCGGTGTACAGTTGATTCCCTGAGGTGGTCTGGTCAGGCAGGTTAAATTAGATCAGATATGAGAGCAATGCTCTGTACTGACTGAAATTCTGACTGGTTTTGAAGGGTTCTGATGCCAGTATTGCAATCTGTCCTCCTCCACACATTATTATCCAGAGGATTACAATGAGATAGAAGTCACTATGCAGGGAAAAACTACAGATGGGAACCAGTGCCTTTGTTTGATGTGTAGATACAAATGCATATATACCCACACACACGAGTTCACATGGACAGTCTGACACATACACACACACACACACACACACACACATACACACACACGCGCGCGCTCACACACGAGTGCGCACAGATGGTCTGACTCACCGGGGAGAGGTTTACTTACACAGCTTTTTCCCGTGGAGCTAATAGCAGAAACAGCTCTGACTCTCACTTGCTTGTTTGGATTTAATTTTTTTTTTTTTGAGACAATTTTGTCCCTTTTCAGCTGAAGAGATGCTGAAGTTGGAATGCATTGAGCTGGACTGATGCAGTTTAATGGATTTCAACTGTAAGTCAAGTAACTTATGAAGAGAAATGACCTCCGGCCCGGGCAGAGTGAGTCAGAGCATTCTGAGCAAACGTTTTTGAAGCTGCCGTACTGTTCCCTGTGCCGTACTGTCGACCTCCTCAGGTGGCCCACGCAGTGATGTCAGCAGGACCCCTCAGGTGGCCCACGCAGTGATGTCAGCAGGACCCCTCAGGTGGCCCACGCAGTGATGTCAGCAGGACCCCTCAGGTGGCCCAGGCAGTGATGTCAGCAGGACCCCTCAGGTGGCCCAGGCAGTGATGTCAGCAGGACCCCTCAGGTGGCCCACGCAGTGATGTCAGCAGGACCCCTCAGGTGGCCCAGGCAGTGATGTCAGCAGGACCCCTCAGGTGGCCCAGGCAGTGATGTCAGCAGGACCCCTCAGTGGGGTTTCGGGGTCGGGCCCAGGAAACAAACTCAGCTACTGAGGCTGCTGTCAGCCAGGCTAGGATTTACTGAAGCTTGTGTATGTCTAACAAGATGTGCCCATGCCTTTTAAAAATAATGAACTTACAGGCATTAAAATAGGTAATCACTAGTCTTTGTTTGCCTTTTTTTGGAGGGGTAGGGGGCTACAGCACTTTAGTGCTCAACTGTTCTGGTCAAAATTCAAATCAAACCACAGTACTTCATCTCAAACTGCATCACTAAATGTTGTGAAAGATGTATTCTGTATCTATACTGGTGCTTCCTCACCTTATTCCAGTTTTTGATAATGCCTATCATGTGATTAAATTCCGCAAAATCAATAATTGTTCTGGAATTTGTAGATAGCCATTATCTGGGGTTAAATCATACTTATGAGGACAGACAAAATCTTCTAAATTTTTCGATATCACAAAGTTAAATATATGGTGTGCCACTAGGGTCAATGCTAGGACCATCTCTCCTCTAAAAATGGTGCTGCTGGGTATTATCATATGAGAAAGCAGTGGTGAGTTTCTTTGCAGTGATGATGACACTTATCTGACAAATATCACTGAAGTCTGCTGGAGTGTAGATCTTGTGTTAAGAGGCACATTTTGCTCATATAAAGTCTCTCTCGCTGTTTTGCTGTTGCTCTTATTCCCTCTCACACAAACTTCTCCAAGACTTTTTCTAGTGCCCATATAACTGGATCATAGTTCTCTAAACTCATTTGCGCTCCATATGAGAGGAGGACGGTGTACACAGTTTTGCAATCAAAAGCATGGCTTCCTGTGGATGACCGTGCAATACAATCCCACCCTAACCGCAATGTGATTTGAACTATCCACCATCCACACAGTAGTCATTTCCAATAAATCGAATGCGTGTCATGTGTCTTTGTGGACAAGGAGAAAGGGAAAAAAAACAAGTTCAGCCAATATATTTGTCTTATCACTTCTGAGAGGTGGTTGGTTAGTAAGGACTTGAAAGCAGAGGCAACCAAATTGTCAGCCAAAACTGCCTGTTCCTTGGAATTCAGTAGCCATAAATCTTAAGTTGGGATGCTGCATAAAATGTAAATAAAAACAGAATGCAATGATTTTCACATCATTTAGACTCTAGGTTTGATTGAAAACATTACAAAGACAGCATAGCAGATCATCAAAACTTTTCAAAAAAGTTGTGATGGGGGCATGTTTGCCAATGTATTTTATCACCTGTTCATTTAACAACACTCGGTAAGTGTTTGGGAACTGTAGTTATGTAAGCAAAGTGTCTTCCCATTCTCGTTTGATGTAGGATTTCAGTTGTGCAATGCACCGTGGCCTCCTGTGCCATATTTTTCATTTCACAATGAGAATATTTTCAGTGGGTGACAGGACTGGACTGTAGGCGGGCTAGTTTAGCACCTAGACTCAGTACAGAGTCATGTTGTTGTTATACGTACGTGCGTTATGTGGTGTTCGCCATTATCTTGCTGATATAAGCAAGGCTCTCCTTGAAAAAAAAAGTAGTGCACCATGTCACTGTTTCTCTTGTAGCGCAGTCCTCTGAGCCTCCACCTTCAGCTGCAATTGTGTGAGTTTTTTTTTAGGTGTTAATTCACTGTTTTCACTTGCAGCAGTTTAACAGGAGCATCTTTGGATGGCAGCACAGATTGTGCAGTGAGTAGCACCGTCACCTCACAGGTAGAAGGTTATGGGTTCATTTCCTGCCTGGGGCCTTTCTGTGTGGAGTTTGCATGCTCTCCCAGTGTTTACGTGGATTTACCCCCACAGGCCAAAGACACGCGAGGTTATTCGGAGACTCTAACATGAGTGTGTTTGTCATTGGTGTTTGATTAATTTCCTGCTCCTGCTTAGAAAGATATGAGGGGTGATACAATGTAGCCTTGAAGAAAAGTGCAGGAAGTGTGGTTAAACTATTAGTAAACAAATTTGATTCCTAAAGTGTCTTCCCTCTTGGTGGGTTACTGCAGCCACTGGTTGTATACCTTGGTATACATGTGAAAGCAAATATCTCTACCGAGCAATAGAAGAGTTGTCAGTTAACCCTGAATAAATATAGCATCACTGCCTTAACACAAGAGCAGAACCAGGGGCAAAAATAGCTGCAATACCTATGCCTACTTGAGAAAGCAAATATCTCCACTCAGCGATGGATGAGTTGTCAGTTATCCCTGACAAGTATAGCATCTCTGCCTTAACTAAAGTGCAGAATGGCGGACAAAATCAGTCGAGATTATAGTGGAAAGTCAAACTGTAATGAGAACGCGGAGCCACCTAGACTTCATTATCCGCCGATTCCACGCTGATTTTGGAGACGGCTCTGTCCTCAGATCGCTCTGCACGGATGGTTTACAGAAACCCTTCAAAGGTGTCCGAGCTTCTCTGATCAGCGCTGTGGTGGGCGTGTCTCGTGTGACACTTTCCTGTCTCGCAGCGCCATGTGAGCCAATCAGGTGGCATTCCTGGCTAATTTCAAAAGCCGGACAGATCCATACAAGATGACACTCGACATAAACACAAACATCTCGCTCCACATGCCATTACTTCAGTCAGCACACAGTAAATTCAGAATAGATTACTGATTTATGCATGAATGTGTTGTAGTACAAGCAGACATTTTAATATGCATGAATAATACATATAATGTCGTACGCATCATGCTGTGAGATAATGGCCCAGCCTTTCTAAATTGTGTCATTTCCTCTGTAACGTCTCTGGACAATAATCTTTAAAATACAGTGTTTCACCTCGTTAATTTACTGTGAGCTACACACACTGCTGCACAATCCAATTTTTAGAAGCAGCACTAGAATCAAGAGTCTGTTCATATTTTTGGGAACTCATCCTTGAAGGAGAGAAGGGGGGGGGTGTATTTGAAATGATCAGCTGCCTGTCAAATGTTTTCATGTTCATACTTCTGCGTCTTGGGCAAGATGGCCACCGATTAGACAGGAAATCACCACAGGATTTTTGTTATATTACGGCGTACATGGTTATGCTGCCTCTGTGTCTCCGCTGATCTGGCTCGTGATCTTTCTGATCTATGCCTGCCTCTTTAGTTCTGCCTGCTGCAGGAGTCACACACACCCCACCGCATTCCGCTGAAATCAGTAGAAGAAGTGCTGTGGTCACGTGAGCGGGGATTCCAAAGACGACTGAACTACATTTGTTGGCTCATGTTAAAAACTACATTAACAAATGTCAGTTTAAGTGATCTTATTGTAAAATGTCATCACTATATCGTCTAGTGAATTCTATTTTGCCCAACTTTGAGCTCTAATTTTATATTTTCAGAGCACATGATGGACATTAATATTGACTGTGGCCCTAATAATTCAGCATCAGCACTGCTAGTTCCCCACACCATTTTGTCTGCAGTTTTGTATTTCATTATGGATAATGGCACCTGCCAGGTTTCCTGACTGTAAACACGCATGTGTTTACCTGAGTTCACAATTTAATAATTCACTGTTTTCTCTTATTTCCTGCAGTTCACGTGCCGTTGTTTGTCGTTACTGTTGTGATACAGTGGCACACAGTCTGTCCTGATGGCTGTGTGGGTCTTTCTGGATAACACCATCTGTTAAATTAATAAATATAGGGACAGCCGGATGGTTTATCCTGTAATGGCTCTGCTCCAGTGCATGGAGGGCCCCTGGGGTCTGGTTTAAAATATGAACCACATCAGGTCAAACTGTGGGTGGAAGCCAATAGGGTAAACATGTATCCATCTTTAGGGTATTGCCCAAGAATGGCATAGATCTGGTTATTCCGGAGACTGACTATAAGTCTGCACACCCAAATGACTTGAGCTGGTCGACAGAACAGAAGGATGTATATTATCTTCATACTTACCAACAGAACCTTTCAGTCTTAAATACAATACAAAAAAAAGCACATACTATGTTCCCACTGAAATCAATCACGATACTAATGACCATGTACTTTTTAAAAGCTGAAGTGGGTTACGTAAATTATTTAATGGCACTTTCCCTGGCATGACATGCAATAAGAGTATAACAGAGTATTAACAGTTTTCTTGCTGTAGAGTAGTAAGCCATTTTACTGATAGAGTACAGAATTCAAATATTTTAACTGTGTTTTGGTAATACGTATTTTTATTTGATGATGCTATTGGATTTCACAGTGCTCTTATCACTATATTTTAGTTTGTTTAGTTTCTTTGTTTTTTAATTGTACACTTGAATGAACTTCTTTCTTTCTTTCATTAATTAATTAATTCAAGCACAACCTAAAACCAGAACCTAATGGTATGGCAATTATAAAGTACCTTCTGATACCTAAGCAACCCTATGGCAATTCAACTCTTTCATGGAATTAATATATTTTCTTTTCCCTAGGAAACGTTGTGCTTCTGCTGTCATGGATTTGCTCCCGCCGGATGAATACAGCAATCCGGCAGGAGCTAGGACCATGGGCCTAAAACAAAAAGCAGGACCCAAACGCACAGGCTGATATAAAAATAGAAAACATTTAATAATAAAGCTCACAACAAACACGACAGGGGAGCAGCAGCACCACATTGCAAGGCTAAAACCCAGAATGCAGCTGCAATTACCAACTGGCAATTGCAGCTCTTAAATACTCCAACTTCACCTCCACTTCAACGAGCAACAGTTGTGACTCGTTGAAGTGGAGGCAAAGACAGCCGGAGGGGGAGGGGCTGCAAGGAAACCCTTACAACTGCAACCAATAACGAATAATCAACCATTGCATAAATAATTATGTCAGGTTCTCCAAATAATTGTTAGCAACTGCAGTAAAAATATTACTTCAACTTTCATTCGCTTGACCACAATACAAGTTTCTACTGCGTGATGTTCCATCCCAGATGCCTTCAAGCTCAGAGAAGTTGACGGCACTTCTGGGCACTGTTAATAATTCTTCCTTTTTGCACAATAAAGTTTTAGCTGGCATTTGTGGATGTAGGTATTGTTGAACTTGACAAAGGTAAACGATAATAAACAATAAATGTCTAAAAACAGAAGTGAGGAGGACCGAAGTTTGCAATATACTTGTTGACAGTGTCTGTTTTAATCCATGATAGTCAGGTAAACTATCGGTCAGTGGGTAAAGGGTCAATACGGAGTGTGATCACGTCTGGCTAATACACACAATATGTATGCAGTATCTCTCTTCTCTTTGAGAAGGGCTGAATGTTGTAAAAGTCTTTGCTTCTATCAAGGCAAAGCCAACCCATTTCCACCATAAATCTTTCCCTGGATTTAAGCTAAGACAGAACAGCTGAAACGGAAAGATCTGTGTTTGTTTCAGTTCACCTCTTACCCCGAGTGCTTTCCTGTAAACATTTGTTATTTGCTCTCCACATCCACCCAAGCCTTCAGTGTTATCGCTCATCTTTACCGTCCGTGACACTTGAATTCTGAGTCTTCTCAGCAGAGGAGTAATAATCATGGTACAGTTTGGTGTTTGCCGCTCATTGTGGATGATGTTGGCTGATGTGCAGGGGGAGCTGACCTGAGACCAGTGCTCAAGCTGTTGAGCAGCTTTATGAAAATGGGCCCAGATGTCTGGATGAATATCTTACCATGTGTTGATATAATTGGCTTCTAATGGACTTCAATAGATTTGTGTAACTGAGACCCGAAGCTAAATATTCACTTACCCATCCAGCAGAGGATGAAATCCCCCTCAGTAGCTGAGTTCCTCACACTGCAAAAAAATGAAAGATGAAAATACTAGGTAAGATAAATTTACTTATTTTAAGACTTAAAGCACTTATTTCTATCACCATTTTTCTTAGTAAGACAAAAAAATGTTGTCCTTGATTTGAGGTCATTTTGACTAGCTTGCCAATTGAATAAGAAAATTTTCACTTGTCAAGCAAATAGTAACTTAAAATAAGTTACTTCAATATGCAGAACTGTGGCTATCTGAATGAGCTTAAGATGTGTGGGTGTGTAACTGCTGCCAGTTATCTATTGTGACTCAGATGTGTGTAACCCCCGGGTTCATTTTTAACGACCCTCGGGAAAACAGAGTTTACAGACCTCAAAGATCCGGATGGCAAGCCAGGCAATGTAAATAAATACAAATATGTCAACTCTTCAATAGTGCAGCAAGTATCCAAAGACTTTCGTTACTAAGCGCACTTCTGACCTGCCAATCAAGATTAAAAGGTGTGCAGGGAGTTGATAGCAGGTGGATGTACAGAGTGAATTTCTGATAGGACACTTTGTCAAAGAGAAGATTTATTGAAAGCATACAAGCATACATTGAGTTTGGCAGCATGGCTCTGTTCGAGAGATCCCTGCCCATCCAGCGTGGAACCGAAGGCAGGGAGCTGCAGTTAACCCCCCCCCCTTAGCCTAGAGCAACAATGACCTCAAAAAGAAGACATCGTTATTGAAGAACAGTTTAGTCATAAAAGAACAGGATTACAGAATGCTAAAAATAGACAGGAGGAGCTGGGGAGGAGGAGGGATGTTAAGCGTATGTGCTGCAGACCCTCTTCTCAGAATGAGAGCTTAAGTAAACTGGCATATTATCAATCAAGCAATCATGTGACAGCAAATCAGGTGACATTCATGAGCACTCAGGTGATTCTCCAGCACGAGAAGCGGCTCCTATAAGTTAGCAAGCTTGACTCCTTGCCTATCAGAATTTACGTCAAGCTCCATATTTGGTCTGCAGTCAGGAAATCAGCGAATCTGCTCTCTGAACGACTGAAACACGGGTATGAGTATGGGTGTGACCGTGATCTTGGCCAATGCTACTGAGAAAGTCAATATTTTTCAGTTCTTTTCTCAGCACTGACAAACTGGATAAAACCTCAGACCCTCCTCTTATCAGAATGCAACTTATTTTAATGAGCATAATCATAATAGCTTTAATTATGCAGCAGTTTTCTTGCAGACAGTGGAATTATGTGACAACAACAAAACAACTGCCGATAAATGCTCCCCCATCAGTCCTGCCTGAATTATAAAAACGTGAAGTTTAAGATTAAGTTGCAGATGTACTTTTGTTGTAAAATCGAGAGAAATTTGGTAAAAGAGTTTTTTACTCACTAAATCCTATGTGGTGATATTGGAGCCAGAGTTAGCAGTATTCTTATTTACGCTTGTGAAACAAGGACAGCCCTGTTATATCTGTTCACTGAAAATAAAATCATTCCTTATTACGGAGGCGCAAATTGGAAATGACATGCAAGGATTATTTTTTGTTTGTATCATTAAGATACGAGCCGAGTTTATACAGTTTAAGTGGAAAAACATTCTCTATTTATCTACGGTCTGTAAAAAGTTAGAAAAAAATAGATGTTTCCCTGTCCTCTCTTAATGAGTTATCAGGCATCGTTTAATTTGCCTTGATTAGAAAACTGCAGCCTGTTCTGTGTGCTGCTGAATAGGTGTCTGAAGACACTGAAAATAATACAGCAGCATTTAACATCTCTTCTGTTCTCTGATTAAATTTGATCATCGATGTGGAACAGTGATCTCAGACATGCGATACCTTGCAGGAAGATGCATTAAATATAACACTAATGGTGCAGGAATGACACTCTGCAGTGATGGTAGCAAATGATAAAGCCAATTACTCAAAGAGTG